>OX359280.1:442500-1642500 GCA_947179155.2 Hedera helix | reverse complement strand
CCAGAGATATAACTTTGTATTTGACACGTAATATTACTTGAATACACAGTCCTCCATAGCCTGTTGTAATTTGACATGAGTCTGACATCTGGTTTTCTTTTCAAAGATATAGGAGTATTCTTGGCGTGTAAAAAGTTGTTGATACCATATTTCTAGTACATTATTCAATTACAGTGGAATCAGTCTCTGCCTTTACTGGCAGCTAAGTGAACTTTACATGGATGAAGGTGGCCGTGAAAATGGCAGACACAGGATGGAATTCTACAAAGGAGCTCACACTCAGGTAGTAACAACTTACCACAACTTTTGAAGAGAAAATCTTGATTGAATTCTCCTATCTTAGATTAGCCCCACCATTCCTTTATACTGTTGCAGTGGAATATGATACCACAGTATCAGGTAAAGGAACAGACTGCTTTCTCTATGAATAGGATGATCATGCACATTGCTGCCGAGAGGGATGCTGCTGTTGAAGAACGTGATAGAGCTCTATCTGAAAGGAAGGCAGCAATGGATGAGCGAGACGCGGTAATCCAGCAGCGTGATACAGCAATATCTGAGCGCGACAATGCTATAAAGGAACGAGATAATGCCATTGCAGCGCTTCGTTTCCAGGAAAATACCATGAACAGTGTATTGAACCATGGTATCCAACGTGGCTCAAAGCGAATGCACCACGTGACAAACCACCCTTCCAAACCTGTTCAAGCTGCGTACAATGCGAGGGAAGGAAACATTACTGATGCTTTCCCGATACAAGCCATTTCACCTGACACTGCTAAGGTGCATCAAGCAAAACGAACGACGCAGAACAAACCTGTTCCATCGAAGCCATCAAAGTCATCGCAGAAGGTGAAGAAAATAAGTGAGGATTTGAATAGGAATGTCACTACTGATGGGTCGAAGGCCGAGTGGGATGCTCAAGATCTTGGCTTTGGAAGCCAGATCAATTTTGATGCGTCCACCATGCCTACACCTGTTTGTTCATGCACTGGGTTGCCGAGGCAATGTTACAAATGGGGCAATGGAGGCTGGCAGTCATCTTGTTGCACCACTACCCTGTCAATGTATCCACTGCCGCAGATGCCAAACAAGCGCCACTCGCGGATGGGTGGACGGAAAATGAGTGGAAGCGTGTTTACCAGATTGCTTAATCGTGTAGCAGCACAAGGCCATGACCTTCATTTGCCCCTGGATCTTAAACTTTACTGGGCTAAACATGGTACAAATCGCTACATTACCATCAAGTAATTCGACTGCAAATGTTTGGTATGGAGTATTTTCTTTGCTTTAAACCTTGGTTGAAAATACTTGTGGCTATGTTTAACTTAAAAATGTTGCTCGTCCCTTTGGGGAAATTATCTGGAACATTAACTTAAATGTTGATTCAGTCTGTAGGAAGGATGGAGATTTGAGTAGAGTCCAAGCTCTTTTAGTCTACTCGATACTTTCATGCTTCCACTAAACGTCTGTTTTGCAGGAGGGACTTTGGTTTAAATGTTGAAAATTTATACATATTGCAGGGACGACAACATTTTAAATTTGCTTGGCTTCTAAGGCCAAGAAAATCCTCAAATTTTCATTTCCTCTTATTTGCAACCCCCCCTCCCCTCAAAGAAAAGTCGCATTTGATTTCATACAGTTAATTTGCAAAATTTTAAAATTCAAATTATGACGTGATTAAATTATCTAAATAATAATTTTGTACCGGATAATACTTTTTAAATAGTTTACAATATTAATTATTGCATTAGGAGGTTGTATTTAATTAGAAATTTTAAGGATTTATAAAGATTTTAAAAGTTTGGTTGTATTCAATTAAGATATTTAAAGAGATTATAAAAGTTTAGTGATATTCAATTATAACTTTTGTAATGTCTTTAGAAGTTAGGTAATATTGAATTGAGACTTTTACAAAGTTTATAAAGGTATTTTAGTATTCAAAAAGTCAGAGATTTTTCATATTTTGTTAGAGTTTGACAAATTTTTATAAATTTCAACTCATATCTAAAGTTTGGCCTCATGTTCAAAGACTTTCAAATATTTAAGAAAGAGATTAAATGAACAAACATGATAAATGAGAAAAAAGAATGTTCCAATCTTTCACATACATTAAAGGCTCAACTCCTAATCTGCTTTATTATCAACTTAGTCATAATCTTATTTTGAGAATCTCACTTACATACATGTATTATTAGGGGGTTTTTTTTCTTAGCCTCAGTTACATGCATCTTGAGAATCTTACCTACATATATGCATGTATTATCTATTTTTTTTTTCTTAGTCATTCATAATTCAAATAATTAGAATTTAAAAATACATTACTTTTTAAATAAAATTAAAAAAACAAATAAAAATATAAAGATGTATAACATCTAATAGTTGATACCCTCATAATTGAAAATGTATTTGGACTTATTTACATATATTTAGATATATACAAAATTTAAATATAAGTATAGCGTAATATGAATTTTTCTAACAATTTGTTTAGAATAATTTAATTTGAATATATATATATATATATATATATATATATATATATATATATATATATATATATATATATTATTAATATTTTACTAATTATATTAAGAATGTAATAGTTGCATAATTACCGACTCAATTTCCTATCAAAACTTGTGTTTTTATTTAAAAGCATAAAAATATAAATTAAATTTGTAAGAGCATTAAATCAATGTTTAATATATATGATAATTTAATAGTTTAATCTTATATAATTAGTATTATAATAGGATATTTTCAATATTTATATGTTATTTAGTATCAAATTAAAATATATGATTTATACTTTCTCTTGAAAAATTATTAATTACTCAATATTAAGATATTACTTAATTACATTCTCAATTAAATATAGAATTTTCTAAATAATTCTATTTAAAAATTTTTAGTGAGAAATTAAATTACATAATACTATTTCATTTTAATAGTATTTTTTTTAAAAAAGGCTGAGTATTCAAATTTATCATGAAATGAGTAGAATAATATGAAGGCTTTCAACATATATAAAATCTCATATGACATATCACAAGAATTCAATGAAATAATGAGATTTTCTCTAGTTCATGAAAAAAAGAGGGAGATATTGTTGTACACATGAGCTAATTGATATATATTAGAAGTATACAAAAATTTACCATAATCTTGATAAAAAAATCTATAGAAGTCTGTCACTTATTTTATGGAGTTTTTAAAAATTATTTTTAAAAAGTCTTTAATAGTTCTTAAAGAACTCTATAAAAGTTTATCACTTAAAAAAATATTTAAAAATCTTAATTGAATACCCCCAGAAACCAATGATTCTTCAATTAATAGGAAAAAAACGAATGAAACTAGTCCCTGTAAAACAAATGGAGTAGTTCCTTGTGTGAACTGCCTCTTTATTTCTGTCTCTCAAAGCTCTCTTTCATTAGCAAATATGGAAAGCTGTCACAAATTGTTTTCTAATTTTTTATCCGTCATGTTCTGTATTCAAAATGTATCGATATTATTATGGGAGAGAAATTAATAATTGCAATTATTTTATTTTATTTTATTTTAACAATAAGTGTATCGTTATAAACTCTAATTTATCTACTCGATTATGAATTATATTGTACTCTTCAAAATGTGAAGTTTAAAAAAAATAAAAAAAATCTAGCTTATCTACAATCTCAAATTTCAAATTCCAAATTCATCCTCACAAAAATTCCCTACATACCATATCGACGACTTTTAAATTTCAAATTCATGAACCTCAAAATTCCTTTAATATTGAAACTTGTCATCATGCATTAATATATCTATCTTATAGTAGTCATTAACTAATAATTACTCTCCTTTCTCTTCTAAACTTTCATGAATCTCAAATTCATAAACTCAACCCCAATATGGTGGATGTCTACTATAGCTATTAAGTACCTTCTTTCACCTTCCCAACCCAAGAATCTTCCAACTCTTTACCATTAGCAGCATTGCAACCTTATTATTAGGCACGTCCATGATCGTCGAATGGGTGCGCCGCGGTCAGCACCGCCTCCCGGTGGACCATCTACTACGGCAGTTCAAGAATTACACTAGTGGTGCTCAATTGGATTATTTGTGTAATTTTTGCAGTTGCTTTAAGCAAGAAATTCCGAAATCAACATGTGTTGCCTAAAGCAAATATTGACGAACAACTTGTGGTCCAAGAACAAAGTTCACATAGCAATTTATTCGATGAACCTTGTGGTGGTGATCAAAGGGAGATAAAAGTAGTGACAAAGGCAAGTTCATTTACTAATGAGAAGTTGATTCTTAATAGATCATTTTCTTTGCCTTTGCCTAAGATTGTGGCACACAAAGGCAAAATTAATCGTAATTTATGTTTTTAATGTTTAGAAATTTTCGTTGTATAAAATGTTGGTTCTAATCAAGGATTTTTACTTTTCGCGTTTTGCTTTCCTTGTGGTTTCATAATTTTCGTGTTTTGTGCATGTACAATGGAATGAACTAAGGTGGTAATAGGGTATTGCTACGTAATTTGAATATATAGATCTGAACAGTTTTTTTATTACGAGTAAAAGAAGAATCAATCGTCATGATAACGTCATATCCAAATTTAAATAATCAATTTTCAACCATTCACGTACCAAAAAAATTCTTATGAACGAAAAAAAACTCCGAATAGATGATAATGAAATTCTCACAAAAAGAAAGAAATCGGTCACATTATAAAAAAAAACAAGTATAAAAAAAATAAGAAAATAAACTCCACAAGAATCTCTCTAAAATAAAGAGAAGCTCTCCGGATCTAAGATGGAGGTTAGAGTTTTTGTCTAAATAGAATAAAAAATAATAATTTTATTTGATTGGTTCATCAACAGTGTTCGGTCAAAATCTTTTCTTGACTGAAAAATGATGATATTTTGAGATTACTTCTTCATATAGTTGTCACATGTAATCAACTCATTTGATTTTATACTTTTGGCTAAAGAAAGTTATGTACGAATATTAAGTCCATCACAGTTCAATGATAAAACAATTATTCATAAGACTTTAGGTGTATGTTAAATTTCCTTCAAATTAATTAAAAAAAGAAGAAGTTATGTACGAAATTTGAGTAATTGTAAAAACCCAACTCTACGAATTTTGTCTATCATGTGTTAATAAGACATGATGCACCCAAGTGTCTATATTTCAAGGCTCGAAGGGTAAAGGAGACAAAAGGAAAGAAGGAACGTTACTATTGAATCAAAACCCGTTAATCTTAGGGGCGAAGGACCTGTTACAGTTAATCCGAAAATGGGCATATTAGCTGGATTCAAATGAATTTGGCTCTTTTATGATGCATCTTCTTCATTCAGTTTTTCAATAAATAATTATAAATATACAAATGAACCTCAATTTTCAAAAGATAATCGTATATCTTTTCATGTTTTACATTTTTAGTAAAATGTTCTAATATTTTTTAAATCCAGAAAACTAATTATAAATCACTTAATTTTATTATTATTTAAATATCAAATTAAATAGATCACTCTATGTATGAAATTGTAACAATAGAATAAAAATCACCAACAACGAATATGCCTATTTTCGAAATATACCCCATTTTAAAATTTCAAAATACAATAATATGTAAAAATAAAATAAAAATAATAATACAATGATATGTAAAATGTAAAGAAAAATCTCCAATATTTTGGAACAAAGTAGGAAATATTTAATATGTGTCCATTTTAACAAATATTGGGTCACTGTTGGGGTCTTTGTAGCCGTAGCCTCCTCCAATAACGGTACAACACTAATTCCTATTTATAAATTCATTGATCTTTTAAATTAGGGAGAAACTCGAATACTTAAAAGTAGGGGTGAGTAAGAAATTGAATTATTCTTGAAACTGTACCAAAAATTGTACAAACTGCACCAATGGTTACGACGTATGTGCCAATTTTAGGTAGTTAAAAAATCGCAAATGCGGTTTGGGTTTGCTTTCCGGGTAAAACTGCATTTAAGAAACCGCATCGCACTATGCACTGTCAAAATGAAGTATATCAAGAAGTATTATTATAATGTACAAATATTTGAAATTATCCCAAATCGTAATTATCTCTGTTTAGAATTTTCATATGTAAGGATATATTATTATTCATGTTTTTAGGTTCTATTTTGCTTTTGTTTAGACAAAACATTATAAGTAAAATTATGTGTTATTAAAGTGATATTTAATATTGTGTGGTGCTAAATTATTAATTTAAATTGCATAAAATTTAATTATTTCAATTAGTTTTATAACCAAAACCGCACCGCAAGGTTCAAAACAGCACCGCACGGTTCAAAACAGCACCGCACCAATCACAAGCGGTTTCATGTGCGTTTTTGAATTTGTTAAACTGCACTTAAATGATTTTATGTGTGATTTGGACTTCAAACTGCACTATAGTCACTCGCAGTAACAATTAATTAAAGGATTGCTCCCAAATCGGTTCTAACAAATCTTGGGTCACTCTTGGGCTTGATAATAGCCCACCTATAAAGCCTGTAACTGAAATTCCACTTTAGTCTCAAAACAACGACGTCGTACCATTAACTTCCTACTTTAATCTCAGTCAACGACGTCGTTTGTAGAAATGTTCAGTTGTTCACTGCACTGGCTTCGTCACTCATCCGCCACTTATCAGAAACGAATCAAACCCTAAAAAAGTTCTCTCTCTTTCACACAGAAAACACAGTGAGGTGACTTGAATCCTCCATGGACGGGTCAATAACGGAGCTTATCGTGGAAGAACCCGGAAATTCGGTTGACCCGGCAGCAGAAAATGGAGGAGAGAGAGAAGAAGCAGCTACATCAGTAGAAGAGCTAGTGGCAAAAGCCATAGCTCCTGTGAAGAGAGAATATATACTTCCTCCACCCATTAGAACTTCCATTAAATATGCCCCTAACGACGCCGTTTCTGACACCAAGTCTTCCCCACAGCCGCCTCCTCTTCTTAAGGAGAAGAAATCCAAACGCCAGATTAAAAGGGAACGCCGTCAGGTACAAGTTGAATTACACACACAAACACATATCTATATATGTAAATATACAATTATAACTTTGTTAGAGCTTGAGGTGATCAAATCTACTTGAAATTTTAATAGGATGTTACTGAATTATTAAAATGATTGAAACAATTTTCACATTAGCTTAAGAGAATCTGTGAAGTATACTATTTTTTGGGTTCGAGTCCCACTTGTAACAATAGTTATGCCTTAATAGGTAACGGGTCGCACGTTACATGGCGAAACCATGTATTAGACAAAGCCTGTGCGCAAAGTCTGGCCCGGGTGGAGAGACTTAGTCCGACTGCGGTTGAGATACTCCACATTATTAAAAAAAAAAAAAACTATACTATTTTTTGGTTGTTTGGGTTTTAGGGTAATCCCTAAAAAATACTCCCTTTGTCCTTGAAAGAATGTGTAAAGTACAATTTGTACAAATAAAAGTGGATGAAAAGAAAAGTAAAAAAATAAAAGTAGATGAAAGAGAGTGACCTACAAAATTATATAAAGTGATGAGTATTTTTATTTTTTTATATTAATAGACTTCACTGAGTTACCTCTCATCCTTTTGGGACATTTTTTTTTGTACTTTTGGTCATCATTTTTAAATAGGATGAGGGTGTTTTTTCCCCTTTCTTTTCTTTATGTGGGTGTTAATTTCATATCTTGAGATCATTGGGAGCTGCAAAAAAGATATCTTTCTTTTACCGTGTTATGTATGTGTTCCATCTTGTTCACAGTCATATTTACGTATTATCTAATCACAAGGAATTATTTGCAAACCTTATAGGATCAGAAGTCTGTGCTTCGTCTGTGTCCTGAGGTGGCAAAAAGTGGAAATGCTAATTCTTGTCCTTATAGCGATAAGTGCCGCTTCAGCCATGACCTAGAAGCCTTTAAGGCCGAGGTAAAAAAGCAACAGTTACAAACTGAGGTTTTTCTAATCAACTCGTTATCCTGAGATTGATATTTTTCAAATGCAGAAACCAGCAGATTTAGAAGGCAACTGTCCTTTCTTAGAAGAGGAAGGGCCATGCCCTTATGGGTTTGCCTGTAGATTTTCTGGTACACATAAAGATGATCTTCATGCTGGAACTGTGGGTGTTAAGAAGAGGGAATCTGAGACAAATGGGTTGAAGAAAGATGTTCAGAAGCTTTTGTGGAAAAACAAAATGAAGTTCCCCAAGGCAGATGGAAAACTGAAAGTCCTTGGACTTCTGGTATAATCATACACATTAAACACCTCTTTTCTTATCTTATAACTTTGTTTCTATGGTCTTATCGTATTCTTCATGCGGAGGACAAATGCATTAAATCTACAATATACACAAATGATGAATTTAACTGTTGTGTCCTACTTTGATAGATTGCTAAACTTATATTTAAATAGCAGGGACAGGCGAATTCCAAGAAGAAAAATTTGGCAGATAACGAAGAAGGCAATCAAACTGTCGCAGATGCTCCACATACTATTGATGGAAATGGTTGTAGTGAAGTGGTCAATGACTTAGTTATTAAATTTGAAGGCTCTCCCGAAGTGCTAGAAGAAAATGATAATACAGATAACACATCTATGCCTGATAAACTTAGGCCCCTAAAGAAAGCCAAATCATCAATAGATGAGAGTCACTCATGTGAAGTAAATAATGGTTCGTGTGTTTCAGTAAGTTGTTTTTCTTGCATTCAGATATATTATTGTTCATCAAAACATTATGCACCTTTGGCTTTTGTATATTGCAATAGGTTCAAGCGTCCAGGAGAAAGAGCTCGAGGAAAATTACGAACAAGTAACCAAAACTGATCATATTCTTACAGAAACAGATGGAAGCCTAAAGTTACACCCACGTGAAAAGAGGCTTATTGATTTTAGTGACAAGGTCTATCTTGCACCTCTGACTACTGTTGGAAATCTTCCTTTTCGAAGGCTTTGCAAGGTGTTAGGTGCTGATGTGACATGTGGTGAAATGGCAATGTGCACTAATCTCTTACAGGTTTATACTTTTTTTACACCATCATTTTCTGTTTGGATAATCCGGTCCAATACGACAGCTGGTGTAGAATATTTATGCTTCTAAATGTTTCTAAGATTGCTATAGTATGAAGGCTTTTTAATACTATGAAATGAACAAGTTATTTTCTTTTTTCCATTTTGTGCTTGTGTGTTACGCCTATGTTTTCTACAATTATACTTTAGTCACTTGCTTTCATCTGATTTTTGCCTCTGCTAAAAGTTTAGTGACTTTATCATTCTTACAAATTATTAGTTTGAAAAGGAAAAGAATTTTGAATTAGTGCACATTTATGTTTGAATGTACGTACTCTAACAACATATATGATATATATAATTATCTATATTATATGCCTACTTGAGTAGTTATGGATTATACCTTTCAACTCATCTCAGATGTAGTGAATGTAAATCTACACATTTTAACAGTGTCCCAACTTTTTGGGTGAAAATGGATATAAACGGATATAAACGGAAACGGATATAACAGTATCCGTATCCGAAAAATTAATTCGCTATCCGTATTCGTATCCGGTATCCGACGGATTTTAAAAATCATATCCGTATCCGGTATTCAAAATAATATCTGAATACGGATAATATCCGTTTCCGTTTATTTTATTCAAATAAACAGATTATTCGGATATCCGGATATCCGAATACGTTTTTCAATCACCTAATATAAAATTCATTTAAATTATTTATAAAAAATAAAGAAAAAATTTGAATAATTACTCATAACCAATCACAATTTAAAGTTTAAACCATACATATTAACGAATGAATGTTAATTTATTTATTTTTAATAAATACAATAATCAATGCTCTAAATTACAATTCAAATAAGTTTTCATTATTTTTGAAATCCTAAATCCAAAATGAATGATCTTCTTATTAATAAGTAGATGTCCATTTTATGTGTTAATTTGGAGTAATACTGTAGTGTGTATGAATATTTATAATATATAATTATAACATTTAAATTATATTTATAACACTTGTTAAATGATACATTTGAGATATATTGTAACATTATATATAACTAGAATAAGGGAAAAAAATAATGAGTTTTAAAGTATAGTTCATTAATGAATGAATGTTAATTTATTTATTTTTAATAAATACAATAATCAATACTCTAAATTATAATTCAAATAAGTTTTCATTATTTTTGAAATCCTAAATTCAAAATGAATGCTCTACTTATTAATGTTTAGATGCCCATTAATAAGTAGATGTCTATTTTGTGTTAGTTTGGAGTAATACTGCAGTGTGTATAAATATTTATAATCTATAATTATAACATTTAAATGATATTTATAACACTTGTTAAATGATGCATTTTAGATATATTGTAACACTATATATAACTAGGATAAAGGAAAAAAAGTAATAAGTTTTAAAGTATAGTTCATTAATGAATGAATGTTAATTTATTTATTTTTAATAAATACAATAATCAATGCTCTAAATTATAATTCAAATAAGTTTTCATTATTTTTGAAATTCTAAATTCAAAATGAATGCTCTACTTATTAATGTTTAGATGTCCATTAATAAGTAGATGTCTATTTTATGTGTTAATTTGGAATAATACTGTAGTGTGTATGAATATTTATAATCTATAATTATAACATTTAAATGATATTTATAACACTTGTTAAATGATGCATTTTAGATATATTATAACACTATATATAACTAGAATAAGGGGAAAAAATAATGAGTTTTAAAGTATAGTTCATTAACGAATGAATGTTAATTTATTTATTTTTAATAAATACAATAATCAATACTCTAAATTATAATTCAAATAAGTTTTCATTATTTTTAAAATCCAACATTCAAAAATGAATGTTTTACTTATTAATGTTTAGATATCCATTAATAAGTAGATGCTCATTTTATGTGTTAATTTGGAGTAATACTGTAGTGTGTAGGAATATTTATAATCTATAATTATAACATTTAAATGATATTTATAACACTTGTTAAATGATGCATTTTAGATATATTGTAACACTATATATAATTAGGATAAAGGAAAAAAGTAATAAGTTTTAAAGTATAGTTCATTAATGAATGAATGTTAATTTATTTATTTTTAATAAATACAATAATTAGTGCTTTAAATTACAATTTAAATAAGTTTTCATTATTTTTGAAATCCTAAATGCAAAATGAATACTTTACTTATTAATGTTTAGATGCCCATTAATAAGTAGATGCCCATTTTATGTGTTAATTCGGAATAATACTGTAGTGTGTATGAATATTTATAATCTATAGACTATAATTATAACATTTAAATTATATTTATAACATTTATAACACTTGTTAAATGATCCAAAAATTATATTGTAACACTTGTTAAATGATATTTATAATACTTGTTAAATGATACATTTTAGATATTTTAACTTTATAATAGTAAAAATTCATTAACTATACTTAAATCAATTTATTAATATTATAATAAAAGTGTTATTTCCTACTTTTTAGAAGTGAAATGACATATTTTAAAAATAATTTTCGTATAATAGTGAAAACTAATTATTATATAAGGAAGACCATTTTTAAAAAATTATTTTGTTTATTATATATATATATAAGTTATTCGGATACGGATCCGAATTCGGATATCAGATTCCGAATATCCGTTATCCACCGAATATATTTACGGATGGATGTTAAACGAATACGAATACGCCTATATCCGTATTCATATCCGTTTATTTGCGGATATCTTTAAAATGAATACGGATATATCTGTTTTTTTCCGAATGCGAATAATATCCGTTTTTTTTCAAATACCGATGCGGACGGATGCGAATTTTCCGGTTACCATTTGCAACCCTAATGATAGAAACTGCAAGTAATTTGGGTTTCAGCATGATTATCCATTGTTTTTTAGTCCTATGCAAGGCTTTGAAGTTATGTGATCCCCAAGGCTTTGAAGTTATATGATCCTAAGCTATTTTGAAATTTAATCATAGGGCCAAGCATCTGAATGGGCTCTGCTTAGACGTCATTCCTCTGAGGATTTGTTCGGTGTTCAAATATGTGGGGCATATCCAGATACAGTTGCACGAACTGTTGAACTTATAGATCAAGAATGCACTGTGGATTTCATTGATATTAATATGGGGTGCCCGATTGATATTGTGGTTAGTAAGGGTGCTGGATCAGCACTTCTTACAAAACCAATGAGAATGAAAAATGTCATACAGGTAGCTTCTAGCACAGTGGACAAGCCAATAACTGTCAAGGTATGTAATAATGTTCAAATTAATGCTAGTTTCAGACAAATATTTGTTTCACTTTGCTGATTAATATTCATAGACCGGAAGGTGTTCACTTCTGCTTCTGCCTTGTTTTGATAGTATAATATGCTCGTCAGTTGCACTACATTATGCATCTTGTGTTGATGTAAATATTTTGAACTTTGTTTTGCTATCTGCTTATGATATTAACTACAGTTATTACTTTGTAAATCCTATTGAAATTTTTTGTTCACTAGGTACGGACAGGTTACTTTGAAGGGAGAAACCGCATTGACTCTATAATAGCTGATATTGGGCATTGCGGGGCCAGTGCGGTAACTATACATGGTCGATCACGTCAGCAACGCTACAGCAAGCTTGCTGATTGGGATTACATCTATCAGTGTGCGAGAAAAGCCCCTGATGCATTGCAAGTCATGGGAAATGGAGATGTTTTTTCTTATTTGGACTGGAACAAGCACAAGTCTGACTGCCCTGAGCTTTCTGCATACATGATTGCTCGAGGGGCATTGATTAAGGTTTGTAGCTAGAGCTTCAATTTGCAAGTAAACATATCCTCCATGAATATATCTGGGATTTCCGTCTAATATTATATATGATACAATATGTGCCTGTGAACCCATTCTCATGTTCCGAATATCATTTTCTGTACTTGCAGCCTTGGTTATTTACTGAAATTAAGGAACAGAGGAACTGGGACATCACTTCTGGAGAACGACTAAATATTTTAAAGGATTATATACGTTTTGGCCTTGAACACTGGGGTTCTGATTCAAAAGGTATGTGTGATTCACATGATATTACTGCATGATTATTGTTACCATTATTTTAATAAAACTAGTCACTCTCAGTAAAAATGCTAGCGTTTTCTTCACCTGGTTTTATGGTCCTTGCATTTTTTATTTGTTGAACTTACTGGAAGAAGTACAAGTTGGTGTTGGTAGTTGTAACTGGGATTTGCTTTTTTCTTTGTAGTTTTTTCATTTTTGTATTGCCCAAGAATGTAACATTATCATCCTTGTTACAACAGCTACTACATAACTATTCATTTGCTTCACACGGATGCAGGTGTAGAGACAACTAGACACTTCTTGTTAGAATGGCTTAGTTACACATATAGATATATCCCAGTTGGTCTACTAGATGTTATACCTCAGCAACTGAATTGGCGGCCGCCGTCATACTTCGGCCGTGATGACCTTGAGACCTTAATGGCCTCAGATTCTGCAGCAGACTGGGTAAGCAGTTATCTTTCAGTTTGGTTTGTAGAAGGCTCTGTTAAGCTAACTAGTGTATTTTGATATTACGATAATAGTTTTGTCACATTTACTTGAGGGTAATATAATGACTTTTTTGTTCTTTATTATTCTTTCACAGATTAGGATATCCGAATTGTTGCTTGGCAAGGTTCCGACTGGATTTACATTTACACCAAAGCATAAATCAAATGCTTATGACAGAGCAGAAAATGGCTAATTTCTAGCAATCAACTCGTTATGGCTATACTTGAAGTAACTTCTGCTACTTTGAAATGTTTATGCAAGCTATATCAAGGATTCTACAAGGATTGCTTACATGGGCATGAATGCTGGTGCTCACAAAATACACTGCTTTATGACATTTTAATTACATTCAGACACTATGTTAGGGAAAGTTGCTTAGTTGATGGAGCCAGAACTTTGAAACTAAATTCTTCTTTCAACAACTATGCCTGCTGCTTTTAGGGGCAATAGGTGAATAACTTATAACTGTGAGTCAAGTGTGTAACTCGAGTTTTTATTTAGAATTATTCTTTTAAGTTTTAGGATCCTGCAGTTTTGGAAGTTACTAGTTGTTTAAAGAGTTATGATAAAGACATACTTATATCTGAAGTTGAACTGCTTTACTATCGTGCACTAGCATTCTGGCACAAGTTCGTTCTTTCCCGTCAAGTTATGTAGTAGTTTTTGTTCAGAAATATGTTTGATATGATTTCAGAATTTCCTTATTTAATAGTCCTCTGTAAATTTGATTGGTAAAGCTTGCAAAGATGGAAGTTAATCCGTATGTTTAGTAGTGGAGAAATTATACTCGGAACTAAAGCATCTTTCATTCTTTCTACAACTTCAATCCAATCCATCCCTGTTAATTTAGAATCATTCCGGTAGACAACAGGTTAAATATTGCCTTCAACCGACTGGAAATCGTGCAGATATAGCATTCATACAACTCTACAGATGGTCTAATAAATCACGACTCATTCAGTTTGAGGTCTCAAATTATGATAGCCCAAGGAAATGGATTTCCAACGAAATCTTGTAGACTGCATTTCATCATCAGAACTTTGAACTTTGTTCCATACTCCAAATGCCCAACCGTTTTGCTAGTTTCAGCAGAATTTGGCAGCAATAAGACCAAGACTGGGGGTATTGTTACAAATCCATGATATTAGCAAAATCTTCCAACCCCTTGAGGAATTAAAACATAAAAAGCAATCATTAGTGTTGTAGATTGGTATTGTTACAACTTATAAAGTTCTTTCCCGAAGAAGAATTTGTAGTTTAGCACCTACTTTTTTTGTGCCAACAGCTATATAGTGGAGAAATGACCTTGAAATTGCAAAAATTCACGGAATACTATTTTATCTACTCGCAATATGCCGTGTCCACATATGTTGCCGCACTGTATATTAAGTCAGATTCCTCTCCACCATTCTCAGCCTTCAGTTTGCTTTTCTTCAAACTGAAATACTACTCTCACTAATGAATTTATACATCTAATAACAAACATTTTGACAGCTATCCTTGTCTATTTTATGACATCTGTCTTCTTTTAGAAAAGCAAAAGATTTAAGCAGTGCATTCCAGTGATATTTGAAACGTAACATGACGCTAGAGTATCTTCATAGATAGAAATTCTCTTATAATTAAAATATAATAAACATAAGTTTTTAGTTGAATCAACAAGTTATTGTTTTATAAAAACTTTAGTATAGATGTAATGGTTGAGTATCTAATCCTAAGTTTTAATATCGATATTTATATAATTATCGTAAACAACAATTTTTTTTTTGGATATGTAAGAATATACTATTTGAGCACGCAAGTATCAATAATACGTGATTATTAGAGGATCTGGTAACTTGGATGCATTCAGTTCTATTAAACAACAAAAATATCAAGAATGTGAATTTCTTATCCCCTAGTTGCCAAGCAAAAAGAACAAGAGATTTGAACCTCCAAAAGCAAGGTCAGAAACATCGTTTTCCTTGCCACAAATCACAACCTTCCCAGGTAAGAGATCATCAGTAGATAAAATAAACACAGAAATTTATATGATGCGTGCCCTGTGGTTATTATCAAATGGAACAAAAACAAATTTAGAGAGCAGGTAAAAATAAACTAGAGATACGCTATACCATAACTCTAAATACCAAAATTGAAATTAAATTAAATCCTCATAACGACCCCACAGAGGAGGTGAAAAATTAAACAATGAGAGGGGAATCTACTTGGTTCATAACCCATGATCAATAACATCGTTCTAATATAACTCATGAATTCCAGATTACATTACCACAAGGGACGCAGGAGACAAAAATTGTCCTATAAATCAAATGAGCAAAAATGTATAACTCAAAAAGTAACGTCTTTGAGTCATTCTGACTCACCTCATCCCATGCTAGAAACCCCAACGTTCAGTTTCAATCGTAACCAGAAAAGCCCTAAACCAAAAAACTAGCAGCATCATAACCATTATATCCAGATATTAACCAGCAACTCCATCTTCCCCTTTAATTAGATTTACATTCTTCAATACCTCATTTTTAGTTCCTTGAATCCATCCTTCATCAATGGATTCTATGCTTCCACTCAACCCATCATCCAAGAAATCACCAACCCTTTTCACTTTACCAGTAGGAAGCACTGGGTACTTCCCAGAAAAGCAAGCATAACAGAAGTTCGGAGAATCACTTCCCAGAAATTTTTTCATGCTCTCAATTGGCAGAAAAGCAAGTGAATCGGACCCAATGTAATCCCTAATTCCCTCCACACTCATCCTATTTGATATCAGCTCCTCTGAGCTAGGCGTATCCACTCCATAATAACAAGATCCAATAATAGGTGGGCTTGCAATCCTCATGTGAACTTCTTTAGCCCCTGCCTCCTTTAACAACCTAACAATTTTTGAAGAAGTTGTCCCCCTCACTATCGAATCATCCACAACCACAACCCTTTTCCCTTCCAAAACAGCTCGTACTGGTGACAACTTAAGCTTAACCCCAAAATCCCTAATCTTTTGGGAAGGTTCAATAAAAGTCCTCCCTACATAATGCGACCTAATCAACCCTTGTTGAAATGGCACTCCTGCTTTTTCAGCATAACCAAGTGCAGCTACAACACCAGAATCTGGCACAGCAATCACAACATCGCAATCAACGGGCGCCTCAATGGCAAGTATTTCCCCAAATTTACGGCGAGAATCATAAACAGACCTCCCAAAAACAATTGAATTAGGCATAGCAAAATAAATATGCTCAAAGATACAAGCTTTGGGTACTACATGCGTCAATAAACATAGTGATGATTCAACACCAGTTTTATCCACTACAATTACCTCACCAGGATTAACTTCTCTCTCATAAGTAGCCTCAATCAAGTCCAACGCACATGTCTCAGAAGCAAACACAACAGCCCCATTGCTCCTCCTACCCATAACCAATGGGCGAAACCCAAATGGATCACGAACCGCAACCAATTTCTCTTCTGTTAAAAACACCATAGAATAAGCTCCTTCGAGCTTCCCACAAGCCTCAACAATTCTCAGAAAAAAGGGTCTTGCTTTAGATATAGCAATAAGATGCAAAACCACTTCAGTATCAGAGCTAGTAGTAAAAATTGAACCATTATCTTCAAGCTTAGATCTAAGAGCTTGATAATTCACCAAATTACCATTGTGGGCGACACCAACTGACCCGTATCGGTACCTGGTAACAAAAGGCTGCACATTTTTCAACATGGAGGCGCCGGCTGTGGAGTAACGGACGTGCCCAATTGCAGAGTCGCCAGGGAGCTGATCGAGTTTCGATTGGTTGAAGACTTCGGAGACGAGCCCGACGCCGGTGACAGAGTGGAGCACCTTTCCATGAACGGTGACTATGCCGGCTCCTTCCTGACCGCGGTGTTGAAGCGCGTGCAGGGCCAAGTAGCAGAGGCGGGAGGCTTCTGGGTCGCCGTAAATTCCGACAACACCGCACTCTTCCCGAGGTTTATCCAAATACTCATCTGGGTTTTGTTTGTTCGAGGAGATAACGTCGGAGTTGGGGATTTTGGAGTAGGATTTGAAGAGGGTTTTGTTTGTTCGGTAAAGTGAGGGTTTTGGGGTTAGGGTTTTGGAGGAAAGAGAGAAGAGGAGGTTCGATGGGTTTTTGGAGGAGAGAGAGTAGGGCTTGTTGTGTGAGCGAGGAGAGAGATTGGTGGTGCTTATGGCGGCCATGGGATGAAGGAGGACAAAGATTACAGTTGCACAAAAAACACACTAACAAAAAGTTTCTGAGTTTTAAAATAGATAGGAAAAAAAAATTAGATAAAAAATTTAATTTTTTTATTCAATTATTGTATTTTTGAATTTTTTAATAAATAAATAAATAAAAAATTTGACTACTTTTTTTGCTAAAGTCTTCTTTCTGGTGTATACCTCTCTCCTTCTTTGGATTAGATTACACAAAATTGAAAATAAAATAGTTTTCTCCTCTCCTATTTTAGTTAGAAGAAAAAATTGATTCCGTCAATTTACTATTCAAAAATTAACAAGGAACAACAAAATTCAACCATCATTTCATACTGATCAAATAAAAACAATTAATTCTTATGAAATTAATTTGGTATAGTACAGAAAGATAATTTCGTCAGGCTAACACTCAAAAATCATCATTTTTAATGGCAAAATGAAGAAATCGCAACTTAATTAATAAAACGTAAAAACAGTTTACAAATAACATATTGCGTATCATTTTTATTTCATCAAAATACTTTTTGAGTTTTTTTTATCTTATATATATATATATGATATTATATTAATAGAAGGGTAAATTTAGAAAAGTGATTTTTTTCTTTTCTTTTCATTAGAACTCAGAAATACAAAAAAAAGAAAATTTTTAAGTTTTCTATTATTTTCTATTTAAAACTCAGAAACAAAACAAAAAAAAATTAAAATTTTTTCATTCTTTTCTTTTCTGTTCAAATTTTAGTTTGCATTTAATTTAGATGAATATTCTTCCTAAGATAAAATAATCTTTTGATCTACAAAATAATTATTAAACTTAGTTGCGTCACCAACAACAGTAGATTAATATGAATAATAAACTAATAGTACTCCTAGCAATTAAACAAATCAATCATAAAATTAAGCACAGAAAAATATTCAATACTCAAAATATAAATTGAACAATTAAAATAAATTAGATCTCACAGTGTATAAATCTTGATGGCTTCGATCACTTAAATCAAGAAAAATAATTTAGCTACTCATAGTTGTAGAGAACAACAAAGAATAGAAGAGATAATTTTTTCTAATGAAGAGTTGTGTATTACATTGGGTCTCAAGCCCTTTATTTATAGGCTTCATAAACCTTATAACCCTAATAGGATTTACAATTAAAAATAAAAGAAAAATAAAATAATTATTATCTTAATCCTAATTGGAATTAAAATCCAATTTGGAATCAAATTAATGCAAAATTCGCGAAATAATTTCGTTCTTGGGAATTAACGCGTCGCCAAACACGCCCTTCGCTATAGTGACCAAGTCAGCACCTAAATGCCCGCCGCGCATTGCGTGGGCGCCTTCCTCTGGTGAAACGGCGTCGTTCCAATTCTGCGGTGCTGCTGCTGATATTGCGCGCATTGCGCGGCCTTTCTTCTTTCCTTCTTCGCAAATGACGTTGTTGCTCCCTTTTTCAACCTTAAGCGTGCAATGCGCGACTGCCATCCTTGCTGCTTATTTACCATTTTGCCATTAGATCTTTGCAGAATTTATAAATTTGCCCTCAAGCTTATTTTTCCTATAAAATAAGATATAAAATAAATAAAAATAAATAAAAATAATAAAAATGAATAAAACACCTAAAACACTAAAAACACTTAAAAACTCACAATTAATTAAGCCTAAAAATACCCAATAAATAGATATAAAATCTACTTATCAAATACCCCCACACTTAACCATTTGATTGTCCTCAAGCAAAACAAGAATAAAAACTAAAAAATTAAAAATCTACTAAATAAATCAATTAATCCGACTAACTTACCTGAGCAATAAATGAATATGAATTCCACATTAACCTCAAAGATTTTTTAAATGATAACTCAAAGAAAATTTTAAAATTATGCAAAATTCAGAATTTCAACATATTTATCAATTTTACTTTAATCAAGACCTTTTGTGTGTGTGTGTGAATCTAAATGTATCAAACTAATCGAAACTCATATAAGTTTAGGTTTTTCATTACCTTATAAAAGATATACAACAAACTCAATATACTTATTTTTCACATTACTCTTTGCTAATATAGACAAATATAAATCAGAAGATCGAAAGGTTTCAAACAATTATATACACTAGGATTATTAATATCAGTTTTTTCAAATATTTTTCCAATTTTCTTTCCTTTTAATGGGTGCATTTTATGCTCCATTTCACTTTTTCATGTGTTTATGAGTGAGTGCGTTTTACGCTCCATCTCAACCCACCACAAGATTTTTCTTTTCAATTTAACAATCCTAGAAAAAGTACCTAAATCATCTCCTACAAATTATATTTTGTCTTATATTTTACTTCAAATAATGATTAAATAAGATATAAAGCTCAAAAATATCTTCCATAAACATTTAACCATATAAACTTTCTCTTGATTTAAAACTAGCTCAAACAAATGGATATAAGTGCATAAAAATTAAAGGTCTCAAATAAAGTAATAACCAATAAAAAGTCAAAATTTAGACTAAGTAAAAATTTATTATTTTTTCAAGAGTTATTAAATAAAAATCAAAATTTTTATCATTGACTAAAAATTAAAATCCAATTAACTCATTGCTCAAGTGACTCATCCTAAAAATAAAATAAAAACTACCCCATTTTCGTAGGAAACACGACTACACTTAGCATGTATAACAAGCCTTTAAACCCCATGGTTACCCTAAGTGAACGAGTTTTGTTTCGTGAGGGTTTGCAGTGAATTTACCCACAAAATTCAAAATTTCAAAATTTTAAAATTTCCTAAATTTTTTAAAATATGACCTAAAAATAATAAAAGCCCTAAATTCCTTCCCCCACATTTTAAATTGACATTGTCCCCAATGTAAAGAAAAAAGGCAAAAATAACTAAACTATAAATGCAAAAATTAGAAAGAAAAAAAATTATACTCTCCTTGGGTTACCTCATAAGCAACGCCTTTGTTTATTGTCATTGGTTCGACAACATGCTTCCCTTTTCAAGTAGTATAAATTAGATCCTCAAGGTCGAAATTAGTCGCGTCTTCTTTTTGAAAATTCGTATGAAAATGCTTGAGTCTATGACCATTCACCTTGATTACTTTAGAAGTTTCCAAACTTTGAATTTCAACTGCATTATGAGGAAAAACATTAGTAACAACAAAAGGTCCAATCCAACGAGAACGTAACTTACCTGGAAACAATCGAAGTTGAGATTGGTATAAAAGGACTTTTTCGCCAATCTTGAATTCTTTCCTAGAGATCATCTTGTCATGAAAAGCCTTTGTTTTCTCCTTGTAAATTCTCGCACTTTCATACGCATCATTGCGAATTTCTTTAACTCTTTTAGTTGCAACTTCCTATGCTCTCCACTTTCACTTATCTTCATATTGAAATTCTTAATAGCCTAATAAGCTTTGTGTTCTAGCTCAACAGGTAAGTAACATGGTTTTCCAAATACCAATCTGTAAGGTGACATACCAATAGACGTTTTATAAGTTGTCCTATACGCCTATAAAGCATCATCCAATCGTAAACTCCAATCTTTTCTGCTCGGATTTACTGTATTTTCGAGAATGGACTTGATATCTCTATTTGACATTTTCGCTTGTCCATTAGTTTGCGGATGATATGCAGTCAACACCTTATGAGTGACATGGTATTTTTTCAACAAAGCTTCCACAGTTCGATTGCAAAAATGAGTGCCTCGATCACTTATTAGAGCTCTAGGAACTCCAAACCTGGAAAATATGTTAGTACGGAGAAAATCTGCAACCACTTTAGAATCGTTAGTCCTTGTGGCCTTGGTTTCCACCCATTTCGAAATATAATCAACAGCAAGTAAAATATAAACATTACCAAATGATACAGGAAACGGTCCCATAAAATCAATGCCCCAAACATCAAAGATTTCACAAAATAGTATGGGGGTTTGCAATATTGCATTTCATTGGGATATGTTACCTATCTTTTGACAATTACAACACGACTTGCAGAACAAATACGAATCTTGGAATAGAGATGACCAATAAAACCCACAGTCAAGCACTTTTCTCGCTGTCCTCTTAGAGGTAAAATGACCTCCACAAGCATATGAGTGATAAAAAGTGAGGATATGATTAATTTCAGTTTCAGGAATGCACCTTCTGATGACTTGGTCCGCACAATGCTTCCATAAGTAGGGATCATCCCACACATAGTACTTTGCATTATTTTTGATTTTATCCCTTTAAGCTTTAGACAAATCAGGAGGCAAAGTGTTAGTAACCAAATAATTGACAATATTCGCATACCAATGTAATTTTTTATATGCAGAGTACAATTGTTCATTAGGAAATGTCTCTTCGAGAGGAAGCTCATCCTTGATATTCGCCAAACGACTTAAGTGATCTGCAACACTATTCTTGGTCCCTTTTTTGTCCTTGATCTCCAAATCGAATTCACTTAAGATAAGTATCCATCTTATCAACCTTCGTTTTGCCTATTTCTTTGTCATCAAATAACGAAGAGCTGCATGATCAGAATAAACAATAACTTTAGTACCAAGCAAATAAGATCAAAATTTTTCTAAAGCAAAAACAACAGCCAATAGTTCTTTTTCAGTGGTCGAATAATTTCTCTGGGCATCGTTCAAAGTCCTCGAAGCATAATAAATAGCATGAGATGCTTTTCCAACTTTTTGACCAAAAACAACTCCTATTGCATAATCACTTGCGTCGCACATAATCTTGAAAGGCATGTCCCAATTCAGAGGCTGGATAATTGGAGTAGAAGTCAACAATTCCTTAAACTTATCAAACGCTTTCTTACACTCCTTGTCAAAATTGAAAGCCACATATTTTTGTAACAGCTTGCATAGAGGTGATGCTATCTTGGAAAAGTTCTTTATAAATCTCCGATAAAAACCTGCATGTCCAAGAAAAGAACGCACTTCCCGCACACTAGTGGGATAAGGTAGAGATTGAATAATATCAATTTTCGATTTATCTACTTCAATTCCCTTAGACGAAATAACATGACCCAAAACTATACCTTGTTCGACCATAAAATGACATTTTTCAAAATTTAGTACAAGGTTAGTTTCTATGCATTTTTGAAGAACAAGTGTAAGGTTGTGCAAACAATTATCAAACGAGTCCCCATGAACTGTGAAATCGTCAATAAAAACTTCCATGATATGCTCAATATAATCGGAAAATATACTAATCATACACTGTTGGAAAGTAGCGGGGGCATTGCAAAGTCCAAACGGCATGCAGCGGTATGCAAAAGTTCTAAATGGGCATGTAAACGTCGCCTTTTCTTGATCCTTCGGAGAAATTGCAATTTGGAAATAACCTGAATAACCATTAAGAAAATAATAGTAAGAATGACCAGCTAATCGTTCAAGTATTTGATCAATAAAAGGTAAAGGAAAGTGGTCTTTGCAGGTTACAGCATTCAATTTTCTATAATCTATACAAACCTGCCACCCATTTTGTACACTGGTGGGAATTAACTCATTATTCTGATTCTTCACCACAGTGATTCCTGTCTTTTTAGGAACAACTTGAATTGGGCTAACCCAACTGCTATCCGAAATAGGGTAAATCATGCCAACTTCAAGAAGCTTTTGAATTTCTTTTTTCACAACATCCATCATGGGCGGATTGAGTCTTCTTTGTGGTTGACGAGTGATTTTCGCTCCTTCTTCAAGTAAGATGCGAAGCATGCATGTCGACGGGCTTATTCCTTTGATATCAGCAATTGTCCAACCGATGACCTTCTTATGCTTCTTCAGAACTCGCACGAGTTGTTCTTCTTGTGAGGTACTTAGTTTATTGGAGATGATCACTGACGATGTCTTTTCTTCTCCAAGAAAAACATACTTGAGATGATCAGGAAGAGGCTTCAATTCTGGAGTAGGTGACTACAAAATAGCTGGTAGAGATTTTTCGTTAGACACTGGTAGATCAATAAAAGGAACATTACCTGCTGTTGGAGAATCATTTAATGCTACAATAACATCATTCAATTAAGTAGGCAAGACTAACTCCTTTTCCTCCTAAAGATTCTGACTGATTGTTGTTTCTAACTCATCATTTCCATCAAGTTCAAAAAATTCCTGTGCTAACGAGTCAATCACATCAATAGAATAAACAGGATTATCATCATGAGGATATTTCATGGCATCATAAATGTTAAACTGAACAACCTCGCCATCAAATTCCATTGTAAGTGTACCACTATGAACATCTATCTTGATTTTGGATGTCTTTAAGAAGGGTCTTCCTAACAAAATAGAAGCATTTTGATCACCATTCTCCATATCAAACACATAAAAATCAGTAGGAAAAATCAAATTATTCACTTGCATAAGAACATCCTCTATTATACCCTTAGGATAGGCATTAGATCTGTCAACTAACTGAATTATTGTACCAGTTTTATTCAAAGGTTCAAGTTTCAAAGAAGCATATATATAATATGGCATGACATTAATAGATGCTTCTAGATTTAACGTAGCATTTTCAAATCTTGTGTCACCTGTGAACATTCCTGGATCTTGGCACTTAGTAGGGAATTTTCTTTGAATTACTGCAGACACATTCTTTCCTACTTTTATCTTTTCATATTGTTTGAGTGTTTGTTTTCTTTTGTATGTACATAACTCTTTTAAAAATCTGGCAAAACGAGATACTTGTTTAATAGCATCTAACAATAGAATATTTACCTCGCATTTGTGGAAAGTTTCATACAAATCTGAATCTTTTTAATATTTTTTTTTTTTGTTAAAGCCATAGAAAAAGGTGGTACCGGTTTATAATCAGAGAGGGGTGGAAATTTATGTTTAGGGATACCTTTGTCGCCTAGAACATTGTCGTCCTTTTTACTGTCGCCCATTTCTGTATTGTCTGCTTCTGCTTTTCTTTACTCGTTTGGTGCAGACTCTGTCTTTTCTAGAGTTTGGATATCTTTACCGTTTCTCAAAGTGATTGCGCTTGCATTCTCTTTTGGATTCACTACCGTTTGAGAGGGTAACTTTCCAGAACCGTACACCTCTAGTCGACTAATTGCAGTGGTTATTTGTCCCGTCTGTGTTTCCAAGTTCTGCATATTCGCTTTCATTTCCTGTTGAAATTGTAACGTGTTAGTGCTAAGTTGTTTAACTATATCCTCTAAAGACATATTAGATTGAGATGATTGGTCCTGTTATTTGTTGGGATACGGTTGCTTATATTGTTGATAGTTCGCGAAGTTTTGATTCGTGGGGTGATTCACTTGTGGATTCTCGTAATTGAAATTGGGATGATCCCTCCAACCTGAGTTGTATGTGTTCGAGTAAGAATCATATCTCCTTTGAGGTTGACCAGGGAAACCACCTGCTGCATTCACTTGTTCATAGGACTCCTCTTGAAGAGTAGGACACATATCCGTTGGATGTCCTATTACTGCACAAATTTCGCAAGCTTTCACTTGTTGTATATTACCTACAGCCACCTGACGAACAAGAGAAGTTAAACTAGCAATTTGTTCTTTAAGGGAAGAAATTTCTACCTCATTGACATTATTGGATGAAAAATTAAGCCTAGTGCCAAATTGTTGAGAATTAGCCGCCATATTTGTAATCAAGTTTCTAGCAGCATCAATCATGCTTCTCTCCGTAGACATGAGTCCTTCATAGAATTATTGGATAAGAATTATTTGATGGTGGGGATAGCTTGCACACAGTTTCTTGAACCGTTCTCAATATTCGTATAGGGATTGTCCATGTTTCTGTCTCACACCACAAATTTCTTTTCTTATGCTGGCTGCCATTGAAGCTGAAAAATATTTCTCCAAGAATAATCTTTTCACTTCTTCCCATGTGGTTATACTTTCGGAGGGGAGATAGTAGAGCCAATCTTTAGCCAAATCATTCAAAGAGAATGGAAAAGCTCGTAATTTGATCTGCTCTTCAGTCACTCTAGGTGGTTTCATGCTCGTGCATACCACATGAAATTCTTTAAAGTGTTTGTGCGGGTCTTCACCTGCAAGGCCATGAAAAGTAGGCAGAAGATGTATTAGACTAGACTTTAACTCAAAGGAAGTGTTAACATCTAAATTAGAAAAAGTTATGCATAAAGGTTGTTGGTTCAAATTTGAGGCCGCAAGTTCCTTTAAAGTTCGATTTCCAGCCATGACGTCTTTTGCTTCAAGATTTGTCAGATCTTCTTTCCTTAATCCGCGCAAAGTTCTCTCAATTTCTAGATCAAACCTTAAATCACTCTGATTAGTAGAACAAGTTATGGTCATAAACAATCAATGAAACTCAAATAAACTAGTAAAAAAAAACTACGAAAAATTATTTAAACAAAATAAGGACCACAAAAATCATAAAAGTAATTAAATCAATTCCCCGGCAACGACGCCAAAATTTAATGTGATGTCGCAAGTACCCAAAAATAAAATCTTACTTTAAAAAAATATTAATGTAGCAGTGCAAGTAAGAGTCGATCTCACAGAGAATGATTAATTTAATTTTATGTTTTGTAAACCAAAACTGGAGGGTTTTTAATTAAAAAAATAATTTAAAAAACATTAATTAAAGTAATTATGCAAGTAATTTAATGAGAAGAAAAAGTCTTGGTTTAAGTCAAAATCCACCATCAAGAATTTACAATTGATCACTGATGCAAACATAAATCAATTAATATTTTAAACATTCACCGTAGAAAGAACTACTCGCAGGTGGAATAATTTTTCTCCTCTCTCCTTAATTTTAGTTAAGTAGACACATGCGTTCTAAATTACCCTTACTACTAAACAACCTCCGGCTCGTGCTAAAGATTTAATTTTATAGCAATTTTAAGAATTAGAGAAATCGTTGAATTAAACAACACAAGTCACGCGTTTGCATTTAATTTAGATGAATATTCTTCCTAAGATAAAATAATCTTTTGATCTGCAAAACAATTATTAAACTTAGTGGCGTCACCAACAGCAGTAGATTAATATGAATAATAAACTAATAGTAATCCTAGCAATTAAACAAACCAATCATAAAATTAAGTACAGAAAAATATTCAATACTCAAAATATAAATTGAACAATTAAAATAAATTAGATCTCACAGTGTATAAGTCTTGATGGCTTCAATCATTTAAACAAAGAAAAATAATTTAGCTACTCATAGTTGTAGAGAACACCAAAGAATAGAAGAGAGAATTTTTTCTAATGAAGAGTTGTGTATTACATTGGGTCTCAAACCCTCTATTTATAGACTTCATAAACCTCCTAACCCTAATAGAATTTATAATTAAAAATAAAAGAAAAATAAAATAATTATTATCCTAACCCTAATTGAAATTAAAATCCAATTTGGAATCAAATTAATGCAAAATTCGCGAAATAATCTCGTTCTTAGGAATTAACGCGTCGCCAAACACGCCATTCGCTACAGTGACAAAGTCAGTGCCTAAATGCCCGCCGACCATTGCGCGGACGCCTTCCTCTGGTGAAACAACGTCGTTCCAATTCCGCGGTACTTCTGCTGATATTGCGCACATTGCGCGACCTTTCTTCTTTCCTTTTCCGCAAATGTCGTCGTTGCTCCCTTCTTGGACCTTAAGCGCGCAATGCGCGACTGCCATCCTTGCTGCTTATTTACCATTTTGCCACTAGATCTTTGCAGAATTTACAGATTTGCCCCCAAACTTATTTTTCATACAAAATAAGATATAAAATAATTAAAAATAATATAAAAATACTAGAAATAATAAAAATGAATAAAATTAAATAAAACACCTAAAACATTAAAAAAACGTAAAAACTCACAATTAATTAAGCTTAAAAATACCTAATAAATATTATAGTGGTATGTATTCCCGCCTGTCACGTGGGTGACCCGGGTTCGATCCCCGGCAATGGCGCCAAAATTTGGTGTGATGTCGCAAGCACCCAAAAATAAAATTTTACTTTGAAAAAATATTAATGTAGTAGTGCAAGTAAGAGTCGATCCCACAGAGAACGATTAATTTAATTTTATGTTTTGTAAACCAAAATTGGGGATTTTTTAATTAAAGAAGTAATGTAAATAAAATTAACTAAAGTAATTATGCAAGTAATTTAATGAGAAGGAAAAGCCTTGGTTTAAGTCAAAATCCACCATCAAGAATTTACAACTGATCACTGATGCAAACATAAATCAATTAATATTTTAAACATTTACCGTGGAAAGAACTACTCGGAGGTGGAATAATTTTTCTCCTCTCTCCTTAATTTTAGTTAAGTAGACACACGAGTTCTAAATTACCCTTACTACTAAACAACCTTCGGCACGTGCTAAAGATTTAATTTAATAGCAGCTTTAAGAATTAGAGAAATCGTTGAACTAAACAACACAAGTTACGCGTTTGCATTTAATTTAAATGAATATTCTTCCTAAGATAAAATAATCTTTTGATCTACAAAATAATTACTAAACTTAGTTGCATCACCAACAACAGTAGATTAATATGAATAATAAACTAGTAGTACTCCTAACAATTAAACAAACTAATCATAAAATTAAGCACAGAAAAATATTCAATACTCAAAATATAAATTGAACAATTAAAATAAATTAGATCTCATAGTATATAAATCTTGATGACTTCAATCACTTAAATCAAGAAAAATAATTTAGCTACTCCTAGTTGTAAAGAACACTAAAGAATAGAAAAAATAATTTTTTCTAATAAAGAGTTGTGTATTACATTGGGTCTCAAGCCCTCTATTTATAGGCTTCATAAACTTCATAACCCTAATAGGATTTACAATTAAAAATAAAAGAAAAAAAAAATAATTATTATCCTAACCCTAATTAGAATTAAAATCCAATTTGGAATCAAATTAATGCAAAATTCGTGAAATAACCTCGTTCTTAGGAATTAACGTGTTGCCAAATACGTCCTTCGCTACAGTGAGCAAGTCAGCGCTTGAATGCCCACCGCGCATTACGCGGACGCCTTCCTCTGGTGAAACTGTAATATCCTAGATATTTTCAAGATTTTAAATAATATCTTAATTGATTTTATTAAAGGTTAAGGTTTAAAACCTAGAATGTGAGAAGTAAGATGTGTAGAAAATGGGTAAACATTTTTTTTTTAACATAATTGATTTGTTAGAAATTAAATGTGAGAATATTGTATTGATGCATGTAGAGAATTTGTTAAGGAAATAAATTCAATTGAAAAGTGAAGGTGGATATATATATGTATATACCTAAAGTGAGCTTGTTAGCCAAATAAGAGGATGATTAAATTAATACTCAATTAAGCTAATAAATTAATTAGTTTAATTAAGAAGCAAGAAGGAAAGTCGTGAAATATAATTACTTAGGTTAATTATATTAGTTATGAGTTGAAGTTGTGAAAAAGCTAGGATGATTGTCTAGGATGACAATAATGTGAAGTGATTAGTTAAGTAATTAACTTAATTAATAAGTTTATGTATAGAATTCCAAAGTGAAATTAAAACAAGCCCAATATGTTAATTATTGTAAGTCTTGTTGGTAATTATAGAGAGGTCCCAATAAATTATGGATTAAAGCCTCATGGAGAGTCCAAGTAATTTAATTACTACTAGTGGACTAGCCCAAAAGAATTATATGTGTTAGCCCAATATGGGAATACTTGTATGAAGATGGATAAGTTAATTGAATAACCCAATGTAGAAATAACTACATGGGTATGGGTAATTACATTATAAACCCAAGTTGATGATAAAAGATAGTAAATTTAATCAAGTCAAAGTACTTGTATTAATGTGTTTTAGAATTTTGAAAATTAGCATTACCGCCGCAGCGGTAGGTTTCACCGCCGCAGCGGTGAGACTCTCTGGAAAGTAAAATTTGAACTACCGCCGCAGAGGTAATAATCACCGCCGCAGCGGTGGAGCATAATGTTTGAAAATTAATAAGTTATTTAATTCAAATTGAAGTGCTTGTATGTATGAGCATTATTAGGGTTTTAATAAATTAAACCCAAGCTATGTTAAGTGTTAGTGTTTTATAAACTAACTCAATTAGAGGTCCAATAGACTTATAGATAACAAGTCTAATTGAATTATGTAATTAGATTAGTGTGAGCTAATTGGATTATATTATAAGTCCAAATGAGGTTTTGAACTAGGTCTAATAAATTAACCTAGTAGTTCTTGTAATTAATTTAACATTGATTCAAGTTATAATTAATCAAGCCCAATGCTTGTTTTAATTAAATGTAACATAGGGTATTTAAAGTTAGCCCAATGTAACAAATAAATTGAGCCCAAACAAATTAAATGGTGAGCCCAATAGATTTAATTCATAAGTCCATTGTGGAGCCCAAATGATAGTCAAAATTGGTCAACATTTATATATATAAGTATATATATATATATATATATATATATATATATATATATATATATATATATATATATAGATGTATATATGTATATTTAAGCTATAAAAATAAAGCAAAAATGGGGGATTAAATCCCATTTTGCTGAGATTTATGGGACCCACATGGAGGTAGCTTGATTTCTCATGTTGCTTTACTTGTACTCAAGGTTGTAGTTGTTGCAACCATTCATGTCAATCAACAAGTCATTCAACCAATCAATCCATCAAATAGTAATCCTAATTAGCACTAAATTGACCAATGCTAGCCAATTAGGAAAGTTAATGAAGGATTACCAAACTACTATAAATAGAGTACTCCACTCTCTTGCTATGTTGGTTAGTTCATTTGCTAGAAATGCTAGAGAGAAAAGAGAGAGTATTCTAGAGAAAAGCAAGCAAACCTTTGGGAGATTGATGATCCACCATGGAAAAATGCTAGAGAATAGTCAAGGAGGAGTCCTTAGCAAGTCCATATCAAGAGGAAGAAGAGCATCCATGTGTAAGAGGTTAAAAAGTATTCTTAACCTTCATAAGTTCATTTTTTGTAGTCTATATAAGTTTTAAACGGTTAAAATGTATTTTTAACCGATCAAAAGTTATTTTGATGCTCTAGAAGTCTAAATCTATGATATATAGGTAGATTCATGGTTTAGTATGTTTAAAACAAGTATTGGTATGTGTGGTATGCAAATAAATGGAAGAAAATTCCATATTGCGATTTACCGGTAAAACCCTAAGGGGTTCAATCTTTAAATTTCGTGTCAAACGTTTTTAAAAATGTGATCAAACCATGAAATATTGTAAAACAAGAAGTTAGAAAGACAACAACACTAAGTTGATGTCATTTGGATGTGTAGAGTTTATTTTATTCAAGTTTGAACAATTAAAACCAAGGATTTGTGATTTTAGTTTTCACTTTGTCCTTGTGAGCCGTTTTTAGTCCAGTTCCGTTTGGAATTTGGATTTATGATCTAAAGAGAAATTGTATAGGGGGAAATTCTGATGAGAATGGACTCAAGAATCACCCCAAAATATTTCCGTATGAGGAAGTTATGGCTGTCGGAGCGTCGGAGGGTCGGGCAGTCCCCCAACTAGGGTTTCGGAAATTATGTACCACCGCCGCAGCGGTGAAAACCACCGCCGCAGCGGTGAAACATTCTGCCAGTGACCAATTTTAGTGGTCCGGGTCGGGCCGGGTCGGTCCGGGTCGAGTCGGGTCGGTCCGGGATGAGTTTTTAATGAAATTTAAGTTGAAATACATGTAAAATGAATGTGTTTCAATACTAAACCATATATGTAAAGTTTATTAGTGACTTAATGATATCTAAATGTATAAAATAAAGACTAAAGTTAACACAATTAAAAAGTTAACTATTGGTAATGTTTGAAGAACATTAAAATATTATCAAATGATGAATAATATTATTATAAGATTAAAAGGTTATTAAATGTGTAATAACTTTGGTATATGATAAAAATGTTATCAAATAATTAATGACATTAGTAGATGATTAAAATATTATTAAATGGTTAATAATATTAATAAGGGATTAAAATATTATTAAATGGATAATAATATTAATAAGTGATTAAAATATTATTAAATGGTTAATAATATTAATATGTGAGTAAAATATTATTAAATGGTTAATAATATTAATATGTGATTAAAATATTATTAAATGGATAATAATATTAATAAGTGATTAAAATATTATTAAATGGTTAATAATATTAATATGTGAGTAAAATATTATTAAATGGTTAATAATATTAATAAGTGATTAAAATATTATTAAATGGTTAATAATATTAATAAGAGATTAAAATATTATTAAATGATTAATAATATTAATAATAGATTTAAAATATTATTAAATGGTTAATAATATTTGAACGTAGTTGTATATTATCAAGGGTAGATAATATTTTGAGGTATTTGGTACATTGTTAAATGTCCAAATCATTAAGTTATGTAAAAGAAGAAAGTTTAATTGAATTACACCAATGTAAATAGTCTCTTTGTGACTAATTTAAACAACTTATTGAAAGTGGGATGTACGATGAACGTATAGTGAATGCGTAAATTGGTTAAGTGTACCCGGTCTGTCCAAACTGTATTTGGACTAGGGTTTTGTCCGGAACTTAAGGGTTCGTTTGACGGACATCTTAAGATTTAATAATTTGAAGTTAAGGTCTTAAGTTAAGACTAATTAAAAGTCCTGGTAGCTAATGATTATGTCAATTTGTTATATAAATTGTAGGTTGATCAAATGACGCAAATAAGCGTAAATGGTAGAAGCGACCAGGCAAGTTTTTCAGAACTTGCTCCTATGTGTCTTAACATGCTTTGATGTGATATTAAATTCTTTATAGAAAGATATTGATGATAATTGTGATATGCATGAGGTATGATTACATGTAGATTATGTATAAATATAAGACATGAATTGCTAGATGTTATATATGATGCATGAACAATATGACATAAACTGAAATGCATGATGTAAGTATAAATTGCAGAGTATATGTGAAGCATGTAATGTGTTATGTGTAACTGTTAAACTTGCTGAGCCGTCGTGCTCACTCTTGCTTAAACCAACATTTTCAGATAGTACAAGTATTTGAAGTCTTGATAAGGATCAAGAAACAGGAATGCATATTACATTCACTGAAGGTCTAGCACGACCATTGTAGATATCAGTCCGAATTAGACAGGTAAAATAATTGTGTAGTATAAGAATTGGTTGGTATATATTATGAGTCTTAGATACTCAAATTGATTGTAATAGAATGTCGTATCATGTATGATATTGAGACATACTAGGAATGTATAAAGATTTCGATTCTGGAATAGAAGAGATGTTGTAAAATTGTAAATAAATGATTATTTAGCAATTTTAATATTGTTGTAATTCATGAACAATAAGGAAAAAGTAGTACTAGTGTTGAACCAGATTCGAGGTTCAAGGAACCCGGATTTGGGGTTGTCACAGAAACAGCGTCGTTCTAATTCCGCGGTGCTGCTGCTGATATTGCGCGCATTGCGTGGCCTTTCTTCTTTCCTTCTCCGCAAACGACGTCGTTACTCCCTTTTTCAACCTTAAGCGCGCAATGCGCGGCTGCCATCCTTGCTGCTTATTTACCATTTTGCCACTAGTTCTTTGCAGAATTTATAAATTTGCCTCCAAGCTTATTTTTCCTACAAAATAAGATATAAAATAATTAAAAATAATAAAAATGAATAAAATTAAATAAAACACCTAAAACACTAAAAATACTTAAAAACTCACAATTAATTAAGCTTAAAAATACCCAATAAATAGATATAAAATCTACTTATCAAATACCCCCACACTTAACCCTTTGATTGTCCTCAAGCAAAACAAGAATAAAAACTAAAAAATTAAAAATCTACTAAATAAATCAATTAATCCGACTAACTTGCCTGAGCAATAAATGAATATGAATTCCACATTAACCTCAAAATTTTTTTAAATGACAACTCAAAGAAAATTTTAAAATTATGCAAAATTCAGAATTTCAACATATTTATCAATTTTACTTTAATCAAAACCCTTTTGTGTGCGTGTGAATCCAAATGTATCAAACTAATCAAAACTCAGATAAGTTTAGGTTATTCATTACCTTATAAAAGACATACAACAAAACTCAATATACTTATTTTATTTTATAAAATAATTAAAAATAAATAAAAATAATATAAAAATACTAAAAATGAATAAAATTAAATAAAACACCCAAACCACTAAAAATACTTAAAAATTCACTATTAATTAAGCCTAAAAATACCCAATAAATAGATATAAAATCTACTTATTATTATTCATATCTTATATATATATATATATATATATATATATATTATTTAAGAACTTACATTATTATAATGTAATAAATTTAATAATACATTTTAATTCTAGGGATTTAGGAAGGCGCATGGAAAAGGAGTCGGGAAAAAAAATTAAGAGACCTAGTGAGGAGCTTGCAGAGGGGGTTAGGAGGAAAACTAAGGGAACCTAAGAGAAACATATATTTACAACCTTAGTCCTAGGGAGGAGCCTGTGAAAGGGGTTAGGAGGAAAACAAGGGAGTAAAGCCCTGTTTGTTTAACACTTAATAGCTCTAAATGTCTGAATCGGTCAGTCATACAGTGCATTTGTTTTGGGCTGAATGACTGAATTGGTTAGTTTTTTAAGCTGAATGGTTAACTTTAAATTTTTTAGCTGAATGAATAAGTTTCAGTTGAATGAAATAAATTTTTTTTTACTATTATATTATGTAATATTAAATAAATTTACAATAACTTTGAATTTTTTCAGTGGGGTAAAATAGTAAAAAATTTGTTATTAAGATATTTTAGACATGTCAATTATCAAACAACTTTTTTTAATTCAGTATTCAAAATTCTGCTTTATTCAGATTACTTAAATATTCAGAATTATTTCATTTAGTTTTTATCAAACATCCTCTAATAAAAATATACCTTTTCAACCCTAAGGGCTTAGGTAGGAGTTTGGGAGAGGGGTGGGGAGAGAAATTAGGGGGACCTAAGAGAAACATACATTTTAAACACTATGGGCTTAGGGAGGAGTATGCGAAAATGGGTTACAAGGGAAATTAAGGAGGATATAAGAGAAGCATACATTTCAACCTTATGAGTCAAGGGAGGAGTCTGGGAAAAGGGTTAAGAGGGAAACTAAGAGAAAACGTAAGAGAAGCATACCTTTTCAACCCTAGGGGCTTATAGAGGAGCCTAAGAAAATGGCCAGGAGGTTAACTAGGGGAGACCTAGGGAGGAGCCTAGGAAAGGAGCCAGGAGGGAAATTAGGGGGGAACTTAAGAGAAGCATATGTTTTCAACCTTAGGAGCCTAAGGAGGAGCCTGAGAAAGGGGTTAGAGAGAAATTAGAGGCACATAAGGAGGAGCCTAGGAAAAGGATTAGGAGGGAAATTAGGGAGAATCTAAAAGGGACCTAGGGAGAATTATATGAAAGGAGCTAGGAGGGAAACTAGGGGGAAATTAAGAGAAACATACATTTTCAACCTAAGAGAAACATTCATTTTCCACCTAAGAGAAATATACCTTTTCAACCTTAGACCTAGGGGAGCTTGAGAAAGGGACTATGAGGAAAACTAAAGAGAATCTAAGAAAAACATACATTTTCAACCCTAAGGGCATGAGAGAAGTCTGAAAAAGGTCAGGAGGGAAATTAGGGGGACTTAGGAAGGAGCCTAGGGAAGGGATCAAGAGAGAAGCTAAGGAGAATCTAAGAGAAACATGCATTTTCAACCCTATGGGCCTAGAGAAGAGTCTGAGAAAGGGGTTAAGAGGAAAATTAGGGAGAACCTAAGACAAATATACATTTTCAACTTTTAGGGCGGAACTTAAGAGAAGCATACATTTTCAACTTTAGGGGCCTATGAAGGAGCTTGGGAAATAGTCTTTTCAACTCTAGGGGCCTAGAGAGACCCTATGTAAGACCCCAAATTTTATGAAATACAAAATTTAATTTTTCTTCATATATATATTTTTTGAAACAGTAAGTGGTCAAATTGATAATGTTAAAAGTTAAGGATGTTATGTGCAAATTTTATTATGTCAGACAATATTCGTTTTGTCGGAAAATATTCATTTTGTCGGGGAATATTCGGGTCGTACGATGGTGCTGAAATAACTATTCATTGGTGAACTCCACAACGGAATATTTGTCGGATATAGAAAATGACAAAAGTAACATTTTTAAATAAAAATACTCAACGATGTTATCACTTTAAACTGTTAAAATACCGGTGATAAAAGAATAATAGCATATGGTATTTTACTGTGGCACACGGTATTCTACAGTAGCACACGGTATTTCAATGTCTCATATTATTGATCTGATAACGTGGTTATTGCACAGTATTCATCAATAATTATTGTTACACAGTATTTTGCATTATTGATTCAATAATTGTCATTACACTATATTTTATATCATTGAACCAATAATTGTTATTGCACTGTATTTTAAAATTTTTGAACATAATAATTGTCACAGTAGCAAATATATAGTAATTTATATTATTAAATTAATAATGATCTATAACGTGTTTCTTACATTATTGTTGAATTATTATTGTAGTATTATTTTATTATATATGTTGGACCCACAGGAAGGAATAATTTTTTTTTGAATAGTAAACATGTGGGCCCTCTGTGGGGGCCACATGAGGAATGTGCATGTAAATTGAATTGCTGGGAAAGTTTGATAGCAGCGGCTACCGCACGCCACTTACCTACAACACGCATAGTATCTTCTTTTCTCCTATAAATAGCTTGCTCAACTGAATAGAAAAATCACACCTAAAACATAAAAAAAATTTACAAGTATTTTGTGAGTTTTCTTTGAGAATAGTAAGGTTATCTTGAGTGTTTGAAAACCAAAAGGAGTGCAAGAATTTTCAAGTTGATCAACCTCATTTTTATCAACATGGAAATGTTCTAGCCTATGCCTTTCGACAACTCAAAGATTATGAGAAAAATTACCCTACTCATGATCTAGAGTTGGCAGCGGTCGTTTTCACATTGAAGATCTGGAGACACTACTTGTACGGAGAAAAAGTGAATATCTATACGGATCATAAAAGTCTTAAGTATTTCTTCACTCAGAAGGAACTCAACTTGCGACAACGACGTTGGCTTGAACTGTTAAAGGATTACGATCACACCATCCAGTATCACCTGGGAAAGGCGAACGTTGTAGCTGACGCTTTGAGTAGAACATCTTATACGAGTACAAGTGTATTACTGACAACACAAAAGCGTATTTTGTATGATTTACAAAAGATGTAGATAGAACTAAAGATACCAGGGACCCATTTGAAGATTGCGCATGTGCGAGTAGAACCGGCTTTAATCGATAGAATTAAAATTGCTCAAGCTACTGATCCGGAACTGATGAACATGATGAAAAAAGTACAAGAATGTGCTATTCCTGAAGCAAGAATCGACGAGAAAGGAATACTTCAACTCAACTCTCAACTCTGTGTTCCAAACGATCCTGAATTGAAGTGTAAAATAATGATGGAGACACACAACACGCTGTTTGCAATCCACCCAGGAGGTACCAAGATGTATTGTGATCTTCGACATACATTTTGGTGGAGCAATATGAAAAAGGAGATTGCAGAGTTTATCTCAAGGTGCCTAACTTGTTAATGTGTCAAGCCAGAGCATCAAATGCCTAATGATCCACTACAACCACTTGAGGTTCCCGATGGAAGTGGGAACACATCAATATGGACTTCGTGATGGGTCTTCCTAAGGTTTCTCAAGGCTAAGATGCAATTTTGGTCATCGTAGATAGATTGACCAAATTAGCTTATTTCTTACCTATACGAGAAAACTTTTCACTTGAGCGTCTTGCCGGTATATACATAAATGAGATTGTAAGATTGCATGGCATACTAATTTTCATAATTTTTGATTGAGATCTTAGATTCACTTCACGCTTTTGGATTAGTCTACAAAAAGTTATGGGCATTGAACTACGTTTTAGTTCTGCATACCATCCTCAAAAGAAAATGATGATCCAGACCCTCGAAGATCTTTTGAGACTTTGCGTACTAGACTTCAAAGGAAGTTGGGATAAGTACTTGCCATTGGTTGAATTTTTCTACAACAACAGTTACCAAGCAAACATAGGCATGACTCCATTCGAGACTTTGTATGGATGCAAGTGTTGCTCTCTAGTATGTTGGAATGAGGTAGAAGAAGCAAAACTGTTGGGACCTAAGTTGGTATGCTTGACAACAGAAAATATCCAAATGATCCAACAACAAATACAGACCACACAAGAACGATAAAAGAGTTATGCTGATCTTCATCGAAGGGACAAAGTTTAACATCGGAGACTATGTATTTTTACGTGTTTCCCCATAGAAAGGAGTTACGAGATTCGGAAAGAGAGAAAAGCTCAACCTTCGATTTATTGGCCCATTTGAAATACTCAATCGAGTAGGAACCGTGGCCTACAGACTAGCTTTACTGCCAAGTATGTCCAGCATCCATAACTTTTTCCACATATCTATTTTACGTAAACATGTGAAGGACCCAAATCACGTCATTGAGTTAGATCCGAATGTTATAGTAGAGGATTTAACGTACGAGGAGGTACCTGTTAAAATCTTAGATAAGAAGGAGCAGATCCTACATTTAAAGGTTATACCTCAAGTCAAGGTTTTATAGAGGAACCAAGATACTGAGAAAATGACATGGGAGCTAGAATTTGAGATGAAATCTAAGTATCCTTACCTCTTTAAAATGCCAGGTACGTCAATTTCGGGGATGAAATTTCATAAGGAGGGGATGTTGTAACACCCTAAATTCTATGAAATACAAAATTTAATTTTTCTTCATATATATTTTTTCTAAAACAGTAAGTGGTTAAATTGATAAAGTTAAAAGTTAAGGATGTTATGTGCAAATTTTCTTATGTCGGACAATATTCGTTTTGTCGTAGGATATTCGGGTCGTACAACGGTGCCGAAATAACTAATTATTGGTGGACCCTACAATGAAATATTTGTCGGATATAAAAAACGATAGAAGTAAGTTTTTTAAATAAAAATAGTCAACGATGTTATCACTTTTAACTGTTAAAATACCGGTGATAAAAGAATAGTAGCATATGGTATTTCACTGTAGCACACGATATTCTACAGTAGCACACGGTATTGCAAAATATCTTATATTATTGATCTGATAACGTGGTCATTGCACATTATTCATCAATAATTGTTGTTACACAGTATTTTATATTATTGATTCAATAATTGTCATTACACTGTATTTTATATCACTGAACTAATAATTATTATTGTATTGTATTTTAAAATTTTTGAACATAATAATTGTCACAGTAGCAAATATATAGTAATTTGTATTATTAAATTAATAATGATCTATAACGTGTTTCTTACATTATTTTTGAATTATTGTTGTAGCATTATTTTATTATATATGTTGGACCCACAGGAAGAAATAATTTTTTTATTATTATTTTGAATAGTAAACATGCGGGACCCTTTGTGGGGGTCATATGAGAAATGTGCATGTAAATTGAATTGCTGGAAAAGTTTGGTAGCAGCGGCTGCTGCTGCCTTTGCTGAATTCTCAGCACTGGCGTGCTGCACACCACTTACCTACCATACGCATAGTACCTTCTTTTCTCCTATAAATAGCTTGCTCAGCTGAATAGAAAAATCACATTTAAAACATAAAAAAAAATTACAAATATTTTGTGAGTTTTCTCTGAGAATAGTAAGATAATTTGAGTGTTTGAAAATCAAAAGTAGTGCAGAAATTTTCAAGTTAATTAACCTCATTTTTTTCAATATACAATCACGTGATAAAGTAAAGGGTATCATTCTTTTCATCATCATAAATGGATATTTTTTTTTTTTCTTACTTGTAAGGGATACTATCTTTTTCATCTTCCATTATTTAAACTTACTACGGTAAGGGATATCATTTCTTTTATACTCTTAAACTTACTATGGTAAGTATTGTCCGGTAAAACTTTTGAAATGATTATAATTTTCTTAACAGTTTGTGCTTCATTTAATATCATTTCAATTGCACATTCCTATTTACGTGAACATTTCTATTGAACTGTAACCGTTATTCTAAACTGTGAATCTTGAATATCATTTTTGAATTTCACTCTACATTATGTTGATAATTTGAATATTATTTGAATCTGCACAAAGTAAAATTTGTAAACTTCTGATATTTATTGTTTATCCTGTTTCTTTTGTTCATTATTAATATCTTTGTTATTATCCTAATAATCAAGAATCAAATTGTTGTTGATATCTGTGGCCTGGGGCACAAATTGGATAAAGGTGTTGATAGGTTAAAAGCGATATATTTGATGATGTGTCTTTTAAGGCACGTAGTGAATGTTTTCTTTGGCTTGGGGCAAAGATGAACTGTTGTTTGGTATGATTATGATCAAAGGTTGTAGACTGATATAATCATGACCGTTGGTGCTATATTGAATATCTTTGGCCCGTAGTGCAAAGATTGTTGACTTGCATGATTATGACCTAGAACTGTGAAATTGTATTATCATGGCCACTGGTGTTTCATATGATAAAAGTTGATGATGTTTTTCTTAAAAAGAGAAGCGAGTGGACATCATGATCCATATGATTTTTCTAATGGTTGTTATTCTGTTGCAGTTATTGATCTGAACTTTGTTTAAGAACTTAACTGCAGTTGTTGAATTAAAACTTGCTATTTAAATTATTCTATTAAAAACTCAACTGTTGAAGGCTAACGATAATTTATCTGTCATTATCTTAGTCATGATATTCTTTACTGGGCTATTTGAGCTTACCTTTGTCTTTTGTTCCATTGTTTTTCAACAGAAGATGAGAGAGTAGCTGAGTCTAGTCGTGTCCACTGCAAATGTTGAAATGACAGCATGTAATTGGCATGTGGCACCACGTGACAATGTCTCAAGAGCACTGAATAACTTCTCCTATGAAAGGGGTTAGTAAAGAAACTAGGGGACATAGGGGGTAGCCTAGGAAAGGGGCTAGGAGAAAAATTAGGGGGAACATAAGAGAAACATATGATTTCATGTTGACGTGTATACTCAAACCTGTGATCTTGCACAATAAATGAAAAAACCTTTACCACTAGGCTATCGCATTTAGTTTTATTTATAGATTATATAAATAGTAGATAATCTCACATTTATATGAGAGACCTTATGAACCTTATGAATATATTAATTTAATTTTAGCCTAATTTAAAATTTTAGAAAATGATATATTTTGTAATTTTATGTGTGAACTATTTTATTGTGAGTTATGTAGATAACTGTAGTTAGTAATATTTTAACAAGGTATTTGATATAGTGAGTCAATATTATAATCATATCAAATCTCATGTATTAATATACGTCACAATTATAAATTTTTTTTTTGCAATATATAACATGACTCACTTTTAAGCAAGCGTTTAGTCATCATCTATTTTCGGCTAGTAGTAATCTGTTTTTATCAGTAAGATTTAGTATTTTAGTAACCACTAATAAAATATTTTTTTTTTATATATAAAAATTTGTAAAACTATCTAATGAGATGATTGGCAATGCCAAATTCGTTAATTCCAAAGAATGTGACCTTCATGGTGATTGTAACAAGCAACTACTAGGAGAACTTAAGAGAGGATTAAATGAACTATTCAGTGATTCAAATTTTTGATATATATTTTTTAGTTTTCATTAGGAATCTTTTTTTTTGAAAATTCTACGTGCACACAAGAGAGCACATGTCGCACGAACGTTAGGCTTCGACACTCAAGGGCCAAGAGTTCTCGGCTAACAATCATATGGACTATATCCAGGACAACAAAGGATCTATCACAAGAATCTTAACACTTCCAAAATCTTAACGACCGATACTTATATGAATGTACCAATTATTATCTATTAAAAAAAAATTAAATAACAAAAACAAAAAGGGTAATTACAAGACCATAGTTTTTTTTTTTTTGGTTATGTGTGGATCTGCCCGCTAGCAATAATACTTTGTTACTAAAGTATGATTATTGAAGATGGATACAAAATACAAAATGAAGTGTTTTGACGTAATTAATTATTATTAATAGACTCATCCATATATAGTGGATTATCAGCTAATTATACATTGTCACGTCATTTTATAAGTTATGTTTTATAAGATTCTTTTGTCACCACAATAATACTCATCCACTAAAAGTAACATACATAATTTTTTTTTATTGTCCCTCTTTATTTTTTATAAAACGGCAACATGCAAAAAAAAATACTCCACGTGTCTTTATTTCTCTTTTAATTTTTTTTAACAATGGTATTTTCTTTTTATTTGACCAAAGACGAGTACCCGTCGACCAAAGAAAAGAAAGAAAGAAGGTTTTTGGATAGGATGATATCTTCTTTTTTTCCTACTTTCAAGGTGGAGGATCACTACCCGAAATTCTCAGTTTGATCAAGTTTGATGAAAAGGGAAACCTATAATAAGCTTCAAAACTGTCTTACGAATTTTATTCACTTATTTTATTTTTTCATCTAAACATTTTTCAAGAATTAGAATTAATTAATTAATTAATTAATTATCAAACGAACGTTTGATTAGTCATCAAACTTCTCCAACATTAACACCAAAATTTGAAATAATTGTAAGCGGAAACTTACATCAATTGAGAAGAGTGATTCCGATTGCAAGTTCATGTATTTTTTTTGAGAATTTGAATTAAATTTATTCATATCTTCTGTATTTCAATTCCAGGAAGAAAAAAATGAATTATCAACTTCTAAGAAAGACGTGAATCTGGAATAGTTGATAGCAGATGGGTCCATCAAATTTGTTCTTGAAATCCATTCTTCATGAAGTAGTTGTATTTGATCATCAAGATACACCATGAGTGCATCATCAAATTCGGTATAATAGCACGAAGTATCATAGTGACAATAATTATGATCCATGCCATGACTAAAAAATGTGAGGCATAGACATTATATATATCGAGGACAAATTTGAAGTATATCTCTTTTAAATAATATATCGTTATTAAAATAATGTTATTTTGAAGATTTTTTAATGACATTTTCGTAAATAAAAAGAAAATAAGTGGAACCGCGAGCATACCTTCTTAAGTAATATACATTTATCAAAACGACATCGTTTTGAAGATTTTTTGATAGCATTTTCTTAAATAAAAGAAAAACAAATAGGACCGTGAGCATACTTTCTTCAAATGACGTTATTTTGAAGATTATTTGATGGCATTTTTGTAAATTAAAAAAAATAAGTGGGACCGCGAAATGTCACATCTTTTTTTAATATTATTTTTTTTTAAAAATGCTTGTGAAATAATTTGATGTGGCTTAAGGAATGACGTGTAGGGTGGCTTGCAGATTTTTTTCATATTTTTTTTGTTTTACTTTTTTGGGTTAACCTTTCTATCCATTCAATCAATTTTATGTTTGCTTGTGCTTTTTTGTAGAAGATATAGAAGTTGATATTTGTTAAATAATCTGGGTTTTGATGAGGTGCTTACTATTCTAATTGATTTTTCAAGGTTTCATAGATTTAGAATCTAGATTATCTAAATTAGTGAATCTCCATCTGATTGAGATTTCAGATGAACTTAATATAACTAAAGGCTTCATGTAACATCCCCCCATCCCTCGAGGTATAAAAAAAAAGGATTAATATCGTGTCAAAGGAATATGGATTTTTATCTGCATTTTACTGGTTAGTGGCGAAGATTTTTCCCTCTTGTGAACCATTAGAGACTCAGTGACATGGTGTGTGATGTGTGTACTGATTTTCATACTTCAATAAAATTGTGTTATATGGTCTTTTGAAGGCATCAATTTGATGCTTCTAGCTTTCCCTTGTTTCTTATGTTGTGGGGATTTCTTGTTCTTCCACCTGATTATTTTCAAACTGAACCTATTACATTTATATAGCTTTCTACATAACTAATGACTAAGGTCAGTTACCTTTCAAAACCAAGAAATACTTAATGCTGAAAGTTGTAGTTGTTTTATGGTTACCATATCAAGAGTTCTGTCATCTGTGATACAACCCTTCTGTTTGTTACAATATAGTAGTAATTATGATGCTTACATATTTCTGTGTGTCATTCAAGAATGCTCAAAATTTTAATGAAAGCAAGTTAGGTGAATTCCTGATATGCGGAGGTTTGGATAGGTGAAGTGACTCAATAGAAGTCCTTGTTCTATAATATACTATGTATGTAGTGGTGAGATTGCGAGTCTGTGACCAAGTACTAGAGGGTGCTTATGATGAGAAAGAGTTTGTATGTAATATAAGTGAATGTTAGTATACATGACTTGCTCAACTTCTTTTTATTTACTGATCTGTATATATTAGGATGCACACGCAATTTATGCGACTCAATAGCAAATACAATAAGAGTCGATCAAACTTACAAATTAACCTGTGCAAAAAGAACACCGCATTAATGTCCTCTTGTTTGTTGTGCTCTATTAAGCAATAGCTGATAATGATGGTACATGTTCAAGCAATAATTGCCAAAATTATCACGTAACATTTGGTTCTATGTGATTAATAGAGTGAAAGGGTTATTTATTTGCTGAATAAGTTATAACATTCATACATCCCCTTTCAGTGGGGTGTGGATAGTCTCATTACCAAGTTTGGTACAGCAAAGACCATGGTTCATGCTATCCACACCCCACTGAAATTAAAATTGTAGCAAAAGTGTCAAATTAAATTAAAATTAAAATTCATGCTATCAAATTGCTTGTGTTTCGATTTCTATGATCACAGTTGGACTTTGTATAGGCCTTGCTTTTTCTACACGTTTGTATGTTTAGATAAGTTAATTCCCTTGGGAAGCAACTGTGCACTGTCTACTTGTAATTATATTTCCTGACCTTAATGCGAGTTTCGTTAGGATTTATTTAAAATTTCCAGACTTGACATTGGATGCTATTTAAGCTTGGCACAATTTAAGAACACGGAAACTGGCTGTGTACTAATTTGATGTATTTTTGCCAGGCAAAGGCCAAGTCTCAACAGAAAGCTGCAGCCGAGGCACATCACTGAGAGATAGTGGAACCGTCGTTTTGGATTATGATAGAGAAATAATTCATGATGATAAAACTATATAATTGTTCTTTTAAACATCTTAGGTGATGACATTGCTTGTATCAGTTACCCCGGCTATTGGCGCAGTGGTTTAAGTTTAGTTCTGGGACGAGCAGTAAACCCGGACGTCCTGGGTTGGAATCCCACTTGCAACAATAGTTATGCCTTAACAGATAACGGGGCCACGGGTCGCACGTTTCAGGGCGAAGCCATGTCTTAGGCAAAGCCTGTGCCATGGGATACTCCACGTTATTAAAAATAAAAAAAAAAAAATTGCTTATATCAGTTGAATTTTGTTTAGAAGTGTTGACGTGATTATTATGGCTTGAACCATTATGTCCATGGTTCAGATTTCCTTCCTTTATGGATATAATGGAGTAGGATGACTATAACTCTAAAAGAAAATAATCTGTTATAATGTTAGATGCACAGGCTGATTGATTCCGGCAGGGTTGGGTTTTGTTTTTTTTTACTTGAGCTTAGAAAATCTTTTATCTGGTTCTATAGGACTCCATTTTAGGTCAACTTTACTTTCATTTTTTTTCAAGGAGTTTGCTTAATTAGAAGGATCCTCGAGTCTTCCAGCAGGGTGAATTTATTTTTCAATATTAAAACTTTTAAGAATGAGTTTTCAACAAAGATTTCATAAAAAGTTTTATCGTAAACATATCTTTAAATGTAAACAAGTTCAATAGAATGGGACTCGTAGATTCAGTTTTGATGGGGGCTATTCTATTAAGAAGATTGTGCTATCATATTTCAAGAAAGTTACCCATATGAGCATTGCATGGAAGCATATCTTGCATTCATGTTATGGTGTAGATAAACATCTGAATATTCATTGAATTCCCTAATTTATAGAAGCAAGATACATCCAAACTATATCCAACACACAGGTCCACCAACTGCAGTGGCAGAACCACAACATTTTTAGAGAGGTCAAAATACATTAGTAAAAAAAAATTATTTATTAACGTTTGGAGTGTTTCTTTCGGTTGTACGACTGAGAGGAGATAACTGTAACTTGCGAGTCTACATAATTTGAAAACGTCTCAAAATTTGTTCGTTTTCAATTGTCGAAAAAATACCCTTTTCAATATAAGCTATCAGACTGTCATTTATCTATTCGTTTTTCATCTTATTACGCAAGTCAGTTTTGACAATTTTCATCGCAGAGAATACTCTTTCAATAGTAACAGTCGCAATTGGTAAAACCAAAGTTAACTCGATCAATCGATATACCAATGTAAAAGTCATATTTTTTCTTGTTTCAATCAATTTCTTAGCAAGACTTCCCAAACCCAAATCTTCGATCCCAAAAAATTGATTATCCCATTGCATATCATAAATGTAATTTTTAAGTTGATCCCTAAGTATCATGCGATCAGTCAATGATTTATGTATTTACTTATTTACTTATCCATTGTTATTTACTTATTTACAAGGAAAAATACTTTCATTCCAATAATGCGGCACAATGATTTATGTATTTCGAATGAGCAACATCAATTTATGTCCAAGGGATTATAAAATTGGAATAATATATGCTAATAATAATTTAATTAGAATAATATGTACAAGTGAATGGACATGAAGATAGCAGCAGTTACTTTATTGTCATTGCATGAAGAATGGAGTAGAATAGATGGAAGTGAGCGACTGGGAATGCTTGGGGGATTGTCCACATGTATGTATGTGTCCAGTTCAACCATTCTAACCAGGGTCATATGACCACTGGGTTGGGTTTTGTTTTTTTTTACTTGAGCTTAGAAAATCTTTTATCTGGTTCTATAGGACTCCATTTTAGGTCAACTTTACTTTCATTTTTTTTCAAGGAGTTTGCTTAATTAGAAGGATCCTCGAGTCTTCCAGCAGGGTGAATTTATTTTTCAATATTAAAACTTTTAAGAATGAGTTTTCAACAAAGATTTCATAAAAAGTTTTATCGTAAACATATCTTTAAATGTAAACAAGTTCAATAGAATGGGACTCGTAGATTCAGTTTTGATGGGGGCTATTCTATTAAGAAGATTGTGCTATCATATTTCAAGAAAGTTACCCATATGAGCATTGCATGGAAGCATATCTTGCATTCATGTTATGGTGTAGATAAACATCTGAATATTCATTGAATTCCCTAATTTATAGAAGCAAGATACATCCAAACTATATCCAACACACAGGTCCACCAACTGCAGTGGCAGAACCACAACATTTTTAGAGAGGTCAAAATACATTAGTAAAAAAAAATTATTTATTAACGTTTGGAGTGTTTCTTTCGGTTGTACGACTGAGAGGAGATAACTGTAACTTGCGAGTCTACATAATTTGAAAACGTCTCAAAATTTGTTCGTTTTCAATTGTCGAAAAAATACCCTTTTCAATATAAGCTATCAGACTGTCATTTATCTATTCGTTTTTCATCTTATTACGCAAGTCAGTTTTGACAATTTTCATCGCAGAGAATACTCTTTCAATAGTAACAGTCGCAATTGGTAAAACCAAAGTTAACTCGATCAATCGATATACCAATGTAAAAGTCATATTTTTTCTTGTTTCAATCAATTTCTTAGCAAGACTTCCCAAACCCAAATCTTCGATCCCAAAAAATTGATTATCCCATTGCATATCATAAATGTAATTTTCAAGTTGATCCCTAAGTATCATGCGATCAGTCAATGATTTATGTATTTACTTATTTACTTATCCATTGTTATTTACTTATTTACAAGGAAAAATACTTTCATTCCAATAATGCGGCACAATGATTTATGTATTTCGAATGAGCAACATCAATTTATGTCCAAGGGATTATAAAATTGGAATAATATATGCTAATAATAATTTAATTAGAATAATATGTACAAGTGAATGGACATGAAGATAACAGCAGTTACTTTATTGTCATTGCATGAAGAATGGAGTAGAATAGATGGAAGTGAGCGACTGGGAATGCTTGGGGGATTGTCCACATGTATGTATGTGTCCAGTTCAACCATTCTAACCAGGGTCATATGAACACCCCCCCCCCCCCCCCCACCGATTCCGCCATTGCCACCAAGCCTAAACGGTCTTTAGGTTAAAATTGGGCTGAGTCAAATTTGGGCCGAACTAAAACGGCCTAAGTTTTTGTAAGTTTAAAATAAGAGGCTCGTGACTTAAGGAATGACGTGTAGGGTGGCTTGCAGATTTTTTTCATATTTTTTTTGTTTTACTTTTTTGGGTTAATCTTTCTATCCATTCAAACAATTTTATGCATTCTTCACAAACTTATATTAAGTATTATAAATATTAGAAATAAACCAGCACAATAAATGTACAAAATAAATAATCCTATAAATAACAATAGTTACATCGTTCAAAATATATTATAATTTCGACAAATTTATAAATTAAAACTATTATGTTGGGCTAAAGAAAATTAAAGTGGGTTGTTATGTTTCTTTTTTATTGTTTCTTTAATAAGTGGATTACTTATGTTACTAGGGGGAAAAGAATGAGTTAGACTACTTGTATAAAAATATCAAATTATCAGTAATATTATGGGATAAATCTTGAACATACGAAGGAGAATAAATTTTATGAGCGGGTCGGTCTATTTGAAGGTTGGGCCACAACAGACTGACCCAAATTGAGCTAGGTCATAAAGGGTCAAAAATTTTTAAATTAAAATATATAAGTCCAAAGTCCAAATTTTAGCGACTTGACTTACTCGTGGGCTTGAGCCAGTTTCGTTAGGTCTACTTCAAAACTTTGTGGTAGTTGATAAAAAGATGAGAAAACCAAGTTTTATGATAAGTTGGAGCTCTTTTATTCGTCCCAGAAAAGAAAAAAGAAAACTTCCTTCTTGCTGTAAAAGGGCACTTTTGTAATTTTCAGTCCGACGAAAATTGGGGTGGTTTTGTTAAAATAGTGGGCCTGCCTGTTTTAAATTCAAGGATAATATCATCTTGGCCCAAATCTATTCGTGGAGATTGGAGAATCTTCCCGTAATAGGCTACCAATTACTTTGAATTTTTCTGATTTTCTTCCCCACCCCCCACAAAAGAAGTTTGATTTTTATTAATTTTTTTTCCATTGATTATCATAACCTGAATTATCTAGGAAACGATTTCTATAGAACTAGTTTGAAGCTTAATGTGACCATAACTGCTTATTAGTATAAACTGATTGAGATCAATTTACAACGTAATCATGAGTTTAATGTGACGCGTGGTTGAATTAGTTCTTTAATAACAACAATATAATAACAACATAAAGAACACGTAAAAGTGTCCTTTTAAACACTATCCATTTCTCTTTCTAGTTCTATCAGCAAAACTAGGTGTAAACGATGCACAAAAGGGTGATCTTTCTCACAAAATTTCAGTGAAAATAAGTTTCAGTTCTATATATATAGGGATACGAGTACTGAAAGATGAAAACTAACCTATGACTCTTGGGCATGTTACCTAATGAAATTTCAGTAACTTAAATGTTTCATATGATTAGTCAGATAATGTAATTCTTTTTATATATAATATCTGGACTTATTGTATGGTTTATGATGTTATAAAGACAAAATTTTAGTACGCTATACATAATACATACATGTATGTTATGAATTATATATATTATAATAAATATATATAAATAAATAAAAGGCTAGGATTATAGTAAGGATAGATGGCTATGATGAAATCTCTAGAATTCTATAGTTGTATCTAGAATTCAGTGCTAGAGATTTTATAAAGCTTCTTAGTTTGTAACAGATGAGGGATTAAATGAATGAGAATTATCCTTTCTTCCTTAATTCCTTCTCTCTTTTCTTCCCTAATCTTCTGCTTATTCTAACAGTCTAGCTGTAGACTTTAATTACAGCATCAATGTACCAATTGATGAACAAACTATATATGGAGGAATGAGAGTGTTTTTTGATTGGTGGTTCATCTTGGTGTGTTGATTGTTGGAATAATTAGTAGACACCCAATTAATTATCAAATAGCACCCCAACCCACGACAGTATAATCCCCTCTCAGTTCTCATCATCATTACTCTCACTAGCATTTTGGCACGAGAGGAGCATACAACAATACAAATATACGCAACCATCTTAATAAGTACTTGTTTACACACGTTTCATTTAGGACAGTTAACCACACTGAGTTTTAGAAACTTTAGTTTGAGACTTTAATGAGGACGTAATCATCTCTAATTATGTCTTGCTTATAAAATATGAATGGTTCAAGGTTGGTTGTTATTTTTAATTACATTGCTGATTTAACAATTAATACTAGATACCAAAATTGTAAAGTGAAGAAGGTAGGGTCATTAAATATTCCCTCACTAAGCAGCGTGTCTATATATATATATATATATATATATATATATACTTATGGAAAATGTTGACTAGCTAATCACTTGGACAGATTCCTATTCCAGTTCATCTTAATTACAAAATCATCCTAGATCCATATTACCCATCCAAGTGTTCAGTTCAAAGACAAGGTCCTGCAATATATTCTTCAAATCTTGTATAATATTTTGTTAATCTAATTAGGATTACTGTGTTCTAAAGATACTGGGGACAATAAACTTTGTCCGTTGCACAAACATATGTATATGAGGAGTGATCCATAATCACTGTTGGCTATAGATCATTTTCTGGCTAGTTGATTAAACTTTGTTACTCTTGAAAAAATAAAGTTGTGATTTTAGTTATTTACTAACCTATTCACCTAAGGTTTAGGGAGTTCTTTTCATTGATTAACAATGTTTGAAAATCCTAATATTCATTCGCATTCAAATCTTGTAAATCGTGCTCTTTACGTTTTCTTCATTAATTTTTTTTGAACCGTTAATAATATCAGAGCAATATTTTATATTATCAGAACAAATATATATATTTAACAATACTTTTATACTTATTTTAATAATATTTTTAAATTTTCAATAATACTTATTACACTGACAAAATAATTATTTCTTTGACAACATCAATCATCTTCATTTTGGAGAGATTTCATTTGAATAGTCATTATGCAATTTTATGGTTATAAGAAGATTGTGCTTGTCATGATGATCAATTGTTCCCTTATTGTTTAAAATGTGTGGAAATGCAATAAAAACTAAATTTATTAAAGTTTTTACTATGTGTTAGAAAATACTCCATATATATAAATACCACCAAACTTAAGTGCATAGAAAAATAATCACAAAATTGCACATCAAATACCATTAAGGCACTACTTAAAAGAAATGAAAAATATTGTGTTATTATAAATTATTATTGTGGAGACCAACGGTTTATTAGTAGACTAACCCCACGCAATTTCATAATAATTTAAATCTCCGACTCCTCTACCCATCACATGGCCTTGACAACCTTTGATACGAGTCATACGACAGACAATCATGTAAATATCTTTAATCCCAATGGCACTTTTGTCTTTTTCTCTCGTAAAGCTCATATAAAGTATACCACCCCTTTCCAAACGTCTCCAAACACAACAAATATTTCCACTCACTCTCTCAAGTCTCCACACTCCATTCTCTCTCCAAAATGTCGCCGGAGATGGGAAAATGCAATAAAATCCGGCATATTGTCAGAATTCGGCAGATGCTCCGTCGATGGCGCAAGAATTCGTCAACGTCATCTCACGGCCGCATCATACCGTCGGATGTGCCCGCAGGACACTTGGCGATTAGCGTGGGGAGCGGGTGTAGAAGATTTGTGGTGCGGGCTACGTACCTTAACCATTCCATTTTTAAAAAACTATTGGCCCAAGCGGAAGAAGAGTATGGTTTTACCCATGAAGGCCCATTAGCTATACCGTGTGACGAGTTGGTGTTTGAAGAGATTCTCCAACTCGTGTCACGATCCGAGTCAAGCAACTCAGCACGATTTGAGGACTTCCAGAGATGCTGCCACGTGAATTATCGAAATAGTCATGTCATTTTGGGCGAATTCCGACCGTTGCTACATGGGTTAGTTGATAAATCAATTTGATAAGCAACGTTTCGATATGAGTCAACTCGACCAACTGATCGAGTTTGTTAAAACTAACTAAACTATAATTGACATATAGTACGTATGATTTTTTGGTGGAGAATGATGGGTTTTCATGTGAGTGATGTTATTTGTTTTTTTTATTCCTTACGGAGATGGCAAAGATGAGTTCTAACTCAACCGAGTCGTCCCGAGTTGAAGTTGTAAGAATTGATTAAAAATACTTATATTTTATTGGGTATTTCTTGTAAATTATTTTATGGTCAAATCAAATGTTGGAATATAGTATTTACAAGGGTATTCTTCTTTTGTAACTGTGCCATTTATTTTTATTTTTAATTATTCATTTATTGGTATAATAATTTGAGGTATAGATATTATTTTCAAATTAATGTGGAAACTTTGAATTGATTATTGGTAATGACTATTAAGCATGTGGCTCGAAATCAAATTGGATTTTATTGGACTAGTGTATAGCCGCCATATGCCTTCGAAAGTACTACTAAATTTAAATTTTATACTGTTAAACTTTAATTTATGTAACTGGCCCTCCGTGTGACCCGGTGACTTCAAAGGAAAATGATATATATTTTAAATATTTATGTCGATTTTTTAATTATTAATTATGTGAATAAATATTAATGATACTTTTTAAAAAAAAATGTATATTAAGTGAAGCATTTTAATAATTATATCAAGTCTCATATATTGATATATTTTATAATTATAATTCGACACAAATTTATCGCAATACATAACAGGACTCGACATTAAATTTGAATTTGACTAAAATGAAAAATTCACATTAACTTTATTTTTCTCTTGTTGTGACCACATTGTTATTTAATTTATAATTTTTTAAATTACACCTCTAGATATATTTATTTTACTAAAATAAACTCTATTTTTTTTTATGAATGATTAAATAATACACTTAAAACAATTTTTGGGTCCAGTTTGAGGCTTTTTTTGGGGGGTAGAAGATGAGAATGATGAAAAAAAAAAAGAAGATGAAAAGTAAGGGCAATATCAATTATAGACAGAGAAAACTTAATTTTACCTTTTGGCCTTTGAAATCCTTCCCCTTAGTGAAGTCCAAAGGTTACTCGAATATTATATCCATATTTACTTTATAGTCGTGCACTTGCAACGACGATTCCGTTCCTTTGAACGAGCAGCTATAAGTATAAAATGATTATATATATGTATATATATATATATATTAAAAAAACTCAATTATAATGTAAATATATTTTACATTTTATAAGTGAAAATATAAATCTTACATTAAAAAAAAATACTTGAATAAGATGGAAAGAAAGTCTTGTACCAAAAAACAAAACAAAAACATACAACTCATATAATTAATGATAAGTATGTGCCGAAACGATGGATTCAATAAATTCTTGGCATGAGAATCTATAAAATATTAGTATATTTTTAATACAGTGAAAAACGGGTAAGAGAACAGCCACGATTATAAGAATTGAATTTATAAAATTTTGCAATCATAAGAATTCACAAATATGATAAAAATTGACTAAGCAGCCACAATATATTGATATATAAAATCTAAATAATAAAAGTTAACCCTAAAATACTAAAAATCATTCTTTAAATACCAATTAATAAGTTGAAAACCCTAATTACAAAAAAGAATAACAAATTACGAAAAAGCCAAATAAGTTCAAAAGCTAGTAAAAAATTTGAAGGGTCCAAACACGTCTTGTAACTTACGTTTTATAACTTTTGTTGCTAGTTTCGATTTGATAATATAATATTATGAATTTCACAACTCTCAACGGATCAAAATTTATGATCAAATCCCTCTTGGGCTTAGTTTTTCTTCCTTTACTTCTTTTGTGCTACATGTCAATTTTGAATATTATTAATCTATTTTAAGTTTATATAAATTAATAACTTATATTTACGTTGTATTTAATTTTATATTTGGCATTAAGTAGCCCGGAATACGTATGCGTTAAATTTGTAATGGGAAACGGTGGCTTTTATATGACAACTAATAATTGAGTTGGGTTCCCTTTCACATTATTAAGAAGAGGACTAAAAAATAAAAAAGGACATTGATATATAGTCAAGATAGATATACATGGTGGTCACATTTGCACCCGCCGTGTAGAAAATGTAATGGTGCAATCAATTTGTTTGAGTATGATCTCCGCCCTTTTTTTCTTTCTTGAAGTCGTTGACATCAATTTGTGTAATTATATATTATAGTATTTTTTTCTTTCTAATTTTATGTTTTAAAAAATTATTTATGCTAATATTTTGCCTTTTATATATATTTTTCTCTTTTTATTTAATTCTTCAAATTATATAAAATTTATATTTTATCTCACATAATTTACACATGTATCGCGTATGTCATTGGGTGCTAGTAATTTTAATAATTTTCCTCCTTTTCATATAGCTTTCTTCCTTATTTATAAATTACCATTTTTAACGAGACAGTAATCTTAAGTGATTTTAGCTGTTCTCTTTAATATTCTTTTAGTTTCATAAAAAAGATTCCTATTTCTAAGAATTACAAATTAAATATTTTTTTATGTTTATTCCTAAAATATTGAGGTGCTAGTTTAATAGCGATAACATAAATATTAATATTAAATATGAGAATATTGTATCATTTATACTACTATCAATAAAAACAAGATTTTTTTTTATTGTCAAATGAGATTTTCTTTTAAAAAAAGGTTTTATTTACTAAAATAGTTCAAACTAACTCTTAAAACTGTGCTTGGCAATTAAATATATGAAAAGAAGAAAAGAAAATAAAACAATAGTACTACCTAGACATACACAAAAAGCCCGCGGCCTGAGGCCCGACCTTGATCTGGCTTGGCCCGGCTTGGTCAAAGCCTGGCCTGGGGAAAAGCCTGGCCCGGCCTGGCCTGGCCTGGTCAAAAGCCTGGCCTGGTCTGGCTAAAGTCTACCTCGATTTTTGGTAAAGTAACAAGAATACTGAACTGGGATACACTAAATACTAAATTGTATTTCTATTTCTCCTATCATATTATATTATAATATGATTATTAGTCTATGAGTGAATATTTAATTCAAATTGGGGTGATGGTGATTTGCAGACAACCCTATATTATATAATTATATAGTCATTGTGACGCCCCCAAATCTGGGCCCACACAGCCCAAACTTGAGTCGTCAAAATACTACAACAAACTTATTACAACAAAGCACAACGTACAACAATACAGTGTATAATAATACACAACTAAGTCTTCACTATTATTGCCACACTATTTTACAAAACGTGAAGACTATGATAACTATTCCTCGGACCCTCACTCCATTCCCCGGCTAGACCCTGTTATGTTTTCATCTCCTGTTGAAAAACAATGGAACAAAAGAAAGGGTGAGCTCAAATAGCCCAGTAAAGAATATCATGACTAAGATAATGACGAATAAATTATCATTAGTCTTCAACAGTTGAGTTCTTGATAGAATACAATAGACTACAAGGTTTATATCAAAAACTGCAGTTAAATTCTTAAACAACGTTCAGATCAATAATAGCAGCGGAATGAGTAATCTATTAGAAGAATAATGCAGACTATAATGTCCACTCAGTTCTCTTTTTAGGAAAAACATCATCAACTTTTATCATCTGAAATATCATTAGTCAAGATAATACAAATTCACAGTTCCTGATCATAATCATGCACATCAACAGTTCATCTTTGTACTACGGGCCAAAGATATTCAATATAGCACCAACGGTCATGATTATACCAGATTCAGCCTTTGGTCATAATCATACCAAACAACAGTTCATCTTTGCACTACGGGCCAAAGAGAACATTCACCACGTGCCATAAAAGACACCGAACAGATGTATCGCCTTTAACCTATTATATCGCCTTTAACCTATCATCTGTTCAACAAATATATCACATCTGTGCCCCCGGCCACAGATATTCACAACAGCTTGATTTTTGGATGATTAGAATGATATAAATGATGAATAAAAGAAATAGGATAACAATAAGTATCGGAAGTTTACTTTGTACAGATTCAAATAATGTCCAAATTGTCAACATGATGTGGAGTGAAATTCAAGATCCACAGTTCAGAATAACGGTTACAATTCAATAGAAAGGTTCACGTAAATAGGAAGGTTCAGTTGAAATAATGAAGTTCAACTATTATGGAACATATAATATTTTCAGGAATTATAGAAGCAATAGTTCCATAATAATTTCGATTTAGGAGTATGAAAGAAAATAATATCCCTTACCGTAGCAGGTTTGATTAACAAAAGGTGAAGGAAATTAATACAAAGGGTTATTCACCAACAGGCGGCAATCCGCTCCGTAAGGTTATTCCCACAATTTAATAGAATTTGAGTACAAAGAGTTATTCACCAAACAGGCGGCAATCCGCTCCGTAAGGTTATTCTCAGAGATTAATAATGAATGAATACGAAAGGTTATTCACCAACAGGCGGCAATCCGCTCCGTAAGGTTATTCCCACAATTTAATAGGATTTGAGTACAAAGAGTTATTCACCAAACAGGCGGCAATCCGCTCCGTAAGGTTATTCTCAGAGATTAATAATGAATGAATACGAAAGGTTATTCACCAACAGGCGGCAATCCGCTCCGTAAGGTTATTCCCACAATTTAATACATGGAAATAAAAGGCACATCTTATGAGTAAGAAAGAAACAATATTATTTTCGAGAATCAAATAATGATAATCTCTTACCATAGTACGTTTGAATAATGGAAGATGAAAAAGATGGTATCCCTTACCGTAACACGTGACTGGATATTGATTTAAATGAGGTTGATTAACTTGAACAGTACACGTATACTTATAGATCTTCACAAATACTCAAGATGACTTAAGCACACTTAGAGAGAACTTTCACAAGAAGTATTTAGAGAGAGAAAGAAAGAACAAGTAAGGAAGTTTATGAAAAATCCTTAAGTTAAGGCTTCTATTTATAGCCAAAAATCTTATCATTCATTTAATCTAAACCATTCATTTAAAGATCATCTTTTAATCTACACCATCCATTTCAAATATTATATTATCTTTAATCTACACCATTCATTTCATATCACCTAATAATCACCTAACTTTATATTATAAACAAATCAATTTAATTATTCAACAATAATTCACACTTTAATCTACACCATTCATTTCATATCACCTAATAATCACCTAACTTTATATTATAAACAAATCAATTTAATTATTCAATAATTCACACTTTAATCTACACCATTCATTTCATATCACCTAATAATCACCTAACTTTATATTATAAACAAATCAATTCAATTATTCAACAATAATTCACACTTTAATCTACACCATTCATTTCATATCACCTAATAATCACCTAACTTTATATTATAAACAAATAACTTTATCAATTCAATTATTATGACTAATTGTTATAAATACAGTATAGTTAGCTCTTAGATATCAAGTCAATAAATTAATGAAATACAACTGTTTAAATAACATCATAATAGAGATAACAATAATGTAAAATAAAGCATACGTTACTGTGTAATGACAATTATTGATTCAATAATGTGAATTACTGTGCATATGTTACTGTGACAATTATTAGGTTCAATAATTTTAAAAACAGTGCAACAACAATTATTGACTCAATGATATAAAATACAGTGTAATGACAATTATTAAATCAATAATGCAAAATACTGTGTAACAACAATTATTGAATTGATAATATAAAATATTATGCAGTGACAATTATCGATGAAATGATGCGTAACAGTTATGGTGTCAATTATCAGACCAAAAATATGAGACACTATGCAATACCGTGTGTTACTGTAGAGTACCGTGTGCTACAGAAAATACCAATAACTACCGTATGCTACTATTCTTTTATCACCGGTATTTTAACAGTTCCGTTGACTATTTTTATTTAAAAAGGTTATTTCTGTCGTTTTCTATATCCGACAAATATTCCGTTGTGGGGTCCACCAATAATTTGTTATTTCGGCGCCGTCGGACCAAACGAATATTCCCCGACCAAACGAATATTCCCCGACAAAGCGAATATTGTCCGACAAAATAAAATTTGCACATAACATCCTTATCTTTTAACTTTATCGATTTAACCACTTACTGTTTAAAAAAAATATCTATATGAAGAAAAATTAAATTTTGTATTTCATAAAATTCGGGGTCTTACAACCTCCCCTCCTTATGAAATTTCGTCCCCGAAATTGACGTACCTGACATATCGAAGAGGTAAGGATACTTAGATTTCATCTCAGATTCTAGCTCCCAGGTCATTTCCTCAGTATCTTGGTTTCTCCATAAAACCTTAACTTGAGGTATAACCTTTGAGCGTAGGATCTGCTCCTTCTTATCCAGGATCTTAACAGGTACCTCCTCGTATGTTAAATCCTCTGCTATAACGTCTGGTTCTAACTCAATGACGTGGTTTGGGTCCTTCACATATTTACGTAACATAGATATGTGAAAAACGTTATGGATGCGAGACATACTTGGTGGTAGGGCTAGTCTGTAGGCTACGGTTCCTATTCGATCGAGGATTTCAAATGGGCCAATAAATCGAGGGTTGAGCTTTCCTCTCTTTCCGAATCTCGTAACCCCTTTCCATGGAGAAACACGTAAGAATACATGATCTCCGACGTTGAAACTTTCGTCTCTCCGATGAAGATCAGCATAACTCTTTTGTCGTTCTTGTGCGGTCTGTATTCGTTGTCGGATCATTTGGATCTTTTCGGTCGTCAAGCGTACCAACTCGGGTCCCAACAATTTTGCTTCTCCTACCTCATTTCAACATATTGGAGAGCGACACTTCCTTCCATACAAAGCCTCGAATGGAGCCATGCCTATGCTTGCTTGGTAACTGTTGTTGTAAGAAAATTCCACCAATGGCAAGTACTTATCCCAACTTCCTTTGAAGTCTAATACACAAAGTCTCAAAAGATCTTCGAGGGTCTGGATCGTCCTTTTCGATTGTCCGTCCGTTTGAGGATGGTATGCAGAACTAAAACGTAGTTCAGTGCCCATAGCTTTTTGTAGACTGATCCAAAAGCGTGAAGTGAATCTAGGATCTCGATCAGAAATTATGGAAACTGGCATGCCATGCAATCTCACGATCTCATTTATGTACATACCGGCAAGACGTTCAAGTGAAAAGTTTTCTCGTATAGGCAAGAAATGAGCAGATTTGGTCAATCTATCTACGATCACCCAAATTGCATCTAAGCCTTGAGAAACTTTTGGAAGACCCGTCACGAAGTCCATATTGATGTGTTCCCACTTCCATTCGGGAACTTCAAGTGATTGTAATGGACCTTTAGGAACTTGATGTTCTGCCTTGACACGTTGACAAGTTAGGCACCTTGAGATAAACTCCGCAATCTCTCTTTTCATATTGTTCCACCAAAATGTATGTCGAAGATCTCGATACATCTTGGTACCTCCTGGGTGGATTGCGAACGGCGTGTTGTGTGCCTCCATCATGATTTTATGCTTTAATTCAGGATCGTTAGGAACACAGAGTCGAGAGTTGACTCGAAGTATTCCTTTCTCGTCAATTCTTGCTTCGGGAATGACACCTTCTTGTACTTTCTTTATCATGTTTATCAGTTCCGGATCGGTAGCTTGAGCAGCTTTAATTTTATCGATTAAAGTTGGTTCTACTCGCACGTGAGCAATCTTCGAGTGGGTCCCTGGTGTCTTTAGCTCTATCTCCATCTTTTGCAAGTCGTACAAAATACACTTTTGTGTTGTCAGCAGTGCACTTGTACTTGCATAAGATTTTCTGCTCAAAGCGTCAGCTACAACGTTCGCCTTTCCCGGGTGATACTGGATTGTGTGGTCATAATCCTTCAACAGCTCAAGCCAACGTCGTTGTCGCATGTTGAGTTCCTTCTGGGTGAAGAAATACTTGAGACTTTTATGATCCGTATAGATATCCACTTTTTCTCCGTACAAATAGTGTCTCCAGATCTTTAACGCGAAAACGACTGCTGCCAACTCTAGATCATGAGTAGGATAATTTTTCTCATAATCTTTGAGTTGTCGAGAGGCGTAGGCTATAACCTTTCCATGTTGCATAAGGACACAGCCTAGACCTTTGCCAGAAGCATCGCTGTAGATAACAAATTCTCCTGATCCTGATGGTATGGTCAGAACAGGAGCTGAAACCAGTCTCTTCTTGAGTTCTTGGAAACTTTTCTCGCATTCCTCGCTCCATATGAATTTTGTGCTTTTCCGAGTAAGCTGCGTTAATGGAGTGGCGATTCGAGAAAATCCTTCTACGAATCTCCGATAATAACCAGCTAGACCCAGAAAACTTCGGACTTCGGTTACTGTTTTGGGTTGTTCCCAATTTAGTACCGTTTCAATCTTCGCAGGATCGACTGATATTCCTTGACTAGAAATCACATGCCCAAGAAACGCGACCTCCTCAAGCCAGAACTCACATTTCTTCAACTTGGCATATAATTTGTTTTCACGGAGCTTTTGTAGTATCAATCTCAGGTGTTGTTCATGATCCTCGCGACTCTTGGAGTATATGAGGATGTCATCAATAAAGACAACCACAAAATGATCCAAATGTTCCTTGAATATCCGGTTCATCATGTCCATGAAAGCTGCAGGAGCATTAGTTAGTCCAAAAGGCATGACTAAGAACTCATAATGCCCATAACGAGTTCTGAAAGCAGTCTTTGGAATGTCCTCAGCTTTAACCTTTAACTGATGATATCCAGAACGGAGATCAATCTTTGAGAAATGTTGAGCGCCTTGCAATTGATCAAACATGTCATCAATCCGAGGTAACGGGTACCTGTTCTTGATGGTGACATGGTTCAATTCTCGGTAGTCAATGCACAATATCATACTCCCGTCTTTCTTCTTCACAAATAGAACAGGAGCACCCCAAGGTGATGCACTCGGACGAATGAAACCGGTATCCAACAATTCCTGTAGTTGGACTTTTAACTCTTGAAGTTCAATGGGAGCCATTCGGTAGGGAGCTTTGGAAATGGGCTTGGTACCGGGTTCAAGATCAATATAAGAATCAATTTCACGGTTTGGGGGTAAGCCAGGAAGTTCTTCAGGAAAAACGTCAGGAAACTCATTAACAATGGGAATATCATTCAAGTTTGATGTATTTTTGTTCAAATCAGTGACATGAGCTAAAAAGGCTTGACATCCGTTTTTCAATAAACGAATGGCTTTATGGCTAGAAATAACAGTTATAGATTTCAATGGTTTAGTTGCTTGAATTTGCATGACAGGTTGATTAGGAATATGAAAACTAATAATCTTATGAAAACAATCAATTTTAGCATGATGGGTAGTCAACCAATCAATTCCTAAAATCACATCAAATTCACGCATCTCCAAAGAAATAAGGTCAACAGGTAATGTGAGGTTGTTGATTTGAACTAGGCAAGATTTATAGATAGTAAATGTAATAGGTATTTCTCCCAATGAGGTTTCAACTGATAAGACAAGATTTAAGTTTTCAATAGACAAATTTAAACGTTGAGTACATATAGGTGAGATAAAAGAGTGGATAGAGCCAGTATCTAATATGGCATAGACTTCACGAGAATTTATGAATAGCTTACCGGTTATCACCTCATTCGGTTTCTTGACTGTTATCGTCAAATCGAATCCCGAATACTTCATTCGGATCTTCACGTATTTCAACCATGGGAATACCACTGAATAATTTTCTAGCAAACTGTTTCTCGGGTTCATCAACTTCATCAGTAGTAAGGTACCAATGATTTCCATTAAAATAGTATTTTCGATAGACTGCAGTTTCCACGATAGTGACTAACTTAACCTGAATTCCTCTAAATTGTAACGCCCAAAAGTATAGAAACATCATTTTTAAATAATCTTGAAAATTATAGCTGGAACACCATAAATCCCAAAGACTAATATGAAAAGTCCATATATTCTGATCCTTTGTTATAGAACATAACCAGGTGATATCACTCTCCCAATTAGTGAGTAAATTAAAGGCAATAATTTCCGCAAGTTCGTTACTTCCTTTAATTGCTTCTAAGAATGGATCTGGAACGACTGTAGCAGAACTTTCACCTTCATCCTTACTTGATAGAACACGCATAATTTTTGCCTTAGGCAAATGATTCAACTCTGAGTTTGTAAGAAGATTATTCGTCGCCTCTTGTTTTGCAGCTACATTTGTTTCGGAAATTTCATAGTTAACCTCTTGATTTTCAGATGCCATACCTAACTGTGGTCACAAAATAAATGTTAGTTCAAATAAACTGACTCATCACTTTATGTTCCTACATTCAAATCGACTCATTAGATAATAAAATCTATTTTAGGTAGGACACACTAGTGACTGATTCTATTCGTCTCTCCCCTCCTAGTTCTAACCCCAGATCTCCATTAAAGACCATATCCCTAAGCTCTGATGCCAACTGTGACGCCCCCAAATCTGGGCCCACACAGCCCAAACTTGAGTCGTCAAAATACTACAACAAACTTATTACAACAAAGCACAACGTACAACAATACAGTGTATAATAATACACAACTAAGTCTTCACTATTATTGCCACACTATTTTACAAAACGTGAAGACTATGATAACTATTCCTCGGACCCTCACTCCATTCCCCGGCTAGACCCTGTTATGTTTTCATCTCCTGTTGAAAAACAATGGAACAAAAGAAAGGGTGAGCTCAAATAGCCCAGTAAAGAATATCATGACTAAGATAATGACGAATAAATTATCATTAGTCTTCAACAGTTGAGTTCTTGATAGAATACAATAGACTACAAGGTTTATATCAAAAACTGCAGTTAAATTCTTAAACAACGTTCAGATCAATAATAGCAGCGGAATGAGTAATCTATTAGAAGAATAATGCAGACTATAATGTCCACTCGGTTCTCTTTTTAGGAAAAACATCATCAACTTTTATCATCTGAAATATCATTAGTCAAGATAATACAAATTCACAGTTCCTGATCATAATCATGCACATCAACAGTTCATCTTTGTACTACGGGCCAAAGATATTCAATATAGCACCAACGGTCATGATTATACCAGATTCAGCCTTTGGTCATAATCATACCAAACAACAGTTCATCTTTGCACTACGGGCCAAAGAGAACATTCACCACGTGCCATAAAAGACACCGAACAGATGTATCGCCTTTAACCTATTATATCGCCTTTAACCTATCATCTGTTCAACAAATATATCACATCTGTGCCCCCGGCCACAGATATTCACAACAGCTTGATTTTTGGATGATTAGAATGATATAAATGATGAACAAAAGAAATAGGATAACAATAAGTATCGGAAGTTTACTTTGTACAGATTCAAATAATGTCCAAATTGTCAACATGATGTGGAGTGAAATTCAAGATCCACAGTTCAGAATAACGGTTACAATTCAATAGAAAGGTTCACGTAAATAGGAAGGTTCAGTTGAAATAATGAAGTTCAACTATTATGGAACATATAATATTTTCAGGAATTATAGAAGCAATAGTTCCATAATAATTTCGATTTAGGAGTATGAAAGAAAATAATATCCCTTACCGTAGCAGGTTTGATTAACAAAAGGTGAAGGAAATTAATACAAAGGGTTATTCACCAACAGGCGGCAATCCGCTCCGTAAGGTTATTCCCACAATTTAATAGAATTTGAGTACAAAGAGTTATTCACCAAACAGGCGGCAATCCGCTCCGTAAGGTTATTCTCAGAGATTAATAATGAATGAATACGAAAGGTTATTCACCAACAGGCGGCAATCCGCTCCGTAAGGTTATTCCCACAATTTAATAGGATTTGAGTACAAAGAGTTATTCACCAAACAGGCGGCAATCCGCTCCGTAAGGTTATTCTCAGAGATTAATAATGAATGAATACGAAAGGTTATTCACCAACAGGCGGCAATCCGCTCCGTAAGGTTATTCCCACAATTTAATACATGGAAATAAAAGGCACATCTTATGAGTAAGAAAGAAACAATATTATTTTCGAGAATCAAATAATGATAATCTCTTACCATAGTACGTTTGAATAATGGAAGATGAAAAAGATGGTATCCCTTACCGTAACACGTGACTGGATATTGATTTAAATGAGGTTGATTAACTTGAACAGTACACGTATACTTATAGATCTTCACAAATACTCAAGATGACTTAAGCACACTTAGAGAGAACTTTCACAAGAAGTATTTAGAGAGAGAAAGAAAGAACAAGTAAGGAAGTTTATGAAAAATCCTTAAGTTAAGGCTTCTATTTATAGCCAAAAATCTTATCATTCATTTAATCTAAACCATTCATTTAAAGATCATCTTTTAATCTACACCATCCATTTCAAATATTATATTATCTTTAATCTACACCATTCATTTCATATCACCTAATAATCACCTAACTTTATATTATAAACAAATCAATTTAATTATTCAACAATAATTCACACTTTAATCTACACCATTCATTTCATATCACCTAATAATCACCTAACTTTATATTATAAACAAATCAATTTAATTATTCAACAATAATTCACACTTTAATCTACACCATTCATTTCATATCACCTAATAATCACCTAACTTTATATTATAAACAAATCAATTCAATTATTCAACAATAATTCACACTTTAATCTACACCATTCATTTCATATCACCTAATAATCACCTAACTTTATATTATAAACAAATAACTTTATCAATTCAATTATTATGACTAATTGTTATAAATACAGTATAGTTAGCTCTTAGATATCAAGTCAATAAATTAATGAAATACAACTGTTTAAATAACATCATAATAGAGATAACAATAATGTAAAATAAAGCATACGTTACTGTGTAATGACAATTATTGATTCAATAATGTGAATTACTGTGCATATGTTACTGTGACAATTATTAGGTTCAATAATTTTAAAAACAGTGCAACAACAATTATTGACTCAATGATATAAAATACAGTGTAATGACAATTATTAAATCAATAATGCAAAATACTGTGTAACAACAATTATTGAATTGATAATATAAAATATTATGCAGTGACAATTATCGATGAAATGATGCGTAACAGTTATGGTGTCAATTATCAGACCAAAAATATGAGACACTATGCAATACCGTGTGTTACTGTAGAGTACCGTGTGCTACAGAAAATACCAATAACTACCGTATGCTACTATTCTTTTATCACCGGTATTTTAACAGTTCCGTTGACTATTTTTATTTAAAAAGGTTATTTCTGTCGTTTTCTATATCCGACAAATATTCCGTTGTGGGGTCCACCAATAATTTGTTATTTCGGCGCCGTCGGACCAAACGAATATTCCCCGACCAAACGAATATTCCCCGACAAAGCGAATATTGTCCGACAAAATAAAATTTGCACATAACATCCTTATCTTTTAACTTTATCGATTTAACCACTTACTGTTTAAAAAAAATATCTATATGAAGAAAAATTAAATTTTGTATTTCATAAAATTCGGGGTCTTACAGTCATTATCACTGTGGGTCATTTCTAATTTTTATGCAGCAGTACTAAAAATTATGAAAAATGGTGATTTTGATGGATTTTTCAATATTTGGTCTTCTTGATTTGTAATTTTGTACACGTTCATACAAAAAAATATGCAACCGACGATTTCGCGGCTCCCTCATTCTCTCTTTCTTCTCTGTCTCTCTCTCGGTCTAGGTCTGGCCTGGCCTGGCCCGCAGGCCTCAACAGGCCCTATTTTTTTTGGAGAAGCCCGGCCCGGGCCTGACCTGCAGGCCTAAAAGTCAAGGCCTGGTCTGGCCTGGTCAACGGAAAAAGTCTGCCAGGCCTAGGCCAGGCCGGCCTGACCTGGCCTGTTGTGCATGTCTAGTACTACCTTCGTTCTAAAATATAATAAATGGCATCATATATTTTTGTATCTTAAAGTACGTTTGTTTGGCTGAAGTTATTGAGCACTCAATGCTCAATATAAAAAACAAATATTGGGCCTCTTGTGTCGCTTTTCTGCCCTACAAAATCATTTACACTAACCTAAGAATATTACATTATATATATATATATATATTTGATGGAACTTATATCATATTCAAAAATATGTTTTGAATTCCCCCCCCCCCCCAAATAAAGACCCTTTAAATGAGGCCAGTCGCTTGTACGTATATACATACACATCTACGTATATACATACACATCTTTTAGAATATATTTTTTACAATTTTTCAAAAAACAATAAAGAAGAATAAATTTGATTCTGATCAGTTGTGAGTTTATATTTCTCCATTATTGTATGAGAGAGACTTGTATTCAAAAGAATATTTTTTTTTATAAAAAAGAAAGGTGTGCTGTTTAATGCATGGTAGTACTGATCAAAATATTATTATAGATCCTAATTTGAATGCATGTTGTACTTTATATATATACTAGTAATTGTTCGTGCCTAAAGACACGGCATAACGAAAAATTAAATTAAAATTAAAATTAATTTTTTTTTATTATTATCTGTATTATTTTTAAAAAATATATAAAATATAAAAATTATTATTATTATTATTATTATTATTATTATTATTATTATTATTATTATTATTATTATTATTATTATTATTATTATTATAATTATTATTATTATTATTAGTACTATTATTATTATTAGTATTATTATTATTATTATTATTATTATAATTATTATTATTATTATTACTATTATTATTATTATTATTATTATCATTACTTTTGTTATTATTATTATTATTATTATTGAGTGACATTGATATTATTAATTATTATTATAATTATTAATATTAGTACTATTATTATTATTATTAGTATTAGTAGTAGTAGTAGTTGTAGTAGTAGTAGTATTATGAGTTTTGGAGAGAAATTTGGTATGAGTTTTGGGGGGAAATTTAGTAGGGAATGATCAATCTGGGCCATTGAATTTGGATAAATTAGTCTGAGACGTTGTTATAATTTGTCAAATAAAAAATTTAAAATAAATTATGTTTTATTATATAGATATTCACAACTGTTGATTTCTTTCTTTAGATGAGATTGTATAGCCCCTATTTTCTATTCCATTTGTCATTACAACTAGCTAGTTGTACTATATATTAGAATAATACTTTAATGCGAAATAACAAACTCCTAAATTCTGTCGTCCCGATCATTTAGTCAAGTTGGCATCAATCACAGCCCAATAATTGTTGTAAGGAAGCGAAGTAAAGCTCCGTTTGAATGATATTAGTTGGACGTACGTCTTTGGCACCGTTAATGACTAAGACCGACGTCACTAATTCAGTAATTAACCTTCTTTAATCTTGCCCCATGAAATCCGCTCCCGGGGGGGTTGTAATTTTTTCTTCATAAGAGGAGATAGCATGGAGGAGAAAATGATTGAAAAAGACGGAGAAGAATACCGCATGGACATAGATGAAGAGTAATTATTGAACACCAGAAGGATAAAATAGTCATTTCATTGCCCATTATGATTACTTTTTTAATTTTGAGGACTAAATCTTCTGTAACAAAATTTCACTGTATCTCTGTTACGTGGTTTATAGCAACAATTTTTAGGATCTATAGTGTCGGTTTGTCTTGTCACTATAACTCTATTATATGGCTACGGGATAAACTGTTACTATAAATTCTAAAAATTGTCGCTATAAATTTCGCAATAAAAATATAAAAAATTATTATAGAGAATTTGAAGCCTGAATTTTGATACCAAAACAGTAACTATTTCATTGCTCTCGATGGTCACCTATTAAAACATTAATTGTTAGTTTCATCTTTTTTCTCCTAGTGACGATTTTATATTTTACCCCTACTCTACTAAGATTATGTATTTTCACAACTAATAAATTTTCAAATTAATGTATATCAAATTAAGTTATGTTACTTAGTTATTAATTTTTATTAAGAAAAGTTATTATTTAATATTTAATTTGAGAGGCACACAAATTAAAAAAAAAAATAACACTCGTTTGGGGGAAAGGAAGTGGATTAAGGTAAGTAAAAAAGGCCACAATAATAGTTGGGCCATCTATATGTGCTAGACTAGCATGTATGTACGGGCATTGAACATGTTATGATCCCTTTCCTCAACCTAATTACTATATGTCGAAACAATTCTAAATTATAATATTAATATTAATTTTTAAAAAGTTAATTTAAGATATTTTTAAATTTATAATTGACATGAATTCAATTAGTATATATCAATACAATTATGAATATTATAAATTATTTAAAAAGTACTACTAGTTATAAAATTTATTATTTTAAAAACTTAAACAAATTGTATGTATCAATTTTAAATTTTAAATTATATTAAATTAACTTTTTAAAAATTGATAGTGACGCTATAATTTTTATAACGGAGGGGGTATTTTACAAATAGATACAAAGAAATCGAATTACTAAGGTCTTAGGCCTTCATATAGGAGTAAGCCCACCTATATCTCCCATATACACACAAAATGTGTATGGGCTCAATCAAAGTGTATGCTACGGATTCATTCTCGCTAATGGATAAGCTTTAGCATCTTCGCGAAAAAAATACTAAAAAAGGAGTTATTTCAATTTATTTATTTTTGAATATTGCTATGTATAACGAATTTAGGTCAATAGTAAACCTACGTAAATATATATATGATATGATAGAATTAAGAATGACTCCATATTAATTTATCTTATATTTAAAATTTTAAATTAATTGTAATTAAATTTCGTCATAAAATTTATTAATATATAAATATTTTTTGATAGTACGTAAAACATACTTTAATTATATAATAGCAACATTGATTTGATAGATTCTATTATATAATTACTATATTAATTTGATGTGAAGACAATTGGTCCTATTTAATTTTCAAGAATAGTGTACTAATCAACAATAAATATATGCATGGCCCTATCCCCCTAGCCCCCTATTCATGATGCAAAGAATAGGATTTTGTGATTGAACTAAAAATGGCATAAATATTTCAAGAGCACTTTTACAAAAAGAAATGTATGCCGGCAGTATACCCTTTTTATTTATTTTTTTAGTTTGAACTATAAAAGTATTTTTTGGGTTATTTTATGTGTCAATTGAAATTAAATATCTTAATATCAATTTTATATATTTAAAAGAATTTTTTTAATTGCTGATCTCAATGTTCGAATTTAAAAAATAGAAAAACAAAACAAAACTTTTTGACCATAAAACCAACTCCCTTAATGTTAGCATAAAAATGCTAAAAAGTGCTGCTAGATAGTTGAGTACTGTTAGGATAGTCTCTAATGCAAGTGTGATCAAGACTTAATTTGGTGGTTACTGTCAGTGCATGTTACTCTTGTTGGCTCAATAATTGGCATTAATTCATTGATAATTGAGTCCAAAAATGCTGATTGTGGGGGTTGGTTTGTTTGCTTTGACTGATAATTGTTTAATTCCTTAAAATAAATTGATTTAGTTAATTTTTAATTTATACATAATCATGATTTACATGCAAATTGAGTGAGAACTGTATCAAAAGTCACAAATTTAGTAAGGCAAGATTTGGTTCGCTGAATAAAAATTTGATTTAATATAATAGTTTTCGTAATATAAAAGAGTTATAATATAATAATAATAAGTTATTATAATATATTTGTTTAGTTGACTATTGATATTTGTGTAATAATTGTAATATTATTATATTATATTTAAAATTATGTTTGGTTTAATAAATTGTAATGACCACGAATTTCATTAATCATTGTAAATATACTTAATAAATATTTAGCAATGAATTTAAATTTTTCTCATTAATTAATTGTGCATTAGATAATTAAATAAATGTACTTATGTGCTTGTATATTTATTTAAAGGATTAAAGCAAAGTGTATAATTAATTAAAGCAAACCTAATTGGATTATATTTTATATCCAAATGAGTTGATAAACTAGGTTAAAGATATTAACCTAGTAGCCCATGTAATTAATTTAATTACTAGCCCATGTAATTAATTAAACAAGCTCAATGCTTGATTTAATTAAATGTAACCTAGACTATTTAAAAGAAGCCCAATGTGGTATTTAAATTGAGCCCAAACAATTTAATTGAATGAGCCCAATAGAAGTTATTACCAAGCCCAATGTGAAGTCCAATAAGGGTCAAACTTTGGTCAATATATATATATATGTATATATATATATATAGATGTATATATGCACATTTTTGCATTAAAAATAAAGGAAAAATGGCTTGGATAATTCAATTTGCTGAATTTTTGAGGGCCCCACTTGGATAACTTGATTTCCTAGATTGCTTGAAAATCCATCCATGTCATAAGTTGTTCAACCACCCTAGTCATTCCATATGTCTATCACTTGGTCATTCAATGGAATAGTAAGCTTGATTAGGCTTTAATTTCACCAACATGGGTGAATTAGCAAGTTAATGAAGGGTTAGTTGTTGGCTATAAATAAGACATCCTACAACCTTGGTGATGTTGGTTAGTTCATTTGCAAGAATTCTAGAGAGAAAAATAGAGAGCATTTGAGAGAAAAATAGAAGAAACACTTAAGTGTTGAGTGATATAGCTAGAGGTTGAGCTTGGTGGATGACACAAAGCTTTACCACATACTTTGGTAGGAGAAGAAGAAGAGCCTTCAAATCACAAAGGTTTAAAAGTGCTCTCAACTTCATCTTATTTCATTTTTGTAGTCTAGAAAGCTTTTGATCGGTTAAAAATCTATTTTTAACCGATCAAAACTCGTTTTGATGATATAGAAGTATCTAACTATGTAATATATGTATATTCATAGATCTATGTGTTTATAACATGTTTTGGTATGTTAGAAATACATAAAATGGTAGAAAAGTTCATAACACAATTTTACCGGTAAACCCTAACTATGCACGCTAGGTTTATGGTTGTATTTTGAAATGTACAAATCGGAAATTGGATTTATATGGCTAGAAAGCTAGATCTATGAGTTTTAAAGAAAAACCCTTTTTGAACCTTTCACAAATATTGAATAACAAAGAAGTTATAGCTTTAACCACAAAAGATGTCGTTTTTAAACCCTAAGTGGTTCGATCCGTAAATTTCGTGTAAAACGTTTTAAAAATGTGATTGAACCATGGAATATTGTAAAACAAGAAGTTACAAGGTTAACAAAACAGAGTTTGTGTCATTTGGACATATAGATCACATTTTATTCAAGTTTGAACCAATAAAACCAAGGATTTGTGAAGTTAGTTTTCACCTTATCCTTGTGAGCAGTTTTTAGTCTAGTTACGTTTGGAATTTGGATTTGTGTTCTAAAGAGAAATTGTAGAGGGGGAAATTCTGATGAGAATGGACTCAAGAATCACCCCAAAATGTTTTAAAATGAAGAAGTTATGGCTGTCGGAGCGTCGGAGGGTCGGACAGTCCTCAAATTCGGGTTTCAGAAAATTTGTACCACCGCCGCAGCGGTGGAAACCACCGCCGCAGCGGTCAAACATTCTGTTAAAAACCTGTTTTAGCCGTCCGGGTCGGGTCGGGTCGGTCCGGGTTGAGTTTTTAATGAAAATTTAAGTTGAAATACATGTAAAATGAGTGTATTTCAATACTAAACCATATATGTAAAGTTTATTAGTGACTTAATGATATCTAAATGTATAAAATAAAGACTTAAGTTAACACAATTAAAAGGTTAACTAGTGGTATTGTTTGAACAATATTAAAATATTATTAAATGATGAATAATATTAAGTATATGATTAAAAAGATATTAAATGATGAATAACATTGTAATTGTGTAAAATATTATCAAATGAGTAATAATATTAGATGATGATTAAAATATTATTAAAATAATTAATAATATTAATAAGGGAATAAAATATTATTAAATGATTAATAATATTAAATAATGAATAAAATATTATTAAATGATTAATAATATTAGATACTTAATAAAATATTATTAAATGATTAATAATATTAGGTAATGAATAAAATATTATTAAATGATTAATAATATTAGTTACTTAATAAAATATTATTAAATGATTAATAATATTAGATAATTAATAAAATATTATTAAATGATTAATAATATTAGATACTTAATAAAATATTATTAAATAATTAATAATATTAGATATTTATTTAAACTATATTAAATAATTAATATAAGTTCCTTGTGTTTGAAATATTATCAAGTAGTGATAATATTTCCTAAGTGTTTAGTTACCCATAATTAATCAATTATGTGGTTCGTAAGGTTTATAAAGGTCATTATACTTACAGGTATATGATACTAATTTAAGATCAAACTGATTTAATTGTTAAGTCCGTTCAAGGATTGTTAAATTAAGTTGGTTAGCAGTAAACGACGCACGAGGCAAGTCTTCTACCCTTAACTTGTACTTATTGTTGCAATTATTATTCAACTTTAATTACTTTGAGCAATTCAATTATTGTTGAGCAAGTATCTACACTCGTAGATATTTAACAGACCTTTGAGTGAATTAATTATCGAAAATTACTTCACATCGTTATTGATTATTGTATTCGCACATAGTGCTTTTGCAAACTGTTTAAGAACGTCTAAGCTAATTGTTTCGGCTAGACAAATGCATGTTAAATTCATTTAGTTGAATATTATAAAAGCTTATCCAAACCATTGGCTGGTGCGGATTCTTACAGTAAGACTGAGATAGAACAACCCTAGTTAAAGGGGATTTTTATTTGTCGGAGACCCGACAGCGCGCAAGAAAACTAAATGTGATGCATATACATAGGACATGAGAGGACTGATCCCCTCAAGTGTCCCGTTATTTTAACAAGGAGTCAGACATTGTATGTCTGTTCTACCTTAGTAGCAGTTCAGGGTCATTAAAGACCACTCAGCAGTAAAGAGTCAATTCCTTCTTTTATTGAACATTGATTCTTGTTATCTTTCACAATTGCTATTGTTGAAACCTTGAAGTTATTTTCCTTCATCATGATATATCGTATGATTGTTGTTTATAAACTTGCTGAGCCATTTAGTTGCTCATTCTTGCTATATCATGACTTTATTTCAGCCAATCCCGAAAGCTCTAAATCAGATAAAGGCAAGGGGAAAGCGAATGTTTAATTTTAGTAGTTGCATGCTAGTTTAGTTTACTGTTATGTAATTACTGTTGTAAATCTTTTGTATTTCCCTTAAGATATGTAATGTTTAAGATTAAGGTAATAGACCTTGGGAAGTGTAGCCTTTTGATTAAGGAACCTTTTGTATTATTCCGCGAAGTTTGAATACAATTTATGTATTTCATTATTGTTTAGTATTGTACAGTGAGAACCAAACCCGAGGTTAAAGAACCCGAATTTGGGGTCGTCACAGGTTGGTATCAGAGCTGTAGGTTAGAAACGCTAGGATTGCGAAACCTAGGTTATAACCTTAGTACTAAACTCATATCGAGTGCGTTAGGGGATGAATCGGGGAGATTCATCATGTTGTGTATTTTTGGAGGTGGATTGAGAAAATCCATCGAGACGAGATGTACATGATAAAATATCATTTCATTTCATCAATGAATATATTTTATTGCTGTACTAACATGTGTTATTTATGTTACTGTAGGATGACGGAGATAGGCCAGTCGAGCACTGCTGTAGAGGAGGTGATTTATACGGATATCCCTATGGATATCGCACAGCCACGGGTGGCTGCACCGATCGAGGAGGCAGAGTCAGATCCCGAGGAGGGAGATAGAGAGGACGCTGTCTGGGGCGGAGTTATGGGGCAGTACAGCGAGGAGGAGGCTGATACTGATGATGATGAGGAGGATGAGGAGCCAGCTGAGTATATTGATGGCATGGGCACTGTCGCCAGTGACATCATTGATACTCTCACTACGGCTAACGAGGAGCTAGAGGAGAGGGTTCAGCACCTTGAGGAGCAGAACCAGATCCACCAGCAGATAGAGGATCAGTACAGAGATACAGCTTATCAGTTCTCTGGCGAGAACATAGAGCTGAAGGCGAGGATGGCCGAGATGGAGGTCAGGTTGATAGCCGCTGAGCTGAAGATTCAGCAGACAGAGGCAGAGAGGGAGGCCATGAGGGGCCAGATGCAGCAGGCAGTTGAGGATAGACTAGATATGGAGATTCAGCGTGATGCAGCTCACGGGCAGATGATGGAGCTGGAGGAGGAGGTTAGGGAGAAGAAGGTGAGGATAGATAGACTCAGTTACGTCTATCGCTCATCAGTTGGTAGGATCCAGAGTAGGGTGCACTATTACCCTGCCGAGGAAGGCCAGACCTTGCACACCATCAGTAGGGGTGTGGTCAGGGCTATTGGAGATGAGGAGTACGACGATGCGGTTCGTCGAGGGATGCGCCGTTAGTTGTATTTTCTTTATTTATGATGTATGTACATAGATGCAGTAGAAACCCAACTTTTGTTTTGATAGAGGGTTAGTATGTTGTAAATCCCAACTCTATGAAGTTGTGGGATATGTTAGATCCCGTCTTTTGTTTTAACTATCGGGGTTAGCAGCGTTTATAGCAGTATGCTTATGATGTAAAAGTGCTACGCACTGTGTTTTAGCATATGAATATAAATGCATTTTCGTTTATGTTTATATGTGTCAAGATGATTATTTGTGCTTTAGTTTAAAATACTTAAGCTACAAAACGAAAGTAAAAAGATTGAAACAACTTTAATTAATTAAATTTTCTTTATACAGAAAATGCCGCCACAAAGAAGGAATCAACGACTACCCCCACCACCACCCGAAGAGTCAGTAAATGCCGGAGGGGTACCACCCAACCCTGTCCAAGAGTTCGTGGAAATGCTAATGGGAGCATTCCGCGGACGCAACGCAGAGGCTACTGGAGCAACAAACCCTGCCGCTCCACTAGCAACCTTTAAGGATTTCAAATTAATAGGACCACCCGAGTTCAAAGGAACCACAGATCCTATAGAAGCACAGACCTGGATAGAGGAGATGGAAAAAGTCTTCGAGGTTGCACGAGTTAGGGAGGAGCAAATGACCTCATTTGCTACCTTCATGATGAAAGAAGAGGCCAGCCACTGGTGGAAGGCCAATAAGAGTAGAGCAGGGGAGGGAACAATCGCCTGGGCGCGATTCAAGGAAGTATTCCTGGAAAACTACTTTCCAGAGAGTACAAAGGCTAGGATGGAAATTAAATTCCTAGAGCTGAAGCAAGGTAACATGTCGGTATCCGAGTATGCCGCTAAGTTCAATGAATTGGCGCGATTTGCCACACATCAGGTGAACACTGAGGCGAGACGCGCCAGACGATTCGAACAGGGGCTGAAACCGTGGGTTTACAGTCGGGTAGCTGTTCTCCAGATTACAAACTTTGCAACGTTACTGGAGAAAGCTATCATAGCTGAGGGTGGAAATGAAACTTTGAATAAGCACAACCAGGAGCGGAACAAGAAGAAAGGTGATGGAGGAAACCGAGAGAGCAGCAGTGGGGGCAGCAACTCGAACAAATGCAAATGGAATAACAACAGCAGTTCGGGGACACCCCAGGGCAGTGAATCGAAGAAAGCTAATAAATGCAGTCAGTGCGGAAAGAACCACACCGGGGAGTGCATGAAAGGAAGAAATGTCTGCTATAACTGTGGGCAAGAGGGGCACATCGCTCCTAATTGTCCCACACCAAAAAGGAAGGGAGGTTGTTTCGCCTGCGGGGCCATGGACCATCAATTTAAAGATTGTCCGAAGAAGAAGAACATCGGAGGGAGTTCGGGCTATAGGGGAAGCAACAGCAACAACAACAACAACGCCAAACTGACCATTGGAGGGCCGGTGCCACAGAACAAACCAACGGCACGGACTTTCAACATGACGGTGCAGGACGCCGTCGAATCAAAAGACGTGGTGTCAGGTATTATTCCGATCAATGATATAAATGCTTATGTATTATTTGATTCGGGCGCTACCTGTTCATTTGTGTCTGATGAATTCGCTAAACGGTTAGAATTGCCTAGACAAAAACTAGAGAACCCAATGAACATAGAAGTTGCAAATAAAGAAGTGATTCCTGTAGAGTATGTACATAGAAACTGTTGTGCTGAAATCAGGAGTCAGAAGTTGAGTGTAGATTTAATTCCAATACGTTTGGGGGAGTTTGACGTTATACTTGGAATGGATTGGTTGTTTAACCATGGAGCTATAATTGATTGTCAAAAGAAGTGTATACACCTTAAGACACCAAATAGGTCTAAGGTCGTATTTTATGGCAGCAAGTCGTCTGGACAATCAGCATGTCTGACGATGATGCAGGCCAAGAAACTGTTAAGGAAAGGTTGTGTAGGGTATTTGGCTCACATAGTGGACACACAGATGGTGAATCCCGAGATGGAGCAAATACCAGTAGTGAGGGAGTTCATGGACGTGTTTCCAGATGTACTGCCAGGTTTACCGCCAGATAGGGAGATAGAGTTTGTAATTGATTTGGTACCAGGGACAGCACCAATATCAAAGGCACCATATAGGATGGCTCCGGTAGAAATGAAGGAGTTAATGATCCAACTACAGGAGTTGTTGGATAATAAGTACATTCAGCCAAGTGTTTCTCCATGGGGAGCACCTGTGCTGTTTGTAAAGAAGAAGGATGGATCGATGAGGCTATGTATGGATTACAGAGAGCTGAATAAGGTGACAATTAAGAACAAGTACCCGTTGCCACGAATTGACGATCTTTTCGATCAATTGAAAGGGGCGAAGTACTTTTCAAAGATTGACTTGAGGACTGGTTATCATCAGTTGAAAGTCAGGAAGGAGGATGTACCCAAGACGGCATTCAGAACTCGATATGGGCATTATGAGTTTCTGGTGATGTCGTTTGGACTGACGAATGCGCCAGCCGCATTTATGGACATGATGAACAGAATATTCAAGCAGTACTTGGATAAATTTGTTGTCGTGTTCATTGACGATATTTTGGTTTATTCCAAAATGAAGGAGGAGCATGAGGAACACCTAAGAGTGGTGTTGGAGATTTTACGAAAGGAGCAGCTGTATGCTAAATTTTCGAAGTGTGAATTCTGGTTGGAGAGAGTTCAATTTTTGGGTCATGTCATTGACAAGGAGGGAGTTTCAGTAGATCCAGCAAAGGTGGAAGCGGTGATGAATTGGGAACAACCAAGGACGCCAACGGAGGTAAGAAGTTTCTTGGGGTTAGCAGGTTACTATCGGAGATTCATTCAAGATTTTTCGAAGATAGCAACACCGCTGACCAATCTAACGAGGAAGACGGTGAAATACGTATGGACGGAGAAGTGTGAGGAAAGTTTTCAGGAGCTAAAGAAAAGACTTAGTGAAGCACCTGTGTTGACTTTACCGGACGATACGGGAGGTTTTACGGTCTACAGTGACGCATCGCACAAGGGACTTGGCTGTGTGCCTATGCAAAATGGCAAGGTCGTTGCGTATGCGTCCAGACAGTTGAAGGATTACGAGAAGGGATACCCTACCCACGACTTGGAGCTGGCTGCGGTAGTGTTTGCCCTTAAAATCTGGAGACATTATTTATATGGAGAGAAATGTGAGATATTCACGGACCACAAGAGTCTGAAGTATATCTTCACCCAGAAGGAGTTAAATATGAGGCAACGGAGATGGTTAGAATTGATCAAAGACTATGATTGTGAAATTCTATATCATCCCGGCAAGGCCAACGTAGTAGCAGATGCTCTAAGCAGAAAGAGCAGGGAGAAATTGTTCATCTTGACAGATCAAGAACAATTGGTTCAAGAGATGGCTCGAATGGAGTTGGAGGTAAGAAACCCAAATGAGTCAATGGAAGTGGAAGCGAGCCCAACCCTGTTAGATCGGATAAAAGAGGCTCAAGACAAAGATGAAGAATGTGTCAGAATAAGGGTGAGAATGACCGAAGGGGAAGAGGTCAAGTTCAAGGAAGATAGCATGGGATTGCTAAGGTTTGAAAATCGTGTTTGGGTGCCACTAGTGCCCGAATTACGAGAAGAGATTTTGCAAGAGGCCCACAGTACGAGATACTCGATACATCCGGAAAGTACGAAGATGTATCAAGATCTGCGTCAGCATTTTTGGTGGCCGAATTTAAAAAGGGAGGTCGCAGAATGTGTCAGCCGATGTCTAACTTGTCAAAGGGTAAAGGCTGAACATCAGAGACCAAGTGGATTACTACAGCCGTTAGAGATTCCTGAGTGGAAATGGGAGCATATCACAATGGATTTTGTGGTAGGACTTCCAGCAACGCAGAAGGGATTTGACGCAATATGGGTGATTGTAGATCGACTAACAAAGTCAGCGCATTTTTTGCCGATCAAGATTAAGTTCAGTTTGGATCAGTTGGCTAAACTGTACATCAAAGAGATAGTTTCAAGACATGGGGTGCCGGTATCAATTGTGTCAGACAGAGATCCGCGCTTCACGTCAAAATTTTGGAGAAGTCTTCAGGAGAGATTGGGGACACAGTTGAGAATGAGTACAGCATATCATCCACAGACCGATGGGCAAAGTGAAAGAACAATACAGACATTGGAAGATATGCTCAGGGCCTGTGTGATGGATTTCAAGGGCAGTTGGGAGAACCATCTACCATTAGTTGAGTTTGCATACAACAATAGTTATCATGCAAGCATAGGCATGCCGCCTTACGAAGCATTGTACGGAAGGAAGTGCAGAACACCTCTATGTTGGGATGAGGTAGGAGAACGCCGATTGTTGGGGCCGGAATTGGTTCAACAAACGGTAGAGATTATCAAGGTAATAAGAGCTCGGCTAGTAGCAGCTCAGGACCGTCAGAAGAAATACGCCGATTTACATCGACAGAAGCGAGACTTCGAAGTAGGGGGTTTTGTGTTCATGAAGGTATCTCCCTGGAAAGGGAAGATCCGATTTGGAAAGAAAGGGAAGCTGAGTCCGAGGTTCATAGGACCGTTCGAGATATTGAAGAGAGTGGGTGAAGTGGCGTACGAGGTAGCTTTACCTCCTGAACTTGAGCATATTCACAATGTGTTTCATGTGTCAGTGCTGCGACCATACAAACCAGACCACAAACATGTCATATCCTATGAGCCAATACAAGTCGAGAAAGACTTATCGTATGAAGAAATTCCTGTCCAGATACTAGATAGGAAAGAGCAGAAATTACGGAATAAGATTATACATTCTGTCAAAGTCCTTTGGAGGAACCACAACGCTGAGGAAGCTACGTGGGAGCTTGAAGAAAAGATGAGGGCTAACTATCCGCATCTTTTTGATTAGTTAAATTTGTAATTCCGGGGACGAAATTCTTATAAGGGGGGAGAATGTAATGACCACGAATTTCATTAGTCATTGTAAATATACTTAATAAATATTTAGCAATGAATTTAAATTTTTCTCATTAATTAATTATGCATTAGATAATTAAATAAATGTACTTATGTGCTTGTATATTTATTTAAAGGATTAAAGCAAAGTGTATAATTAATTAAAGCAAACCTAATTGGATTATATTTTATATCCAAATGAGTTGATAAACTAGGTTAAAGATATTAACCTAGTAGCCCATGTAATTAATTTAATTACTAGCCCATGTAATTAATTAAACAAGCTCAATGCTTGATTTAATTAAATGTAACCTAGACTATTTAAAAGAAGCCCAATGTGGTATTTAAATTGAGCCCAAACAATTTAATTGAATGAGCCCAATAGAAGTTATTACCAAGCCCAATGTGAAGTCCAATAAGGGTCAAACTTTGGTCAATATATATATATATATGTATATATATATATATAGATGTATATATGCACATTTTTGCATTAAAAATAAAGGAAAAATGGCTTGGATAATTCAATTTGCTGAATTTTTGAGGGCCCCACTTGGATAACTTGATTTCCTAGATTGCTTGAAAATCCATCCATGTCATAAGTTGTTCAACCACCCTAGTCATTCCATATGTCTATCACTTGGTCATTCAATGGAATAGTAAGCTTGATTAGGCTTTAATTTCACCAACATGGGTGAATTAGCAAGTTAATGAAGGGTTAGTTGTTGGCTATAAATAAGACATCCTACAACCTTGGTGATGTTGGTTAGTTCATTTGCAAGAATTCTAGAGAGAAAAATAGAGAGCATTTGAGAGAAAAATAGAAGAAACACTTAAGTGTTGAGTGATATAGCTAGAGGTTGAGCTTGGTGGATGACACAAAGCTTCACCACATACTTTGGTAGGAGAAGAAGAAGAGCCTTCAAATCACAAAGGTTTAAAAGTGCTCTCAACTTCATCTTATTTCATTTTTGTAGTCTATAAAGCTTTTGATCGGTTAAAAATCTATTTTTAACCGATCAAAACTCGTTTTGATGATATAGAAGTATCTAACTATGTAATATATGTATATTCATAGATCTATGTGTTTATAACATGTTTTGGTATGTTATAAATACATAAAAATGGTAGAAAAGTTCATAACACAATTTTACCGGTAAACCCTAACTATGCACGCTAGGTTTATGGTTGTATTTTGAAATGTACAAATCGGAAATTGGATTTATATGGCTAGAAAGCTAGATCTATGAGTTTTAAAGAAAAACCCTTTTTGAACCTTTCACAAATATTGAATAACAAAGAAGTTATAGCTTTAACCACAAAAGATGTCGTTTTTAAACCCTAAGTGGTTCGATCCGTAAATTTCGTGTAAAACGTTTTAAAAATGTGATTGAACCATGGAATATTGTAAAACAAGAAGTTACAAGGTTAACAAAACTGAGTTTGTGTCATTTGGACATATAGATCACATTTTATTCAAGTTTGAACCAATAAAACCAAGGATTTGTGAAGTTAGTTTTCCCCTTATCCTTGTGAGCAGTTTTTAGTCTAGTTACGTTTGGAATTTGGATTTGTGTTCTAAAGAGATATTGTAGAGGGGGAAATTCTGATGGGAATGGACTCAAGAATCACCCCAAAATGTTTTAAAATGAAGAAGTTATGGCTGTCGGAGCGTCGGAGGGTCGGGCAGTCCTCAAATTCGGGTTTCAGAAAATTTGTACCACCGCCGCAGCGGTGGAAACCACCGCCGCAGCGGTCAAACATTCTGTTAAAAACCTGTTTTAGCCGTCCGGGTCGGGTCGGTCCGGGTCGGGTCGGGTCGGTCCGGGTTGAGTTTTTAATGAAAATTTAAGTTGAAATACATGTAAAATGAGTGTATTTCAATACTAAACCATATATGTAAAGTTTATTAGTGACTTAATGATATCTAAATGTATAAAATAAAGACTTAAGTTAACACAATTAAAAGGTTAACTAGCGGTATTGTTTGAACAATATTAAAATATTATTAAATGATGAATAATATTAAGTATATGATTAAAAAGATATTAAATGATGAATAACATTGTAATTGTGTAAAATATTATCAAATGAGTAATAATATTAGATGATGATTAAAATATTATTAAAATAATTAATAATATTAATAAGGGAATAAAATATTATTAAATGATTAATAATATTAAATAATGAATAAAATATTATTAAATGATTAATAATATTAGATACTTAATAAAATATTATTAAATGATTAATAATATTAGGTAATGAATAAAATATTATTAAATGATTAATAATATTAGTTACTTAATAAAATATTATTAAATGATTAATAATATTAGATAATTAATAAAATATTATTAAATGATTAATAATATTAGATACTTAATAAAATATTATTAAATGATTAATAATATTAGATATTTATTTGAACTATATTAAACAATTAATATAAGTTCCTTGTGTTTGAAATATTATCAAGTAGTGATAATATTTCCTAAGTGTTTAGTTACCCATAATTAATCAATTATGTGGTTCGTAAGGTTTATAAAGGTCATTATACTTACAGGTATATGATACTAATTTAAGATCAAACTGATTTAATTGTTAGGTCCGTTCAAGGATTGTTAAATTAAGTTGGTTAACAGTAAACGACGCACGAGGCAAGTCTTCTACCCTTAACTTGTACTTATTGTTGCAATTATTATTCAACTTTAATTACTTTGAGCAATTCAATTATTGTTGAGCAAGTATCTACACTCGTAGATATTTAACAGACCTTTGAGTGAATTAATTATCGAAAATTACTTCACATCGTTATTGATTATTGTATTCGCACATAGTGCTTTTGCAAACTGTTTAAGAACGTCTAAGCTAATTGTTTCGGCTAGACAAATGCATGTTAAATTCATTTAGTTGAATATTATAAAAGCTTATCCAAACCATTGGCTGGTGCGGATTCTTACAGTAAGACTGAGATAGAACAACCCTAGTTAAAGGGGATTTTTATTTGTCGGAGACCCGACAACGCGCAAGAAAACTAAATGTGATGCATATACATAGGACATGAGAGGACTGATCCCCTCAAGTGTCCCGTTATTTTAACAAGGAGTCAGACATTGTATGTCTGTTCTACCTTAGTAGCAGTTCAGGGTCATTAAAGACCACTCAGCAGTAAAGAGTCAATTCCTTCTTTTATTGAACATTGATTCTTGTTATTTTTCACAATTGCTATTGTTGAAACCTTGAAGTTATTTCCCTTCATCATGATATATCGTATGATTGTTGTTTATAAACTTGTTGAGCCATTTAGTTGCTCATTCTTGCTATATCATGACTTTATTTCAGCCAATCCCGAAAGCTCTAAATCGGATAAAGGCAAGGGGAAAGCGAATGTTTAATTTTAGTAGTTGCATGCTAGTTTAGTTTACTGTTATGTAATTACTGTTGTAAATCTTTTGTATTTCCCTTAAGATATGTAATGTTTAAGATTAAGGTAATAGACCTTGGGAAGTGTAGCCTTTTGATTAAGGAACCTTTTGTATTATTCCGCGAAGTTTGAATACAATTTATGTATTTCATTATTGTTTAGTATTGTACAGTGAGAACCAAACCCGAGGTTAAAGAACCCGGATTTGGGGTCGTCACATAAATTATATGATTGTATATAATAAATAAAATAAATTATAAATTAAAATATCAAATCAGTTATAATCATTATTATTTTATATTTTATAACCTATTACATTTTAGATGTAATAAGATAATACATTAATTAGAAAATATAATAAAATTTTTTAAATTTAATATAATAATATTACACCCAAAATAAATTAATATAAATTAAATATAATAAATATCATATTAATATAATAATTTATTATATCATAAAATTATTATATTAATTAGACACGAATCAAACACCACCTAGAACCTTGAGGCTTTAACAAGCATAAAAAGTTGCATACGTATGCATGGGGCAAATGTGGGACAGCAATCACGTGCTACTCGTCCCCATGTAGAATAGTAGTAATGCTCATACTGGTCACATATTTTTTTTTTCTTTCTAAAATTGAAAATGTAATTTAATTTTTAAAATCAAACAATAATATATTAAATTTTAAATTAATATAAATTTATTAAATTTTAGTCATAATAATTTTAAAAGTTAATATACTGTTGTTTAATTTTAAAAATTAAATTATATCTTTAATTTTAAAATAAATAAAATAATATATTGATGATCCACGAAAGATACACCTGATCAAACTTTACACCTTCCACAATATTTTATTATGTTGTTTTTATTATAGTACCCTAGTTGTCAATAATTTATTTTGTTGTTTTTATAATAGTACCCTATTTGTCAAAGGAAACTTCTTGATCCATCATTTTCTACTTTTTGCTGTACTTTAAATTTTCCTGAAAAGAAAAGAAAGTTAAATAATTATGTGGCACACAAATATATATATATATATATATATACGGTCAGGCTCTCCAGCGAATCTTAAAAAGCGAACCAAAGACGAACCATCGTTTTTGGTATCTATGGCGACGGTTCGACCTGTCGCCATAGCCATGCAGTCTATGGCGACGGGTCGAACCGTCGCCATAGATACCAAAGACGACGGTTCGTCTTTGGTTCGTCTTCTCCAGTTCGCTGGAGAGCCGGACCGTATATATATATACACACACACACACACACACACACAGCTTGCGTTTGTCATTATTTTAACAAACCCTTATTTGGTCGTTCATTATAAAATCTAATGAGTGAGATTGAATAAGACATTTTTCCGACCACAGGTCCTAGTAGCCGCCTATGCAACTACCTCCAACGGCCAAAACAATTACTAATATGCCCCTATTTTATTAAGAATTTTTATGCTGGTCACAGGTCCTACTAGTGACCAGTCTAAACATTGTCGTTTATACTGGCCGCTAGTAAGACCCATGGCCAGCATAAAAATTCCCAAAACCTTGTTGTTTACACTGTTGCTACTAGGACCTATGGCCAGTTTAATTCATTAGTTACATCATTCATAACATTCATTTTACTCCATATACATCAGAATGTTAAATAGCTGCAAAGATCTACCTTTGAAGAGTATTTACTTTGGTGAGATTTGAAGAAATTAGTTGTTTGTGTGACGCCCCCAAATCTGGGCCCACACAACCCAAACTTGAGTCGTCAAAAGACTACAACAAAAGTATTACAACAAAGCACAACGTACAACAATACAGTGTATAATAATACACAACTAAGTCTTCACTATTATTGCCACACTATTTTACAAAACGTGAAGACTATGATAACTATTCCTCGGACCCTCACTCCATCCCCCGGCTAGACCCTGTTATGTTTTCATCTCCTGTTGAAAAACAATGGAACAAAAGAAAGGGTGAGCTCAAATAGCCCAGTAAGAAATATCATGACTAAGATAATGACGAATAAATTATCATTAGCCTTCAACAGTTGAGTTCTTGATAGAATACAATAGACTACAAGGTTTATATCAAAAACTGCAATTAAATTCTTGAACAATGTTCAGATCAATAATAGCAGCGGAATGAGCAATCTATTAGAAGAATAATGCAGACTATAATATCCACTCGCTTCTCTTTTTCGTAAAAACATCATCAACTTTTATCATCTGAAATACCATTAGTCATGATAATATAAATTCACAGTTCCTGATCATAATCATGCACATCAACAGTTCATCTTTGCACTACGGGCCAAAGATATTCAATATAGCACAAACGGTCATGATTATACCAGATTCAGCCTTTGGTCATAATCATACCAAACAACAGTTCATCTTTGCACTACGGGCCAAAGACATTCAATATAACACCAACGGTCATGATTATACCAGATTCAGCCTTTGGTCATAATCATACCAAACAACAGTTCATCTTTGCACTACGGGCCAAAGACATTCAATATAACACCAACGGTCATGATTATACCAGATTCAGCCTTTGGTCATAATCATACCAAACAACAGTTCATATTTGCACTACGGGCCAAAGAGAACATTCACCACGTGCCATAAAAGACACCGAACAGATGTATCACCTTTAACCTATTATATCGCCTTTAACCTATCATCTGTTCAACAAATATATCACATCTGTGCCCCCGGCCACAGATATTCACAACAGCTTGATTCTTGATGATTAGTACAAATAACAGTGATACAAATGATGAACAGAAGAAACAGGATAAACAATAAGTATCAGAAGTTTACTTTGTGCAGATTCAAATAATGTCCAAATTGTCAACATGATGTGGAGTGAAATTTAAAAATGATATTCAAGATCCACAGTTCAGAATAACGGTTACAGTTCAATAGAAAGGTTCAGAAAATAGGAAGGTTCAGTTGAAATAATGAAGTTCAACTATTATGGAACATATAATATTTTCAGGAATTATAGAAGCAATAGTTCCATAATAAATTTCGATTTAGGAGTATGAAAGAAAATAATATCCCTTACCGTAGCAGGTTTGATTAACAAAAGGTGAAGGAAATTAATACAAAGGGTTATTCACCAACGGCGGCAATCCGCTCCGTAAGGTTATTCCCACAATTTAATTGAATTTGAGTACAAAGAGTTATTCACCAAACAGGCGGCAATCCGCTCCGTAAGGTTATTCTCAGAGATTAATAATGAATGAATACGAAGGGTTATTCACCAACAGGCGGCAATCCGCTCCGTAAGGTTATTCCCACAATTTAATACATGAAAATAAAAGGCACGTCTTATGAGTAAAGAAGAAACAATATTATTATCGAGAATCAAATAATGATAATCCCTTACCATAGTACGTTTGAATAATGGAAGATGAAAAAGATGGTATCCCTTACCTTGATATTGTGAAACAAGTTTATAGCCGAACAAATCCTTCCTTGTTTGTAGCAGTAAAGAATCTGACTTTTGAGTCTTCTAGAGTTTTTTAAAATCTCTTTATGTTTTTAAAATAATGTTACTCTCGGAAAGATAGACGACATAGACTCAAGAATCACTCAATTCGGAGTTAATATGAATGAGTTATGAATTTTCAAAACTAAGACTGAAAATAGTGACGAAAATTAGAATAGGTTACGGTTTTTAGTATTTTAAGACATGAAGATGATTTCAGATGACTTTTCTTCCTTCTTCAAAGTTGTAGAGGACGAAAAACTGAAGAGACAGACTTTTAATTCATTAAATTCTGACAAATAATGAATTTACTACGATTTTTCGAAAGAGTTGCTGTACATAAGAAAATTCTACTCGGGAATTCAAAGAAGAATGCAAAAGATTTCAAAACTAGGAATGACTTAAGAACACTTAGAGAGAACTTACACAAAAAGTATTTAGAGAGAGAAAGAAAGAACAAGTAAGGAAGTTTATGAAAAATCCTTAAGTTAAGGCTTCTATTTATAGCCAAAAATCTTATCATTCATTTAATCTAAACCATTCATTTAAAGATCATCTTTTAATCTACACCATCCATTTCAAATATTATATTATCTTTAATCTACACCATTCATTTCATATCACCTAATAATCACCTAACTTTATATTATAAACAAATCAATTCAATTATTCAACAATAATTCACACTTTAATCTACACCATTCATTTCATATCACCTAATAATCACCTAACTTTATATTATAAACAAATCAATTCAATTATTCAACAATAATTCACACTTTAATCTACACCATTCATTTCATATCACATAATAATCACCTAACTTTATATTATAAACAAATCAATTCAATTATTCAACAATAATTCACACTTTAATCTACACCATTCATTTCATATCACCTAATAATCACCTAACTTTATATTATAAACAAATCAATTCAATTATTCAACAATAATTCACACTTTAATCTACACCATTCATTTCATATCACCTAATAATCACATAACTTTATATTATAAACAAATAACTTTTATCAATTCAATTATTATGACTAATTGTTATAAATACAGTATAGTTAGCTCTTAGATATCAAGTCAATAAATTAATAAAATACAACTGTTTAAATAACATCATAATAGAGATAACAATAATGTAAAATAAAGCATACGTTACTGTGTAATGACAATTATTGATTCAATAATGTGAATTACTGTGCATATGTTACTGTGACAATTATTAGGTTCAATAATTTTAAAAACAGTGCAACAACAATTATTGACTCAATGATATAAAATACAGTGTAATGACAATTATTGAATTGATAATATAAAATATTATGCAGTGACAATTATCGATGAAATGATGCGTAACAGTTACGGTGTCAATTATCAGACCAATAATATGAGACACTATGCAATACCGTGTGTTACTGTAGAGTACCGTGTGCTACAGAAAATACCATAAACTACCGTATGCTACTATTCTTTTATCACCGGTATTTTAACAGTTCCGTTGACTATTTTTATTTAAAAAGGTTACTTCTGTCGTTTTCTATATCCGATAAATATTCCGTTGTGGGGTCCACCAATAATTTATTATTTCGGCGCCGTCGTACAGCACGAATATTCCCCGCCCAAACGAATATTCCCCGACAAAGCGAATATTGTCCGACAAAATAAAATTTGCACATAACATCCTTAACTTTCAATTTTGTTAATTTAACCACATAACATCCTTAACGTATAAGACAAATAGTGTCAAATAGGTATAATATGCCATTTGTTCCATTTACTGGGGTCAACCTGTAAGACCCCGAATTTTATGAAATATAAAAATTTAATTTTTCTTCATTTATATATATATATATATATATATATATATTTTTTTTCCAGAAACAGTAAGTGGTTAAATTGACAAAATTGAAAGTTAAGGATGTTATGTGCAAATTTTATTTTGTCGGACAATATTCGTTTTGTCGGGGAATATTCGGGCCGTACGACGGCGCCGAAATAACTAATTATTAATGGACCCCACAACAGAATATTTGTCGGATATAGAAAACGACATAAGTAACATTTTTATATAAAAATAGTCAACGGTGTTAACTGTTAAAATACCGGTGATAAAAGAATAGTAGCATACGGTAATTTATGGTATTTTTCTGTAGCACACGGTATTACACAGTGTCTCATATTATTGGTCTGATAATTGACACCGTAACTGTTGCGCATCATTTTATCAATAATTGTCACTGCATAATATTTTATGTTATCAATTCAATAATTGTTGCTACACAGTATTTTGCATTATTGATTCAATAATTGTCATTACACTGTATTTTATATCATTGAGTCAATAATTGTTGCTACACTGTTTTAAAAATTATTGAACCTAATAATTGTCACAGTAGCAAATACATTATAATTTATATTATTAAATTAATAATAATCTGTAACGTGTTTAATACATTATTGTTGAATTATTGTTGTAGCATTATTTTATTTTGGACCCACAAGAAGAATAAATAAATAAATAAATAAAATAAATAATTAATTTTACTATTTGAAATAGTAACGTGAATAGTAACATGTGGGGCCTCTGTGGGACCCACCTGTGAAAATTGAGACTTAAATTGGTTGCTGAAAACGTGTGGCGGCTGCTGCTGCGCAGCCTGCTGAATTTTCAGCACTGGCGTGCAGCACGCCACCCACCTACCGCGCATAGTAACTTCTTTTCTCCTATAAATAGCTTACTCAGCTTAATAGAAAAATCACACCTAAAACATAAAAAAAATTTATAAAATTTTTATGAGTTTTCTCTGAGAATAGTAAGGTTATTTTGAGTGTTTGAAAGCCAAAAGGAGTGCAAGAATTTTTTAAGTAAGTCTTTTATTAAAGAGTAGTAATTTCATAAATTCCTATTTTTCACGGTATTCACAAATCTTCCTTTAGAAGACTCTTCTTTGAGAAGATTCATTTTTAAAAGCTTTCTTTGAAAGATTTATTTTGGAATATTATTTTAAAAACTATTTTAAAGTTGTTATATTATACTACAAAAATTATGTTAAATATATATAATTTTGATAATTCATAATATACGAGTTATCAAACAATTTGAAATTTATATGTGGTAATTACTAATTTTATTATAAATATATAGGTTGATCAACCTCATTTAAATCAATATCCAGTTATGTGTTAAGGTAAGGAATACCATTCATTTCAAACTCTTAAATTTACTGTGGTAAGGAATGCCATTTTTTTTTAATATCATCTTCTTTCATATTCTATTATTTAAACTTACCACGATAAGGGATTATCATTCTTTGATTCTCGAAAATAATATCGTTTATTTCTTCTGCCATTTATTTCCATGTATTAAATTGTGGGAATAACCTTACGGTACGGATTACCGCCTGTTGGTGAATAACCTTTCGTATTCATTTCTTATTAATCTCTGAGAATAACCTTACGACGCGGATTACCGTCTGTTTGGTGAATAACTCTTCGTATTCAAATTGATGGGAATAACCTTACGGCACGGATTACCGCCTGTTGGTGAATAACCCTTTTTATTTGTCTCGTGTGGAAATAATTTGTCTACACGAATTATCACATGACACTTTTATTCCATATTCATTTGTAATATCATTTTCTTTCATATTCGTAAATGTTATTATTTTTCTTTATACTCATAAGGGATACCATCTTTTTCATCTTTCATTATTCAAACTTACTATGGTAAGGGATATTAATTTCCTTCACCTTTTGTAAATCAAACCTGCTACGGTAAGGGATATTATTTTCTTTCATACACCTAAATCGAAACTTATTATGGAACTATTGCTTCTATAATTCCTGAAAATATTATATGTTCTATAATAGTTGCACTTCATCATTTCAACTGAACCTTCCTATTTGCTGAATCTTTCTATTGAACTATAACCGTTATTCTGAACTGTGGATCTTGAATATCATTTTTAAATTTCACTCCACATCATGTTGGCAATTTGGACATTGTTTGAATCTGCACAAAGTAAACTTCTGATACTTATTGTTTATCCTGTTCTTCTGTTCATCATTTGTATCACTGTTATTTGTATTAATCATCAAGAATCAAGCTGTTGTGAATATCTATGATCGGGGGCACATATGTGATATAATTGTTGAACAAATGATAGGTTAAATGCGATATACTAGGTTAAAGGCGATACATCTGTTCGGTGTCTTTTATGGCACGTGGTGAAAGTTCTCTTTGGCCCGTAGTGCATAGATGAACTGTTGTTTGGTATGATTATGACCAAAGGCTGAATCTGGTATAATCATGACCGCTGGTGCTATATTGAATATCTTTGGCCCGTAGTGCAAAAATGAACTGTTGATTTGCATGATTATGACCAGGGACTGTGAATTTTTATTATCATGACTAATGGTATTTCAGATGATGATGTTTTTACTAAAAAGAGAAGCGAGTGGACATTATAGTCTGCATTATTCTTCTAATAGATTGCTCATTCCGCTGCTATTTTTGATTTGAACATTGTTCAAGAATTTAACTGCAGTTTTTGATATAAACCTTGTAGTCTATTGTATTCTATCAAGAACTCAACTGTTGAAGGCTAATGATAATTTATTCGTCATTAGCTTAGTCATGATATTTCTTACTGGGCTATTTGAGCTCACCCTTTCTTTTGTTCCATTGTTTTTCAACAGGAGATGAGAATGTAGCTGGGTCTAGCCGGGGAATGGAGTGAGAGTCCGAGGGATAGTTATTATTGTCTTCACGTGTTGTAAAATAGTGTGAAATAATAGTGAAGACTTAGTTGCGTATTATTATACACTGTATTGTTGAACGTTGTACTACTTTGTAATAATTTTGTTGTAGTCTTTTGACAACTCAAGTTTGGGCTGTGTGGGCCCAGATTTGGGGGTGTCACACAACCACCATTATCACTATGTTTTATTTGGATTTGTACTATTAACGGATGAGACATAAGACACTTTTGTTTGGGTCTCAGAGACATGGCTCGAAGCCATGGACTACAAAACTTCAGTAACCATCATCACTGGCTAAGATAAAGCTACAACCATGGCTTGGGATACTCCCATCCACTCATCATGTATTGTGTTCTTGACATATTAGCAATAAATTCTCAGAGAAATTGCATCATGTTTATGTAGAACACTCATCGTTCAAAGACGATTTTAATACTTGTCTGTACAATTCATTGTCCATCGACTAGTTTAAAAAGTGTTGAAAAATCTTGATGAGGAATTATGATTTGTATCAAAATGAATGGCTCATAAGTTTGTATGATGTGAATGAGAAATGGATAGGTGCATATACAAAAAGGAATTTTGCAGCGGGAATGACAACCACTAGAAGAAGTGAAGGTATGAATACCTTTTTTGATGAATATATGAATGCTTCAACATGCATGAAAGAATTTGTAATCAAGACTTAAAAAGCTATTGAGAAACAATTCATCAGAGAAAGAAAGACTAATTATGTAACAAAACACAGGAAACACAGTTTGGTATGTGGATCATCGTTGGAAGTGCATGCTGTTAAATGTTATATAAAAAAGATGTTTAGACGTTTTCAAAAAGAGCTTGTGGATTCTCTAAAGTACAACATCAACTAAGTCTCTGAGCTGTGCGTTATTGATACAAAGGTTTATTCAGTTTACAGGACAAATGTAATAAAAGATAGTCAGAGATATCAACAGGTTATCAACAATTGTTAGGCGGGATCAATAACATGTACTTGCCAATTATTTTCGCATTCTGACATTATTTGTAGTCACATTCTCAAATTTTATAGCTTCAAGAGTATTTAAAAAATACATGATGACATGATCGTTCCTTGGTGAACAAGAGATGCTAACATGAGTAATGGTGAAGAAGTAATGGTTTCTTTAATGAGTGCTGATTTTGAAAAAAATCAAGCAATGTAGTACAATCATTTGAACAGTGATTATCAAGAGTTAACTAGTAAAGTTGTTTGCCTAGTCCGAGGTTACAAAACTGTACTAAAGCTAAATGCACGTGGAAAAGCCTTTGTTGATCAGTATGACTCTGATGAGAATATTACCGACGTATCAAACGATGATATTTACCGCATAGGAAGATATACACCTGAGGAGATGGGATTAGAGGATGATGATGATGAAGAGGAAGAGGTTGCAAAGGAAGAACAAGAGTTTTTTCCTCCCATTGCTTATCAAACAAAGGGGCAAAAAAAATAATCGAGATTCAAAAGTGTTTTTGAAAAAATAGTAGGTAGTAAGCCTCATCGAAAATGTGCCATATGTGGCTTTGAAATCAACCATGAAAAACGCAATCATTATAGAGTGTTAGGAATTCCTGAACCTAAACATAAAGGCGGGTCGACTACATGATTTACTATTTATGCTTTTAATAATTTATTGTGTTTATGGATAGGGTTAAATCACTTATTTTTGCTTTTTAAAATTTAATTTGAGATATAATAATAATAATAATAATAATAATAATAATAATAATAATAATAATAATAATAGTAATAATAATAATAATAATATTATTATTATTATTATTATTACTATTATTATTATTATTATTATTATTATTATTATTATTATGCTTGGCCGCTGGTCCTACCTACGACCATAATACAGGGATTTGCCTAGCTGCTTGTCCTAATTGCAGTTAGAATACAGGGAATTACCTGCCCTATTGTCCTTCCCGCTACCAAAATACATGGAATTTTGGTGTAGAATGCCTGACCCCTAGTCCTACCTGCGACCAGAATATAGGAAATTTCCTTGCTGCTTGTCTTACCTGCGGTCGGAATACAGAAATTTTTGGTGTAGGTTGCCTGGCCGCTAGTCTTACCTGTGGCCATAATACAGGGTATTTCCTGGCCACTTGTCCTACATGCGGCCAAAACACAGGGTTTAGTTCAATTTTTACCGTTCATCAACAATACCAACATCTAGGCACAGTAATATATCCATTCTTCAACAATACCAACCTCTCAAAAATAATATATAACCTCATAATATAAAATAATATACATTGAAAATAAAATAAAATAACATACATTGAATTATCTTTTACAATTATAAAGTTCTTCCATCAGATTCACAAAATCAAAAAAATAAACATCTAAATGATCATTTCTCCTTGAGGTATATCTCTACCCTAACATTTGAACAACTTATAGGCTATCCTATACCTAAACAATGATACATCTTCAAGTGACCATTTTTGCTTGGTAAGGTCAAGGTCGCCCTGCACGAAGTAGTCCACATTCTTGCATACAAAGACGCTGCAGTCATCCATGTTTGACTGCATGGGCCGACCCTTTGCTACATGGACCTTTGGGGATGCACTAAAGCAACCACCTAACGGGTTACCCATTTGCAAAATCAACGATATCAATTGAACCTACATTGAATTAAAACACAATAATATAAGTATGATAATATGAAATGATCCATTTAATTTGAGTTTGAAAAAATAACACGTACCGTGACATCGACGTATTCATTGTACATATCTTTTAGCTTTATATAGGGTGTATCATTATATTTGGGGTCGAGGATAACAATCTTCCAATCTTTGATGACGAACACAAAAAGCACAAAGTGTTGGTTGGAATGGGAACATAAATGCATTAAAACAAAATCGCACTCATGCAATGGCGATCCCACTTGAGGTACATCATATGATTGACAGAATTGGTGTATGTTATTTTCGTCCCTTACAGACAAGGCACATTTCCCCAAATGCATGAAATAGGAGGGCATGAAGGCAAATTTGACCAACCTATGTATCCCCCCGCGAAGATATTTTTCTTCACGATCTCACAATAGACACATATAGGCATCCATCACATGTTCATATATCCAAAATTCGGGTTGCAAATAATTTATATCCACGTGAATCAATGTGTACAACTTCTGGGGGTGCATGATGGGAAATATTTTGGGATTGGCAAGAGTTGGGGAGAAGAAGTACTCGTTCATCATTTGAATCTTCTGCCTACCAAGTCTTTTTGTAATGCACCCTTTCAGACCATATACAATCTGTATAGGGTCTTCTGCTTGAACGTCATCTTTAATAAAAGCAGATGCACCCTCGTATGTAAGCTGAGGCAATTCGAACTCGGTAACAGGGATGTAGATGTCCTACATGGACAAAGAGGTTGATATCTCTGTCTCTTGACCCCTATATACTCCTCCCCTCAACCCCCGTATACTCTTCTTCCTTCCCACCCCTAACGTCCACATTGTAAATGGCATACAGATGGTCCCAACCCTCTTTCTGCAGTTTGCATTTAGGAGGAAAATCTAGGTTGAGTTTGAAGACTTTAAAAAGATGGGATTTTGCGCTCTAAACTTATGAATAAAAAAACATTAGTAGTAAACAATATGATATATTATATAATGATTGACTAATTTGAGAGAAATTAACTTGTTTACCATGGTAACTATATAGTGTTGATTATATACGGAACGAGGCTCGGAGGAAGTGTTACTATCTCCTTTTTGTCGAGGGCGATACAGAACTCATCGGGTAATTTTATTATACCATGTGAAGTATGTTTCCATAGGGATAATTTCTGTAACCTCCATTGTTTGTCCCTCAAAATGGTCTACGTACATCTCCTACTGCCTAATGTACTCCCTTCTCAATTCCATATAATCCTCCGGCTCAAATTTTTGTTCCGTGGGTTGTCTAAGAAAAATCACGTTTTTCGTCCGGGGATGGAATACCTTGTACATGCCGGTATTACCTCATGACCCGGTCGGGCATTTGATATTCTACTACATCAAAATAAATTAATGGGACCTAACCTGATTCTACTATTCTAGCCTCATGCTTATACCCATTCCAGTTATCATCCCATCTTTCATACGACCTCCATACTACCTCCTACCTAGGTTGCCTACCAAGCTCACCCTCGTAGAAAGTCAGATGGTGATGGGGATTCTCCCGCCTTTCAGGATATTGATATTTGCCAAAGTATGCCCACGCCGTTACCTTAGGGAGCCAGAATAAATAATTAGGCATAGGGTTAGGCCTTCCAACCACAAAACGCTCGTATGTCCAAATTTGTAACAAGGTTATATCGCCATTGACGAATTTATTCCTTCTTCGAGTAGCTGAGTACAAACCTCGGTGTAAGTATACCAAACATGTGCTACCCTATGCATACATAGCAATTTTATTAGAATCACAAATAAAATACATGTACCTAGGGTGTACATTATTCCTTGACCTAGTTGGAAATAAAACTGCCATGCATATCCAAAGGAGGTATGCCTTTGTATAACACCCAACTACATCCCTACTTGAATTTATTGGGCATTTAGAAAAAATTTCGTGCAACCAAACTAGGGAAATACTACGTCTTTTTTTTTTTACATTATTCTATTCCTCAGCCATGTCATTCCCAAAAATTTCCCGAAAATATCTTAACGGGGCATCAAATGGAAGGCAAGTTAACAGCAACCCAAAAATAAAATAGACATCATCCATTGTCATTGTTATTTCACCACACTTCATGTGAAAGGTGTTTGTCTATGGACACCATCTCTCAATTAGGGTAGACACAAAAGTGGCATTCGTTTTAATGATTATTGCTAGATGACTAAACATCCCAAACCCCCACCCTTTTAATAGTTTTTTTTTTTTTTTGTAGATCAATCATTTCCCATTTATCATATATAATTGTAGTGGTTTGGGTCAATATTAGTGTACCCCTATCAACCCCGTTCCATACATCCTCTGAAACATGTCTTTTTTGGTCATAAAGGACATTGAGGTCAATGGGGCCAGGCAACCAACTGTCCATATTTGCCTAACAATAGCAACAATATATATATATATATATATATATATATATATATATTCCATTTCTAAAAATATACATGAGGCATTATTCAATGAATATACATAACAATCAATTATGCTATATTATTAGTTTAAGTTAACACACATAATACCCAATGACTTAACAAATATTATTTTAAAAAATACCAATATTCCATTTCTAAGAATATTCCTTTATGGCTAGGTTAAATGCATGAGCAGTATATTCAAAGTAAATAGTGTAATATATTTTTAATATATATATATATATATATATATATATATATATATATATATATATATATTCCATGTCTAAAATTTTTCCATTATCTTACAATTGCTACCCAAATAGTATAGATACATAAACCCCAATTTATTATTTCATACATGTAGCTAATAGTAAAATTTTCCCAATTTACAATTTTTTTAATAAAAAAATCAATAAAAAAGTTCTTACGTATTTGGAGTAGATTAACCGATTCAAAGTTGAAATTTGTAGTGGATTCCCTGTTGTGGTCAGACCAAGTTCTTTCTTTCTCCTTCTGTTTCATTTGTTTCTGTAGCAAACGCTTGGTAAGTCATATAAGGATTTGCAGATCTGGTATTGAATTAAATTGGCCGTATGTCCTAGTAGCGGCCAGTGTAAATGACATGATTTTTGGAGTATTTATACTGGCCGCAAATCCTACTATCGGCCAATATAAACAACAATGTTTAGACTGGCCGCTAGTAAGACTTGCGGTTAGCATAAAAAACCATAAAAAAATGGGGGCATATTAGCAATTGGCCTGACCGTTGGAGGGAGTTGCATAGGCCACTACTAGGGCTTACGATAGGAAAAGTATCTTATTCAATCTCACCCATTAGATCTTACGATGAACGCTCAGATAAGGGTTTATTGGAATAGTACTCCTGGCTAATGTGAGGTGTGGATCGGCTCCTTGTATATATATATATATATTAACATTCTGTACTTGTTACTGTTAATTGAGGACCAGGTCAGATGATACTATCATTTTGGGACAAAATTAAGTTGTTAATGTTATATATATATATATATAGAGCTGGGCACCTCTCAGTACGTACTTCAGATTCGTACTTGTACTTGTCTAACAAAACCTTAGTTTGTACGAAATTAATAAGAAAACATTAAAGAAAAGGTAATTGAAATTCTCTTTTTCTAGGTGGAGGTAGTATATATTTATGGTTATATTTCTATTAATTGTGATATTATGGATGGATCTTTTAAACCATCGACTATTATCAATGGTGAGCAAATAAAGTTGAATCTAGCTCTATGCGTGTTGATGAAAACAAGAAATTTGAATAGAAATGATATTAGGGTTTTCTCAACATTATTTTTAGGCATGTAAAATATAAATTTAATAATCAAATAACAAAAATATAATATCGAAATGTCTTGATTTGTAGCGTAAAAGATTTTTATTTGAGACTTCAATTAATTGACATGCCTTAAAATCTTTCCAATACTAGTATTAATTTTGAACAAGACACATAAAATCATTACCAAGAGAGGGATATCTATACCAAGGGATGTAATGTAGCAATTGTTAGCAACCGACAATTAGCTCGGCAAGAGTCGCATATTTGAGACCAACATGACTTCCCTACAACGCTGCTTACCTCCCAATACACTTGGCTCTTGGCTATCCTTGTTCTTTTTTTGACTACGGGGAATATATATATATATATATATATATATATATATATATATATATATATATATATATATATATAGAGAGAGAGAGAGAGAGAGAGAGAGAGAGAGAGAGAGAGAGAGAATGATTCACAGTAAATAGTTGTTTTGAACACTTAATTCAGCAAACTGATCTTATATCGTCTATAAAAATATCTCACAGTACAAAATAAAAATAATTTTATACTTGCTGCTAGTCCTTCTAGAGGCAGTGGCAGGAGCTAGTCCTTCTAGCGGCAGGAACATTCCATCAAAATTCCTCATGTGACACGAAAAATTACACAATTAAGCTTTGGCCCTGTCGCTAGTCCTAGCATTGCCACTACTCCTTTTAGCAACAGAAGTAAAAACAAAATTGGACTTGCCGTTACTCTTTCCAACAGCAGAAAAAAAAAAAGGATTATTCAACAAAACAAGTAAACAATGGCATCAAAAGGAAGAACTGCTTTGCTGACTGAACCTGATAGTAGTGTTGGTACTAATTCCATGGTCTCTGTGAATTGTGGAAGGCCAATGAAGGAAACCATTTTCCACTACTACTCCACAACTTATGAGAACATGCATTCTTTTGCTTCCCAATTCCAAATCGTTTGGAATTTCCTTTCCATGATGATATGGTCTCAAGGGAGCTCCATAGAGATTTGGATTTCCAAGAAATAAACAATCTTGTTTTCTGTTTTTTGTTGGATAATGTTTTTTGCTTCTAGTAGGAGTAGCGACAAGACTATTTTTTTTTTATGCCGCTAGAAAGACTAGCTACTAGGATAGTGGCTAATTGTGTAATTTCTTGTGTCGCTAGAAGGACTAGCGTTAAATGTAAATTACTTTATTTTGCACCGTTAAATTTTCGTATGAACAGTATAAAATCAGTTTGCTGAAATAGTGCACATAACAATTATTTATTATGGATTATTTATATATATATATATATATGTATGTATGTATAGGCCTTTCTTAGAAAACAAAACAATATCAAATTCCAACCGTTAACACCAAAGGGACGCAGGTTTTTCCCCTTGGGTAATACACACACAACAACCATTACCGATTGATTGCTGTTAGTAATATAGACTTGCCGCAACAAGGAGTACTGGCTGGGCTAACGCGTGTTGCAACAGCTTGTGTCGGCACTGTCTGTCACAACAGTTTGTTGCAGTATGGCTAATTCATAGTCAAAAATATCTATGCATTGATTGTCGAAATAGTTGTTCAATAATTAATTGTTGTGAATAGATACCATATATATATATATATATATATATATATATATATATGAGAAGAAAGAAAGTCGATGCATTGAGAAAAACTTCAAACAGAAGTAACGTGCTCAGGTCGACTGTAATCTGAGTCATTCACTACTAGCCTTTATTAAGGTGCGACTCCTCTAAATCAAAAAGATGTGAAATGAATTTGAAATGACTAGTAGTTACTAATGTAGGGTCCCCTTTTACTCTTGGATGTGGATCATTGAGAAGCAGCAATTAAGTGTGTGAGGTTACACAAGGGGCTGTTCCATGAGACAAATACTAGCATTGCTTTTTATAGATTTAAAAAAATAAAATCTAAACCAGAATTAGGTGAAAATGTACTCCCGTGAAAGTTAGTTCGTTTCAAATGATTTAAAGGTAAAATGAGACCAAGTGGATATAGTATATATATAAATAAATATCTTCATGGTATTTCTATTTCTTAAGTTTATTAGTATGTCAAGACGAGCTAGAGTCATATAAATGAATTGATGCATGTATATAAAAAACTAAAAGGTCAGACAAAAGAATGGGTGATGTAGAAGTAGAAGAGAAGTAGAGCAATAATGGTAGGAGAGATATTTTTTTTATTTAAATGCAAGGATATGATTTTTTATCTGTTCCGAAACATACTATCAAATTTGTACTTTATAAAGTTCACATAAAATATTTTTAAATTTAAAATTATTATAATTTATGTTACTGTTAAAAATAAAAAAATTTATAATGATTATTAGAGAGTTAAATTTTTATAAATATAACATATAATTAATTTGCTAGTGATTTTGATTTAATCAAACTGACTTTAATCAGTCTGACGCAATTATTAGAGGCACACTTTTCCACTAAACTAATTCGCCATTTTTAAATGAATTTTTTTTGACACGATCTTGAAAGTATGCATCTTTAGCATTTTTTCTAACGCCCCACTTTAAATGAATACGAGTACAAGTGCAATAAATTATATAATAATTTTATTAATATTATAACCTCTTAACATTAAGATATTATTTTTTGTCTTAAGAAAAATAAATTTAATTAATTTTTAAAATTAAATTAATTATTTTTAAAATTAATAATTAAACATATGTATTTAAATTTTTAAAAATAGATATTAAGATTAATATTAAATTATATGTAATTTATAATATATTTAGATTTTTTACATATATATAAAAAAAATTAAAAAAATATATTAATTTAAAAAATAATTAATTTAATTATAAAAATTAATAAAAAAAATTTATCCTAAGATAAAAGGAGTATAATATTTTATCATTAAGCATACTTCACACTCTATAAACAAGAATACAAACGTAATAATTACAAAGTCTCAATTATGATCATTGTACTAAGCATCATTGACGTATTTTTACTAGTTAGGTATCAATTGTAGGGGCGGTCTAGCTCATATTAATAGTATTTCTTTTGGAGGCTAAGGGCGTTGGGAAGTACTGAAGAGGTGCGACTGTCAGAACACTTTTGTGGCTCATACAAAAAGAAGCAAAGTGTATATAAATGCATACTTTATATATATATATATATATATATGGGGAATGATCCATAACAAGCGTTTGCTATGGATACTATTCCAGCAAACGCATCATCAACCGTTGAAATAATAATGTTAAAAGATGAGATGATTTTCACCCGCTATCTAAGATAACAGGTAGGACAAAAAAAAAAAAAATTCATAGTCCACCCGACATCTTAGTTAGCGGGTGGAGTGAATTTTTTTTTTCAAAAAAATCCTCCACCCGCTAACTTAGATGCCGGGTGGAGTGAATTTTTTTTAAAAAAAAATTCTCCACCCGTCAACTAAGATGGCGAGTGGAAAAAAAAAATTGATTTTTGAATTTTTTTTTTAAACTTAGTTTGTAAAATAAAAAAAACAAAAACCACACCTGTCAACTAAGATGACGGGTGGAAAAAAAATTGATTTTTGATTTTTTTTTTTAAACTTAGTTTGTAAAATAAAAAATAAAAAAAAACTCCACCAGTCAACTAAGATGACGAGTGAAAAAAGTTTTGACTTTTCAAAATTTTCTTTTAAGCTTAGTTTGTAAAATAAAAAATAAAAAAAAATAAAAATAAAAAAAGCAAACTCCACCCGTCAACAAAGATGACGGGTGGAAATTTTTTTTGATTTTTGAAATTTTTTTTTTTAAAACTTAGTTTGTAAAATAAAAATAAAAATAAAAATAAACTCCACCCGTCAACTAAGATGACGGGTGAATTTTTTTTTTGATTTTTGAATTTTTTTGATTTTTTTTTAAACTTAGTTTGTAAAATAAAAAATAAAAAAAAAGAAAAAGAAAAAGCAAACTCCACCCGTCAACTAAGATGACGGGTGGAAAAAATTTTGATTTTTGAATTTTTTTTTTTTAAACTTAGTTTGTAAAATAAAAAATAAAAAAAGCAAACTCCACCCGTCAGCTAAGATAACGGGTGGAAAAAATATGTGATTTTTGAATTTTTTTTTTATTCTTAATTTTTAAAATTAAAAAGAAAATAAAAAAGCAAACTCCACCCGTCAACTAAAATGACGGGTGGAAAAAATATGTGATTTTTGATTTTTTTTTAAACTTAGTTTTTAAAATTAAAAAAAAAAAAAAAATTGACGGGTGGAGTTTGTTTGTTTGTTTGTTTTTTTTTTTTAAAATTTTAAAACTAAGTTTAACAAAAAAAAAAATCAAAAATCAAAAAAATTTTCCACCCGTCATGTTAGTTGACCGGTGGAGTTTGCTTTTCTTTTTTTTTTTCTTTTTTTTTTACAAACTAAGTTAAAAAAAAAAAAATCAAAAATCAAATTTTTTTTCCACCCGTCATCTTAGTTGACGAGTGGAGTTTTTTTTTTTTTTTTTTTTTATTTTACAAACTAAGTTAAAAAAAAAATAAATCAAAAATCAAAATTTTTTTCCACCCGTCATCTTAGTTGGTGGGTGGAGATTTTTTTTTTTTTTTTTTTACAAACTAAGTTTTAAAAAAAAAAAATTCAAAAATCAAATTTTTTTTCCACCCGTCATCTTAGTTGACGGGTGGAGTTTGTTTTTTTTTTTATTTATTTTACAAACTAAGTTTAAAAAAAAATCAAAAATCAAATTTTTTTCCCACCCGTCATCTTAGTTGACGGGTGGACTTTGTTTTTTTTTTTATATTACAAACTAAGTTTAAAAAAAAAATCAAAAATCAAATTTTTTTTCCACCCGTCATCTTAGTTGACGGGTGTAGTTTTTTTTTTTTTTTATTTTTTTTTATTTTACAAACTAAGTTTAAAAAAAAAAAAATCGATTTTTTTTTTTCCACTCGTCATCTTAGTTGACGGGTGGAGTTTGTTTTTTTTGTTTTTTAAATTTTTTTTTTATTTTACAAACTAAGTTTAAAAAAAAAAATTCAAAAATCAAATTTTTTTCCACCCGTCATCTTAGTTGACGGGTGGAGGTTTTTTTTTATTTTTTTTTATTTTAATTTACAAACTGAGTTTAAAAAAAGGAAAAAAAAAATTCAAAAATCAAAAAAATTTTCCACCCGTCATCTTAGTTGACGGGTAGAATTTTTTTTTTTAAAACTTAGTTTAAAAAAAAAAAAAAAAAAAAATTCACTCCACCCGACATCTAAGTTAGCGGGTGGAGGATTTTTTTGAAAAAAAAAATCACTCCACCCGCTAACTAAGATGCCGGGTGGACTCTGAATTTTTTTTATCTTAGATAGCGGGTGGAAATCATCTCATCTTTTAACATTATTATTTCAACGGTTGAAGATGCGTTTGCTGAAATAGTATTCATAGCAAACGTTTGCTATGGATCATTCCCCTATATATATATATATATATATATATATAGAGAGAGAGAGAGAGAGAGAGAGAGAGAGAGAGGACCAGCTGAGTAGAGGTACCCTTTGCTTCTCTGCTGGTCCCTAATATCTAGTTTAAATCTTGTTGGTGGCCCATTGAAAGATCACAAATTTAGTTGTCCTTTTCCTGTAAAGATCCTTGCTACTTGCTAGTTCGATCGAGAAAAAATGAGTGTTGTGTGATGTTCTTGTTTGCACAAGAGAGATCAACTAATATGTGTATTATAAAATTTTGTTGCCTAATTTGTGTGTTTATGCGTGTGAGATAGAGGGTAATGCAACCATGCATGCACAATGTAAGTTAGGTTTTTCTCTTAAAATCCTACAGAAAACCAAGTACAATATTAAATGGCCCTATCCTAACGTACTATTCCTCCTACCCTAGCCTTTAAGGAAAAAAAACTAAGAGAAAAATGTAAGGCTCATAGTACTTGAAGTTGACTTGCATGTGGAATCTAACAGTTATATATATATATATAATAAACAAGAATATCTATCATGAGTTCTCTTTCATTATCAAGCTGACAAGCTCAATATATTGTAATGGGTCCTAGCTAGCTAGGGCACATGCATGATAAGCTCATAAACCGTAACTTATTCTTCTCCCATTGCATTTGTATTCATTGAGGTGCATACTTAATCTTACTAGACAATATTTTCCAATCAAAATGCATTGCAAATACATTATTCTTCGTCCCAAAAGTAGATGTAATAGTTTAATTGACACAAGTTTAAGCATATACTCGCTCCGTTCTAAAATTAAAAATATATTTATAAAATAATAACTTTTAATGATAATTTTATATTTTTAAATATAACTTTAGTAATAGATATAAATTCAGTTATAGTAGTTTGATATTTAAAATAATAAAAAAATAAGTAATAAGAAATTAAGAATATCATATCATTTTATAATTCTAAAATAAAAATATATCTCTAATTTTAAAATAAATTAAAAAGATATATATATATATATATATATATATATATATATATATATATATATATATATAATATTCAGTTATTCACTATATTATATTGCGGATGGTATTAAATGTCCAAAATACCCTAAACATCCAAATGAATAAACTTATCACCTGCAGTATAATACTGCGGATGATGAAAATTGTGAAAATGTCATCTGCAATATTAAACGCTTGAGTTTTATATTCATTGTTCGCAGTATTAAACCGTCGACGATATGAATTTTTGACTTTTTCCCAAACTTTATCGTTTTTGGTTTCCCCCCTTCCGTAATATTATACTATGGACGATATGAATTTTTTATTTTTCCCCAAACTGCATCGTTTTTGGCTTTTTCCTAATCCGTAATTTAATACACAAGAGGCTGGCGGTCTAACCTTTTACCCACTTGGACTTTTCAAGAACCAGCTTTGTTGGCTTGAGAAGAGATGTTGCTGATGATGTCATTTTCTCTTTCTACCGGGAGAAAAAAGATAATGAATGAATGTGTTTTGTGAAGCACTCTTTCTGAAACTCTCTTTCCCCCTCAAGCTACTCTATCTATCTGTGTGTTAAAAAACCACCCACGTTCTTTTTTGGGTTATTGTAGATATCTCTCTTGAGGCTGTTATAATCTGTCCAATTATTGAGTGCCAGGTGGGTTGATAACTTGTTGACTTAGTGCTGACTTGGTTTTTGTGAACACAAAGGGGGTTTCAAATTATGAAATTTCCTTGAGCTCTTATATACCATATATACAAAGGTTTTGAATGTAGTATTAACGGCTGTGCTTTGTTAATTTTGCTATGCCAGAGAAATTGGAATTTTAGGTAATAATATTCAAACCCCAAAATTAAGTGAATAGTATATGGGCTGGATTATTTGAAACACTGTATATGATGTTTTATGACAGTTAATTGAGGGATCTATTAGATTACATGTGAGGTTGCCGTTAGTTTCTTTGTCCAATTGTAATAACCAAAAGGCATGAACTGCAACTATTTATTTATTTTCTTCTTTTTATAGTTCTAAATTTATATATGTTCATCTTAATACAGTTAAATGGGAGAATGAGCATCTTTATAAAGATTATGTGTAAATGAATTTAATTAGTAAGAAATTAATTTATAGTGTTGAAGTATTGGAGAAAACTAAGTATAAATATTTGATGCATCTGTCTCAGCTCCTCAAAAATTTTATTTTCTCCTCCATTTGATCGCGAGCATCTTTTTCTTTTCTATTTCTCTCACCACTCTTTCCTCCTCCACCCTTACTTTATCGATTGTATTCATCTTTCCTTGTCAAAATCTGAAGAGAAGTAGTGTCCATATATCTAGAGAGAGAGTAATAAAGTCATTTGCAGTTTTTATTACTAGGGAAAACAAAAAATTCATATCTTCCGTAATATTAAGCCGTGGATTGAAAAAAACCTAAAAATTCATATAATCTGCAGTATAATATTACAGACGGGAAAAAAGCAAAAATCGATGGATGGGGGAAAGCAAAACGACGCAGTTTAGGGAAAAGCCAAAAATTCATATCGTCCGCAATTTAATATTGCGGACGATGAATATAAAACTCTTGCGTTTAATATTGTGGATGTCATTTTCGTAATTTTTATCGTCTAAAATATTATACTACAAATAATGAGTTTATTTGTTTGAATATTGGGGGTATTTTGGACCTTTAATATCGTCTGCAGTATAATACTGCAGATACTTGAATATTATATTATGGACGAGGGCCATTTAAAAAGTCAGATTACGGCCTAGACGACTGAGATCTGTTGTAAGGATAATTCTATTTTTACAAGGTTGTCAACGGATCGGTTCCCATATATATATATATATATATATACAGGAGAGTGATTTATAACATGTATTTGTTATGGATACTTATAGAGCATACATCATCTATATCATTCAAAACAAGATAAACAGTCAGGATTATAAACTGAATAAAAAATTCGCTAGTAATAGTAGCGGATGTCGATTTAAAAGCTAAACCCTAAAAGTGCGTTAGTTACTATTATTAGTTAATGATTTTTTTTTAAATGTCTGCTACTAGTAGTAACGGAGTCCGCTACTAGTAGTAACAGATGTCTATTTTCAGTTTATAATCCTTGTCGTTTACTTTTGTTTTGAAGAGTATAGATAATATATACCCTATAAAGATCCATAGCAACTACTTGCTATAGATCGCCCCCCATATATATATATATATATTCCCCCCCCCCCCTCCCCCCCTAGATCTTTAATTTTCATAATCTTTTTTTTTTCAAAAGAAATATTGATAAAAGATTATTGAACGTATTTCTATATTGAGAATTTAAAAGTGGACAAATATTTTGAAACAAATTATAATAAGTATGATAATCATTTTGGGAAGGAGAAGTACGTTTGAGAACTATAACGTGTTAAAGTCCTTTATGAAGCATAAGATTAATGCACGCTACATAGAAGATACGGTGCATTTAGTAAGGCGATGCTAACGTATTTCAAGGCTACAGATTTCAGCATGAAAATAACAAGTCATTGCTGGGTTGACGTGCAACTACCAGTACTTTTCTGAGTTTTCCCCATTCCAATTTGCAGGCCTGAGCTATCAAAGTTGGGAAAAATTATTCTTTTAGAGCAAATAAATAGTATGCTCATTCCTCTCATATATCTATGAACTCTATCACAGGTAGACTCTATATATATGTGAGAGCAGACTCTATATGTATGTGAGAAGAGAAAATATATTGTTCACTTGCCTTAATAGAATAAAATAATCTATCCAAAGTTGGAAGCTATTACACACATAATATTTAATAACAAAATCAAACACTATATTCATCTTAACTATTAAAAAATAGAGTTTGACACGAAAATCCATGTCAAATTTTACTTTTTAATAGTTCAAATACATTTTGTTATTAATTTTGTAATTAGATGTTGTCAAGTTATACTTTTCCATCAAAGTTTTAATTCCATTAATTAATATTCATAATTCCAAATAAATATTCCATATTTTTATCCATATGATCCGGCGAATATCATTAATTAATACTGGCCAACATGATTAAATATATGTATAGATTTAATGTAGTTTAATTTTATCAGTTTTTTAAAACTTTACTCTCTCTGTCTCTTTTTAATTGACTTTTAAGAAAAAAAAATAAAAAATTTAAGAAATATAATTTATATTTTGTCGATTGATTAAAATGACTATAAAATCTCAATATTACCCCCTTAAAATTCATTGAAAAGAATGAAAGATAAATAAATTAACATTTAATGTAGGGATAATATTATAAACTAAGTCATAAATATTTTTTTGAAATCTATAAATAACAAAAAAAAAATGAAAATAAAAATTCACTCTATAAATAATCTCACTCTCAGATCAGACAAACCCTAATACCCTAGTGTTTGTGCTTGATTCATCACATCAAATAACTACTAATGCTTGTACCAAACCATAACCATAACACCCCCCCCCCCCCCCCCCCCCCCCCTCAATACTTTTCAAGTTTTAATGGTTGATGTATGGACTTTTGTTTGTGATATTAGTTATCACTTTGTTTTTTTCTCACAAAAAGTGTTAACACAATAATCTTTTAAGCTGACAACAGTTTAATAATTCACCTATACGTTACTCTCTTCATCCCATAATAAACGTTATAATTTGACTTTTATGATTAAATTGAATATTTTTAAAGTTAATAAATCTTTAAAAATATTCAAGATATACATTGAGATATTATAATTATAATAAATTACGAAGAATGTACTATTAATATAAAGTTTCGTAATTTGAAAATTTTATATAAATATTTTTAATTTTTTATTTTAAAAATAATCAATTTGACTATGAAAATCAAATTAAAACGTTTATTATGGGACAACGGGAGTACTATATAGGGTTACACAGTAAAATTCTTACTATATTTTATATGGCATTAAGTAATTAATGCCACGTTAATTAAGTTTGAATTAATGTGGTCAAATGAGGATCAACATACAACCACCTTAAGTTTGAATTAATGTGGTCAATTGAGTATCAATTGCCGGCGGCTTTGATATCAAATACGTTAAATAAATTTGCTAAAGACTTCATTGAAATTACTACTATGTACTTTGTCCGGTGTATATGATTTGTAAAATTTCACGTGCACTCAATTATTTATCAAATGCATATTTTGAGGGCAGTGTTTATCATGAGATTTTATATGCCGATTATATGAATAATTATAATTAATAATATTTTAATAATATATTTGATATAATGAATTAATATTATAATTTTATTTAATTACATGTATTGATATAGGTCATAATTATAATTCGGCATAAATTTTAGTCTTTTAATTATTGAATAATGTGAACAATATATATATATATATATATATATATATATATATATATATATATATATATAGAGAGAGAGAGAGAGAGAGAGAGAGAGAGAGATTAGTGATATATAAACAGGCATTAATTTAGCCATCCTTAACATAAAGTTCCTCCAACTCGCAGGGTATAACAAGCACACCTCTATGAGGAAAATACCAAGCTAAATTAATTTTTTACAAATTAATCTAACCCAGAAAAAATCTTCATGGGTTTTGGGTTAGAGTCATCAAACAAGAGAATCCAATAAAAGGATTCCAAAAAAAAAACAAAAAACAAAAAAATTTAAAGATCAAACTACAGTGAAGAAAGATATTAAAAAAAAGAGAAGCAAATAATTAGCATTACTACTAATGAATGCTGCTTCATCTTGGTGATCATCTCTCTCCAAAGTCCAATTCAACACACGATCCTTTGTCACACCACCATTAATAAATACCACTACTTCAATTCTCAAATAGTGCTGCTATATATCATCTTAGCATTGAAGTAAGAGACCGAAAAACAACTTCTTCACAAGGAATAGTGAGTCCCATATCATGTTCAAAACCAAACTCTTCTGCGGCACGCTGAAGAAGGCATTGGAACTCTGGATGAGTTAGGAATGATATTGGAACTATGTATCTACTTCTGTTTTCTCCCACATAAACTGCAAAGTGGCCTTTTGGCACGTCCACCGGAAGGCTGCCATCCTCGTAGCCATGTCTTTTTCCTAAGCTTGAACATCTCTTGAGAATTTGCTTGAGAACTGCGGTTTGTGTGAGTTTGTATGGTTTTCTAATTGCCATTTTTTTGTTTGGTTTAATTATTTGAGCTAGCTAGAGGAGTGTTAGTTTTTGTTTTGAAGAACTGTAGTGAAATGAGATGGAGGTGGTGAGGAGGATAGAGGGGGTTATGGAGGGTATTTATCAAGAAAGTTGGGGGTTTGGTCATGTGGGGGTGTGGCGGGCAAAGGCAAAGAATAGGCCATGGGTGTTTTGGTGTATGTGTGTAGGTGTAGAAGGACAAAGTGGGGGCCATAGTCCATTGGGTTTTCTCTCACTTGTTGGACCTCCAAATGGCAAGATGGCCCCCCTATCTCTCTCACACACAGTGACAAACATACAAAATTTGATTATCTATTTATCTTAATTATCTAGCTGTATGCGAAAACGAGTTGATTTGATTGACATGAAACTCAAATGGACTCGTGAGTACTTGAGCGTACACCTTACTCACAAATTCCACATCTTTATTTATGTACTTAAAACGGGTTGATTTAAATGATTTGAGATTCAGGGCCGGTCTTAAGGATTTGGAGGCCCTATGCGAGAAAAAAATAGGGGCCCTTTCGCAAAAAAAATGCAAAAAAAATTCGTCCTCTGTAGGAGTCGAACTCGTGTCGCATGCTTTGAACTTAAGAATTTTAGCCAGCGCCTCCAAAGTAAGATTTATTTATATTAGCCACATTTTTAATATTTATATAAAGTATACATATACAAAAAAAAAATTCCGGGGCCCTCCGAATTTGGGGGCCCTGTGCGGTCGCCCCTCTCGCACCCCCTCAGGGCCGGCCCTGTTGAGATTATTTGAGTGTACAATTATACATGCATGTTTGATTCGTACTAGTTTATCTCGCAAGCCAAGTCAAGCTTTAATCGAATTGAGTTGGATCAAGTCATAGATTAATTATATGGTACATACTTTGTTTCGTACAATATACAGGTATCTTGATTTTAATGTTTACGGCGGGACTTGCAATAAGTAAGCTTGGTGACCTATAAATAGTTTTTAGGTTTCTAATATAATGTTCACAAATTCGTTAACTTCGTTTATGTACATAAAAACGAGTTAATTTAAATGATTAACAAGTATTTGAGTGTACATGGCTACATGCATTTAAGTTTTATTATTTGTACTATTTGTTTACTTTACAAGTTAAGTCAAGTCGAATTAGATTATTTAAAAATATCACTTTGTTACGTATAATATACGAATATCCATGAGATCGAGCTTAAAGTTTACATGCACCTCTTGCTTCAACTTTTAGTGACCCTATAATTAATTAGTGTTTAGGTTACTAATTTTTGGTTTAATGGTAAAGTGCATGCAAAACCCCTGATCCTAAGATCTTGATAATAATATAAATGATACGGAGTAATAATATAAACTTGTCGTCTATGACTTGGCTTTCATTCTCGAAGAGGATTTCAAGTTTCAACATCACACTTTCCGGTATAACTGTTTCCATTTCCAACATTCTGTCTCAACTTCAGAACATTATTATTATTATTATTATTATTATTATTATTATTATTATTATTATCTTTTCATACGATAGATATATACTCCTATATTTGAGTGGCTGAGACAATTTCAGGCTCAACTTTTACAGTTGTCCGTCTATACTACATATATAAAATATCTCCAAAACTCCTTCCTTAAGGTTACAAATGAACTTATTTAAACCACACACACACACACACACACACACACATATATATATATATATATAGGTGTCAGCCCCCTCTACATGCTTTTACATTTGTCCGTTACTTCTACATATATAAAATATCTCCTAAACTCCTTCCTTAAGGTTACAACTGAACTTAATTAAACCATATGTGTGTGTGCGTGACCCCCTTTGTGAGGATGCTCTACTTCTCCTGAAATTATGGGACTATTTTACTGAGTTTTTTTAGAGAGAGTTATCTCGCACCTTAGATATTTTCTACTTACCTATCCGTGTCGATTTCAAGTATAAGTATCTTTTTATTGAAGGTCGTTCGAGTTTTTTTGTTGAGAATATGACGTAGGTCATTTCAATCCCGAACGTGACAAAGAACTTCAGGACATTATAGTTATCCTTGAGTTGGACGAATTATTCGAAGATGATCGTTTAACCGTAGCAAGAGCGCAAAAAATTGAGTGTTTCTTATCATCACAATCCTTTTTCATAGCAGAAGTTTTTAGTAGTTCTCTAGAGAAATATGTTGGTTTATTAGAAATATTTAGGGGGTTTCAATTTCTTTCCAGAGAATTAATTAGTTGGTCTTCCAACATACCTTTTAATTGGTAGACAACATCGACGAAGTGGAAAGGATTAACCGAGAAGGCGCCCCCTTTTGTTTGCTTTTCATGTTTGCTACCTAATAAACAATTGACTCTTTATTTGCGATTCTTTCAAGGAAGGATCCATATGATCATATTGGCTCTATATATAGCGGAAAAGGTCTTTCTTCATGGACTAAATTCTAGCAGACAGCGGTCTTCTTGCAGAGAAACTAATGTTTAACGAATCAGATGAGAATAACTCACATGAGCACCAGAAGATGCATTCTAACGCTCTACAGAGCTTGAAAAACTTATTTCGAAGTTCAAGATCGGATTAGATTTAGAATCAGAGAATAGGGACAAGAGGAATGAAGTAGCTCGCCTAAAAGAAGAGGAACGACTTCAACAAGAGTAGTGTTTTTTTGGTTCATTCCAAGGCAGCTCCGTAGCATGCTATTGATTAGCTAAAACTTTCTTTTAGTTGTGCGAACGAGACCTTCGCGGAAAATAGATAAAATAAAGTTAATAAAAAAATCATTAAGATCTCTTTTATCAAACGACGTATCCTTTGAGTGATTAGTAACTTTAATTACTAGTCTCATTCAAATTTTAAAATGAAATCTAAGAGTATACTTTCCTCGAGTTTATTCTGTTAATAGAAAAAGATTAAAGTTTTTATTAGGTAATGAGTTCTTATACCCTTTGCTGTATTTTATTCTTTATAAATTAAATTTAACACAAAACGAAGAAAATAGACAGAGATAAAAAGAAATGTCTTTTATTTTTATTTTTTTTCTTTTATAAAGTTCAACAAATTAGATTTATATGGCATAATGAAGGATTCTATAGATATAAATGTGAATCATAAAGAATAAGAAATAAATGTGTTGAACATTGAATGATTAAATTTGATGATTAAAAATAATGTACAAGGGCTGTATTAGATAAGATCAAAGCTGTTAGGTTGATCTATTATTAATAGTATAAAAGTCTTGTGTGTTGTACTAAGACTTAGATAGATCAAAACTGTTAGGTTGATCTGTTGATGTAATAAAGTCGTAAAAAGAACTCTACGATTTGTGTCAATGAAACTCTACGATTCAAAACAGACTCCACGATTAAGGCAACCAATCGTAGAAAGGACTCTACGACTGTGCTTCTGAAGACTCTACGATCAAGACAACCAATCGTAGAATGGACTCTACGATTGTGGTCCAGAAGACTCTACGATCAACCAGACTGTTCTTTCCGAGAAATCTTATATTGGACTCTACGATCAACATTCTAACAGTTGAGTAAACTCTACGATGATCAGTAAGAGATGATCCTTTACAGATCAATCACGTAAGCAAAGGTATTCGTAGAATTGATCATATAAGATCCTTGAGCAAAAAGAAAGGAGACATCACGTTTGTCAGATCAGGAGCCATTCTATTCAAGTATTTTTCTCTTCATCAAAGTAACTAAAAAGGAAGCTTCTGCAAATCAATCAAGTCAGAAAAGTCAGGAGTCTGACCCAAGCGCACTATGGAACAGAAAGAAGACTTTTAAGGCAGAAAAGTCAGAAGACTGTGTCCTATCAGACCTATAGTTTGGGAAGACCAAACGACTCTATAAAAGTTAGTGGGAACCTATGTCTGACATCTCTGTCTAAGAGGAAAAAGGAGAACAACCTTGCATGGACTAACAGGTCAGATCAAATAATGTCTCATCAGAGATTTAATGAGCTTTATTAATACAATATTCAGCAGCTCTCCTCTGTGAGGTAACGGGAAGAAATACACGATCTAACGGGAAGAAATCCGAAGCCCTTACCTCTTAAATATGAAGATCAGCAGAAGAAAAGAAGCAGCACTGTAAAAAGAAAGAAGAACGCAAGAAGTGAAAAGAAGAGATTGAACTGATAAGAAAGTCTGCATTGCTACTAAGCCCTTCAAACATTCAAGCTGATAAGCAACTTAGTAGCACATCCAAATATACATCAATCCAGAAGAGTTCTCTGTGAACTGATTTAAGCAAGTCGGTTAGACTTTGAAAGTTCTTAGTGAACTAGTGTAAGCAGGTCTGTTAGACTTGTGAAGTTCTTTGTGAACTAAAAATTCCAAGACTGCGGGTCTTGAAGGAATCTTAGTGATTCAGCTTTTGTAAAAATATCCTTAGTGGATTTGCTGCTGTGAGAGCAGAACAGTGGAGTAGGAGTATTGTGTGCTCTGAACCACTTAAAACCCTGAGTCTCTCTCTTGGTGTCTTTCATTTGTTATATTTGTCATATATTTGCTTGTTGATTTATTAATTTAACATTTCAAGAAAAGATTAACTAAATCTTATTCCGCTGAGTTAATCTTCGGGTTAAGAATTAATCAAGAAAGATAATTTCAAAGAGAAGAAATTATAAAAGAATCTATTCAACCCCCCCTTCTAGATTACTTTCGTGTCATTGGGAACTAACAAAATGTACTAATCAACCAATAATGAATTAGTCTCATAAAAAAATAGTGACTTTTTTTTCTTTTGGCCAGGTCATTAAAGTTATGAAGTTTTTTAATTTATTTATCTTTTAATTTATATATAATGAATTTACCTAAATCAATACATGAATTTTTTTTAGTCTTTCTGGGATCGGGTCATATATATATATATATATATATATATATATATATATATATATATATATATATATAAACACCGAGAACGGTTCAAAAGCATACTTTTTAAATAACATATCTCATTAAATAGCATACATTTATCAAAACAAACATCGTTTTGAAGATTCTTTGATAACGTTTTCTTAAATAAAAAAAAAACAAATGGGGTCACGGAATATCACATTATGTCATATCTTTTTTTAATATGATTTTTTTTAAAAAAAGAATATTCAAAATGACGTCATTTTAATAAATATATGTTATTTAAAAGATATATACTATTTAAAAGATATATTTTAGATCTCCCCTCTATAAACACTTGCCAACTTAATATAACTATGAACATCTACACTAATTTCCATGCAAATCGGCTATGAGCCTGATAATAACTAGAATTGACGGTGAAACCGTAAGGACCTGGGAGATAAAAAGAGTCATTAGAGGGTTGGAGAGATAAAAAGGAGGATGATATAGATAATTATATAAATATTTTATATTATATTGGTAATTCAAAATATACTAAAGTTAGAGATATAAAGGTATTATCACTTAATAACGGGGACTGATATTTACAATGCTGCAATTATTTTTCAATATAATTTGTGTAATATACATTTGTACGCACCAAGTATTCTACCTAAAATAATTCCCGTGCTCAAACAATAATTTTCCATATATATGTATATATATGATGCATGTGCTTGTGTACGTAGAAATCACGGACCAACAATAACTGTACTGAATAGTACGTTTGTGTATATATATGGTAAAAACTGTGAGACAGTTTTGACAGTGAAAAATAGGGAATCCATGTGCATATCTACTGATACCATAGCAGCTAGGTTTGACCCCCCCCCCCAGACACCTTTAAACATACTTTTATCTCTCTGCAATTTACAATACAGGTTCATACTTCCAAATGAGAAATACAAACATAAACAGTTAAAACTACCACAATCTTCAAGTATTCTGGCATACATACATACATACATACATACATATATATATATATATATACTGTACTCACTTTTATATCTTATAGGATTTTAAACATATATAAACAGTTATGATTTTGTTTATTTGATACGATCTTATAAAAAGATTCCTTAACTAAATCAATTTATATTATGCACCAAAGTAAGGGGTAAGGATATAATAATATTTTCGTGTTTAGCTGAGTTGCACTTAATGTTCCAATGCTCACTACTACCACGACATGTATTGAATTCTTACCCTTAAATGTGTTTAGTTGAAGATTATGAAAATTTAGTAAGAAATCGTGTACATAAGTATGTTTTTCGGGAACAATTAATCCAACAGAAAACCATATACGACTGCCCACATGTGCAATTGTTTATTCTTCTAGTTCATTAAGGATACTAATGTCATTTCACATAAGATTTCGTAGATATTTTCAACAAAATAAAGGAGGAAAAAATAACTGCATATGTGTGCAGTCACCGCAACTCCAGTTAGTTAACTCTCTTACTACCTTATAAACGTAATACAAATCATAAACTAGAGACAACGGAAAAATGTAGTGCATGTGCATGTAACTAATATGAAATAATCAAAAGGATGTGAACACGGCGGGGAGAGGGAGGGGGGGGACATAAGTAAAATACTAGAATGCAACAACAATTTGGAGAAACGTATGTAGCTAAGGAAATTAAAGCAATTACTAGTGCATGCAAAACTCACTAGTAGCTAGTGTAGTAGTATTTGATGGGAATTCTTTCCATAACAACAGAGCTATCAATGTGGTCCCTCCTACTAAATTATAAACCAGCACCGCCACCAGATACGGAATAGTTATAATCTGATGAGGAACCCACCCCGAAGGAGAACCACTGATACCAGCGTAGCGAGGGTACATAATGAAGAAAAGTAATAATGCATGTTCTAAGGCTCAAAAAGCGATCTGTAAGGGCTAAATGTAATCAATGCATGCTACGGAGATGTCCGGCATTTGTGTCTTCTCTTTTTGTTTTACTCACACACCTCTGACAAGTCCTTTCCAGTACAAGCTTTTCGACCATACATACTACCATCACGGAGTGAAGTACAAATACTAACTAATATCATAAACAAACAATTTGGATGGTTCCTATATATATATCTCTACTCACGATTTTACATGAGAATCTTACTATATGCGGATACATTATTTATTAAATTAAAAAAAAAAACCCTTCCAAATCGCATCCAGAAATAATAACTGTCCTTAAGTCGGCTTTATATCTTCTTGATCCAATCTTTGTTCTAATTGACTGCAACATATTACTCTAAGTTTATCTCAAAGAAATTAAGATGTTAGGAGGGTGAAGAGAGTAAAAGAATGGTCCCCTTTCCCCACCGAACTGCGGTAATTCGGCCATCTAATCAACAGAAGGCAATTTTCTTTTCAGCTGATGGTGACATTGCTTCTTGTATGGCACATGAAGGCATGTTACTCTTGCCCCTAAACCTCATATAGAGAACATTTTAAGGCATATCAAATCCCAAATTTCAAACTTCTTGACCTAGCCAGCTTATACTCATCAAATCACCAGCAAGAAAAACTGTAACTGCCTATTTGAAATCTTTATCGTACTCATGAACATATTTAATAATTGGCAAGGAATGAGATCATCTTGACTCAAAAACAGTCAAATAAGAAAGTATATATGCATGTATTTAGACAAACAAGCAACAATAGAGACACATAAACTAATTTAAGAGTTACTATGGTGATATCATCAAATTAAATATATGCAAAAGGACATACTTTTGTAGGTGGCTCAATGGAGAAGTCCTGGAATTAATTATGAAAAGATGATATCATCATAATTGGCCCGACGTGAGTTGTTTTGCGCTAACTACAACCAATAACATCTTGACCATAATATGGAATATTATGCATAAGACACCTAGATGTAGAGATAAACACATTACCTAATTCCCAAAGAGTCAGATTATTCCACTCCCTTCAGAAATAAGGGCAGGTTATTGAGTTTTTAGGATAAGGATTTGCACCTGATACATTACAACAAAGATATGCACGAGATAGCAATAACATAGCGAGATCAAGAAGAGCATGACAGCACATGCAGGACCCATCAGAAACCAGGAGGCCCCTTTTTTCTTCTTCCACCTGTATCTGAAGCATCAAAAGAACTAACACAGAACGTGCCATGAGTACAGCTCTTAGCTTTCATTAAATGCATTACCTATTCCTTAAGCAGTCATTTAATTGAACTATTTACTGAACATCTACAGGCATCATGCAAACAAAATATGGATCCAACTAAAGTGGCAGACGTTCCAATTCAACGGAGTTCGAAAATGATGAGGATTAATTACAAACGAAAGAATAGTAGGGTACTATCAAAACCACTACCAAAGAGATAATACAATACCAATTACCAAACAAGTAACAAAATGACAGCGAACAACAAAATGATAGCAAACAACTTGCTGATCAAGATCATAAGCATCTTATTTGTAGATTTTGAATCTACTCTACAAATGTCATTCATATTGTTGAGAAACTAAATCACGAATGGAACAGCTATCGTAAATCCATACCAGGTTGAAATTCAAGAGGGAAGTTAGCAAAGCAAATTCTGAAGTCACTCGAAATTAAAAGAGGCTGGTTAAGTATATTTAGCTGTTCATATATCTGTTTAGAAGCAAAAACTTTTGTAGCCTAACCATGCAACATCAGCTGAATTCTATATACATAGGTAATCTTATTGAATCATATCTTAACATGATATTCATAATGTGCTCTACGTCAGTCATTAAGTCTAGGTCTACTTGGTGGATCATGCTAAATATGGGTCTATATCATCAAAGATCAGATACTCGGAGCCGTGATAGTGTATAACCATAATACCAGAGTGCAACTTTAGTAGCCACCGTTGCAAGTACTCATAAATCTGAGCAAGCATCAAAGTTGAAATCATCCACTCCAACTTTCAGTATATGTTAATGTTTTAGTTACTTTACTTTGATCAATCTACATAGAAAAAACAGAAAGAACTCACAATTTCTAGATTCCAAGGTCCTGCTCCTCACAGAGGTCCATAAAGACATACATAGTCATTGGAATGGTTGTCGAGAAAATAGAGTGCAGCAAGAATAAAAAAATTATTAATTCTTATCGAACCAAAAGTTCTCGACATGATTAAAATTTTTATTGAATTATAAAAAAAAAAATGTGAATAGGACCAAAATAGAAAGAAAAATTGTGTCAACAGATCATTCATTCACAACAAAGATAATTTTAACTGTAATTAATCAAGTATTACATTCCTTTTTCCTGTTGCTCAGTACAAACTATTGATTGATTCTCTTGAGAAGAATTACAAGATGAACTAAACTAAGAAAAAAACAACAAAGAAAAAGGAGTACAAAATCTCCTGTGTGGAGTAAATACAGAGTACAACATAAGTTTATTCAGTCACAAGAGATATTTCATGATATCTTTCTTAAAAGTAGTGACATGAAAATATAAAGATACAATGTACGTTCATAAATCAGAGGTTGATTTCAACTATTGATGCTACCCATCTATCAAACTCAACTGCCTCCTGACTCTAGCAATATGAGCTTGTACCTATCACATGCAAATAATATGTCAAAATTAATAAATAAAAAAAACAAAAGGAAAAGTAATCTACTAATCAACTAAGACGTTTAATGCAAGAATCTAGAGTATGACACAAGAAGTAATAAATCCAGAAGTAGCAAGCTCAAGGCTTACTTTTTCTTTCAATGTGGAAACACCTAAAGGCTTGTTTGTTAGGGCCTTAGGGGAATAAGAGGCGATATACCTTGTTAGGCATTTCCTCAGGAGTAACGCTGTCCGTTCTTCACGGGGTCCTTGAAATCTGTGTTATCCCAAAAGAAGTGGGATAATTTTGTGGGGGATTGAAGTTGGTACAAAGTTATTTCACCTCTTGAAACAGATTTTCCCTTGTATAATACCTATGTTGCTATCCTTTGTAGTGCTACATGAACTTTACGGGAAATTATGTCAAATTTTCTCTTATCCGTTCCATCTAGCTGATTTTTGTTCCAATCAATATAAACAAGATACAAATTCCCTATTAAATTACTGCTGTATAATAATAATACTATACTCCTTTTGAATGAAAGGCAAGGAGACCTAATCTTCACATTTTTATAATATTTTACTACTAGTTCAAAGTGAGAAATATATGTGACAGATACTATCTAGGTACAAATATAAGTCCATTATGCACGCCTAAAATGTTTGCAGGAGAACTTAAGCTATCATTCAGGTGGAAGAAAGCTAAAAAAATATATTCAAGAATTGATATAAAACAGAAGTGAAACATTTAAGATGCATAATTTTCATGCTGACCTCCTGACGTGCTGTTGCAAGCTTCAACTATTCATCTGCCTCCGAGAAATTTCTGAACCATTGCATTAGGGGATTATCTTTGGGGTCGTTTCTCTTCCTTTTATCGGTGTCCTCTATAGGTACTTGACAGAGTCACAAAGAATATAAGTATAACCTCATTAATAGTTCAGAAGAAAATCCATAGAAATTCCTAGCTGTTAACAGGGTAAAAAGAAAAAGTATGCCAAGCGGCAAATTAATTAAAACCAGCAGGTAGTCAAGGTACAATTAGGGCCTGATGATTCTGAACGGGAGCAAAGAAACCCTCTGAAGGCTCAGTAAAGACAATTTCATCATATAATTCCACAACAGGAGGTTGTTTAGCAGACATGGGACCAGATTTGTCCTCTGGATATAACTTCAAATGGTGATATCTGTAAATAGTTTAAACTTCACTACAGGGAATCTTCAATATTTGTATCAGGCTTTCACAAATTGTTTACATCGTGTGTACATTTGTTTGCCCCAGTCTAGTGATTTTGGAATTGATTATTACTTAAAATAAATAAAATTGTACGAGAAAACCACAATATTGTGATGCAATTATTACAATGTAACTGGGTACAAAACAAGAAGCAGCTTAAAAAAGGTATATTAGCCTAGTTAGAGAACACTATGCACTATCCAGGTTCCTAAGTATTTTTCTTTATATGTAAATATTGCTTCAAAAATCATTAAAAGCACCAAAAGGGGGAAACCCGCGTACACAGGTCCAGGTTGACAAATTCGCTAGACTAGTTAAATATGGCCCAGGGCTGGCCCTGAGGGGGTGCGAGATGAGCGACCGCCTAGGGCTCCGGATTTTTTTTTTGTATATGTATACTTTATATAAATATTGAAAATGTGACTAATATAAACAAATCTTACCTTGGAGGCGCTGGCTAAAATTCTTAAGTTCAAAGCGCGCGACACGAGTTCGACAGGATGAATTTTTTTTGCGAAAGGGCCCCTATTTTTTTTTCCAGCATAGGGCCTCCAAATCCTTAAGATCGGCCTTGAATTATGACCTCAATGAAAGTCCAATATAAATCAAAGCCAGATAAGAAGAAAGCAACTCACAAATGCAATGGTTTCTCATGATCTATGGAAATGGAGAGTAATGGCTATTTCAAATTCACCCCATCCAGACTCCGATAACTCAAATGGAGGAGACTCCACCCACCTTGTGCGATTATTAAAACTAGAGTGCAACAGGAAAATGGCACGCTTTACCACTACACTTAAATCCTCATTTGTCGCGCCACACACATAAACAGTCCATTTATGAGATTACTACCCAGTAATCAAAATTTCAAAAAACTTGAAGTTGGCGTTTAATCAAACACCTAACAGACATAATGGCTAAATATGGACTGCATATACGAATTCAACTAAAAAAGATAATCAGCTTTAGCATGCTCACTTGCTTGCCTTCTTCCCAAGCCAAAATGCGACAGTCCCATACACTATTGGAACAGTAATTTCATCATCTTTTAGTTTCTTGATTTTCTATGCCCAATAAATAAATAAAAAATTGGACAAAAATATATGATTTTGCGTTCATGGGTAACGTTATTTTAGTGATTTGAATCATGGGTAGTTGTTAAAATTTCGACTTAATACAATGATTATCTTCTTGTCACTGTCCTCTGACGATTTAACCATTTTGGAGCGCTCTGATTTCGATTGGGCACAATAATGTAGAAAAATAAATTTAAAAAAATGAATAAACACACCTATGTAATTTTGAGGCTGCTAAAAAATTTCATACTAATCACAAAAAGAAATAATATTTAACTAGATAAATATATTCAACTAATGAAAAGAATAATAATTTATACTATTCCTATACAATACTACACTATCTTATTTATAAGGCAAATGGATAGCACTTGTTCCATTGCCCACCGATATGGGTCAAGTAAATATGCCACTACTTAACAAATCTCCCCCTTGACGTATTAGCTGGTCTCACCAAGTTTCCCGAATCATCAAAATTTGCGTTGCCTTCAAATGATTGAACTTAATCCCTGTCATAAACTTAGTCAACATATTTATAGGGTTTTCGGCAGTCCTAACTTTATGAAGTAATATTCTTCCTTCACTAATAATCTCCCATACAAAATGATATCGAACATCAATATATTTTGTAAAAAAATGAAAAACTGAATTCTTTGCTAAATAAATAGCACTTTGACTGTCAGAATAAATTGTGATCTTATTTTGACCAATATGCAATTCACCCCGCAATCCTTGAAACCAAATTACTTCCTTTACAGCCTCTATAAGTACCTTGTATTCTGGCTCTGTAGTAGACAAAATCACTGTAGACTGTAAGGTAGACTTCCAACTCAATCTGTTCAGAGTTATCTCCATGAAGCAAAATCTCTTCTTCGTATGCTTGAAAGCACAAGAGTTTCTCTAAGTGAATTAGAGTTTACCAATTTTCTGATTGAAGGCCTTGATGATGTTTTCTACAAAACAGTGCATATTTATTATCATTTGATGCAGCCTTCCTTTAATGATTTCTCTACTTTTCTATTTGCCCGTGAAAAAATGCTACAATCAGACAGTCTGAACATAAGCTATTTTCCCCGATTGCTTCTTCTTTTCCGCCATAATCACCTGCACTGTCGTTTCCATCTAAGTCCACTAAGTTATAGCAATCTAATCTACTTCAACGATGTGATATCTCGCTTACTCAATCTCCACCAACAGAACATTCTGATGAGCACTTGTCTACTTCTGCCCAATCCAGACAGTCTGCGTACCAATTTTGACAAGTTGAGCCTCAATCCAGACAGTCTGAGCATAAATCCAAATAGTCTGATGAGCAATCCAAATAGTCTGCATTCCAGCACTTCTTTCCCATTGTTTTTTTTTTCTCTGCCTACTCGGCTTTCAACTAGTGTTATGATAAGTCCGGGACCTTTAGTACATTCCATTCTCTACGGTTCTTCTTCTCCATTTGTACCATGGTTATTAAGTCATCGACTAGTCGTCCATTCGGTGGCCATAGTCTAAGGCGAGCTCTCGACTTGGGTCCCAGTGGCTAAGTCGCGCGATTTGGAGAATTGTCGTCGCCTAGTCGCTCGCTTCGGACGATTTGATCACTTTGTTGGCTAATCGACCGACTTACAACTCAAATTCATAGTTGTCATGATTTATGTGAGTATAATTGTATATCAAAACTAAACTCTAAAAATATAAAATTTAGCAAATACATACCCTTCTTCTTTATTGGGATTATTCTTGTTGGTGATGTCCATTTTGTCAACGTTTTCAGGGGTTGCTGCAACTGGCTGACTATGGGATCTGATTCCTCCAGTGGATTTTCTGCCAATTTGAGACGGGAAAGATGGAGAGGAAGAAGATAAGACAAAGAGGGAGTTGTGTTCCGATTAATCTCTACTTGCATTTAACATCGATCTTTTTCTTTTCTTTTATCTTTTTTATCTGTTCGACTGTCCCTTGTCTTTTAGCTTTATCTGTAACTCTGTATTCATGGTTGATGTTTGATGACTGTTCCCTATTATGCCATGTGCACGGAGTAAGGTACTTGTACCTGATGAGTGATGACGCTTTTGGCTAAGCATTTTTTTACAAAATTTATAAATTAATTTGATGATACTTTTATTATTTAAATAATAAAAAAATACAAAAAAATCGAAAAATAAAAAATATATGCTAACAAAATCATTGATTTAATTAGTGTATAAAGTAATAAGTAGTCGGTCAATCAGTATTTAAAGTTAGAGAGTTTAATTAATTAATTTATTAAATAAATAAAAAAGAAAGTAAAGGATCTGATAGTGGTCATGGTGTGAATTGTGATGGGAATTTTATTTAATAACTTAAAATTTTCAAGTGTGACCCAAATTTACAAGAAATTAAATTATCAAATTATGTTAAAAAATTAATTATTTTAAATATAAAATAGCATTCTTAACGGTATCTGCATAACAACAGTAGTTACAAAAATAATTATACACCAACATTTGTTAATTTTTTTAATTTTAACTATATGAAATACATGAGATGTGAATGAAATTTTACATTTTATTTTAATATTATTCTTACAATCTAATTTTAAAAAAAGAAAAGAAAAAAAGAACGTGTGTGTGTATATATTACTAATTTTAAAATGTATAATAGTACAAAAAATTAATACATCATTGAATTGTTGTGTTTTAAATTTTACACTACCAAAAAGTCATAGAATCTTCAATTTATTCATAATAAATTATCTCAAATTGGTTATTGTTCATAACAATTTATGACAATTTAATTTATCGCCGATAACATAAAAAGTTTTTGAATATTCTTAAATTTTTAATTAGACCCTAAACTAAAATATATTCTTAAAATTAAATTATAATTATATATAAATTCTCTATTTATTTTTTTACTTTGCTTTAAAATTAAAACTATTCAAATAATAAATATAAAAGTTATTATACTATTCAAATCACTTGATAATCTCCTAAAAGTTACGGAGAAAAACAAGGGATTTGATACATATACCCAAAAAAGCAATCGGCTTTACATATACCCAAAATAAAACTCAACTTTACGTCTACCCAAAAAAAAACTCAACTTTACATAAAAAAAAAAAAAAAAAAAAAAAAACTCAGCTCTATATATACCCACAAAACAACTTTCCATGTACTTTTCAATCCTTCTTCTTCGTCGTCGTCAAATCATTGTCTGTTGTCGTCAAATCATTGTCTCTTCCTCTCTATACGGTATACACGGATCGGATTTCTAGTTCATCCTTTCTCGATACGGTAAACTTTTGAATATCTGATATTTTCCCTGGTTTAGTCTTGTGCTATATTTAAAGCTAGCTTGGATGACATCAAACCTTTTACATCCAAACTTAATATTCGCGTTTGATAATGGGAAATCGATGCATTTTACATTTTTACTGCAAGTTTGATAGTAGAATAATTTTAGTCTTTATTCTCTCTCTATCATATTTATGACAAGTCATTGGCCTAACTGTAAATTTACATCATCTACTATAGTTAGTGAGTAATTTAGTTAGGCTTCTTAAGAGGTCACACATTATGATGTTGAACAGGATATTCAATGATTCATTCAGTGAATATGCAGAATTGCAGACTCATCCATAATTGTATTCCTATGTTTATTTTGCATTAGCAGTGAGAGATTAAATTATGTCCATGCATATGCATGTGTTTAGGCTAATGAATTTAATTTCCTAACTTTAATTTCCTGAACAGTACTTAAGAGTTAGGACTAGGAATTTGTAAACATAATTGATTGTTGCTTTGTGGTTATAAATAATGAATGTGACGTGGTGTTGCTTGTTTGTGTAATTATATTTTGTAGATAGTTAAATGGCAAAAAGTTCGGGAGCGGAGAGTTATGATCTAAGTAAGGATCTTAAAAGAAAGGCCAAGTCTAAAGATCCGGGGTGAAAATATGCATTTTGGCTATAATTGAGCAATAAAAATCTCGTGCAGTGCATACTCTATGGGAAAAAGGTTCATGGAGGAATCAAGAGATTCAAACAATATCTTATTGGTGGGTATGTGGATGTGGCTAAGTGTCCTCGAACTACAACAGAAATTGCAAACGAGATGCATCAAGCATTAACGAGTAATAAAAGGAACAAGCCAATTCAATTTGATGACAGTGATGAAGTAGAAGAAATTCAATCATCTAATACTCCAAGCAATGCATCAAATCCTTCCAATGCTTCCTCTGCAACTATTCCAAATTCTGGGTGAAGAGTGCATTTCAATTCACTAAGCCACATCCACAAACAAAGACAATTAAAACTCATCTTAGAAAATCTCCTGAAAAAGTTGTGAATGAAAGGCATCGCAAAGGTCCTAGCCAAACAACTTTGGAGAATCGTATAACGTCACCGGAAGAGAAAAAGAAAGTTCACATGCACATTTTGCCAACTAATTTTATGAACATGGCATGCCTTTTAATGCAACAGATTCAAGAAGTTTTGAGGTGATGATAGAGTCTACCGGGAATTATGGGTCGGCTTTGAAACCTCCTTCGTATCATGAGTTGAGGGTTTCTCTTTTAGGGAAGACAAAGATTAAAACAGTCAAATTGAAGGAGAAACACAAAACTTCTTGGTAGCAATACGGTTGCACTTTTATGTTAGACATATGACCAGATAGAGGAGGAAGACACTTGATAAATTTTCTTGTTAATAGTCCTATAGGGACTAAATTTATGGGATCAGTTAATGCTTTTAGTCAATCTCAGGATGCAAAAATATTGGCAGAGTTACTTGATAGGAAGATCAAATAGATTGGGGCTGAGAATGTTGTGCAAGTAGTAACAGACAATGCCTCCAATTATAAGGCAGTTGGTCATATTTTAATGGAAATGAGACCTTCTTTGTTTTGGACACCATGTACAAACCATTACTTAGATCTTATGCTAGAGGAATCTTCTCGTGATGACTTTTCTAATGACATGTCGATTAGGCAACGAAAGTTAAAAAATCCTAGTAAGTATATTAAATTAATTACAAAGTTTACTTTAAGTTTTATAATTTAGACTATATTTGAGTTTTTAATTTTTACATCTAGTGTAGTTGATTGGTAGAATGCTTTTGGCGGTTGTGCTATTGAGCTTACAAAGTTTACAAAGCGAATCCTCAGCCTTTGTTGTTCTTCTTCCGATTATGAACGTAATTAGGGTGTAAGTATTTAGTAATTAAATTTCTTGTATTTAATATTAATTAGTACATAAATACATGTATAAATATTTTATATATTCTTTTGCTTAATATTTTTTTAAACAAAAATTTTAGATTCATAAAAAGAAGAGAAATAGGTTGGAGCATCAACGGTTAAATAATTCGGTGTATGTACAATACAATAGTCGAATTGTTGATAGGTTCTGTAATATCCCGAATATTTATGAAAATAATAAATGTGAAATATTAAATAATTAATCTGTTGATTTTGATCGGTGATCCTTATATAAGGAAGATTAAGCATAGATATTGTGAATAACATAAGGTTAAGGTATAAAACCTAGAGATGAGAAGAAACGTGTGGAGAAATGATTATATATTTTTATTCAGGTAACGATCTGAGAAAAACCTATATGGTTTAATATGTGAGAATACGTGTAGAATTTTCTTCGAAAAATTTGAAGCATAAGAAATGCAAAATGCGAAGGTGAACAAGAAATGACGTTTAAAATTTTGTTAGAAGAATTGTGTATGACCGTGGTTAAGAAATAACCATATTTAAGTTAAGCATTGTAGATGATTGACAATATTGAATGTATAAACCAAGAATGGTTAATAGCTAAGGCGTAATAACCAATTAGTAATGAATAATAACCAATGAATAATGAAAAATTGTGAGATGATTATTTTTCCCTATAAGAGGGTGGCTAATGACTAAAATACCCTTGATGGATGAAACAATGTAATGATTGAGATTTTTATGTGTTATTAAATAGCGTATATTAAGAAAATAAATTTTCATGAGAATTATATGTGTAAGACGTATTAGTTAATTTATTTTAATATTAACTAAGTGAATCTAGGACAAGGAAATCAAGTGAGCAAGAAATAGCTTAAGCTTATGATAATTAATTATCAAAGCTTGTAGGATTGCCATATATGACAATAAGAATGGTTGAAGGAGTATGATTTAATTAATTTGATAAATCAAAGTTAGAAGAGAAATTAAAATATTTTATGCATAATTATATTGGATGCTTGTGGGTATTTAATTAGAGCCCAATAAATAATTAATCTATAGTCCATAAGGGAGCAAGTCCAATTGGATTATGAGATTGGGTTAAATTAATTATTAATCCGATGGTGGCTATTTTAGTAGAGCCCAAGATATATTTAATTAAGTGATTAGATCAAAAGATGGATTGGATTTATAATTAGTCTAATGTTATATTTATTTTGGAGACTAGTTGGAATTATTAGTAGCCCAAACAAGTTGGATTATTTAATGAGCCCAATGGTTGAAGTAAATGGATGATTAATTGATTTAAATTATGGTCCAATAAGATGATGGATTACAAGGATTTTTAGTAGCCCAAATGAATTAATTATAGCCCAAATGAATGATCCAACATCAAAGCTTCTAGAAGGTTAATATTTTGACAAGTTAGCTAAATAAATAAATCAAAAATAGATGAAAAGGTGGAGGTATGGCTTGTTGGTGAGGCCATACCTAGGCATGGTGTGGCTTGTACTTTATTTTTTTTTAAAACAAAATATCCCTAAATTAAAGGAACCAAGCTTGAAAAATGGGAGCAATTGCTACTTAGAATGTATAGATATATGTATTGTATGTATAGGTTTTAAGGCCTATGAATATGATGCCTTGCATTCATTTAAAAGAGTTTTAGAAATTTCAAGAGCTCGCTTGCTAGAGAGAAGAGAGAGAGCTAGTGAGTTGAGTCAAGTGAGTTTGAGAAGAAAGAGTGAGTCTAGTAGTGAGTCACCGAGTCAAGATCAAAGAAAGTTATTTGCTAAGTAGATCAAAGCAAGGAAGCAAGCTAGCAACCAATCAAGAAGGTATGAGTTCTTTGCTCTTAGATCTACTAGGTTTTGATTTTATTTTTTTAGTTTTAAGCCATGGTTGGTTATGGGTGGGGATCATGAAGGATCCGAAGATATAAGGTGGTGATTTGTATGGAGAAAATTTGATCTATGTGTTGATATAAGATTTAAATTCTGGAGTTAGGTTTTTGTGTTTTTAATGGGTTTTGTGATGTTTTGTAAACTCTTTCATGTCAAAAATGATTTTTAAATCATGTTGATGGTTAATATATGTTGTGATACCTTATTGATGTCTAAACATGGTTTAAACATGTATCCATGACCTTAAATGTGTAGAAAACCCTAGATCTATCAAGTTATAATGTTGTGTAAAAATCCTAATTTGGATAGCCACTTTCGATATGTAACTGTTTCAAACCGTAGCTCATTTAAAAAATCCGTCCGTGATAGGACCTAGATTTTCTAGTTCCGGAACAAACCCAACTTGATTGACTAAATTCCGAGTTACGAGCGATTTTTAATGATTTTTCCCGTAAAACTGTCCAGATGCGAAAACTGTGAAAACCCTACTGTCTAGAATCTTCCCGGACTGTTTTGGACCATTAAACGTACTTTAAAAATTCCTAGCTTCTGGATTATGATACTATATATTAAAATGAAGCTCCTGTCCAAAAATGAAGTCATTCCTACTTCGGATGAGATCACAGCGACCGAGTGAAGTTTTCGGTTTTAAAAAGGGAAACTGCCATAAGTTGAGTTTTAATACTCCAAAAATTCTGAAAACGCTACAAGGTGTTATGTATGGTACAATAAAGCTTTCTGTCAAGTTTCAGATTTTTCTAATAGTAATTTGATTTTTAATAATTATTATCGTTTTAGACATAAATGGCATAATTAAAAATAGTAAACAAAGTTGAAAAATTAAAAGAAAATTTTCTTGTGTATGAGGAATAATATGATACTGATTCCCAGAAGATATAAAAATAATAAGTTAATTTCATATTTTTTTTGGAAAATATGTTTGTATCTTGAATAATTAAATGGGTAATTATGTAAAATCCGAATAAATTGTGAAGCATAATTTATTCGACCTAAAGGCATCAAAATAGCATACTGGCTGTGTTATGTGATACATACGTGTAATATGTGACAATTATGTGCCAAATAGATTAATTGGAGTTAGCACTAATTGCTAGTTAACCTATTAATGATTAGATTTTTGAGAGAAAAATATTTTTATTCGCGTAGCGTAATTTGCGTCTGAGGCAAGTTCTCTAACTTACTCAAAGTTATTGATTGGTCATTCAATAGGCTATATTGAATTGTATAATGAATTGGAAATCCAATACGTTAAAAAGGAGACTACAATTTGAATCCAGTTTGTTGGATTTTGAAAACAGTCTAGACGAGACGGAAACTAGTTTGCTGGTTATTTGTGGGAAACCACTCAGCATACTATATTGAGCACTGTTAAAAACTTGATGTGTGCTAATCTTAGAATTATGAATACGTATGGTGTTAAGGTACTATCTAATATTTGATTATGTGCTTAAATATTAGAAGTTGTGTTATGAGGTATAATAAGATATGCTAATTGAAAGATCAATCTTATAACTGATAGGTCTTTCATAAGAGGTTAAATTAGATTATGTAGCAGTAATCGACGGACAAGACAAGTTTCCTAAACCCTACTCAATTTATATTCGAGCAGGATATATTATTTTATTGAGCAAGTTTCCTAACTCAAACTCACGGTATTATGTTTCAAGCATGCTAGTGGTTTAATTCTTTATAATTATTCCACCTCTTTAAATTATTGATTTGCACATAGTGCATGTTGCATATGTTCATCAGGTATGAAAGGCTGATCACCTTCATTACCATAGGGTTCAATTAAATTTGTCCATGGTCATTATTGACACTCAACATTAATTGATTCAGTCATTCAATTATTGAAATTATGATTCATACTCTTTCGCAATTATTATATTGTTGAAAACTCGAAAGCTTATTCTTTCTTTCAATCATGATATATCTTTATTATATTTAAACTTGCTGAGCAAATTCGTTGCTCACCCTTGCTATATCATGATAACAAATTTCAGATTAATACGCTTATTCGAGGAAAGACGGAGACAAAAACAAAGGACAAGATTATTGTGTTATGCATGTTAACTAATTAGTTATTTGATGTAAGTTAATTGTGTAAACCTTTTTATGAATCTAAAGGTATATATGTAAGTTAAGGTTATAAACCTTGGGACATGTTGTAGAATACTCTGAAATAAATAATTTATGTTTATATATTCCGCATTAGTTATAGAACATGTATGAAGATGATGTATCGTGACGTACCAAGTCCAAGGTTCAAGGTACCCGGATTTGGGGGCGTTACAGGTTCCAAAAGAGACACGAACTTCGAAGAAACTTTGACCTATTAGTCCTGGATGAGTTCGATTGGGGTAATGAGTGGATAGTGCCCAAGCAAAATGTAGTTCACCATGAAGATAGTCTTATATAGGAGGATGTTGATAGAGCTGTTGTTGCATCTGAAGCCATCGAGGGTTGCAATCTTCGTAGAATGGGTAATGTTACTAATATCTACTCACGGTGTGGTGGTGTTTTGACTTTGAGGGAACCAAGGATAAGAATTGTAAATGACTTTGATTCTAATGTTGGAGAAGAGGATGAGGAAGGCCTTCCTAACGACGATGAGGATGTGGATGATGATTATGGGAAAAGAGTAACTATTGTTTCGAGTGATGATACCACTAGTACTGGGAGAGATAACGATGATTTGATCCTTGATGATTTTGCTTAATAGCTTGAATGATCTTTTCATTATGATTTGATTCATGATGATTTTGCTTGATAACTACATATTACAAAGGTATCACCATTTATATAATTTGACATTAATATAGTTCAAAAAAATACGACTATAGTAAAATTATCATTTTGACTTAATCTTATTCTCTTCTTGTTGTGATTTGATAACCTGCATTATGAATATGGTAAATCATTAGAAATATAAATATTCATATTATAAAAGTTAAGTATATATAATTTTATAAGTGTAAAATTTACATTGTTAACGACTTGTCGACTTGTGGACGACTATTCGAGCGCCTTGTTGCCTAAGCGCTTAAGCTACCGGCTATCGCCTCGACTTGTTGCCTTGATAACTATGATCTGTACAACCACATCCGGACTCATTATCTACTACCACCAATATTGTCCTTCCTACATCTGCATATTCGAACTCTATTACCCAGCCTCTTTCCTATCCTATTCATCCACTAATTTCCAAAGTAATGACTCATTCTATGAGTCATCGGCTTGGGGATCCTACTGATATTCATTCATCGGTGGTTACATATCTTACGGATAAGACAAGTTCGTTTGGTTCTTCTTCATTGTTGTCTGATACTCTTATATTAGTAGTTCCTGCTAGTTGCATCAGCCTCAAATCTGAGTTATTACATTCCTTTTTCCATGCCCTTAATGGTTACTTTCATTTTGGCTTGGATGTCTTTAAAGATACATTTTTGGTGTCTTCGCCGTCTTCACTTCCGCTTAAAGATGGGAGACTTTTGTTTTTAGATACCGATTGTATTCCGCTTCTTGATGGATTTAAAGTGCTTTGTAAAGGCCTAGTGTAAGAAGGGCAAAGATCTCTTTTCCAAGTGTCTGGACGATCACTTTGGTTTGCTTCCTCTTTTTGGTTTGATGTTATTATCATGTGTGCTACACTTTTGTTCAATCTCTCATGGAAATAATTCGTGTTCTCTATTCATCGAGGCGAAATTGTTTCACTGGTTTTACAGTCACATGGCTATTTTCAAAAGCTCAAGCTCAAGCTCCGGTTACCTCCATGTCCCTTGCGGGGGCGTATTAGGGAATGCAACTATAATTAGTTAATTCTAGATATTAGAGTATTGATACATTAGGAAATAAATCAATTATGTAACCAACATGATTTCATGATTCTCTCCTCCGTGATTCTCTCTTACAATTAATTAGGCCATTATATGATTCTTTCATTGATTAGGTAATATGGTAGTTCACCCATCTCATCTTATATTAGTATAAATACCTCACATCTATGCAATGCACTCTAAGCAATTATCTATACAATTATCAATACAATTATCTATTCTCAATTCAATATTCTCTCTCTAAGTATTTTTTTATAACTAGGATATCCATTTGAAATGTAAAGTGAAGGGTACCTGAAGGTTCATGTGATTTTGTCTTGTAACTAATCTTCAAGAACTCATAACAATTTAATTAGAATTTATCTTTTAATTTTTCTCAATACACATTTATTGATACATATATAATATTTTAATGATACAATAACATTTGTTACAAATAAATGTGTAGTTATATATTATTGTCGTTAAAATAATGTGTTATTGAACATTTATTGAAAAAAAATTTAAAGGATAAATGTAATGAAAGAGATTTTAATTTGTTCAATTCTTCGAACCATTCAAGATTATAACGTTATCTGATAAAATTTTGACTAATGGAAATCATGAATTCAATGGAACTAGAAACTGATACTTTTTTCTTGACGTATCCTCGGAACTAATCATAATTCATCAAAACAAAATTTTTATTTCTGCAAAATAAAACTCTCATATTGGGTTCATAAATTTATTTGTGTGTAGTCGTTCGTATAAAGATCTAGTTTTGGAACCTAAAGAAATAAAAATTTGTGAACATAGGTGAAGATGTTGACCACATTTAACCCATACTTTTTACAGGGCAAAAACTAAAAGAAATGTACGTTATATAAGGAAATAGTGATCATTGCTATACAAAAATGTCTTGGCTAAAAAATGTATAATCATAAATGTTGCAAGAACACCATTATAGCAAAAAATAAAAATAAAAATAAAAATCTATTGGGATGGGGAATGATTCCAAAATAACCTTTTTCAATTGTTTGTGGCAATAAATTTGAAGTTAACAGTACAAAGCTAATTCTTCCTGAGCTTGACTTTACTAGTCTTCAAAAGAAGGCTGACTCAAGAATAACATATGTTGAATACGAATAGCCTTGGTACGTTAATATTCTATAGGTTGAATAATTAAGGAAGAGAGTTTGTATTTTGGTCTCTCTATCTCTCTCTCTATAGCAAGTAACTAACGAGTTTGTGCATGACGGTTTGTGTTTGTTTCAAGATTTGGAGTCTATGCGTGTAAATAGAGGTAAATAATGTAATGTAGGGCCTGATGTCAAAAAGAAAATGGAAATGTGAAATACACAAATAAGAATAGGGTTTAAGCTCGTCACTTCACGAAAAGCAACCAAAAGAGAAAAGAGCAACTCTTCATTAATGAGAATCCATAGTCCAAAAGATAAGAGATAAAATTCGCCACCTAAAGGACTCAAAGGATAAGAGTTAGAATGAGAAGAAATTCATCTGTTAAACAAGTGTCAAGCTCAAATATGTTATCATTTAAAATATTATTTGATTTGATATGCATGTACATGATGGTACTTATAGACCAGTAAAGAATTAACAACCCTCCATGTATAGGTAAGTGAACAACCTTACAATTTTCTATTCGACTGAAAGCTACCAACCATAATACCTGATAAAATATGGCATGCGTGCACAGGGGCGGAGTCAGGCTACAACCTACAGCCAGGCTATAGGCAGTATAAAGACAAGACATGTGATTAATGAAACTATAAAGATAAAGCCTGTGACTAATGAAAATAGAAGAGGTATAATTTGGGGCCAGGCTAAAGCCTGTGTAGCCTACTCCTGGCTCCGCCTCTGTGTATGCAGCCGAATCCTTATACTTAAATCTATAAAATGCTTCAAAGATGACCCTAATTTGCTGAATGAGATTTGATGATGAACCTTCTAAATCTTCTCATTTTCTTAGGTCACGTTGAGGCGGTGATTTTCATGTTTAGAACTCCACATATCAACTCCACATGTCAGTGTTAATGAAAACACTTGACAGTTGACTAACTCAAATCCATAAATAATCTGCCATTAATTTAATTATTAGCGACGAATAACTTGATTTAGGGACAATTAGTTTGGCATACATCCTCTTGCTCACTTTTGGTTGGATAAAAGACGAGACTGGGGAAAAAACAACTTTCCTGCGAACTCTGATTGCTTTCAGGACCTATATATAGGCTCCCCTCTCATTTAGACTCCGTCAGTCTTAATAACTTATTTGTTCTTAATAAGTTTAAGGTACTAGTAGAACTATACAAAAAGCGTCAATGTAAATGTTACTTTATTAGAAAGACTCCACAAATACTTATTTAAGTATTATAACCTCCCAAATATGATGTAAAATCATTAGTAAATTTTTTCCCAAGTATATATGCAGACTATATTTACATTTTTTAGAAAATATCTAGTGTTCCATACTGTGTATGGATCTAGAGATATCTATAGATAGATAGATCAAAGACAGAGAGCTAGAAAGAGCATACTTTTAACATTTTGCAATAGATGTTACACAAGCTTTTGTGCCGCCCTGATAAATCATGATAAGGAATGACATTCTTCAACTTCTCCATAAATGAAGTGATCTTCTTTTTTTTAATCAGAAGACTTCCCTAGTTGGGATGACATTTCTTTGCGTTGGTCTTCGAGATTGAGATGTTTGAAAGAGATATTTTGTAGCTGCTCTTTCCAACTAGAGATTCCTAAATGGTTAGCAAGAAGAGCAAATATCTCCAATGTTTCCTTAGCAATCCTATGTTGCTTTCTCAAAGGTGAATCATCTAGTGTATTCATATTATGCAATCGATATGCCAATATTATGAGGACAACACTGGCATCAACTATAACAAAGCTCATTATGTGCAGCCAATCAGCCTCAATGGTTGATGCCGGAGGATCCGAGACCGATGATACCAACTTGTCATATAATGCATTAATAACATTGAACTATCTAAAGAAAAGGGATCGATACAAAAAGGATAAGTGCTGATGGCATAGCATGGCTTCGAACTTTGGGCTTCGGGCGTACATGGCTTTGGGCGCACTAAGACATTGATATTTTCAGCAATTTACTTTGCTCTTAGCTTTTCTGTTTTGTTTCGTAGTGATGATTTTTTGTAAATATTTCTGTTATGACGTCACATGGTATAGTGGGTTGGTTATGAGGTGTGTGGAGAGAACGTGGTAAGAGTTTTGGGAACAACTACATGTGGTAAGAGTTTTGGGACCAGCTACACGTGGTTTCATTTCAGAAAATTATCAGAGTTTGTTAAGCAGCACTTTTAAGGATTTTTTCCTTTCTTGTTGCCCAAGCTTGTATAGCTATATAACCCGACTTGTAGGTTAATTGAGGGGGTTGAATTTCTGATAATTTTAATCTAAAAGCTAGAGAATTCTTTCTGAGTTTCTTTTGGGCCAATCTCTCATATCTTTACTTGTAAATTTCATATTAACTTAGCCAGTAAGATAATCGTTATCTAGCACACGACATTAGTTGGTATTAGAGCTCATCATTCTCCTGAAAGTTAAAACTCATTAGTTTTAATGGCTGGTACATAGTTGTGGTCATCGTGGACCGATTCTGGCTGAGGAAGTCCTACACCGTGATCATAAGGCTCAGAATGTAATGATTGAGGATTTATAGAGACAAGTTGCAAAGCTAATCTGACGTCTAACAGCGCAAAATTAGGGCAGTCGTGGACCGATTTTGATTGAAGATCCCACACCTTGATTGTGATGAGGAAGTGTATGAATCTGATTCTAGTTTTGATAATCTTTATCACTATAGGGAGAAACTATGGGAGTGACGTGGTCGTGATAATCGTCGTCGAGATTTGGGTGTCAAAGTTAAACTACCGAAATTTTCTGGTACACTATAAGCAGAGGGATTCGTTGATTGGGTAAATGAAGTGGAACAAATCTTCGAGTACAAGGAGGTTCCAGATGGTGTTAAGGTGAAATTGGTGGCCATTAAACTTAAGGGCAGGGCATATGCTTGGTGGGAACAGTTGAAACGCTCCTAACAGAGACATGGCAGATCTAAAATCATCGATTGGGAGAAGATGAAGAAGAAGATGTAGGGTCACTTTCTTCCTTTTGGCTATACTCAGTCCCTGTTTAAGAGGTTCCATCTATTAAGGCAATGAGCTAGGTCAGTAGATGATTATAAGGAGGAATTCTACTAATTAATAGCCCAAAATAATTTATTTGAAATAGAGGAACAACTAGTAGCACGGTATTTGGGTGGATATATAGCGACAACAAATATAAGAAGTACTCAATTTCCATTCAATATGGAATGTGTCAGAAGCTTACCAACAACCACGAGACGTGGAACAACAATAGAATCGGAGACCGATGTTAAGGAATAACCTAAACCGTAGGCCTGCACCACTTCAACAACCTCGTCCTATACCAATACAACCTCAAGGTAATCGTATTTCCAGCATTAAATATTTTAGATGTGGTAAGCAAGGGCATCGGGAAACTGAGTGCAAACAGTTTGCCAATCAGTAAGGCAAAAACCTATTAATTGAAGAAGATGGAGTGAATGATATGGTAGAATGGGGAGAACCTATATATGATGATTATGAAGATGAAGATGTGTTATATGGTGATGGGCATAAAACTTTAGTCATTCACAAGAGTTTACTAACCCCCAAGAATGATTCTTAGGATGATTGGTTAAGAACTAACATAATATACAACTTGCACGGTGGCAGACAAAGTTTGTAAAATGATTATTGGCAGTGGCAGTTATGAAAATGTGGTGTCGGAAGAAGCTGTCTAGAAACTACAATTGAAAACCAATTGACACCTTAAACCATATCAACTGTCATGGCTGAATAAAAGAAATGAGGTAACAATTGACAGAAAGTGCTTAGTGTCTTTCTTGACCGAAAAATATATTTTGACAGTGCTTGGTGTGACGTGGTATTTATGGATGCATATCATGTGTTGTTGAAAAGACCTTGGCAATATGACCAAAGAGTTGTAACTAATGGTCGAAGGAATACCTACTCCCTTAACATCAAAGAGAAAAAGATTGTGTTAGCGCCTAGGCAGGAGGAAAGCGGTTTGGCTCGGGTAGTTGGGAACATCGATTTGTTATCATCATCTAAATTCTTGACTGAGGTCGAGCGTGAAGGAGTGATGTATACTTTACTTCCTTGTTGAAGTAGTTTGGCAGTGGAGAATACTAAAATATTAGTCGATGTGCAGAAATTGTCAATCGAATTCTCTGACCTTATGCCCGAAGAGCTTCCATGCGGGCTACCACCGATGAGGGATATTCAGCATCAGATTAATCTTGTGTCATGTGACAGGATTGAGTTTTCCAAATAGATTAGCTTACAGACTCAGCCCCAAGGAGTCTGAAGAGCTACAAAGATAGGTAATCGAGTTGATGGAGAAGGGCTACATTCGGGAAAGTATGAGCCTATGTGCAGTGCCTACTTTGTTAGTACCGAAGAAGGATGGATCTTGGTGAATGTGTATTGACAACCGAGCCATCAACAAGATCACCATAAATTACTAATTCATAATTCCTCGTCTAGATGATATATTAGATCAGCTGTAAGGAGCTAAAGTCTTTTCCAAGATTGATCTTAAGAGCAGATACCGTCAGATCAAGGTTTGGCCTGGAGATGAGTGGAAAACAACATTCAAGATGCAACATGGGTTATATGAATGGATGGTTACTCCCTTCGGTCTCTCCAATGCTCCTAGTACCTTCATGAGATTTATGCATCAAGTATTGCAACCTTTTATGGAAAAATTTATAGCTGTGTACTTTGATGATATTCTAAGTTACAGCCCGAACTGGGAGTTACACCATGAACACCTCCGAGCTGTTTGTTTTTAATACACTGAGAAGGGAACGACTGTTCGTAAATCAAAAGAAGAGCATTTATTTTACGACTTTGGTAAGTTTTCTTGGGTTCGTTGTATCCACTGAAGGAGTACATGTCGCCCAGTCCAAGGTAGATGTTGTTCGAGAATGACCTACGTCGAAGACTATACATGATGTTATAAGCTTCCATGGATTGGCTTCCTTCTATCGTTAGTTCATTAGGAACTTTAGTACTTTAATTGCACCACTCACAAAATGCCTGAAAGGAAAGTTGTTCTTGTAGTTTGAAGAGGCCGACGCCAATTTTCGACTGGTTAATAGAAGATGACCAAAGCACTAGTATTGACATGCACTTCCTAATTTTAAGAAGGCGTTTGAGGTCAATTGTGATGCCTCTAGGGTCTGCATTGGTGGGGTTTTGAGCCAGTTGGATCGGTTAGTTGCTTTCTTCATTGAGAAGTTGTCGGGATCTAAGAAGAACTACTTTACTTATAATTTGAAATTCTATGCCATAGTTAAATCTATGAAACATTGGCATCATTATCTCATACAGCAGGAGTTCATTCTTATCACCGACCATGAGACTTTAAAGTACATCAATGGTTAACATAAGCTTAGCCGAATACATGCCAAGTGGGTGGCGTACTTACAAGATTTCACTTTTACTTTATGGCACTAAGCGGGAAGTTTGAATTGTGTTGCTGATGCACTTAGCCGCTGTGCCTTACTCCTCAACACAATGAGTATTAAGGTTACAGGATTTGAATCTTTTACTGATATATATGTCTATGACCCTTTCCTTCAGAAAGATAGATTTGGAAGTAAAAGAAGGTCAATCGATGACATGACTACATCTTGCACGAGGAATATTTATTTATGAGATTATAACTATGTATACCAGATTGTTCAGTTCGACAGAAGATCATTAGTGAACTTCATAATGAAGGGTACTTCGGGCGAGATAAGACATTGACCTTGGCATCGGCTGACTATTATTGGCCGAAGATATCTTACGATGTGACTCATTATATGAAGAGATGTTATGTCTGTTAGAGATCTAAAGGGGTTCTTACAAATGCAAGTTTGTACAATCTTTTACCAGTTCTTAAAGCTCAATGAGTTGATATAAGTATGGATTTTATGTTAGGATTTATTCGAACCCAACGAGCGATGGATTCAATCTTAGTATTAGTTGATCGATTTTCCAAGATGGCTCATTTCATTGCTTGTTAGAAGACAATGGATGCTAATCAAATTGTTCATTTTTACTTTTGGGAAATTATACGTCTGCATGGGATACCAAAGTTAATCACCTCTGACCGGGACATTAAATTTATGAGTCATTTTTAGAGAAGCTTGTGGGAGAAAATGGGGACCCAACTAAACTTTAGCAGTGCGTACCACCCTTAAACCGATGGTCAGAGCGAAGTGGTGGACCTAAGTTTGGGAAATCTTCTAAGGTGTATGGCTGGAACTAAACCAAAGCAGTGGGATCTAGCACTTTCTTAGGCTGAGTTTGCATATAACCGATCAAAGAACCGAACTACATGAATGAGTCTTTTTAAGGTTGTGTATGGTCAGAATCCAGTTGGAGTCCTGGACTTATCATTTATTCCCAGGATTGGTCGTGTAAATCCGAAAGCAGAAGAAATGGCAGGACATCTTTAGGAAATCTATGACCAGGTTCGGCAGACCATTCGTGACAACAATGCCAAATCCAAAGGTCGGGCTGATAGTCATCGCCATCAGGTACTCTTTAAGGTTGGTGATGTTGTTTGGGCGGTGTTAACTCGTGATCGGTTTCTTATCGGAGAATATAACAAGCTTAAGGATCGAAAGATCGGGCCTTGTGAAGTTTTGTAGAAGATTGATGATAATTCTTATCGACTGCGTAGTCTTAGCCACCTGTAGACCTCGGACGTTTTCAACGTTAAGCACTTGAGTACTTATTCTGGGGATTCTGAGGATAATCATGTGAACTCGAGGACGAGTTCTTTCCAACCAGGGATGACTAATGTAGGAGAATCCGAGACTGATGATGCCGACTATGACGACTTGTCAGATAATGCATTAATAACATTGAACTATCTAAAGAAAAGGGATTGGTACAAGAAGGATAAATGCTGATGGCATAGTATGGCTTTGGACTTCGGGCTTCGAGCGCTATTACTAAGACATTGTTATTTTCAGGAGTTTACTTTGCTCGTAGCTTTTCTATTTTATTTGTTTTATTTCATAGTGATGATTTTAGTAAATATTTTTGTTATGAAGTCACATGGTATATTCACGTGGGTTGGTTATGAGTGTGGAGAGACCGTGGTAAGAGTTTTGGGACCAACTACACGTGGCTTCATTTTAGAAAATTATCAGAGTTTGTTAAGAGATTTTTTTCCTTTATTGTTACCCAAGCTTGTATAGCTATATAACCTAGCTTGTGGGTTAGTTAAGGGGGTTGAATTTTTGATTATTTTAATCTAAGAGCTGGAGAATTCTCTCTAAATTTCTTTTAGGCCAATCTTTCGTATCTTTGCTTGTAAATTTCATATTAAGTTAGCCAACAGGATAATCGCTATCTAGCATATGGCGTCAATGGTTTTACTTGTTGTATTTCTTTGTCGAGCAAGCTTCATAAATTGATTTAGCTTTGAAACCTAATAGAAATGACATTAGAAAAATAAGTTCTTACAACTACCTATTATCATAATATGATCAAAATATATATAATTTTGTTATACGTAATGGTCTATACAATATTTTTTTGTAAAATAGTGAATCCCATATATAAGACAATTAAATATGATACCCACTATTTTATAAAAAAATATTATATAAATTATTACATATAGCAAAATTCAAATAAATATATTGAGCGCACAAACAGAACTGCTTGATCTAGATTCTAGACGCGTGCATAAGTTAAAAACGGGCCAATTTCTGAACAAATTATGTAGGGGTAACTTTTGAAAGGATTGGAAAAAAAGTCAAACTCAAAATAAGTAAGAATTAAAACATACTCCCTCCCTCACCTGAATACTAGTCTGATTTAATTTTTTTGATCAAATTGATTTTAAAATTGATAATTAAGTAAGTTTATTTATATTTTTAAATTTTTAAAAATTAAATATTATAATAAATTAAATATAATTTTTTATAATTATAATTTTTTGATTTATATTTTTAAAAAAATTAGATAAATTGTAATTTTTAAATTAATAAATTTAATTTTAAAATTTAAATTAAATCAATTTTTACAAGACGAATAAAGTTTCATCTAAAATTTATTAAACACAAATCAACATAAATCACTGCAAAACACTAAAAATAAATAGTTATATGTCAACAGTTCTTCCTACTTCTTGAGTTTTAAAATATAATATGACTTGCCCTCGTATTTCCCAAGATATATAGTACACTGTTGATGTCATAAGGTTGACTCCGATGGAAGACCTAGGCTGAGAGCAATGATGATAAAAGGGTGCATATCTAATTTTCCTGAATGAAATTATTTAATCATTTGACAGCATAATATTGTGTTGAGTTTGTAAAAGAATTAATATTGCATGTTGTCGTTAATAATAATATTTATATCATTAAATATTTATTGGGAAATTAGTTAAAAGGTGAAACTGAGTGATTAACATAGATCCTCAATTAATTAAAGTTGAACCCTCATACCCCATCCACCATGTCAGCCACCACAGCTCCAAATGTCCCGAAAATATAGTCATAAGTCATACAAGAATCATCAAGTGTGTGATGCAGAAGCCCTGCAGTAACTACTGTCGATTCGGCGCCTATCATTGCAAGCAAAACTGCGGTTCCCACACAATGCTGCAACTCTGCAAGTAAGAATCCCCAATAGCTCGCATCAACAAAATCAATACATAAAAATATTTCATAAAAAACACATTAACGCCAAATTCAAAATAAGAAATAATTTCTTCACAAAATACAAAAGAATGTACAGAAAAATAAGATAAAATTCATTTTATATCTTCCCTCTATGAATTTTCTCAGCTTCACAAAAAGCCTGATTACAACATCATTACGGAATATCTTGCGCTTCATTTGTGCATGAAAGAGCAAATCTTTGGCATAAATTCGTCAACCTCTATGTAATCATAGTCAACCAACCCTAAATAGTTAGACAAAAGACTAGCAATGTACAGTAATATTTTCTTATCAAAGGAATTAAAAACAATATACATCGATGAAGTACAAAGTCTCATCTACAGCAGCACAGCCAGTGCAATCCAAAAGAGGAAGAAATTAAGAAGAGAGAGAATTATATACTTGCTTTGTCTATTGTAAAGTATATATATCGCACCCAAATTTGCATATGAACTCAAAATTACTTTTTGAAACCCAGAATTTCAGTTTCTAAACTTCTTGTTTTCAGATGATATTTATCTATTTTTGATCCACAGCAAATACTTGCTACGAATCATTCATATATATATATGTCTCTTGTGGTGATTTTGATGACCTTGCAAACAATGTAGGCATGTAGTGATTTCTGATGTCCTACTACTTGTATTCTACATATTCAACAAATTTAAATGAAGAATTCATTTGAACGTGCAGATGATGACACAATCCTGATCATGTTTATATATCAAACGAGGTTAGGAGTTATGAACTTCAATGTTTTATCGGATTGATTCAATAATCAGTTGGGCTGAAACTAATTCAAGGGGGAGCTCAATTTACAGCCAAGAGCCTAATATTTGAAGCCCAACAAAAACTAATCAGCAGCTCCTCCAACTTAAGTTGAGGCAGCCCAACAAATAAAGCTGTTGGGCCCAAATCTAAGTCCAAATCTACGACAGTTTTGTTAAGGCTATAATCCAGTCCAACTAACATAAGGAAATTAAGGAATCAGCATTAAAACAACAAAGGAGTTCTAGTTCAATTGGAATTCAGCTTACGTGGCTTCTAGATAAATCAATGCAGCTTGTGCTTTCCTAATTTCGGGTGGGTCCTAAGTCCAAAATAGTTTCCGTCAAAGAAGCAATTAAAAAGACTAGCTGGCCCATGCCAATTTGAAAGGCAACACTGTTCATCAATTAGAAGTTTAAAGCCTTGGGAAAATCAGAATACTTTAGTAATCCTAGAGATTATCATAGTCACGGTAATGAAGAATAGCATCAGCATACTCACGGCGTTAGGAAGTAATTAAGAAAGTTGAAGTATAATTGTAATTAGGAAACTAGTTAGTAAAGATTTTATTTCCTTAATTATTTTTATTATTCATGTAATTAGTTTTCCTATTGGATTTAGGAATTTTAAAGTAATTAAGATTTCTAGAATTTTCTATATAATAGTATAAATAGGGGACATGACTAATGTAAGAAAAAAGTTTTGGTGTTTATAAAATTATCGAGAGATTTTTTTCTTTTGGTTATTTAAGAACTAACGAACTTATCGGAATAATCCGTGGCGTTCAACACGATTTATCAATCAATAGCCCATAATTGATTGTAGCGTCATTCTACTATATATCAACTGTTGATTGTACCAAGATTACCGCTTTAACATATAAGAAAGAGGTTAAGATGTCATTGATGTTCCACCCATAATCATTGTTAGAATGATCCGAAAGACAACCACCTCAAGCAAGCGTGCCATGAAGTTTATCAACTGGTTAGATTCTAATAACGATATTTTTGTTTACGGCCAACAGACCTAAATGTTTTACATTTTTCTTATGCCATTATATCCCAGATGTACCAAGTACAAAATTCTGAGTAGGACATGGCGAATAAAGGTACATTGTCATAAACTATAGATACTGTGTAGCTTATTTGGATAAAATCTGTAATATAAATATACTACAAGATTTTCCAGATGGAATATGTGTCTAGGAGATTAATACAAAGCTATTCATCCAAAAAAAAAAACAATGTAAAGACAAATTAAGTAGTTAGAAATTAAAATCAATATATTTGAATAGTTGATGTTATATATTATAATATGTCAGCAATTGGTAAATTCTGATTGCCTAGGATTCTACATACCAAACATTGTAGGCATGTGACAATTTCTAAGGGGCTACATCTTCTTTCATACAGATGCAACAACCAAAATACAGTTGTTGCATTGTTTTCTACAATATTGGTAAAGAGTATATCTCATACCAAGTACAGAGTTTTGATAACTAGGAGTACAGGACATGGAGAATAACCGTACCACATTGTTATAATCTCCTTGGAGGCTTGTCGCATAGTACTTCATTTGGAAATATATAGTAGCTGGACTGACCTATATATGTACATCTACTCTAACCTAATTAGGCCACCAACTCTCAGCTGCATAAAAAAAATTCTTTACATCTTTTTAATAAATCCATCGGTTAAAAAAATATATCATGGGGATCGGCAGCTTGCCAGGATTTCTTGATGCTAAGCAAATTCTTCAACAAATTCGTTCAACTTCAATGAATACAATTAATGTACCCAAAGGCCACTTCGCTGTTTATGTTGGCGAAAACGAAAGGAAGCGATTTGTGGTTCCATTATCATATTTGAAGCATCCTTCATTCCAAAAATTACTAAGCCAGGCTGAAGAAGAATTTGGGTTTGATCATCCTATGGGAGGTCTCACAATCCCATGCAGGGAAGAAACTTTCATTCGTCTCACTTGCAGTTTGAGTTCCTCCTGAGTAAAGCCGATAATATTATACTAATACACTTAATAGTCTTGTTACATATTTTCCGAGGGAGGATGTTATGTTTACCCATGACCAAAAGTGTGCTTTCCACTACTTAAATGTCATGTGGGATGTTCACTGATGTTTCCAAGCAATAACTGGTGATGAGTTGATCCTGCGAATCATCTGGAGGGTTGGTAGCTAGGTTGACTTATAAGAAGCACCCCTAATCTACAGTTAATTAAGCCTATCGCCATGTTTGTTGCACTTCAGCAAGTGGTGGAATCTTAGGGAATAATCATTTTACGTATGCCACTCAAAAGTTAGCATTGCGTGTTCCGTACACATATATTTCGACCTTCGGCGACATGTACACACAGTTTGTCGGTGACTATTGCTAACCCTAAATTGCCTTTTTAGCGACAGAATAGTCGTCACTAATCTTTAATGTTATTATACATGAAGTTTCAGTTTTACTTATTTTTCGCTAGAAAAATTAGCTGGGTCAGTAGACACATTCGCTATTAGAAGTCACAAAAATCAAGAAAAAATGAATTAATATTTTCTAGTAACAAGATGTTGGTCTTACAAAGCTGTGAAGACATTGAATTGTTTTAAAACATAATCGTGAACAAGCTAAATCAAACATATTCAGAGCACTTTTTCCTATGTTCTCATTAATAAAAATGATAAGCTAGCTGTCCTTAACGCTAATATATATATATATATATATATATATATATATATATATATATATATATATATATATCATTGGCTCACAACAATGTACTTAGAATCTGCACTTTGTAATCATATATATCTCACCAATGTGGAAGAGATCAATAAATAGAATTTCTTGTTATCATAAAAGGTAAAGAACTACTATATGGAAAAGGTGACAAATATCCAATGGGATCATTTTTTTCTCTTCTATAACTTGACAAGCTATATAACATGTATTGAATCAAAGGCCATTTAGATAGTTATTTCTGATGTTCAACCGTTTCCATTTTCATCATAGGTTTTCCTGGCTAGTGAATACATATGTTTATAATTTTTATTTTATTTTTGTTTTTATTTTTATTGTTATCATGGCACAGCTCCCCGTTGTGCAACTATCATTAATTGCATAAATTTGTAATAATCAAGCAATTAGGAGGCCGACTCAGGAAGAAGGTTTTTTGAACTCTTGTTTAGGTAAGGTACACTGAAAGAATATCATCATTTTTTGTGATAAAAAAATTAACTCAACCAATAATGCTTGTTCATGTGTGGAACTTAATACGTCAAAGAACTTCAACGAGTTCTATTAAAAATCATAAAGAAAAAAATTGAGGACACGTTTTCTTATACCTAATCAAACTCATCTACAATGAAAAATAAATAAATAAATAAATAAAGAATTAGTTTTGTATGTGGAATGGTTATTGCTGCTAATTTACAAAATTCTGTTATCCTCGATCTTGCTAATACATAGAATCAGCTAAAGCAAGAAGTAATAGCAATAAATATATCCTCGGTGCCCGGAATTGTAAGACCTCCCATAATTGGATGATCGAAACCAAATTCTTCTTCAACTTGGTTTAGCAAGTCCTTGAATGAAGGTTGGCGCAAGTATGATATGGGAACCACAAATCTCTTCTTTTTTCCCTCTCCAACATAAACTGCAAAATACCCCTTCGGAACATCTAGAGATGATGAAGTTGCTTCTTTTGTGGCCAATCTAGACCTCCATATCATCTTCTTGGCATCAGCAATATGAGGCATACGGATACCCATGATTTTGTAGCGATATTTTCTTCAAAAGAAAGAACAACAAAGTTGAAAGACAAGAAACTTATAGAATTTGAGAACAAGGTAAAGACGGATGATATTTTAGAGCTTGTGATAATGTGTAGCTATTGTGCAGAAATTTGTTGGTTTATATATTGTATTTAAGAGAATAAGTGGGTGACGAGGAGCCATGTAATTCAATGGGGCCTAATAATATGGGAGACAAAAGCATATGAGGGATGAAGTGACTTAAATTGTGTTCCAACTTATCATCAGGGTGCGTGTTAAGTAATGGACCGGTAAACTGATCAGTTTTCACAAAACAATCTTGCCCTGCTCGAAATTAGACGAGATAGGGTTCATAGGGTCTAGATTTTCTTTTAGGTTCTTACGATTGTAATCTTATATAGCCATGACTGTGCTGTCTACGTTATATTGTGATTGGGTTCCCAGTTTTTCTTTTTAATGCATTTTAATTTAGCAACAACAAAAAAAAGCCTCTTGATTATTTGATAGCTGGCCACTTCGCTAAAATAATGATTTAGGACAACTGCTCTTTCTATGTTATACTCATGTTGAGCACAAGCAATGAACGATCAAATTAGTAAACACGACAAACACAATACAAGATAATTTAGTTCATACTCTCTCTCTCTCTCTCTTTCAAAAGTAGAGAGATTTTTTTCTTTTTTAGAGTTATAAAAAAACTTATATATTTCTAGACTATAAAATGACTTTTTACCACCATTTCTAGCATCATGCTGGTCAACCTCTACTAAATTATTAACTAATATTAGGGCATATTTAGAAATATAAAATTATTCTTAAAAAAATTATGACTTTAAAAATGTAATTCAAATTTTAGAAAGGCCTAGCAAGCGACTGAGAGTCGAGCTTTGATCAATACGATAATCTCCTTTGACAGAACACGAGGAGGGAGCAACTTGTCATCATGAATTTTGAAATTCCTAGCACCCCAAAGTTTATAGAGAGTTGCAGCCAAAATCCATCTTAGAATGTCTTTATGCATTTTTCTGCTTTGATATTGGTCAATGAAATCAAAAATATCATTCCAGTTAGAAGGTAGTCCAAACCAATGCCCACTTGCTATAACAATGGTGAGAACTTCGTAGGAAAAAGGGCAGTTAAAAAACAAGTGATCAAAGGTTTCATTCACGAAAGAGCATAGAGGACATCTAGAAGCGCTATGATTGGAATAGGTCATAGTGATATCATTTGAGGGAAGTTTTCTCAAGAAAGCTAGCCATTGAATGAAGGAATATCTAGGAATATAATGTTTGTGCCAAATAATGTTGTACCACGGAACATTTGCAACTTTGTGCCTAATTGAGTCCCAAATAATGTTTGCTTTAAGAGTTTTGATATCAGTGGAGGCCCAAGTAATTTAATCATCATTATCAGAAGGAGAAGTAACAATAATAAGAAGTTCTTTATTCTGGTCATTTGCAAGGAACCTTCTAGGAAGCTGCCAACTGCAATTGTGGATAATGGAACTCAATAAGGCTTCAGATGGTATACCAGAATTGAGAAGCAGTTGGGGATTAGGAAAAATTGAATGATCATTTAACCAAGGATCATATCAAAGACTAAAATGATCCCTTCTACCCACATAGTATTCAAGGAATTGAAGAGCAATAGGTCTAAGTTTGAGAACTTGCCTCTAAGTCTAAGAGCAATCAGGGGGGATAGGTACATGCCAGAAGTTCTTATGTTTAAGAATATTACCTCGAACCCACACAGCCCAAAGTGAGGAGAGTTGATGTTAAAAGACTTTAGTGAGATGTAGAAGAATAAGAGCTTTGTTCCATTCTTCAATACTTTTAATTGTTAATCCCCCTTCAGTCAAGGAGAGAAAAATCATGTTCCAGAAAACTTTTGCACCAAATCTACCAAGAGAAGGTCCCCTCCAAAGAAATCTACAAAGGATTAATTGGATTGACCTTAAGACTGATTTTGGCAGGATGAAATGAGTAGACCAAAAAAGATTGAATATCAAAGAGCATAGATTTAATGAGTTGTAGTCTTCTGGAGTAAGCAAGAAATCTTGAGGTCCAAGAGGTAACCTTAGAAGTAATCTTTTGGATCAAAGGAATGCAGTCGTTATGTGAGAGCTTTGAAGAGATTAGGGGAGCACCCAAAAATTTGATAGGGAAGGAACCCATTGTAAATCCAAGTAAATTTTGGATGAAATTCAAATCACTGTCTTCAACATTTGACAAGAAGCGTTGACTCTTTTGTGTATTTGGAATAAGCCCAGAGAACAAAGAAAAAGTATGAATGCAAGAGTGAACAATGGCCACAGGTATAGAGCTGCCATGACAAAAGATCAATAAATCATCTGCAAAACATAAGTGAGTAAGGGTAAGTTTGCCTTCTTTAGTCCTCCAATGATATTTGAAACCATCTTGACTAGCACCTTTTTGTAGAATCATAGAAAGAGCTTCCATTATTAACATAAAAAGATATGGAGAGATAGGTTCTCCCTATTTTAAACCTCTGGCACCTTTAAAGTATCCAGCAAGAACACCAATAACTTTGACTGAAAACATAGCAATGGTGAGGCAAACTTTGATCCATCCTATAAATTTAGGAGGAAACTTGAAAAGCACAAACAAATCAAAAAGAAAGCTCCAGTATACAGTGTCAAAGGCCTTTCGCAAATCAATTTTGAGAGCGCATCTTGAAAGTCCAGAGCTTCTACGATAATTTTTGAAAAGCTCATGAGCTAAAAAGATGTTGTCATTAATGCCTCTGCCCGGAACAAATGTTGATTGAGCTCTGTCAATAATTGAAGGAAGGACCTTTTTTAACCTGTTAGCAATAATCTTGGAAATGCATTTATAGGTAGTATTGCAACATGAAATTAGTCTAAAATCAGTCATGGAAAGAGGATTTGCAATTTTTGGGATAAGTGCAATAGCAGTAGCATTCATACCATGAGGAAGATGACATGTGTACGTAAAAAAAGTATTGGACAACATTTGTGAAATCGTTACCAATAATCTCTGAGCAGTGTAAGAAAAAGTTTACATTAAAGTCGTCTGGGCCTAGGCTTTTATTTTTCTTCATCGATTTCAACACAATGTAGATCTCATCATTTAATATAGGAGCTTCTAAAATGTTGGCCCGCAGGTTAATGATGTGCTTTGTTACATGATGGGATAAAGCATCATAACCAGGATAGTCATCAAGAGAAGATCCTAGCAAGTCCTTAAAATAATTAACCGCAACTTCTTTAATTTGATCTTGACCTTCCACCAAATCCCCAGAATTGTTTTTAATAGCCATGATCTTGTTATGATTCCATCTGCTTTTAATAAAGTTAGCAAATAATTTGGTATTCTTGTCTCCAGAAGATAGTCATGTAGCTCTAGATTTCTGCTGCAAGAGAGATTCTTCCATTTCCAAAGCTTTGCATAGACTCTGGGTACAGTGCTTTTCTTTGGCTCTTAGGATGGAATTTGAAGGAGACTCATTAAGAGCAGTTTGAATAGAGTGCAAATTAGCTTGAAGATTTTTGACATTAGAAAATAGATTTTCGATTGAAGAGTTAAGAGAGATGAAAGCTTTCTTTATTCGCCTTAATTTTTCAGCAAGAATATACATGGAGTTACCAGTAACATGAGAGCACTAAGCGTCTTGGACCGTAGAAAGGAAACCATCAAGGTCTAACATGTAGTTGAAGAATTGAAAAGGCTTTGACACTTTATGAAGTTTGATACCATAATTTAAGATAATAGGATTATGATCAGAAAGACATCTGGGAGCAAAAAGAGCTTTAGATTCTATCATGTTGTTGAACCAAGCAAGGTTGCCTAAAGCTCTATCCAATTTCCTGTAAATGGGATTAAGTACTTGGCAATTCCACCAAGTATTGATTTTGTTCATTCTTGGGTACATGACACACTGTACTCAAGTTGTTATCGTAATTTCATTAATATATCAAACTACTAAATTAAACCTACATCTTATTATTTTTAAGAGTATATTCATATTAAATTTTATAATTGAGACTTTTATTGTACATGTGATACCCCGAATTTTAGTAATATTTCATTTAAAGGAAATATTAAAAAGATTAACTTATGTGGAATTAAGTGATCATATTGTGATGAGAATGAGGCTACATAAGTATATTTTTATATTTAAAATTAGAATGAAAAGGAAAGCCAATATAGTTTAAAATTTTGTTTATTGTGTGGAAGAAATAAAAATGTGAAAGGATATATGATTAATTAAATCCACTGATTCAAAATTGAGGACCATGTGAATTAATATTATTGATTAATTTTGTGGGTATTAATTAAATTTAGGCTATTTAATTAATGACCTAAATATGAGCCTTTAAAGGCTAAGATAATGTGCGACTTAATTACACACTGAGCTTAAATAGTATAATTTGGATCAATGCCCAATAATTATATTGGTACTCAAATGAGTAATATTTTTTTTTTTTAAAATTGGGTACAATTTATGAGACCATTAGATTAAAGAGTTAGTGGGTGATCTATTATACTTTAATTAAGCCAAAGTGACATGGTGGGGTAATCCAGATGTTGATCCAATTCTATTTAATTACATCAAACCCAATGTAGTAGCTAATGGATGCCCCATTCTTTATCCAAAAGCTAGAAGGATTAAGTTCAAAACTAAGTTGCTCTAGGTACTATTTTCGGCAGCCCAAAGTGATATTATTATATGGAAGTAATTGTTATTACTTCAGCCAAGTGGGGTTCTCAAAACTATTAAGTGTATATGTATATAGAAGTTAACTAGAGCAGCCCAAGTTAAATTATTGCATCAAGCATGTGTATGGTACAATAAAACTTTTAAAACCCAACCTCTTTTGTTGCTTACAGGTTCAGGTGCGTGAATATGGGGGCTCAATGTGTTAAGTTATAATAAGTCCAATGTTGGATTAAATCAAGACCAAGGTCTAGCCCAAAATAAATAAATAAATAAATAAAATGTCAAGTGGGGTGCATGAATGTATTAATTGTGTATATATTTATATATATAAGAAATAAATAATGAAGGAAAAGAGGCCAGATTTCGGCAGTTTCAATGAAGGGCGGAGTTGACACTTTAGGGTCAGTTGTAAGGGCTACCTAGGAGCTGCTATAAAGGCTATAAGTAATCTAAGATAGGAGCTATCAATTAGTAGGGTGTGCGTATATGCATGTATGGGTATGGCTGATTACTCTTTTTTTTTATATAACTTTTTCCTTCATATTTAAGAACCTTGGCAATATACAATTACCAAGTATCCGAAAAAGAACAAAAATGGGAGATTTTTGGAGAGAAAGCCAGCCTTATTGCTCCTAATTCCACCCAATTTTGGGCAGCCCTTTAGTGTAAGTGACTGGGTCATTCCGGCAGACCTATGGGGAGAAAATTAGAAGTGACTCCTTAGGCCAATTAGGGGCCAAGCTGGGTAGGCTAGTGACTAATATATTAAATTAGTAAGATTTAGAGAGAGGAAGAAAGAGGTAGTATATGCATTATTCCCCACCGTGGATGCTTAAAATTTTGGGAGTCATCCAACTTCTCATTTTAAAGCAAAGAGAACAAAGAAAAGTTAGAGAGGGTCTCGGTTTTAGGAGAAGAAATGAAAAGAGAGAGAGAACCGGGTAGCAAGGCAATGGAGAAAACCAGCATCTACTACTTTTTTTAGCAACCATTACCAACCTTCGGTATATTTCAATCACCTAAGGTATATAAATGTTTTTCATTCAAACTCCTACTTACATATATTTTGGTTGTTAATTAATGTATGTTGGTACATTTAAATTGTTGTGGGTGTTGTGAGGTGGTGCCTGGTCGGGGATCATGAAGGGTCCGGTGAGATAAAGTGGAACATGTGTTGGGCCTTACTTGATTATGTGGTCTCCATATGTGTTAATGATAGCAAAACATAAATTTCTAATGCATGCTCACCTCATGTTTGCAATAATGTCAAAAAGAGAAATTTTGTTATGTATGTTTAAAATATGAGTGGATATGAATTTAATGGTTGAATCTATGTATTTGATCAAAGAAGGGCCACTGTTATTGCTAATATGAGCTAGATTACAAGCTTGGATTAATGAATTATTGAATAACGATAGTATAAGCATAATATATGAATAAATGTGAAATCCATGAAGTTTGTATATAAGATGTTAATTCAAGGAAAGAAGCCATAATGGTTGTTTTGGAGGAATTAGTAGAAAAATTTTGTGGCCTAATGTGACGCCCCCAAATCTGGGCCCACACAGCCCAAACTTGAGTCGTCAAAAGACTACAACAAAATTATTACAACAAAGCACAACGTACTACAATACAGTGTATAATAATACACAACTAAGTCTTCACTATTATTGCCACACTATTTTACAAAACGTGAAGACTATGATAACTATTCCTCGGACCCTCACTCCATTCCCCGGCTAGACCCTGTTATGTTTTCATCTCCTGTTGAAAAACAATGGAACAAAAGAAAGGGTGAGCTCAAATAGCCCAGTAAGAAATATCATGACTAAGATAATGACGAATAAATTATCATTAGCCTTCAACAGTTGAGTTCTTGATAGAATACAATAGAATACAAGGTTTATATCAAAAACTGTAGTTAAATTCTTAAACAATGTTCAGATCAATAATAGCAGCGGAATGAGCAATCTATTAGAAGAATAATGCAGACTATAATGTCCACTCGCTTCTCTTTTTCGTAAAAACATCATCAACTTTTATCATCTGAAATACCATTAGTCATGATAATATAAATTCACAGTTCCTGATCATAATCATGCACATCAACAGTTCATCTTTGCACTACGGGCCAAAGATATTCAATATAGCACCAACGGTCATGATTATACCAGATTCAGCCTTTGGTCATAATCATACCAAACAACAGTTCATCTTTGCACTACGGGCCAAAGAGAACATTCACCACGTGCCATAAAAGACACCGAACAGATGTATCGCCTTTAACCTATTATATCGCCTTTAACCTATCATCTGTTCAACAAATATATCACATCTGTGCCCCCGGCCACAGATATTCACAACAGCTTGATTTTTGGATGATTAGAATGATATAAATGATGAACAGAAGAAATAGGATAACAATAAGTATCGGAAGTTTACTTTGTACAGATTCAAATAATGTCCAAATTGTCAACATGATGTGGAGTGAAATTTAAAAATGATATTCAAGATCCACAGTTCAGAATAACGGTTACAATTCAATAGAAAGGTTCACGTAAATAGGAAGGTTCAGTTGAAATAATGAAGTTCAACTATTATGGAACATATAATATTTTCAGGAATTATAGAAGCAATAGTTCCATAATAAATTTCGATTTAGGAGTATGAAAGAAAATAATATCCCTTACCGTAGCAGGTTTGATTAATAAAAGGTGAAGGAAATTAATACAAAGGGTTATTCACCAACAGGCGGCAATCCGCTCCGTAAGGTTATTCCCACAATTTAATAGAATTTGAGTACAAAGAGTTATTCACCAAACAGGCGGCAATCCGCTCCGTAAGGTTATTCCCACAATTTAATAGAATTTGAGTACAAAGAGTTATTCACCAAACAGGCGGCAATCCGCTCCGTAAGGTTATTCTCAGAGATTAATAATGAATGAATACGAAAGGTTATTCACCAACAGGCGGCAATCCGCTCCGTAAGGTTATTCCCACAATTTAATACATGGAAATAAAAGGCACGTCTTATGAGTAAGGAAGAAACAATATTATTATCGAGAATCAAATAATGATAATCCCTTACCATAGTATGTTTGAATAATGGAAGATGAAAAAGATGGTATCCCTTACCTCAACACGTGACTGGATATTGATTTAAATGAGGTTGATTAACTTGAACAGTACACGTATACTTATAGATCTTCACAAATACTCAAGATGACTTAAGCACACTTAGAGAGAACTTCCACAAGAAGTATTTAGAGAGAGAAAGAAAGTTTATGAAAAATCCTTAAGTTAAGGCTTCTATTTATAGCCAAAAATCTTATCATTCATTTAATCTAAACCATTCATTTAAAGATCATCTTTTAATCTACACCATCCATTTCAAATATTATATTATCTTTAATCTACACCATTCATTTCATATCACCTAATAATCACCTAACTTTATATTATAAACAAATCAATTTAATTATTCAACAATAATTCACACTTTAATCTACACCATTCATTTCATATCACCTAATAATCACCTAACTTTATATTATAAACAAATCAATTCAATTATTCAACAATAATTCACACTTTAATCTACACCATTCATTTCATATCACCTAATAATCACCTAACTTTATATTATAAACAAATAACTTTATCAATTCAATTATTATGACTAATTGTTATAAATACAGTATAGTTAGCTCTTAGATATCAAGTCAATAAATTAATGAAATACAACTGTTTAAATAACATCATAATAGAGATAACAATAATGTAAAATAAAGCATACGTTACTGTGTAATGACAATTATTGATTCAATAATGTGAATTACTGTGCATATGTTACTGTGACAATTATTAGGTTCAATAATTTTAAAAACAGTGCAACAACAATTATTGACTCAATGATATAAAATACAGTGTAATGACAATTATTAAATCAATAATGCAAAATACTGTGTAACAACAATTATTGAATTGATAATATAAAATATTATGCAGTGACAATTATCGATGAAATGATGCGTAACAGTTACGGTGTCAATTATCAGACCAATAATATGAGACACTATGCAATACCGTGTGTTACTGTAGAGTACCGTGTGCTACAGAAAATACCATAAACTACCGTATGCTACTATTCTTTTATCACCGGTATTTTAACAGTTCCGTTGACTATTTTTATTTAAAAAGGTTATTTCTGTCGTTTTCTATATCCGACAAATATTCCGTTGTGGGGTCCACCAATAATTTGTTATTTCGGCGCCGTCGGACCAAACGAATATTCCCCGACCAAACGAATATTGTCCGACAAAATAAAATTTGCACATAACATCCTTAACTTTTAACTTTATCGATTTAACCACTTATTGTTTAAAAAAAATATCTATATGAAGAAAAATTAAATTTTGTATTTCATAAAATTCGGGGTCTTACAACCTCCCCTCCTTATGAAATTTCGTCCCCGAAATTGACGTACCTGACATATCGAAGAGGTAAGGATACTTAGATTTCATCTCAGATTCTAGCTCCCAGGTCATTTCCTCAGTATCTTGGTTTCTCCATAAAACCTTAACTTGAGGTATAACCTTTGAGCGTAGGATCTGTTCCTTCTTATCCAGGATCTTAACAGGTACCTCCTCGTATGTTAAATCCTCTGCTATAACGTCTGGTTCTAACTCAATGACGTGGTTTGGGTCCTTCACATATTTACGTAACATAGATATGTGAAAAACGTTATGGATGCGAGACATACTTGGTGGTAGGGCTAGTCTGTAGGCTACGGTTCCTATTCGATCGAGGATTTCAAATGGGCCAATAAATCGAGGGTTGAGCTTTCATCTCTTTCCGAATCTCGTAACCCCTTTCCATGGAGAAACACGTAAGAATACATGATCTCCGACGTTGAAACTTTCGTCTCTCCGATGAAGATCAGCATAACTCTTTTATCGTTCTTGTGCGGTCTGTATTCGTTGTCGGATCATTTAGATCTTTTCGGTCGTCAAGCGTACCAACTCGGGTCCCAACAATTTTGCTTCTCCTACCTCATTCCAACATATTGGAGAGCGACACTTCCTTCCATACAAAGCCTCGAATGGAGCCATGCCTATGCTTGCTTGGTAACTGTTGTTGTAAGAAAATTCCACCAATGGTAAGTACTTATCCCAACTTCCTTTGAAGTCTAATACACAAAGTCTCAAAAGATCTTCGAGGGTCTGGATCGTCCTTTCCGATTGTCCGTCCGTTTGAGGATGGTATGCAGAACTAAAACGTAGTTCAGTGCCCATAGCTTTTTGTAGACTGATCCAAAAGCGTGAAGTAAATCTAGGATCTCGATCAGAAACTATGGAAACTGGCATGCCATGCAATCTCACGATCTCATTTATGTACATACCGGCAAGACGTTCAAGTGAAAAGTTTTCTCGTATAGGCAAGAAATGAGCAGATTTGGTCAATCTATCTACGATCACCCAAATTGCATCTAAGCCTTGAGAAACTTTTGGAAGACCCGTCACGAAGTCCATATTGATGTGTTCCCACTTCCATTCGGGAACTTCAAGTGATTGTAATGGACCTTTAGGAACTTGATGCTCTGCCTTGACACGTTGACAAGTTAGGCACCTTGAGATAAACTCCGCAATCTCTCTTTTCATATTGTTCCACCAAAATGTATGTCGAAGATCTCGATACATCTTGGTACCTCCTGGGTGGATTGCAAACGGCGTGTTGTGTGCCTCCATCATGATTTTATGCTTTAATTCAGGATCGTTAGGAACACAGAGTCGAGAGTTGACTCGAAGTATTCCTTTCTCGTCGATTCTTGCTTCGGGAATGGCACCTTCTTGTACTTTCTTTATCATGTTTATCAGTTCCGGATCGGTAGCTTGAGCAGCTTTAATTTTATCGATTAAAGTTGGTTCTACTCGCACGTGAGCAATCTTCGAGTGGGTCCCTGGTGTCTTTAGCTCTATCTCCATCCTTTGCAAGTCGTACAAAATACACTTTTGTGTTGTCAGCAGTGCACTTGTATTTGCATAAGATTTTCTGCTCAAAGCGTCAGCTACAACGTTCGCCTTTCCCGGGTGATACTGGATTGTGTGGTCATAATCCTTTAACAGCTCAAGCCAACGTCGTTGTTGCATGTTGAGTTCCTTCTGGGTGAAGAAATACTTGAGACTTTTATGATCCGTATAGATATCCACTTTTTCTCCGTACAAGTAGTGTCTCCAGATCTTCAACGCGAAAACGACTGCTGCCAACTCTAGATCATGAGTAGGATAATTTTTCTCATAATCTTTGAGTTGTCGAGAGGCGTAGGCTATAACATTTCCATGTTGCATAAGGACACAGCCTAGACCTTTGCCAGAAGCATCGCTGTAGATAACAAATTCTCCTGATCCTGATGGTATGGTCAGAACAGGAGCTGAAACCAGTCTCTTCTTGAGTTCTTGGAAACTTTTCTCGCATTCCTCGCTCCATATGAATTTTGTGCTTTTCCGAGTAAGCTGCGTTAATGGAGTGGCGATTCGAGAAAATCCTTCTACGAATCTCCGATAATAACCAGCTAGACCCAGAAAACTTCGGACTTCGGTTACTGTTTTGGGTTGTTCCCAATTTAGTACCGTTTCAATCTTCGCAGGATCGACTGATATTCCTTGACTAGAAATCACATGCCCAAGAAACGCGACCTCCTCAAGCCAGAACTCACATTTCTTCAACTTGGCATATAATTTGTTTTCACGGAGCTTTTGTAGTATCAATCTCAGGTGTTGTTCATGATCCTCGCGACTCTTGGAGTATATGAGGATGTCATCAATAAAGACAACCACAAAATGATCCAAATGTTCCTTGAATATCCGGTTCATCATGTCCATGAAAGCTGCAGGAGCATTAGTTAGTCCAAAATGCATGACTAAGAACTCATAATGCCCATAACGAGTTCTGAAAGCAGTCTTTGGAATGTCCTCAGCTTTAACCTTTAACTGATGATATCCAGAACGGAGATCAATCTTTGAGAAATGTTGAGCGCCTTGCAATTGATCAATCCGAGGTAACGGGTACCTGTTCTTGATGGTGACATGGTTCAATTCTCGGTAGTCAATGCACAATCTCATACTCCCGTCTTTCTTCTTCACAAATAGAATAGGAGCACCCCAAGGTGATGCACTCGGACGAATGAAACCGGTATCCAACAATTCCTGTAGTTGGTTTTTTAACTCTTGAAGTTCAATGGGAGCCATTCGGTATGGAGCTTTGGAAATGGGCTTGGTACCGGGTTCAAGATCAATATAAAATTCAATTTCACGGTTTGGGGGTAAGCCAGGAAGTTCTTCAGGAAAAACGTCAGGAAACTCATTAACAATGGGAATATCATTCAAGTTTGACGTATTTTTGTTCAAATCAGTGACATGAGCTAAAAAGGCTTGACATCCGTTTTTCAATAAACGAATGGCTTTATGGCTAGAAATAACAGTTATAGATTTCAATGGTTTAGTTGCTTGAATTTGCATGACAGGTTGATTAGGAATATGAAAACTAATAATCTTATGAAAACAATCAATTTTAGCATGATGGGTAGTCAACCAATCAATTCCTAAAATCACATCAAATTCACGCATCTCCAAAGAAATAAGGTCAACAGGTAATGTGAGGTTGTTGATTTGAACTAGGCAAGATTTATAGACAGTAGATGTAATGGTCATTTCTCCTAATGAGGTTTCAACTGATAAGACAAGATTTAAGTTTTCAATAGTCAAATTTAAACGTTGAGTACATATAGGTGAGATAAAAGAGTGGATAGAGCCAGTATTTAATATGGCATAGACTTCACGAGAATTTATGAATAGCTTACCGGTTATCACCTCATTCGGTTTCTTGACTGTTATCGTCAAATCGAATCCCGAATACTTCATTCGGATCTTCACGTATTTCAACCATGGGAATACCACTGAATAATTTTCTAGCAAACTGTTTCTCGGATTCATCAACTTCATCAGTAGTAAGGTACCAATGATTTCCATTAAAATAGTATTTTCGATAGACTGCAGTTTCCACGATAGTGACTAACTTAACCTGAATTCCTCTAAATTGTAACGCCCAAAAGTATAAAAACATCATTTTTAAATAATCTTGAAAATCATAGCTGGAACACCATAAATCCCAAAGACTAATATGAAAAGTCCATATATTCTGATTCTTTGTTATAGAGCATAACCAGGTGATATCACTCTCCCAATTAGTGAGTAAATTAAAGCCAATAATTTCCGCAAGTTCGTTACTTCCTTTAATTGCTTCTAAGAATGGATCTGGAACGACTGTAGCAGAGCTTTCACCTTCATCCTTACTGGATAGAACACGCATAATTTTTGCCTTAGGCAAATGATTCAACTCTGAGTTTGTAAGAAGATTATTCGTCGCCTCTTGTTTTGCAGCTACATTTGTTTCGGTAATTTCATAGTTAACCTCCTGATTTCCAGATGCCATAATTAACTGTGGTCACAAAATAAATGTTAGTTCAAATAAACTGACTCATCTCTTCATGTTCCTACATTCAAATCGATTCATTAGATAAAAAAAAATCTAATTTAGGTAGGACACACTAGTGATTGATTCTATTCGTCTCTCCCCTCCTAGTTCTAACCCCAGATCTCCATTAAAGACCATATCCCTAAGCTCTGATGCCAACTGTGACGCCCCCAAATCTGGGCCCACACAGCCCAAACTTGAGTCGTCAAAAGACTACAACAAAATTATTACAACAAAGCACAACGTACTACAATACAGTGTATAATAATACACAACTAAGTCTTCACTATTATTGCCACACTATTTTACAAAACGTGAAGACTATGATAACTATTCCTCGGACCCTCACTCCATTCCCCGGCTAGACCCTGTTATGTTTTCATCTCCTGTTGAAAAACAATGGAACAAAAGAAAGGGTGAGCTCAAATAGCCCAGTAAGAAATATCATGACTAAGATAATGACGAATAAATTATCATTAGCCTTCAACAGTTGAGTTCTTGATAGAATACAATAGAATACAAGGTTTATATCAAAAACTGTAGTTAAATTCTTAAACAATGTTCAGATCAATAATAGCAGCGGAATGAGCAATCTATTAGAAGAATAATGCAGACTATAATGTCCACTCGCTTCTCTTTTTCGTAAAAACATCATCAACTTTTATCATCTGAAATACCATTAGTCATGATAATATAAATTCACAGTTCCTGATCATAATCATGCACATCAACAGTTCATCTTTGCACTACGGGCCAAAGATATTCAATATAGCACCAACGGTCATGATTATACCAGATTCAGCCTTTGGTCATAATCATACCAAACAACAGTTCATCTTTGCACTACGGGCCAAAGAGAACATTCACCACGTGCCATAAAAGACACCGAACAGATGTATCGCCTTTAACCTATTATATCGCCTTTAACCTATCATCTGTTCAACAAATATATCACATCTGTGCCCCCGGCCACAGATATTCACAACAGCTTGATTTTTGGATGATTAGAATGATATAAATGATGAACAGAAGAAATAGGATAACAATAAGTATCGGAAGTTTACTTTGTACAGATTCAAATAATGTCCAAATTGTCAACATGATGTGGAGTGAAATTTAAAAATGATATTCAAGATCCACAGTTCAGAATAACGGTTACAATTCAATAGAAAGGTTCACGTAAATAGGAAGGTTCAGTTGAAATAATGAAGTTCAACTATTATGGAACATATAATATTTTCAGGAATTATAGAAGCAATAGTTCCATAATAAATTTCGATTTAGGAGTATGAAAGAAAATAATATCCCTTACCGTAGCAGGTTTGATTAATAAAAGGTGAAGGAAATTAATACAAAGGGTTATTCACCAACAGGCGGCAATCCGCTCCGTAAGGTTATTCCCACAATTTAATAGAATTTGAGTACAAAGAGTTATTCACCAAACAGGCGGCAATCCGCTCCGTAAGGTTATTCCCACAATTTAATAGAATTTGAGTACAAAGAGTTATTCACCAAACAGGCGGCAATCCGCTCCGTAAGGTTATTCTCAGAGATTAATAATGAATGAATACGAAAGGTTATTCACCAACAGGCGGCAATCCGCTCCGTAAGGTTATTCCCACAATTTAATACATGGAAATAAAAGGCACGTCTTATGAGTAAGGAAGAAACAATATTATTATCGAGAATCAAATAATGATAATCCCTTACCATAGTATGTTTGAATAATGGAAGATGAAAAAGATGGTATCCCTTACCTCAACACGTGACTGGATATTGATTTAAATGAGGTTGATTAACTTGAACAGTACACGTATACTTATAGATCTTCACAAATACTTAAGATGACTTAAGCACACTTAGAGAGAACTTCCACAAGAAGTATTTAGAGAGAGAAAGAAAGTTTATGAAAAATCCTTAAGTTAAGGCTTCTATTTATAGCCAAAAATCTTATCATTCATTTAATCTAAACCATTCATTTAAAGATCATCTTTTAATCTACACCATCCATTTCAAATATTATATTATCTTTAATCTACACCATTCATTTCATATCACCTAATAATCACCTAACTTTATATTATAAACAAATCAATTTAATTATTCAACAATAATTCACACTTTAATCTACACCATTCATTTCATATCACCTAATAATCACCTAACTTTATATTATAAACAAATCAATTCAATTATTCAACAATAATTCACACTTTAATCTACACCATTCATTTCATATCACCTAATAATCACCTAACTTTATATTATAAACAAATAACTTTATCAATTCAATTATTATGACTAATTGTTATAAATACAGTATAGTTAGCTCTTAGATATCAAGTCAATAAATTAATGAAATACAACTGTTTAAATAACATCATAATAGAGATAACAATAATGTAAAATAAAGCATACGTTACTGTGTAATGACAATTATTGATTCAATAATGTGAATTACTGTGCATATGTTACTGTGACAATTATTAGGTTCAATAATTTTAAAAACAGTGCAACAACAATTATTGACTCAATGATATAAAATACAGTGTAATGACAATTATTAAATCAATAATGCAAAATACTGTGTAACAACAATTATTGAATTGATAATATAAAATATTATGCAGTGACAATTATCGATGAAATGATGCGTAACAGTTACGGTGTCAATTATCAGACCAATAATATGAGACACTATGCAATACCGTGTGTTACTGTAGAGTACCGTGTGCTACAGAAAATACCATAAACTACCGTATGCTACTATTCTTTTATCACCGGTATTTTAACAGTTCCGTTGACTATTTTTATTTAAAAAGGTTATTTCTGTCGTTTTCTATATCCGACAAATATTCCGTTGTGGGGTCCACCAATAATTTGTTATTTCGGCGCCGTCGGACCAAACGAATATTCCCCGACCAAACGAATATTGTCCGACAAAATAAAATTTGCACATAACATCCTTAACTTTTAACTTTATCGATTTAACCACTTACTGTTTAAAAAAAATATCTATATGAAGAAAAATTAAATTTTGTATTTCATAAAATTCGGGGTCTTACACCTAAGACCAATAAATGTTGAACTAGTAATATTTTGGAATAAGATTTTTTTTCAAAAGAAGTTGATATGGGACTATGGAATCAAACAAAATGGTTTTAAAGTGTGTTTTCAAAACAAAAGAGATTTCTATGTGCTAGAATGTTTTGAATCCATGAAATTTTATGTTGTATATTCATGAGATTAGAGAATAAAATCAAATGGTAGATGAGATTTCAAAACTCTATAACAAATAGTATATGTGATGTTTCCAAGATCAAAAATGTATATATACGAGTATGCATATGGTTTTAAAACCTTGTATGGAAAAGTTTGGGACGTGTAAAGTTTTGTTGATATACTATTGAAATAACTTAGAATAAAAGCAAGTGTTGTCCTGCGGGTCAGTTCGGGTTACGGGTCGGGCCGTGGGTTCGATTCGGTTCGTTTATTAAACGGGTCGTGTAATGTTTTAAATATTAATATAATTAATAAGAGACCCGGATAAATTAATTATTTATTATTTTAATAAACTTTAAATGATAAATAAGGTAAAGGAATAATATTTAAGGAAAATTAATTATTATCTAAATAAAATAATAATTAACAATGATTAATTATTAATTATTTAATAGGTATTAAATAATGAATAAAGGGAATTAAAATTAATTAATTATTTATTATTTAATAATAAATAAAGCAAATAAATTCATCAATGGTTATTAAATTGTTGAATAAAGTTAATAAAATAATTATTTAGTATTTAATTTATATTAAATAATAAATAAGGGTAATAATTAATAAATTATTATTTAATTGATATTAAATAATAATTAAAGAAGAATAAAGTTAATTATTTATTATTTAACTAACTTTAAATAATAAGTAAAGGTAATTAATTAATTATTATTTAATTAAATAATAATTAAGAAAGTTAAAATTATTAACCTAATTACTTATGACTTAATTGATATATTAAGGTAATTATTTATTTTTAAATAAATAAGGTTGATTAATTATTTAATTATTATTTAAGGGACATTAAATAATAATTGAAGGAAGATAAAACCAATTACATAATTATTTATTAATTGATAAATAAGGGTGATTAATATTTTAATTATTATGTAAAGGACGTTAAATAATAATTAAAGGTAGATGAAGTTAATAAAATGATCATTTGTTATTTAATCAATATTAAATAATCAATGGGGTTAAGTAATTAAGAAATTATTACTTAAATGATATTCAATAATCATTAAAGGAATTAAGGATAATAAAGTGGGTAAACAATTTTTGTGTGATTGGTTGAGTCTTTATTTATTACTAAGGTTATAAGTTATCCTTCAGGGATTAATAAGTAATGGTAAGTGATTAAATATTATTAATGGATTAATAATATTGGTAAATTGGGTAAATATTATTAAGGGCTTAATAATATTAGTAACAAAGTAAGGTGTTGTTCAGTACGTGAGAAACGTTCGTAATTGAGTGATGTATTATTAATGTATAAAATTACTGGTCGGTAAATAAAATATTATCCAAGGAGGATAATATTGTCTAATAAATTATGAGTTAATAAATAGGGAATTATGTGTTGCTCAGTCAATTCTTTTGTGAATGGCAACTAAGTCCTTATGCGCTTTACTAATTGCCAGATAAGCATATTAGGTCTTCCAGAGGCAGTAATTGGATTGTAGGAGCGTTAGTGATGGAACGCGGACTCCAGACTGGTAGCGTAAGTCAATGCGCATATCAGGCAAGTCTTTCAGTGATATTTGTTATCCCTGCAAGTTTTCAGTGCTATGTGTTATTTGCATAAAGTATTATGTGTGCACTTATAGTATGTGCAAACTGATTTCTAAATATGTCTGTGTACGGTCATATGATGTTAATAGCTGATATAATTAATGCTATGATTTGTAATGTGTTATAGAAGTTATATAACCTGGATATATTGACATGCATGGTAAGCATGAGTTAATTTTATAAATGCAAAGCATGATAAGCATGATGCCTATTAAAATGCAAAGCATGGAGCATAAAGCATAAATTAAATGTGACATACGTGCTACGTGTTAGCTGTTAGACTTGCTGAGCCGTCGTGCTCATTCTTGCTATAATAAACATTTTCAGCGAGGAGCGTGGAAGTTGAAGATCCCGGTAATCGCGACGAAGATGTAATGAAGTTTATTTTTAGTTATACAATGTTGCTGTTATAACTGCTTATTTTAGACGTTATCAGAACTGATTAGAAATAATGTCGTATCCTATTGGGATTCATTACTGTTCGGTATCATCCCTGATTTAACGTCTTGTATTAACAGTGAAAGGCGGTTGTATTTCAATACGAGTGTTAATGTGTTGTAAACTCGTATAATTAAAAGCAGTTAATATAAAGTCAAATCGACTTATTCTTATATTGTGAGTTTTGTTGCTCACAATGGTTGTAATACACTAGGTCATGAAATATGAATGATCTGAGTTGTAGGATTCGATTAAAGATTTCGATTCTGAGGCAAAGGTTAAATAAATGTAATAAAAGTTTAAATTTATCGAGTTTTTAGTCATTAATGTTGTTGAACATTGTGGTTTGAAGATCGAGGTTGTACAGTGATGAACCGGATCCGAGGTTCGAGGAACCCGAATTTGGGGCTGTTACAAGTTGGTATCAGAGCTGATAGGTTATAGACCTTAGGAAAGAGTACCTTAGGCTATAATCATGGAAAGATAATGAAGAAAGTGAAAGGATAAACTCATATAGAGTTTAAGTATTAAGAGATGAACATATAAAGTTCAAAAAGGAGAAAATAAATATATAGATATATGAAAAGATTCAAAGAATGATCTTTAAAGGAGGTAATCCAAGTGAATGGAAGAAAATCAGGGAACACCTGATGTAAGAATTTAAAATAAGGATTCGTAATATAAAACGAACAAGGATGAGTAAGGAGATTGTAAAATGAAACGATCATAGAATAAACGAGGAGTCGTAGAGGTGTAATAAATAAGATCACAAGATGATCAAGAATAAAATAATGGGATAACAGAAGATCTGTTAAATGATTTAGAGAATGTTTAAATAGCATGACGCTATACAAAGGTAAATACTATGAAATAATATGAAGTAAACTCGGGAAGAGTGGTGTGTGGTGAGGTATGAATTGGAAAAAAAATCATATCAAGTTAAGAAAAGTTAGAAGTTGAAGGTTTTCAATTGAGGACTTATGTTAGTGGCTTAGTTGTACGATTCCTTGTATGGGCGGAGAATTTGTACTTGGTTTGAAAACCACTTAGCTTCCTATTAGATTAGTGGCTGAGATAACCAATTCCTTGTATGGGCAGGGGATTGTGTTTGGTTTGATAACCACTTAGCTTCCTGTAGTGATAATCAATTGAAACCTTGTGTCGCGCTATTCGCTATATGTATGTTGTGAAGGTGATTCTTTTCTCATGTGTATAACGGATAGGTAGAGGATGTTAAGATAAGTTCGTGTTCTGAGAACCGACACGTATGGTAAGTTCGTGACTCATAGTCATGTGGTGGAGCCCCTCAGCGAATGGGCGACTTTGGCCTGACTAGGACAAGCTTCTCAAACCATATGATTATGGTAAGTTTCTGAGCCCAAATACGTGGTAAGTTTGATGAACAGTGAGTGTTGGTAGAGTTAAGTAGCAAGATTAAAGCTATAATAGATATAGTTATTAAGCTGGAAAAGATGAAGAGTAAAATTGGTGATTATTTGAGGTTTTAGGATATTCCAAATCTTCTAGCTATGCTAGACCTTGAATTCTTAAAATCGTGTCAAATTCGCACTTGTGTGCCTTTAAAAAGGACTTTTAAAATTTTGAGTTTTATCAATAAATTGCAGTAACTTAAGTTGTGGAAACAATTTATTGTTACCTGTGGTAGTATGATAAAACCTAAAATAATTTTCAAATAATTTTGAAACGTTTAAAGAAGAGTCTATGTTATTTGATTCGGCTAGACCATAACAATTTGAAGACATCAAAATGTATTTTTAAAAGCGTCAACACACCATGTGGTATGAATATGACAATGACTGAATCCTCAACGTATTTTCTGTGAAGATACGGTATCATGATATCATAAAGTAATTTGCACCATAAAGATGGCGTCAAAATTACTATTGATAGAATCCTCAACGTACTGTGCCAAAGATGCGGTATCATGAAGTCATAAAATAATTTTTCTTTTTCACTTAAAATAGTCTTAAAAAAAAAAAAAGAGGTTTTAGAGTTCATGGTTCATGAACAATTTAATTATGGTGGTCTAGGCCATTTGATTCGGCTAGACAACTTTTAATCAAAAGTGATAAACTTTAAAATTTTATTGCACGTGTGTGCTCTTGAAGAGTTTTAAAGTTCCTATTGATATCCGGACTATTATTGTAGGTCTATGCCAATTGTTTCGGCTAGACGTTTGCATGCTAGACATTTAAAAATTAACCAAACCTGTTGTTGGTAAGGATTCTTAGACTGAGAGAACAACCCTGAATGGGAGAAAACTTAAGTATCGACTATCCGATACGCGTAGGGTTAAATGTTATGCGTATACATGGTGTACGAAAGGCTGATCCCCTCAAGTACAACTGACGGATTTTAAGTGTCGACTATCCGATGCAGTCAGAGCTAAATGTTATGAATACACATGACGTACAAAATGGTGATTTCCTCCAGTACGTATCTTGAGCTAGTAACCAAAGGGTCAATCAACTATTGATTCCATTGGAAGTTTATAGTTCATGGTCTTTATGACCCCTCAGTCAAACATGAATTTATTTTAAAGGAATTTTTTTTAATATTTATTTCCTAGTTACTCAAGCCCTTCACAATTATTGAACAATTGTTGAATCTGGGAAATATCCCAATATTCTTGTAATAAAATGGGTGGAAGTGTAAGCTTCTTAGAGAAAGTGATCGCATAATGTGATGATTGGAAAATGGATCCTCAAAGGAGGAATGAGTAGGCTACTCAGTTAATGAAGAGGTAAACCAATGTAATTAATTAAAGGATGAATTGAAAAGCTATTTTTGGTAAATAAAATGAGCAGAGGTATGTACGTTATAATTTCGAGGACGAAATTCTTGGAAGGATGGATGAATGTGATACCCCGAATTTTAGTAATATTTCATTTAAAGGAAATATTAAAAAGATTAACTTATGTGGAATTAAGTGATCATATTGTGATGAGAATGAGGCTACATAAGTATATTTTTATATTTAAAATTAGAATGAAAAGAAAAGCCAATATAGTTTAAAATTTTGTTTATTGTGTGGAAGAAATAAAAATGTGAAAGGATATATGATTAATTAAATCCACTGATTCAAAATTGAGGACCATGTGAATTAATATTATTGATTAATTTTGTGGGTATTAATTAAATTTAGGCTATTTAATTAATGACCTAAATATAAGCCTTTAAAGGCTAAGATAATGTGCGACTTAATTACACACTGAGCTTAAATAGTATAATTTGGATCAATGCCCAATAATTATATTGGTACTCAAATGAGTAATATTTTTTTTTTAAAATTGGGTACAATTTATGAGACCATTAGATTAAAGAGTGTTGAACATTGAATGATTAAATTTGATGATAAGAAATAATGTACAAGGGCTGCATTAGATAAGATCAAAACTGTTAGGTTGATCTCTTGTTAATTGTATAAAAGTCTTTTGTGTTGTACTAAGACTTAGATAGATCAAATCTGTTAGGTTGATCTGTTGGTGTAATAAAATCGTAGAAAGAACTCTACGATTTATGTCAAGGAAACTCTACGATTTGAACAGACTCTACGATCAAGGCAACCAATCGTAGAATGGACTCTACGATTGTGATTCAGAAGACTCTACGATCAAGGCAATCAATCGTAGAATGGACTCTACGATTGTGGTCCAGAAGACTCTACGACCAAACAGACTATGTTCTTTACGAGAAACCTTAAATTGAACTCTACGATCAAACAGTCTAAAAGTTGAGTAAACTCTACGATGATCAGTAAGAGATGATCCTTTACAGATCAATCACGTCAGCAGGGATATTCGTAGAGTTGATCACATAAGGTCGTTGAGCAAAAAGGCAAGAGACTTCACGTTTCTCAGATCAGGAGCTATTCTATTCAAGCATTCAATCTTCATCAAAGTAACCAAAAAGGAAGTCTCTGCAAATCGATCAAGTCAGAAAAGTCAGGAGTCTGACCCAAGCGCACTATGGAACAGAAAGAAGACTTTCAAGGTAGAAAAGTCAGAAGACTGTGTCCTATCAGTCCTATAGTTTGGAAGGACCAAACGACTCTATAAAAGTTGGTGGGAACCTACAACTGACATATTTGTCCCAAAGGAAAAAGGAAACAACCTTCCATGGACTAACAGGTCAGATCAAATAAAATCTCATCAGAGCTTTAATGAGCTATATTAATATAATATACAGCAGCTCTCCTCTGTGAGGTAACGGAAAGAAATACAAGTTCAAGAAGATGATCCAACGGGAAGAAATCTGAAGCCCTAACTTCTTAAATACTAAGATCAGCAAAAGAGAAAGGTAGCATTGAACAAAAAGAAAAACGCAAGAAGTGAAAAATATTGAACTCATAAGAAAGCTTGCATTGCTACTAAGCCCTTCAAACACTCAAGCTAATAAGCAACTTAGTAGCACATCCAAATATACATCAATCCAGAAGAGTTCTTTGTGAACTGGTGTAAGCAAGTCTGTTAGACTTGGAGAGTTCTTTGTGAACTAGTGTAAGCAAGTCAGTTACACTTGTAAAGTTCTTTGTGAACTAAAATTCCAAGGCTGCGGGTCTTGAAGGAATCTTAGTGATTCAGATATTGTAAAAGTATCCTTAGTGGATTTGCTGCTGGAAGAGCAGAACAGTGGAGTAGGAGTATTGTGTGCTCTGAACCACTTAAAACCCAGAGTCTCTCTCATTCTGTCTTTCTTTTGCTATATCTGCCATATAATTGTTTGTTGAATTATCACTTTAACATTTCAAGAAAAGAATAACTAAATCATATTCCGCTATGTTAAACTTCTGTTTAAGAATTAATTAAGTGAGATCTTTTCAAATAGAAGAAATTTTTAAAAGAATCTATTCAACCCCCCCCCCCCCCCCTTCTAGATTTCTATCGTGTCATTGGGAACTAACAATTGGTATCAAAGCAGGTTCTCACATCTAAAGCCTTACAAGCTTGAGTAGATCAAATGGCACTCAACAAGAATGGATCGGAACTCGGTGGAGGTAACAGACCACCTATGTGTAATAAAGAAAAATTTGCTAACTGGAAAGTTCGTATGCAGGCTTACATGGATGCTATAGATGATGAACTATTCGAGACAGTGCTAAATGGGACATTCATACCAATGAAGCTTGCACTATCAACTGAAGATCCAAGCAAACTAGTAGCAAAGAAAAGAGACGAATGGACAGACAATGAAAAGAAGGATGTTCAAAGAGTCAAAAAGGCTAAGAACATCTTATTTCAATCTCTGGATAATGATCTATTTGAGAACGTTGTCAACTGCAAAACAGCTCAAGAAGTATGGCAAACTCTGTTGATCATGCATGAAGGAACAGAAGAAGTCAGAGAAAATAAGCAATCACTGCTTGTTCAGCAGTATGAGATGTTCACCCACATCTCTGGAGAAAACATTACAACCACCTACGAGAGATTTAACTTGCTACCAAACTCTCTCAGATTTTATGAAAAAATCTATCCAAACAGAGATCTTATCATTAAATTCATGAGATCTTTGCCAAGCAAATGGGATGCCAAGACCACAGCCATCCGAGAGTCAAAGAACTTGCACGAGATGACTGTACAACAGTTATATGGAAATCTTCTCACCTATGAGCTGGAGCTAAATCAAAGAGCAGAAAATCTATCTGGAGAAAGAAAGAAGGAGAAAAACATTGCTCTTAAAGCCTCAACCTCAACTCACAGAAGCAATCACAAGGATATCTCTGACTCTGACAAAGATGAATCAAATGATGATGAATGAGCTGCCATGCTAGTCAGACATTTTAAAAGATTCATCAACAGAAACAGACCTCAGAAGTTCAGAAGCAACAGCAGCAAAGAACAAGCAAATGACCTTTGCTACAATTGCAAAAAGTCAGGTCATTTCATTGCTAAATGTCCAAAACCCTTAAGAGAAGAAGTGAAGAGGGACAAAACAAGAGCAAATCCAAAAAGAGAATTCAAAAGCTTCCACAAACAAAAGAAGAAGGACAAAAGCTTCATAGCTGAAGGCTCCTGTAGTGACTCAGAAGAAGAACTAAATTCTGAGTCAAGTGATGATGAAGAGTCACAGAAGGCCAACTTGTGCTTAATGGCAAATGAAGAAGGAAGCAGCAAAAAGGAATTCATCATAGATGAGGTATTTGATTTCTATTCTCCTGATTTAAGCATTGATGATCTTAGAGAAGGCATGCATGACTTAATGACAGAATTGCACAAATATATAAAATTGTTTAGAAGGTTATCTAAAGATTACTCTCATCTAAAAGAGGATAAAGAAAAAATAAGCATGGAATTAGAAGCCTCAGTTCAAACTGCAAAACTTTACTCTAATCTTGAAACTGAGAATAAAAGACTAAAAGAGATAAATGAGTTGAGCACTCTTAAAGAATCCTCACTAGTCTCCAAGATTCAGGAACTAGAAAATACAATTTCTATGTGGAACAAGTCTAGTTCGTCTATGGAAACCCTGATCTCAAGTCAAAGAGATGTAACTGATAGATCAGGATTAGGATTTGAGAATTTATTCTCAGAACCCAATATGGAGAAGTCAATGAAAATAAATAAAGGCAAATCCTTTAATTTTAATAAAGAAATTGTGTTCATCAAATCCTCTGATTCGATATCTCCCATCCATCCACATTCTGCTAAACCTACAATCAGTTTTAACAAAACTCACACTGATCTTGGATTCAGAAAATTGAAAAATAAGTCATGCAAAACTCACTCTACGAATCATGAGAATAGTAGAGTAGTATGGAAGCAGAATGTAGATCAGCAAAAGACTATGAGAAATCATAATCCATACAAGTCATAGACAAACAAAAAGTCACAAATACACACATATCATTATCAATATCATATCAATCATAGGTACCCTCATAAAAATAATAAATATTTGTTAAGATATCATAGAATGCAAGGATCTAAAATCAAACAGATTTGGGTCCCAAAAGGTACTAACAAAGCAGGACCCAAACAGATATGGGTACCAAAATGAAGATTGATTTGTTATGCAGATAGAGAGATCCATCTGGTATCTTGACAGTGGATGCTCACGGCACATGACAGGAGATAAGGCTCTTCTATCAGAGTTTAAAGAAAAAGATGGACCTGCTGTTATTTTTGGAGACAACAACTCAGGGAAAACCAGGGGTTATGGCTCAACTGGGAATGGTGCAATATCCTTCAGTAAAGTGGCATATGTTGAGGGACTAAAGCACAACTTGCTAAGTATAAGTCAGCTCTGTGACAAAGGACATCAAGTCACCTTCCTCAACAACCAATGCCAAGTTAGAGACTTGAAAACTAATTCTCTAAAGCTAGAAGGAGTTCGAGAAGGAAATGTCTATGTGGTCAATCTTGCTAAATTAAGTTCAGAACAAACTGTCTGTTTTCTTGCTAAAGCCTCTGAAGATATGTGCTGGCTCTGGTATAGGAGGTTATCTCATCTTAACTTTAAAAGCATTTCAAAGCTTGCCTCCAAAGATCTAGTAAAAGGATTGCCAAAGTTAAACTTCATTAAAGAAAAGCCCTGCAAAGCTTGTCAGTTTGGAAAGCAAACAAAGACGTCATTCCAAAGCAAATCAGCAAACTCAAATGATAGAGCTCTTCAACTACTTCACATGGATTTATTCGGACCAGTATCTACAACCAGCCTCGGAGGAAAGAAATACTCTCTAGTTGTAGTTGATGACTACACCAGATATACATGGGTATTCTTTCTAAGCTCTAAAGATGAAACCATTTCACATCTCATCAAGCTCTTCAGACTGATCATGAATGAAAAGGGCGAAAAGATCAAGGCCATCAGAAGTGATCATGGACGAGAATTTGATTTCTCAGAAATGGACCTGTTCTGTGAAGAAAATGGAATAAATCACAACTTCTCAGCCCCAAGAACGCCTCAGCAAAATGGAGTTGCAGAAAGGAAGAATAGGACTCTTATTGAAGCAGGAAGAACCCTCTTAGCAGCAGCCTCTCTTCCTGAATATTTCTGGGCTGAAGCCATCAGTACTGCATGCTACACTCAAAACAGGTCACTCATACACTCAACATTGAAGAAAACTCCGTATGAATTATGGAAAGGAAGAAAGCCAAATATAAGTTATTTTCATGCGTTTGGTTGACTGTGCTACGTACTCAACAATGGCAAGAAGCATCTAACCAAGTTCCATCCAAAATCAGATGAAGGAATCTTCCTTGGTTATGCAACAGATAGCAGAGCATTTAGAGTGTTCAACAAGGAGTCACTAACTGTTGAAATCTCCATACACGTCACATTCGATGAATCAGATCCTGAAAAGAAAAGATCACCATTCAACGAGTCAGCAGACACAAGCTCGACGATCGAAAAACTCAAAATCGTAGAGTCCGACTCTACGACCATGGAACCAGCGACATAAATCGTTGAGCTAGGAGAGGAAATCGTAGAGCACACCACATCAGACATTGGAACTCTACGTTCAGAACCAGAAGCTGATTTAGAGGAACTCAGACAAGAAGGCACCAGGACAGACGTCCCTAGCAGAATAAAATGGACCAAAGATCACACTCAAGATCTTATTATTGGAGATCCAAACACCGGAATCAAGACTAGAGCTGCAACCTCTAATGAATGCTTTTACCTAAGCTTTCTCTCTCAAGAGGAACCCAAGAAGATCGAAGAGGCCTTAGGAGATTCAAGTTGGATAGAGGCCATGCAAAAGGAGCTAAATCAATTTGAAAGAAGCAAGGTCTGGAGATTAGTGGCCAGGCCTCAGCATAAACCTGTCATTGGCACCAAATGGGTTTTCAGAAACAAGATGGATGAAAATGGTGTGATAAGAAGGAACAAAGCAAGACTAGTGGCCAAAGGTTACTCTCAAGAAAAAGGAATTGACTACGATGAAACATATGCTCCAGTTGCCAGGTTGGAAGCCATAAGGATCTTCCTTGCCCATGCTGCTCACATGAAGTTCAAAGTTTTCCAAATGGATGTCAAGAGTGCTTTTCTAAATGGGGAACTCCAAGAAGAAGTTTACGTGGAACAACCTCCAGGTTTCATCAATCCAACTTTTTCAAATTATGTTTATAAATTAGATAAAGCACTATATGGTATAAAACAAGCACCTAGAGCATGGTATGAAACCTTAACTAACTTTCTCATTGAAAAGGGATTTACTAGAGGAAGAATTGATACTACCTTATTTTTGAGAAAACATAAGGATAAGACACTGCTAGTTCAAATTTATGTAGATGATATAATATTTGGTTCCTCTGATGAAAAATTATGTGAAAGATTTGTCAAGCTTATGTAGAGCAAATTTGAAATGAGCATGATGGGAGAACTCAACTTCTTCCTTGGACTACAAGTGAAGCAGACTGATGAAGGCATATTCATTAATCAAGCCAAATACATCAAAGACTTATTAAAGAAATATGGTATGAAATCTGCATCTATCATGAAGACTCCTATGCCACCTGCCACCAAGCTTGACAAAGATGAAAATGGTAAATCCACTGAAATCACTCAGTACAGAGGTATGATAGGTTCAATATTATATCTTACTGCGAGTCGACCAGATATAATGTTTGCTACATGTATATGTGCTAGATTTCAGGCTAACCCCAAAGAGTCTCATCTATTAGCTGTGAAAAGAATTTTCAAGTATCTTAAAGGAACTCCAAATTTAGGATTATGGTATCCCAAGGAGTCCTCCTTTGATCTTATGGGATACTCAGATGCTGACTATGCAGGATGCAAAATAGACAGAAAAAGCACAAGTGGAACTTGTCAGATGCTTGGCAACAGACTTGTTTCTTGGTTTAGTAAAAAGCAGAACTCAGTATCGACATCTACTGCAGAAGCTGAATATATAGCCGCAGGCAGTTGCTGTGCACAAATTTTATGGATGAAGACTCAACTTGCAGACTATGGGTTTGAGCTTAATTCTATTCCTATATATTGTGATAATACTAGTGCAATTGCTATAACACATAATCCTGTTATGCACTCAAGAACTAAGCACATAAATATAAGATATCATTTCATCAGGGATCATGTACAAAATGGAAATATATCACTTCACTACATCCCAACTGAAGATCAACTAGCAGATGTCTTTACAAAGCCTTTAGATGAATCAAGATTTAATAAACTAATAAGTGAGTTAGGAATGCTAAATCTAGACCCTTAATATATATATCATTTTTTTTTATATACTAACTCTACAGAAATAAAAGTGAGCGAGGAAAATTAGTAAAAGTCAAAATCGTGAAATACACTAAACGATCATCAGGCAAGAGATCGTAGAGTTTACTCAACGATTGTCAGGCCAAGATCGTAGAGTACACTTCAAACCGTAGAGCTCACTTAACGATTGGCAAGCCAAGGGTCGCAGAGTTTTCCTTATCGTAAAGCTAACTCAACGAACATCAACAAGATTTGAAGTAATGAGGGATCGTAAATCTCTAGGGGCAAAAAGGTCATCAACCAAATGAGATGCTCCTATCAGAACATGACACGCGTCTCAGCAAACTTAGAGGGAAGTTTTAAATACTTTGAAAACTGCACGTCGTTTATTTCTTCAAATCAAAGATCTAACATTTCTATCCATCTCTCTTAATCCAAAACCCTAAGTTTTAAATACTCAGTTAAATCGTTCCTACTATTTCAGGAAAAACTACTAAATGGCACCTGCACAAGTCATTTCTGGAAACGAGCTCAACTTTGAAGCTTTCACATCGGCATATAAGCATTTCAAAAGGATAATCCAGTTGCTCGAAAAGGCGGGTCTACGAGAAGCTCTGGGAACTAATACGAGGATTCTGTCAAAGCTTATCCGAGAATTCTACATAAATGGATCCTATGCAAATGGAACTCTAATCACTACTGTAAGAGGAGTACAGCTCAACCTCACTGCTGAAGAATTTAATCTTGCCCTAGGATTCAAGCAAGGAGGCCTCACATCTCTAACTATGGTGAATACCGAAGAAGGCCTGAGAAGAATGCACCATCAAAAGAATCCTAGACTGAAAGGTTTAAAGAAGAAAGAATTTCCTCAGAAATATGAGTTCCTGACAGATGTGGTTGGTAAATGCCTGCTATGCAAAGACTCGGCTCATGACTCAGTCAGTGAGGTGCAGCTGAAATTGATGACAGCTATAGTCAAGAAGACAAATATCAACTATGGCTCTTTACTGATGGAATGGATAGAGAACTGGATCCAGAATACGGAAAAAGCAAAGGGGACAAGAAAAATGTTCTATGGGAGATTCATCAGTATTCTCCTTAGATCATCTTTGGGGGATCTGATTGAGCCTGACGAAGGAGAAGCCCTAAACACAAACAAAAGAATCACCCAGAGAATCTTCGACAACTGGAGGAGGAATCCAGTTGAAAACAGGAAACTATCCCGGTCAGGGGATAGTGAAGGAACGCAGAGTGGGACAGGGCCATCTCTATTAAAGAACACTCCTGCAGAAGAGGAATCTCAGGATGTTAGCAATCAATCTCAGAGTCTCATCAGAAAGAGAAAAGGAAAGAAAGCCCTTGAGATTGAAGAACCTCAGGGCTCATCTAATGAGGCTCCTAATGCTGCTCCTGAAGAGAAGGCTGCAACAGAGGATGAAGATTCTGATCTGCGAAGGGAAACTCGCAGCAAGTATGAGGCTGAAGAGGCAACCCCAAAAGAGCCAAAAAGAAAGAGAAGAAGGCTAGTTAAATTAGCTGACAAAGACTCAGTAGCTAAGGGGGAGCTTCTTGAAAAAGCTGTCATGTCTCCAGTTGAGAAGGAGTCTTCTATGGCAGCTGAGCCTATGGATGCTCGGGCTGAGGGGGAGTCTCACGAAGATACTTCAGTCCCTTCAGCTACAATGAATACTGATGAAGAGGATGACATCGAAATAGTGGCCGTTGGAAGAGATGAGCAAAGGCATCTGAACTACAACTGCTTGCTGAAATTTTTACCACTGATGCCATTCCACCGAGCTCTGGTTCACAATGCATGGGATCAAGTTTTTTGGACGTTCAAAGCTTACCCAAATGTGGTGATTATAGCTCAAGGCTATCCTCAGAATCTGTTCTATGCCCAGAAGCTTATTTCTTGCAGCCCCTTTTCACATTCTTTAGGGAAAAAGGTACATGTTATTCCTCTAGCCCTCATTTATATTCATTCACCCTCATCTATGTTCAATAAATTTGAGGAGTCCCCAAATACCAACTCTGCTTCAAACTCTACGATCAACACATCCCCGATCGTAGAGTCACCACCCTCTACGACTGGTGGTCAAGACAGCCTATCTAATCAAAACGTAGAGTGCCCTCCAGACTCTCCTGAAATTCTGCCTACTCAACAAATAATTCCCCCGGCTCCATCTTCAAGACTCCTATTAACTCACGAGGATATTCCCTCCACCTCTGGTCACGAATACTTTCATATTCCAAGCTCTACGGCTGACCAGGGACAATCATCTCAACTTCTCCAGGAAATTTTAAACAAGGTATCTCGGCTTCCTACATCTGAGGGCTTAACTGACTTGACAAGCCATATCCATACAGAGATACAAAACGACCTGGCATCGAAATCCCACATCCTTCAACGTAGAATGGACGATATCATTGATGCTGCCAATGGTCTCTCTACCAGTCTGAATAAACAATTTTCCACAAGATTGAAGCAGCTAACGGCAGCAGTCTCTGAAAATCTCCAAGAAAGGGATAAAATTATTCTGGAAGCCTTGAACTCACATCAACAGGCCATTGTTATTATTCAAGAAACCAATGATAAATCTATCACCCTCCTCAGTAATGAAATCATTGCCTTAAAGGACTCTTTCACTGAACAAAAACATCGGTCGAATGACACTTTGTCATTGGTGGAGCAAAAACAAATCATGGCTGATGAAAGACTCCAAGCCCACCAAGATGATGTCGCTGCCACTAAGACTCAACTTCAAGAAATTATTCAGGGTATACAACAGCTTTCAGAACAGGTAGCAGCAATTAATGATGCCAACAAGGGGGAGAAGAAACTGAGCACAGCAGAGCAAACAAGAACTAGCTCAGACTACAGCAGAAGAGGAAGAGCACCTCAAGGGATGAGGATGGTTCAAACTTCAATACATCCTCCTAGATTCGAAGTAGTACCATCTCGTCCCAGACATGAGGTGATAGCAAGACCTTCTTCCTCATCAATGAGGCCTTCTAGCTCACAGGAATGGTTTCAAATTAAAGAAGAAGAAGCTGTGTTGAGGGAAGAAGAACTGAGAAAAGCTGAAGAAGAAAAGAGAGCATTCTTCAGGCAGAGGGAAGAAGAAGGCAGAAGACCTCTTAGCAAAAGGAGATAAGTTTTTTTTTTTTTTTTTCTTTTTCTTTTTCTGTTGTTTTCTCAATTGTATCATCTAACTAAAACATCAATAAAATTCATATTTTTCTAGAAAATACAGCTGCTCACTGTATGATTAGGCATTCAATTACTCATGCATTTTGCCTATTTTAAAATGTTCAAATCGCTATCTGTTAATAATGTTGTCATCATCAAATTGGGGGAGATTGTTGAACATCGAATGATTAAATTTGATGATAAGAAATAATGTACAAGGGCTGCATTAGATAAGATCAAAACTGTTAGTTTGATCTCTTGTTAATTGTATAAAAGTCTTTTGTGTTGTACTAAGACTTAGATAGATCAAATATGTTAGGTTGATCTGTTGGTGTAATAAAATCGTAGAAAGAATTCTACGATTTATGTCAAGGAAACTCTACGATTTGAACAGACTCTACGATCAAGGCAACCAATCGTAGAATGGACTCTACGATTGTGATTCAGAAGACTCTACGATCAAGGCAATCAATCGTAGAATGGACTCTACGATTGTGGTCCAGAAGACTCTACGACCAAACAGACTATGTTCTTTACGAGAAATCTTAAATTGAACTCTACGATCAAACAGTCTAACAGTTGAGTAAACTCTACGATGATCAGTAAGAGATGATCCTTTACAGATCAATCACGTCAGCAGGGATATTCGTAGAGTTGATCACATAAGGTCGTTGAGCAAAAAGGCAAGAGACTTCACGTTTCTCAGATCAGGAGTTATTCTATTCAAGCATTCAATCTTCATCAAAGTAACCAAAAAGGAAGCCTCTGCAAATCGATCAAGTCAGAAAAGTCAGGAGTCTGACCCAAGCGCACTATGGAACAGAAAGAAGACTTTCAAGGCAGAAAAGCCAGAAGACTGTGTCCTATCAGTCCTATAATTTGGAAGGATCAAACGACTCTATAAAAGTTGGTGGGAACCTACAACTGACATATCTGTCCCAAAGGAAAAAGGAAACAACCTTCCATGGACTAACAGGTCAGATCAAATAAAATCTCATCAGAGCTTTAATGAGCTATATTAATATAATATACACCAGCTCTCCTCTGTGAGGTAACGAAAAGAAATACAAGTTCAAGAAGATGAAGTCATAAAATAATTTTTGTTTTTCACTTAAAATAGTCTTAAAAAAAAAAAAAAAGAGGTTCTAGAGTTCATGGTTCATGAACAATTTAATTATGGTGGTCTAGGCCATTTGATTCGGCTAGACAACTTTTAATCAAAAGTGATAAACTTTAAAATTTTATTGCAAGTGTGTGCTCTTGAAGAGTTTTAAAGTTTTGATTGATATCCGGACTATTATTGTAGGTCTATGCCAATTGTTTCGGCTAGACGTTTGCATGCTAGACATTTAAAAATTAACCAAACCTGTTGTTGGTAAGGATTCTTAGACTGAGAGAACAACCCTGAATGGGGGAAAACGTAAGTATCGACTATCCGATACGCGCAGGGTTAAATGTTATGCGTATACATGGTGTACGAAAGGCTGATCCCCTCAAGTACAACTGACAGATTTTAAGTGTCGACTATCCGATGCAGTCAGAGCTAAATGTTATGCATACACATGGCGTACAAAATGGTGATTTCCTCCAGTACGTATCTTGAGCTAGTAACCAAAGGGTCAATCAACTATTGATTCCATTGGAAGTTTATAGTTCATGGTCTTTATGACCCCTCAGTCAAACATGAATTTATTTTAAAGGAATTTTTTTTAATATTTATTTCCTAGTTACTCAAGCCCTTCACAATTATTGAACAATTGTTGAAGATTTCTGACATTCCATTGTTCTGGGAAATATCCCAATATTCTTATAATAAAATGGGTGGAAGTGTGAGCTTCTTAGAGAAAGTGATCCCATAATGTGATGATTGGAAAATGGATCCTCAAAGGAGGAATGAGTAGGCTACTCAGTTAATGAAGAGGTAAACCAATGTAATTAATTAAAGGATGAATTGAAAAGCTATTTTTGGTAAATAAAATGAGCAGAGGTATGTACGTTATAATTTCAAGGACGAAATTCTTGGAAGGATGGGTGAATGTGATACCCCGAATTTTAGTAATATTTCATTTAAAGGAAATATTAAAAAGATTAACTTATGTGGAATTAAGTGATCATATTGTGATGAGAATGAGGCTACATAAGTACATTTTTATATTTAAAATTAGAATGAAAAGGAAAGCCAATATAGTTTAAAATTTTGTTTATTGTGTGGAAGAAATAAAAATGTGAAAGGATATATGATTAATTAAATCCACTGATTCAAAATTGAGGACCGTGTGAATTAATATTATTGATTAATTTTGTGGGTATTAATTAAATTTAGGCTATTTAATTAATGACCTAAATATAAGCCTTTAAAGGCTAAGATAATGTGCGACTTAATTACACACTGAGCTTAAATAGTATAATTTAGATCAATGCCCAATAATTATATTGGTACTCAAATGAGTAATATTTTTTTTTTTTAAAATTGGGTACAATTTACGAGACCATTAGATTAAAGAGTGTTGAACATTGAATGATTAAATTTGATAATAAGAAATAATGTACAAGGGCTGCATTAGATAAGATCAAAACTGTTAGGTTGATCTCTTGTTAATTGTATAAAAGTCTTTTGTGTTGTACTAAGACTTAGATAGATCAAATATGTTAGGTTGATCTGTTGGTGTAATAAAATCGTAGAAAGAACTCTACGATTTATGTCAAGGAAACTCTACGATTTGAACAGACTCTACGATCAAGGCAACCAATCGTAGAATGGACTCTACGATTGTGATTCAGAAGACTCTACGATCAAGGCAATCAATCGTAGAATGGACTCTACGATTGTGGTCCAGAAGACTCTACGACCAAACAGACTATGTTCTTTACGAGAAACCTTAAATTGAACTCTACGATCAAACAGTCTAAAAGTTGAGTAAACTCTACGATGATCAGTAAGAGATGATCCTTTACAGATCAATCACGTCAGCAGGGATATTCGTAGAGTTGATCACATAAGGTCGTTGAGCAAAAAGGCAAGAGACTTCACGTTTCTCAGATCAGGAGCTATTCTATTCAAGCATTCAATCTTCATCAAAGTAACCAAAAAGGAAGCCTCTGCAAATCGATCAAGTCAGAAAAGTCAGGAGTCTGACCCAAGCGCACTATGGAACAGAAAGAAGACTTTCAAGGCAGAAAAGTCAGAAGACTGTGTCCTATCAGTCCTATAATTTGGAAGGACCAAACGACTCTATAAAAGTTGGTGGGAACCTACAACTGACATATTTGTCCCAAAGGAAAAAGGAAACAACCTTCCATGGACTAATAGGTCAGATCAAATAAAATCTCATCAGAGCTTTAATGAGCTATATTAATATAATATACAACAGTTCTCCTCTGTGAGGTAACGGAAAGAAATACAAGTTCAAGAAGATGATCCAACGTGAAGAAATCTGAAGCCCTAACTTCTTAAATACTAAGATCAGCAAAAGAGAAAGGTAGCACTGAACAAAAAGAAAAATGCAAGAAGTGAAAAATATTGAACTCATAAGAAAGCTTGCATTGCTACTAAGCCCTTCAAACACTCAAGCTAATAAGCAACTTAGTAGCACATCCAAATATACATCAATCCAGAAGAGTTCTTTGTGAACTGGTGTAAGCAAGTCTGTTAGACTTGGAGAGTTCTTTGTGAACTAGTGTAAGCAAGTCAGTTACACTTGTAAAGTTCTTTGTGAACTAAAATTCCAAGACTGCGGGTCTTGAAGGAATCTTAGTGATTCAGATATTGTAAAAGTATCCTTAGTGAATTTGCTGCTGGAAGAGCAGAACAGTGGAGTAGGAGTATTGTGTGCTCTGAACCACTTAAAACCCAGAGTCTCTCTCATTCTGTCTTTCTTTTGCTATATCTGCCATATAATTGTTTGTTGAATTATCACTTTACCATTTCAAGAAAAGAATAACTAAATCATATTCCGCTGTGTTAAACTTCTGTTTAAGAATTAATTAAGTGAGATCTTTTCAAATAGAAGAAATTTGTAAAAGAATCTATTCAACCCCCCCCCCCCTTCTAGATTTCTATCGTGTCATTGGGAACTAACAAAGAGTTAGTGGGTGATCTATTATACTTTAATTAAGCCAAAGTGACATGGTGGGGTAATCCAGATGTTGATCCAATTCTATTTAATTACATCAAACCCAATGTAGTAGCTAATGGGGGCCCCATTCTTTATCCAAAAGCTAGAAGGATTAAGTTCAAAACTAAGTTGCCTTAGGTACTATTTTCGGCAGCCCAAAGTGATATTATTATATGGAGGTAATTGTTATTATTTCAGCCAAGTGGGGTTCTCAAAACTATTAAGTGTATATGTATATATAGAAGTTAACTAGAGCAGCCCAAGTTAAATTATTGCATCAAGCATGTGTATGGTACAATAAAACTTTTAAAACCCAACCTCTTTTGTTGCTTACAGGTTCAGGTGCGTGAATATGGGGGCTCAATGTGTTAAGTTATAATAAGTCCAATGTTGGATTAAATCAAGACCAAGGTCTAGCCCAAAATAAATAAATAAATAAATAAAATGTCAAGTGGGATGCATGAATGTATTAATTGTGTATATATTTATATATATAAGAAATAAATAATGAAGGAAACGAAGCCAGATTTCGGCAGTTTGAATGAAGGGCGGAGTTGACACTTTAGGGTCAGTTGTAAGGGCTACCTAGGAGCTGCTATAAAGGCTATAAGTAATCTAAGATAGGAGCTATCAATTAGTAGGGTGTGCGTATATGCATGTATGGGTATGGCTGATTACTCTTTTTTTTTATATAACCTTTTCCTTCATATTTAAGAACCTTGGCAATATACAATTACCAAGTATCCGAAAAAGAACAAAAATGGGAGATTTTTAGAGAGAAAGCCAGCCTTATTACTCCTAATTCCACCCAATTTTGGGCAGCCCTTTAGTGTAAGTGACTGGGTCATTCCGGCAGACCTATGGGGAGAAAATTAGAAGTGACTCCTTAGGCCAATTAGGGGCCAAGCTGGGTAGGCTAGTGACTAATATATTAAATTAGTAAGATTTAGAGAGAGGAAGAAAGAGGTAGTATATGCATTATTCCCCACCGTGGATGCTTAAAATTTTGGGAGTCATCCAACTTCTCATTTTAAAGCAAAGAAAACAAAGAAAAGTTAGAGAGGGTCTCGGTTTTAGGAGAAGAAATGAAAAGAGAGAGAGAACCGGGTAGCAAGGCAATGGAGAAAACCAGCAGCTACTACTTTTTTTAGCAACCATTACCAACCTTCGGTATATTTCAATCACCTAAGGTATATAAATGTTTTTCATTCAAACTTCTACTTACATATATTTTGGTTGTTAATTAATGTATGTTGGTACATTTAAATTGTTGTGGGTGTTGTGAGGTGGTGCCTGGTCGGGGATCATGAAGGGTCCGGTGAGATAAAGTGGAACATGTGTTGGGCCTTACTTGATTATGTGGTCTCCATATGTGTTAATGATAGCAAAACATAAATTTCTAATGCATGCTCACCTCATGTTTGCAATAATGTCAAAAAGAGAAATTTTGTTATGTATGTTTAAAATATGAGTGGATATGAATTTAATGGTTGAATCTATGTATTTGATCAAAGAAGGGCCACTGTTATTGCTAATATGAGCTAGATTACAAGCTTGGATTAATGAATTATTGAATAACGATAGTATAAGCATAATATATGAATAAATGTGAAATCCATGAAGTTTGTATATAAGATGTTAATTCAAGGAAAGAAGCCATAATGGTTGTTTTGGAGGAATTAGTAGAAAATTTTTGTGGCCTAAGACCAATAAATGTTGAACTAGTAATATTTTGGAATAAGATTTTTTTTCAAAAGAAGTTGATATGGGACTATGGAATCAAACAAAATGGTTTTAAAGTGTGTTTTCAAAACAAAAGAGATTTCTATGTGCTAGAATGTTTTGAATCCATGAAATTTTATGTTGTATATTCATGAGATTAGAGAATAAAATCAAATGGTAGATGAGATTTCAAAACTCTATAACAAATAGTAGATGTGTTGTTTCCAAGATCAAAAATGTATATATACGAGTATGCATATGGTTTTAAAACCTTGTATGGAAAAGTTTGGGACGTGTAAAGTTTTGTTGATATACTATTGAAATAACCTAGAATAAAAGCAAGTGTTGTCCTGTGGGTCGGTTCGGGTTACGGGTCGGGCCGTGGGTTCGATTCGGTTCGTTTATTAAACGGGTCGTGTAATGTTTTAAATATTAATATAATTAATATGAGACCCGGATAAATTAATTATTTATTATTTTAATAAACTTTAAATGATAAATAAGGTAAAGGAATAATATTTAAGGAAAATTAATTATTATCTAAATAAAATAATAATTAACAATGATTAATTATTAATTATTTAATAGGTATTAAATAATGAATAAAGGGAATTAAAATTAATTAATTATTTATTATTTAATAATAAATAAAGCAAATAAATTCATCAATGGTTATTAAATTGTTGAATAAAGTTAATAAAATAAGTATTTAGTATTTAATTTATATTAAATAATAAATAAGGGTAATAATTAATAAATTATTATTTAATTGATATTAAATAATAATTAAAGAAGAATAAAGTTAATTATTTATTATTTAACTAACTTTAAATAATAAGTAAAGGTAATTAATTAATTATTATTTAATTAAATAATAATTAAGAAAGGTTAAAATTATTAACCTAATTACTTATGACTTAATTGATATATTAAGGTAATTATTTATTTTTAAATAAATAAGGTTGATTAATTATTTAATTATTATTTAAGGGACATTAAATAATAATTGAAGGAAGATAAAACCAATTACATAATTATTTATTAATTGATAAATAAGGGTGATTAATAATTTAATTATTATGTAAAGGACGTTAAATAATAATTAAAGGTAGATGAAATTAATAAAATGATCATTTGTTATTTAATCAATATTAAATAATCAATGGGGTTAAGTAATTAAGAAATCATTTGTTTAGGTCGTCGGTTTACGTTTTAAAACGTTTGAAATGGCTATTTATCGCCTTATGCACCATTTAGCTCCCAAATCGATTCTAACACGTGTATTTACTTATAACTTACATGTTTGGCCTCATTTAACACAAAATCAAGCAAAATGGCCAATTATCATCACTTAATTGCATTTCTACCAATTTCATAATTTTCCTTATAAACCAACTTTGATTCTTTACACACCATGCACATATATGTTAACACATATCCTTTTAGCCACTTTATATGCATGTGTAACTTGCACATGCACCTTCCAAAACACTTTACAGATTATAATTCCTTCTAGGCAAAAAGTATAGCCTAGTATTTACTTAACCTTCTCAAACATAACTTTCATACCATCTAGGTCCCTTTGATGCTTTCTAACTCATGATAGTGCATGTATCACATACCTTCATCTTCTCAAACTAGGTTTCTATCATATTTGACAACATATAGCACACAATCATACTTTGAACCATAACTTTTAACTTGAATAATCATATGAATAGTGCACCGCCTTTGGTATCAACACATATAATCTAGGGTTGGATGATCAATTAACCAAATAGCACTTAGACTCACAAAACTTCACATAATCATCATATAAAATCAAAGATACATGCATGGTTGCTTCTTTTCTTGCATGTAAACACATAATCAACAAGTCTCATGATTTAAACACAAAGTATACCTTCTTTTAGCTATCCTTCTTCTAGCTAGGAACCTTGTAATTGATGGATGATCCACTTTTAGTATCTATTTCACCTTCCTTGAACAACCTTCCTTTGAATCTTAAGCCTTCTTTGTAAACCCTAGGCTTTCTCTTCTCTTTTCTCTCCTTTGAGTTCTCTCACGTATGACTTGATAATGATAAGTGTAAATGCTGAAAATTAACTTAAGTATACCTAACTCAAGCTTCTAGCAACTAACCATAATAGGGTTAACTTAACTCAAACTTGGTTAAGACTAATAAGTCATTTCTCTTGACTATATAAGGATATAATTGAACTTACACCAACTTAGGATGCCAAAGTCATTTTCCACAATGATAAGGGTGTTATTGTTATTACTCCTAATCTCTAGGAAAGTAAATTCCCACTTAACTCTTAATTTGATTAATTTTACCCCCATAAGTTCACAATTTGCTCAATTCAATCCAATTCAATTCCATTTTAATCCAAATTTGTTTCTTTAGGCTTGAAATTATTCCATCATACAATATAACACACATGGCTTGTCCCAAAATGATTGTCACACTCTCAAAATACTTACTTTCCATTAATAACTTATAATTACAATATCGCAAAAATGCAAATCCTTACATTCTTCCCTCCTTACAAGGATTCCGTCCCCGGAATCACTATTACAGAATTACAAAAACAAACTGGGGTATTCCTTCTTCATTTTCTCTTCTAGCTCCCATGTCGCTTCTTCCACATTGTGGTGCCTCCACACTACCTTTACAGAAGGTATTTCCTTGTTCCTCAAAATTTGCACTTTCCTGTCTACTATTTGAACAGGTGTTTCTTCATATGTCAAATCCTTTTCAATCTGGATCGGTTCGTATTCAATTACATGCTTATAGTCCGGCTTGTACGGTCTTAGTACTGACACGTGAAATACATTATGTATGTGCTCTAACTCTGGAGGTAATGCCACTGCATAGGCTACCTCTCCTATCCTCCTCAACACCTCAAATGGTCCGATAAATCGTGGGCTTAGCTTTCCTTTCTTACCAAACCTTATCTTTCCCTTCCAGGGTGAAACTTTTAGAAACACATGGGATCCTACCTCAAATTCTCTCTTCTGTCGATGCTGGTCAGCATATTTCTTCTGTCTATCCTGTGCTGCTACGAGTCTCGATCTTATGACTTTAACAATTTCTGTAGTTTGCTGCACAATTTCTGGTCCCAATAACTTTCGTTCACCAACCTCGTCCCAACATAGAGGCGTTCTGCATTTCCTTCCATACAATGCTTCATATGGTGGCATCCCAATACTTGCATGATAACTATTATTGTAGGCAAATTCCACTAGTGGCAGATGGTCATCCCAATTGCCCTTGAAGTCCATTACACTCGCTCTTAACATATCTTCCAATGTTTGAATCGTCCTTTCACTTTGGCCATCTGTTTGAGGATGATACGCCGTGCTCAACCTCAACTGTGTGCCCATACGTTCCTGAAAACTTCTCCAAAAATTCGAAGTGAATCGTGGATCTCTATCCGAAACAATTGATACTGGAACTCCATGTCTTGATACTATTTCTTTCACATATAACTTTGCTAGCTGGTCCAGGTTAAACTTAACCTTGATTGGCAAAAAGTGGGCAGACTTTGTCAGTCGATCCACTATTACCCATATTGCATCATAGCCTTTCTGTGTAGTTGGGAGTCCTACCACAAAATCCATGGTAACATGCTCCCACTTCCATTCTGGAATTTCTAACGGTTGCAACAACCCACTAGGTCTCTGATGCTCCGCTTTAATTCTTTGACATGTCAAACATTTGCTTACATATTCCGCTACATCTCTCTTCATGTTGGGCCACCAAAAATGCTGACGAAGATCTTGGTACATCTTCGTACTTCCTGGATGAACTGAATATCATGAACTGTGTGCTTCTTGCAAAATCTCTTCCTTTAACTCCGACACTAACGGCACCCATACTCTCCCTTCCAATCTCAGCATTCCGCTGTTGTCTAATTGAAATCTTGTCTCTTGTCCATCAGATATACGTTCTTTGATTTGACTACAATCTTGATCCTGCATTTGTGCATCCTTCACTCTATCCAATAACGTTGGATGAGTTTCAACCATATATAACTTTTCTTCCGACTCCAACGGATGTTTTACTTCTAGTTCCAATCTCTCCATGTCTTTAATCAGTTCTTCCTGAGCAGTTAAGATTTCCAATCTTTCTCGGCCTTTTCTACTCAAGGCATCAGCTACCACATTTGCTTTTCCTGGGTGATACAAGATCTCACAATCATAATCCTTAATTAGTTCTAACCATCTCCTTTGTCTCATATTCAAATCTTTCTGGGTGAAAATATACTTCAGACTTTTGTGGTCTGTGTATATCTCACACTTCTCTCCGTACAGGTAATGTCTCCATATTTTTAAGGCAAATACCACAGCTGCCAATTCCAAATCATGGGTTGGATACCTCTTCTCAAAATCTTTTAACTGTCTGGATGCATAAGCGATGACTTTACCGTGTTGCATTAGCACACAACCCAATCCTTTGTGCGATGCGTCACTATAAACGACAAATCCTCCCGTATCGTCTGGCAATGACAACACTGGTGCTTCACTTAATCTCTTCTTGAGTTCTAGAAAACTTTCTTCACATTTATCAGTCCATACAAACTTTACAGCCTTCCTTGTCAAATTGGTCAGAGGTCCCGACAATTTTAAGAAATCTTTGATGAACCTTCTGTAGTATCCAGCCAAACCAAGAAAACTACGAACTTCCGTTGGTGTTTTCGGTTGTTCCCAATTAATTACTGCCTCAACTTTCGCTGGATCCACTGATATTCCGTCTTGATCAATAACGTGCCCCAAAAATTGCACTCTTTGCAGCCAGAATTCACATTTCGAGAACTTGGCATATAACTTAGCTTCCCTTAATTTCTCCAACACGATCCTTAGATGTTCCGCATGTTCTTCTTCAGTCTTAGAATAAATCAATATATCATCAATAAACACCACTACAAACTTATCCAAATATGGTTTAAATACACGATTCATCAAATCCATGAATGCCGCTGGTGCATTTGTCAACCCAAACGACAATACTAAAAACTCGTAGTGACCATAACAGGTTCTAAACGCTGTTTTGGGTACATCTTCAGGCCTCACTTTCAGTTGGTGATAACCACTTCTTAAATCAATCTTTGAAAAATATTTGGCTCCTCGTAACTGATCAAACAAATCATCGATCCTTGGTAGCGGATACTTATTCTTTATCGTCACTTTATTCAATTCTCTGTAATCAATACAGAGTCTTAACGAGCCATCTTTCTTCTTGACAAATAAAACTGGCGCTCCCCACGGCGACGCACTTGGCTGAATATATTTCTTATCCAGTAATTCTTGCAACTGAATCATCAATTCTTTTAATTCTACTGGGGCCATTCTGTACGGTGCCTTTGAAATCGGCGTTGTTCCTGGTACAAGATCAATAACAAATTCGATCTCCCTATCTGGTGGAAGACCCGGTAAATCATCCGGAAATACATCTGCATACTCTTTTACAACGGGTATCTGACCCAATTCTGATCCTTCTATACGTGTATCAATCACATGAGCTAAATACCCTATGCACCCCTTCCTCAATAGCTTTCCGGCCTGCAACATCGTCAGACAACAAGATTGTCCAGGCGACTTGCTATCATAAAACACTACCTTAGACTTGGTAGGAGTCTGAAGGTTTACACATTTACTCTGGCAGTCGATCAATGCTCCACAACTATACAACCAATCCATTCCCAATATTACGTCGAATTCTCCTAACCGAATCGGAATTAAATCTACTAACAGTTTATGTCCCCTTATCGTTAGACAACACCCTCGACAAATATTTTCTACTCGGATCACTTCCTTATTTGCTACTTCTATATTTAACGCATTATCTAACTTTACTTGTGTCAAGTTCAACTTCTTAGCAAATTCGTCAGAAATAAAAGAACATGTAGCACCCGAATCAAACAATATGTATGCATTTACGTTATTAACAGGAATGATACCTGATACCACATCCTTCGATGCTACCGCATTCTGCACTGTCATATTAAATGTGCGTGCCGTTGGTCTCCCCGGTTGTACCGGCCCTCCTATAGTCAACTTTCCACCGGTGCTACCCTTACTGCCGCTTCCCCCTTCCATCTTCTTCTTAGGACAATCCTTAATCTGATGCCCTATCTCTCCGCAGTAAAAACAACCCTTGGCGGTCTTTGGTACCGGACAATTTGTCGCAATATGGCCTTCTTTGCCGCACCTGAAGCACACATTCTTTCCCTTCAAACAAACACCTGAGTGTCCCTTTCCACAGTTAGGACACATCTCAACCTTCTTCTTTGTTTCCCCTTGCTTAACCATAGCTGTATTACTATTATTATTCCATTTCCGCTTATTAGTGTTACTTCCCCCGCTACCGCCTTCTTTATTAGGCCCATCACCTTTCTTCTTGCCGTGTTGCTCCTGTTTATACTTATTCAAGGCTTCACTGCCTCCCTCTGCCAAAATAGCTTTCTCCATTACCCCAGCAAAAGTCCCAATTTGAAACATCGAGACCTTGATGTAGATCCATGGCTTCAACCCACGCTTAAAGCGTCTCGCCTTTCTCTGCTCTGTATCCACCTGATGTGGAGCAAACCGTGCCAACTCGTTAAATTTCGCCGCATACTCGGCGACCGACATGTTCCCTTGCTTTAATTCCAAAAATTGTACCTCAATCATATCCTGTGTTACTGGAGGAAAATAGGCTTCGAGAAATATCTCCTTAAATTTCTCCCACGGAGCAGCTCCTGTTCCCAACCTTCCCTTATTGGCAACCCACCAATAGTTAGCCTCTCCTTTCAACATGAAAGTGGCAAAAACGATTTTCTGATCTTCCGCCACATTAGCCACATCAAATACTTTCTCCATTTCAGTAATCCAGTTCTGAGCTTCCACTGGATTCATTGTTCCCTTAAATTCTGGGGGTCCTACTGCTTTGAAATCTTTGAAGGTAGCAACTCTTGCGGCTACCGGTTGATCACCCCCTATATTCACATTTCTGTTCTGTAAGGCTCCCATCAATAAATCCACAAATTGTTGCATAGGATTAACTGGCACCTCCGGAGCATTTACTGACTCCTCTGGAGGAGGTTGAACATTTTGCCTACGTCTGGGCGGCATTTTCTGTATCACAGTTTATATCACAATTATTTTACAATATTTGCATATCATATTTCTATGAACTTTAAATATACACACGTGCCAACACACATATCATAATTAGATTTATATTCATACGCAATTTTGCTTCGTGCCTAGCACCTTACATTTTTCATGTAGCACATTGCTGTTAACTTTTTATCCCTCCAACTACCGGAGTTGGGATTCACATAACTTTACACAATAGCTTAGACCTTCCCTCCTTACAAAAAGGAAAATACATCTAACTATCCCTTCTATAACAAAAGTTAGGGATTTATACACGATATACACATATAATTATGCATTCATAACTATACATACATAACTATGTACATATCTATTACAACTCCCTACAGAAGCATCCCACGTCTAACCGCATCCTCGTATTCTTCATTCATTATAGCCACCATCTTCCACCGACTCAAAATGTCCCTTGGTTGATTATATTCCACCGGGTAATAATGTACCCTACCCTGTGCCCTTCCGAATGCTGTACGAAATGCATAACTCATATCTTCCATCCTTACACCCATACCATCAATTTTAGCTTTCTTGGATCTCACTTCATCTTCCAACAAATCTATTCTCCTTACTGCATTAGTCCCAGCACGCTCATTTATGGCTATCTCAGCATTCGCATCCCTAAGCTTAGCCTCCAAGACTTCCTTATCATTCCTCAGCTCCTGCATTTTTCGTTCGGCTTGCACTAATTTATCCTTCAACTCCCTATTTTCATTAGTCAATTCTTGAGTTGTTGCCTCATTTAGATCCACAGTTGTCTGTCATTCAGTTGCCTGAGTTTCTAGTTCCAAAATCCTATCGACAAACTCGTTGTTTTGCTGTATCAGACCGGTTACCCATTCCCGATCTGCTTCTCTCTGCTCAGATGAAGCATTCTCTGGTATTGCCCCATCCGAGTCTCCCTCTAACTCATCTGGATCCTCCTCCTGTTCACTACCTTCAGCTGGTACTATTGCCATAGCTGGTACTCTCGTCATCACATCTATTTGAATGTCTCTAGGTTCCTCTTCTCCTGCAGCCCGACTGGATTCTCCAATCTCTGGCATACTATAAAATCACAAGAACAACTATTTCAGTTCACTGCAATTTTTTTTTTTTTTTTTTTTTCCTTATTCTTAAAACACATAACATGTAACACATAATACATAATACATATTGTGGAAATTGCACCCTTAACAACTCCCACCCTTCACTGCTTAGAACTCTAAATGAGTTTTACTATATTCCTTAAGGTCATATTCCTAAGGTTTTCCCCCACCTAAGGTTTATAACCTATCGGCTCTGATACCAACCTGTGACGCCCCCAAATCCGGGTTCCTTGAACCACGGGTCTGGTGCTCACGTAATCTATTCTACCCTAACATCTCATTCAACCATTCTGAACAAAATAATAATTATAAACTTAATTTACATTCATACATCACTATTCCCAGGTTCTACGTACCTTTATACATCCAACTGTCATATCTGACATAATACAAAATATAATAATAAATACAACATTAGCTAGCTGCTAGTGCTGGCCGACCTTTCCTTTCCCTTTATCTATTCCCGACCCTTCGGCCTTCTCTGGCTTAACTGAAATGTCATGAATGGAAGCAAGAGTGAGCCTAAGTAGCTCAGCAAGTATAACAATAAATGATAACATGAATAATTCCAATTGAATAGAGGAGAGTCATAGACAATTTTATCTGAATTATGCATAATAACTGAATGAATATCAATAATCGAATCAACGAAATGAACTGATCAATATTAATTCAATACATGAATCAAGAACTGAAATTTAACATTTATGAGCAATGATATAATGAAATTTTGCTGCTGTACGGTCACGAGACCAAGAACACGTTTAGAACAATACCAATCGTATAGAATGATATTGCCCAAGTTAGTCAAAAGACTGCTATTTCAAATAGATGCGTACTCTGGGTGATCAGCCCATTGTACCTTTATATTGTGCACAACATAAACATCTAGCGACGCAACCACGTCATAAAGTTATAGTTATTACCCCTTTGTAGGGTTGTTCTATTACAGCATAACATAGAAGCCGCACCACAACCAATGTGGATTGGAGCATATAACAATGAACATTCGATCTCAACATAAATCATTTAGTATGTGTCTAGCCAGATTCAAGATTGGCATCGACCTTTTTAATTAAATCCAATAATGAATAAACTTTGCATAGCAATATAAATAAATAACATGAATGTCTGATCAAAGAACTGCAATAGAAGTTCAGTAAGGAAACTTGCCTCCGTCCTCGTCTATCACAATCGGTATAAAATTATCCCGTCTATAACCTACATGACCACAATATTGGTTCATGCATTAGTTACATACACATGCATGCCATAACTTGCTACACAAGCTACCCATTAACTATACATAACCCTAATCACATAACATTTTGTTCAACCATAGCTTTACGCTTACCATATTGATTATTTTTATCAAATTATGGTTTACATATGTATTTATATCATTTAATATCAAAACATTGCATTTTGGAATAAAATATTTATTTTTTTCAAAATCAGCTCACGGCGCCCCGGCGCCATTTTCCTTCTTGACACTGCGCTGGCCGCGAGATCTCCTCGGCTGACGGCGCCCCGGCGAGCTCTGATCTCGCCCCCAGCGGAAACCTTGCAGCCACACTGCGCCCCGGCGCAGTATCTAGTACAAAAACCCGCGCCCCGGCGCCATGCTGCAGAATCAGAAAAATTTTTCTTTCCAAAAATCAAGCTAGCTTTGGCCCTAATGTGAATTTACCAATTCCGACATTTCATATAGCACGTATAACACATAATTGACTCGCGTGGGTTTTCGAAACTTTTAAAAATCATCATTTGGTCCTATAATTCCAAATGGTTCGTTTAGGTCGTCGGTTTACGTTTTAAAACGTTTGAAATGGCTATTTATCGCCTTATGCACCATTTAGCTCCCAAATCGATTCTAACACGTGTATTTACTTATAACTTACATGTTTGGCCTCATTTAACACAAAATCAAGCAAAATGGCCAATTATCATCACTTAATTGCATTTCTACCAATTTCATAATTTTCCTTATAAACCAACTTTGATTCTTTACACACCATGCACATATATGTTAACACATATCCTTTTAGCCACTTTATATGCATGTGTAACTTGCACATGCACCTTCCAAAACACTTTACAGATTATAATTCCTTCTAGGCAAAAAGTATAGCCTAGTATTTACTTAACCTTCTCAAACATAACTTTCATACCATCTAGGTCCCTTTGATGCTTTCTAACTCATGATAGTGCATGTATCACATACCTTCATCTTCTCAAACTAGGTTTCTATCATATTTGACAACATATAGCACACAATCATACTTTGAACCATAACTTTTAACTTGAATAATCATATGAATAGTGCACCGCCTTTGGTATCAACACATATAGGTTGGATGATCAATTAACCAAATAGCACTTAGACTCACAAAACTTCACATAATCATCATATAAAATCAAAGATACATGCATAGTTGCTTCTTTTCTTGCATGTAAACACATAATCAACAAGTCTCATGATTTAAACACAAAGTATACCTTCTTTTAGCTATCCTTCTTCTAGCTAGGAACCTTGTAATTGATGGATGATCCACTTTTAGTATCTATTTCACCTTCCTTGAACAACCTTCCTTTGAATCTTAAGCCTTCTTTGTAAACCCTAGGCTTTCTCTTCTCTTTTCTCTCCTTTGAGTTCTCTCACGTATGACTTGATAATGATAAGTGTAAATGCTGAAAATTAACTTAAGTATACCTAACTCAAGCTTCTAGCAACTAACCATAATAGGGTTAACTTAACTCAAACTTGGTTAAGACTAATAAGTCATTTCTCTTGACTATATAAGGATATAATTGAACTTACACCAACTTAGGATGCCAAAGTCATTTTCCACAATGATAAGGGTGTTATTGTTATTACTCCTAATCTCTAGGAAAGTAAATTCCCACTTAACTCTTAATTTGATTAATTTTACCCCCATAAGTTCACAATTTGCTCAATTCAATCCAATTCAATTCCATTTTAATCCAAATTTGTTTCTTTAGGCTTGAAATTATTCCATCATACAATATAACACACATGGCTTGTCCCAAAATGATTGTCACACTCTCAAAATACTTACTTTTCATTAATAACTTATAATTACAATATCGCAAAAATGCAAATCCTTACATTAGCTGTTAGACTTGCTGAGTCGTCGTGCTCATTCTTGCTATAATAAACATTTTCAGCGAGGAGCGTGGAAGTTGAAGATCCCGGTAATCGCGACGAAGATGTAATGAAGTTTATTTTTAGTTATACAATGTTGCTGTTATAACTGCTTATTTTAGACGTTATCAGAACTGATTAGAAATAATGTCGTATCCTATTGGGATTCATTACTGTTCGGTATCATCCCTGATTTAACGTCTTGTATTAACAGTGAAAGGCGGTTGTATTTCAATACGAGTGTTAATGTGTTGTAAACTCGTATAATTAAAAGCAGTTAATATAAAGTCAAATCGACTTATTCTTATATTGTAAGTTTTGTTGCTCACAATGGTTGTAATACACTAGGTCATGAAATATGAATGATCTGAGTTGTAGGATTCGATTAAAGATTTCGATTCTGAGGCAAAGGTTAAGTAAATGTAATAAAAGTTTAAATTTATCGAGTTTTTAGTAATTAATGTTGTTGAACATTGTGGTTTGAAGATCGAGGTTGTACAGTGATGAACCGGATCCGAGGTTCGAGGAACCCGAATTTGGGGCTGTTACAGTACAATACTTGGAATATAACTAAACCGCTCAAATCAACCCTGATTTTGTGGACTAACAGAATAAACTACAGATTTGCTGAAGTTTCCTGCTGGTCAGCATTACTTCCTTTTAATTTCTTTAACACAAAGAAAAACATGGTCGCTATTCATGTAAGGATTTCTCATATGAGACCAGATTCTTATAAGTATTATACGTGATAGATTCTATATATCATCTTAACACTAACTGACCAGTATTCTGGATAGAAAGTTGAAGTGCAGTGATGAACAGAATCTAATGACAGATGGAAAAAGCTATTATTTTGGGGGCCTGGCGTCTGCATACAAATGATCTTAGTGGCTGCACTGTGTGGCCTGGTTGGTGTGCACCTTATATATGTTCCCCCAAGAATCTACTTGAAATATTCTCATGGCTAATAATTGCTCCCTATACTTATTGGATATCTCCATATATATTCTCTCTATTCCACAAAAATAGTCTTATTTGGCAAGAATATTTTCCTTATAATGAGTCGTATTTTTATTGATCCTAGTACAAATGACTTAATATCAGCAAGATTGTTATCATAATTCACTTTTATGTCATCACCTATTAAACTAACAATTTATTTTTTAGTGGTTATGAAACAAAATTAACAAATTGATTTTTTTTTTTTTTTTTTTGTGTGTGGAACAAATTGAGTACCCATGACTCGTTTTAATTAGATGAAAAAATATGGTGCAATAGCTATACGCAGAAGTGGTTCACCTAGAAATGGAAGTCCTGGTGTATATCACATAGAATACCAAATGGATAAACATGTTTAAGCAAGTTACAATTATAATACTAGCTATTTGAAAGAAGAGGAGACAACACGCACAAGATCTATTATTGCTTACTTTGATTCTTGGTGACTCGTTTTGGTCTGATTGACCTAGTCTTGAGTGGGTTCATTCAAGTGAGTGTAGTTAATGTGATCAAGCCATAATTAATAATTAGTGACCTTTTTTCAATTTTTTTTTTTTTTTTTTGGCAAAAACGAACATTGCTCTCTCAGTCGAGTTACTTTGTCCACTCCCTCTTACTTATTTTCTTCCTTGGTAATAATTACTACCACTTCAACTCTACAGTGAGGGAATTGAAGTCGCTATATAACTAGACCTTTTATGTATAATTTTGGATAGAATTATGATTATTACTATCAGATATTTTTTTTATGCATTCTATGTGAGGATAACTTTTAAAAAAAAAAATCATGAATTTGTTATAATGAAAGGAAGTATGTTTTATATCTGTACATATACATTCAGTTCTAGTGCTATAATATTATTACATATAATAATATAATATTTTGAGTTATGGACAGATATTACAAAGATATTAACGTTCTTTTTACTAGTTCTTACTAAAATAAAACAACAGTTTGTATAAAATACAAGAGTATGTCTTCATGGAAAATACTACAACAGTTGACTATTGATAGCTGATCTAAACTTGACAAAAAATATCTAATTAAATAAATCGAGCAATTCAGAAGAAGTCGGGCTGAGGAATTAAGTTGGTTGAATTGGTTAGGAGTCTTGGGGACCTTGTCTCATAGCATCGACCCGCAAAGGTTGGCTGGTAGACTGGCACAAAAAATGCCACTAGCACCCCTGAGTCTAAGTTCAATGCTTTAACATTTTCTTCGTTTGTGGACGGTCTTTCATTTTGACAGCATTCCAAACATCCAAAAAGTGTAGTTAGTGCTTTGTTTGTAATAAATTAAAAGAACGTAGATACATACTAATATATTAGTAAGAAGTTTGTGGTTCTCTTTGTAGTTTCCTTAAAGTGGTAGGGCACCATGTCTTTCAACAAATGAGGCAAAACCATGTGATTCATATCAAAATCATTCACTTGATATGTTTGTCAACTTTACACATTCTTCTTCCTTCTCTTAATCCATAGTACAGTTGCTTTCCAATTTAATGGATCAGGTACCTCTATATATAGTGTGATACTTAATTTTCATTTTCAGCACAAGTCATCAGTTATCTTCATTTGTATGCAATACTCACTATTCCCTCAATTTCATCAACCTCTTAAATTTTATACTTTTTGTTTCTTTTTCTGAAAATGGGTATCGGATCGATTAAAATAGCTCATGCCAAGCAGAAGCTCCAACGGACTATTTCTCCGAGAAATAGAGGAATATTGAACAGTACTTCAAATGTTCCGAAAGGCCACTTTGCAGTTTACGTTGGAGAAACTCATAAGAGGTTTGTTATTCCAATTTCCTACTTGAGCCATCCTTTATTCCAAGAGTTGTTACATTGGGTTGAAGAAGAGTTCGGATTTGAGCATCCAATGGGAGGCCTGACAATTCCTTGCTGTGAAGATTACTTCGAGAGTATCACTTCTCTACTAAATTCATCGTAAGTGATGCATGTCAGAGTTCTGATTAACATTCGAACTTGTTTCTTTAGTGGATGTGGTGCTATTCCCCGTCCAAGTTGCAACGAAACAACAGAGATTTAAACAATTACGCCATTCTCGTCAATTTTATATTTGACAAATCGTTCCCCGCGCGCATAGATTTTTGTTTCCTGAGGAAATGTAAATGCGTTGTTCAATATCAACTTCTCTGCGCGCAATCTAAGACAAACTTTGAGCGTTGAATACTAAATTTTTTTTTGAATCTTTGTACCTTGTACGGCCACTCGTTGGATTGAGAAGGTTTAGAGCTTTAAAGATAATTTACAACTATTTCAGGATATATGTACTACTTCTTGAATTTCTTTTGTGGTGTTAGAGCCAAACTTGGCCTCACTTGATGTCTTTATTCACATTTTAACTGCAAAATCACAATCTTTAATTTTTTTTTTTATTCTTTTTTCTTTTGAAACAAATCACCAAACAAACACAACCACGCAAAACAAACAGTCATAGTAGTCAAGAGTTCACAACTACACAACCACACAACGAGGGGTGGTTTTCTCTTGAAGGTTAAAAATCAGAAACTGATTAACAAACGATTGGGGATTCACAGAAGTCTTCAGAAGATCATCCTGGACCATATCTTCATTTGCAAGACAATTAGCAAAGCTGGTTTGCTTCCCAAGTATCGGTTGAATCTTGACGTCCCAAGCCCTTGTCAACAGCCTCCTACAAGCATCCAATAAGTTGGTCAGTAAGGAAATCGGAGGCTCACTGGAGGAAAGCAATTACAGCACAGCCTAGGCATCCGATTCAAGAATAACATGTTTGAAACCCAATTGAAAACATAAGGACAGGCTGTCATAGATGGCCCATAGCTCAGCCAAGGGGACAGTCACACCAAAGAGTTTCCATGAAGATCCTGCTCATGGTTCCTCACCTGCTTGCCCATTCTTCCCAACACTCCCATCTGTATTCAGTTTTACAAAGCCTGGAGGAGGGGGGGAACCAAGACTCTAATATACAAGTCTTTGTAGGAGGGGGCAGAAATATTGTTAGGACCCAGATAGTAAAAATATGACGCATTCATGAACGTAAATTTAACAAGAGCTTGAAGGAAATAGGTAGGGGAAGAAAATATAAATTGAGTTTTAAAAATCCAGAGACTCCAAATAGCAAAAGAAAACACCAGGTTCCATGGGAGTTTATTTTGACAGATTCCCGTCTTTTTTAATGATGCAGTATTCCTAACCCAATCTCTAAGACTCCCTTCCAGAACAATGTCGTCGAATATTGTCGAGTATTTTTTTTTGTAATAAAATTTATCTATATTGCATTTCAAGTATTCATTTAGTTATAATAAATTAATCATAAATATCCAAAATACATTTAAAATATACATTTTTCAAACTAAACTGTTATCTAAAATAAAACCCCACAACCCAAGTTTATAAACATTGCACACATAAAGCTATCAATATTAATTTCATATTTTATTCTTTAAATGTATTTAAAATAAATACTTAAACTAAGATAATAAATATTTTATCCTTTAAAAACTCACATTTTTAAGTGCATAAATAAACTATTTTACCCTTTAAAAACTCACGTATTGTGTACATGATTTATTTATTTTGACAAAAAATTATCAGAGAAGACGATTTTACTAAAAATTGAAACGTTAACTATGATATTACAAAAATTAGAATATTAACGCTATGTTATATTTAAGTGTAAATATAAAAGGACAGTTTTATAATTTACTCTTAAATAATTACAAGTGAATTTTTAGGGTCACCCAAAAGCTACTTCTATCTAGCTAGGTAAGTTTTAATCTCCGATCTCTTGAAAAAAGGCGGAAAAAATTAGCATTCGTTGCTTATATGAATAATTTTAAATTGGTGCACGGGCCCGCCTATAAAGGAAATTTTCAGAATTTCTTCATGTTTTCTTGGCCAAATTTGCACAATGCATGCACGGCACCAGCCTTTCTCACTTCTTTCTGCTGAACCTACAGAATTTTTTGAAACAACATTTTTGGCAAAAGTATGAGGATATAAAGAACAATAAGTTTGCATATGGTTATGAACTTCTTATGCAACATTACATATTTTACTAATTAGAGTTACAGAATTGTGTGAAATGACTTGTTCTAAGAAGTTGACTTCTTAGAACAAGTCATTTCACGTCAGAATTTCTTCACGTCTTCTAGGCCAAATTTGCACAATGCATGCACGGAACCAGCCTTTCTCACTTCTCTCTGCCGCGTGTACAGAATTTTTTGAAACAACATTTTTGGCAAAAGTACGAGGATATAAAGAACAATAAGTCATGTATTTATGAACTTATGCAACATTACATATTTACTAATTAGAGTTAATTGTGTGGTGGAATGACTTATCCTAAGAAGTCAACATTTCCTTTCAAAAGAGAAGTAACATTCAAGGTGACATCTTAATTTGCTGTAACGGATCATATCCTTATTTCCTTTCAAAAGAGAAGTAACATTCAAGGTGACATCTTAATTTGCTGTAAGGGATCATATCCTTATTTGATTCATCAGCCTGCCCTTAACAAAGAAAGGGCTAATCTTGTATACAATTTATTTGTCGACGATTCACAACCGATGAATATACTTCTCTTTTGAATTATACAACTATTCATACAACTATCCTCTGGTCTCTCATTTATCAATTTCTTTCATTCTCTTTTTATAAATAGTTGTACAAAATGACACAAGATTCTTATATTTAAGTCAAATTAATATTTTTTTTATTATTAAAGATAAACATGAAACATATTGAAATATGTACATTCTTAATATTTACAATGTTCGTTCAAAATAGCTTTTTTCGCACTGATTCATAGGAGATTTTTTGGTTTTGATAATATTGAATCTAAGAACTATATAATTTTCACTGTGTTTCTTTTGGGCTTTTCTCCTATTGCATGTGAATTTATCGATTTACCTAACCTGCAAGATAATCGCTATCTCGCCTCGACGTCATTCAGTCCTCATCCAACATTACTATCACTATTTAGAGACTTCCATGCATTTGTAGATAACTGTCATATGTCTAAACAACTTATATGAACCTAACTAGGCAATAATATATGCTTATGGGGATTGTAAACACACGTTTAACAACTGACTTGTACGTGAACTTGAACAGAAAAAATTATTAGAACATACTTGATTGCTTGGGTCGTCGAGAGAAATCTCCGATATAAGACTAAGACCAGGCTTTAAGATATGATAACAATAGAGTTAAGAAGTATTTAGTAGGCTAAAATATTGAATATTTCTCGTACCTCTACTATTCGCCTTGTATTTATATTAGTCACACTTTCTTAATAGGATTATAATTCCTAATATTAATTGTATAGTGTTATTCCAAAAGGATACAAATAGATCTAGAAGGGGGTTGGAATAGATTCTTTTAAAATCTCATATTAAAATTATTTATCAAATAATTAATTAGATAACTTATTTAAGCACTTATGCACAACGGAATATTGTGTTTTATAAAACCCTTCAAAGATTTAAATGAAATGCTCAATTCTAAATTTAGTAAAAGTGTGGAAAGAAGTCTCAATTAATATTGCAATTAATATGAAAGTTATATAAAGTAATAAGGAGACACGAGATTTTAAGAGGTTCAAAGCTTAAAATACTCCTAATCCTCTTTTTCTCTCTGAGAGCAGGAATGATCCACTAAGGATGGTGGTTACAAAAATCAGGTTCACTAAGAACCGATACAACTCTGAATTACCAATTAAGAAACAGATAAGACATTAAGTCTTAATAAGTCACTAAGACTTAAATAAATCACTAAGATTTAAGCTTACTAAGAGAACTGTTTCACTCAGAATCAAGAAAGTCACTAAGACTCGTCTTAAGAAGATAACTATGATTTTAAAATGATTTTTTGGTTATTGTTTGGGGTACTGCTAAGTGACATTAAGTATTTCTCTAAAAGACTTAGCAGCTGATCGATTTCTCTGAAAAACATAGTGGTTGTTGATCATAAAGCAAGCTTTTCAAACTTGTAAACTTGAATCGTTCAATCAATGGTTCGATGTATCGATGATTGTAAAGTTTAAAACAGTAATCCTTTTATAGATTTCCTTTTGAAAATGACCGTTGGAAGTTGTCGTTGCTACCACTTCTCTAGCCATTAAAAAGGACTTTTGACTTTGTCTAGAAGACCGTATAGCCACCCTATATTGTCAACTATGTTATACCACTATTTATGTGTTATGGCAAACTTGTCTCTGAACTTTACCAAATATAGCCATTAGGGTAAAGTTGATTTAACATCTCCTTTTTGTCAACACACTCGAGTATATTTAGGATGGACTGGTGTTTTGAAGAAGCTTCTGATCATTTGTCATAGAACGGCTACTGACTTGTTAAGAGTTACACTTTACGATTTTGGTTGTCTAAGATCGTAGAGTTAATTATCAGATAGTTTTATTTTACATTTCTGGTGACAATGCGATTTGCCTCTACATCTGGAGTCACTCTAAGATTTCTGAGTTCCTTCAAACACTTTGCGATCTAATGTCACATTACGATTTTAGAGTTATTTAACTAGCTTCACTATGCGATCTTAAAGTGCCTTCTTATTCTATTTGATGACTCTACTAGACTATCTTAGTTCACTCTGCGATCTCAGAGTAACTAAGTCTTCTACTCTGCGATCTTGGACAGTTTATTCTATTATATGTCCTAACTCTACGAAATGAATCAACTTAACAAGTTTGATCCCTAAGTCCTTTTACATAATTTTTTTTATAAGGACTGTGCAATATTACTTATTTTTTTTTATAAATATACATTAAGTATTCTTGTCATCATTAAATCAAAATAAATTAAACATAAATGCACTAATTGTAAGACCCCAAATTTTATGAAATACAAAATTTAATTTTTCTTCATATATATATTTTTTCCTGAAACAGTAAGTGATTAAATTGACAAAGTTAAAAGTTAAGGATGTTATGTGTAAATTTTATTTTGTCGGACAATATTCGTTTTGTCGGGGAATATTTGGGTCGTACGACGGCGCCGAAATAACTAATCATTGATGGACCCCACAACAAAATATTTGTCAGATATAAAAAACGACAGAAGTAACTTTTTTAAATAAAAATAGTTAACTGTGTTATCACTTTTAACTATTAGAATACCCGGTGATAAAAGAATAGTATCATACGGTATTTCATGGTATTTTACTGTAGCACATGGTATTCTACAGTAGCACACGGTATTGCACAGTATCTCATATTATTGATCTGATAACGTGGTCATTGTACAGTATTCATCAATAATTGTTCTTGCACTGTATTTTAAAATTATTGAACTTAATAATTGTTACAGTAACAAATATACAGTAATTTATATTATTAAATTAATAATAATCTGTAACGTGTTTCTTACATTATTGTTTGTTGAATTATTGTTGTAGCATTATTTTATTATATATGTAGGACCCACAGGAAGAAAAATAAATAAATATATAAAAAATTTAATTTTTACTATTATTTTGAATAGTAAACATGTGGGCCCTTTGTGGGGGCCACGTGGAAAAATGGCATGAAATTTTTTTGAAGTTGGTGAAGAAAGCAGCCAGGCAGCTGTTGAAATTTTCTCAGGCTGGCGTGCAGCACACCAACCCACCTACCGCGCACAGTGACTTATTTTCTCCTATAAATAACTTACTCAACTGAATAGAAAACGCACACCTAAAACATAAAAATTTTCTACAAGTATTTTGCGAGTTTTCCCTAAGAATAGTAAGATTATCTTGAGTATTTGTAAATTAAAAGGAGTGCAAGAATTTTTCTAGTAAGTATTTTATTAAAGAGTAGTAATTGTACAAATACCTATTTCACACGGTATTCACAAATCTTCCTTTATAAGATTCTTCTTTGAGAAGATTTATTTTAAAAAGCTTTCTTTGAAAGATTTATTTTGAAATATTATTTCAAAAATTATTTTTAAAGTTATTATTTTACACTACAAAAATTTATATTTTATAAATAATTTTGATAGTTCATAATATAGGAGTTATCATACACCTTGAAATTTATATGTGGTAATTACTAATTATATTATAAATATATAGGTTGATCAACCTCATTTTTATCAATATTCAGTCACGTGATAAGATAAGGGGTATCATTCTTTTTTTCATTATAAATATATATTATTTTCTTTCTTACTTGTAAGGGATACCATCTTTTTCATCTTCCATTATTCAAACTTACTATGGTAAGGAATATCATTTCTTTTATACTCTTAAACTTACTATGGTAAGTATTATCCGGTAAAACTTCTGAAATAATTATAATTTTCTTAACAGTTTGTACTTCATTTAATATCATTTCAATTGCGCATTCCTATTTACGTGAACCTTTATATTGAACTGTACTTATTATTCTGAACTGTGGATCTTGAATATCATTTTTGAATTTCACTCCACATCATGTTGATAATTTGAACATTATTTGAATCTGGACAAAGTAAAAATTGTAAACTTCTGATATTTATTGTTTATCCTGTTTCTTCTGTTCATTATTAATATCTCTATTATTATTCTAATAATCAATAATCAAATTGTTGTTGATAACTGTGGCCTGGGGCACAGATTGGATAAAGGTATTGATAGGTTAAAGGCGTTGATAAGTTAAAGGCGATATATTTGATGATGTGTCTTTCAAGACACGTGGTAAATGTTCTCTTTGGCCTGGGGCAAAGATGAATTGTTGTTTGATATGATTATGATCAAAGGCTGTAGACTGGTTTAATCACGACCGTTGATGCTGTGACGCCCCCAAATCTGGGCCCACACAGCCCAAACTTGAGTCGTCAAAAGACTACAACAAAATTATTACAACAAAGCACAACGTACAACAATACAGTGTATAATAATACACAACTAAGTCTTCACTATTATTGCCACACTATTTTACAAAACGTGAAGACTATGATAACTATTCCTCGGACCCTCACTCCATTCCCCGGCTAGACCCTGTTATGTTTTCATCTCCTGTTGAAAAACAATGGAACAAAAGAAAGGGTGAGCTCAAATAGCCCAGTAAAGAATATCATGACTAAGATAATGACGAATAAATTATCATTAGTCTTCAACAGCTGAGTTCTTGATAGAATACAATAGACTACAAGGTTTATATCAAAAACTGCAGTTAAATTCTTAAACAACGTTCAGATCAATAATAGCAGCGGAATGAGTAATCTATTAGAAGAATAATGCAGACTATAATGTCCACTCGGTTCTCTTTTTAGGAAAAACATCATCAACTTTTATCATCTGAAATATCATTAGTCAAGATAATACAAATTCACAGTTCCTGATCATAATCATGCAGATCAACAGTTCATCTTTGCACTACGGGCCAAAGACATTCAATATAACACCAACGGTCATGATTATACCAGATTCAGCCTTTGGTCATAATCATACCAAACAACAGTTCATCTTTGCACTACGGGCCAAAGAGAACATTCACCACGTGCCATAAAAGACACCGAACAGATGTATCGCCTTTAACCTATTATATCGCCTTTAACCTATCATCTGTTCAACAAATATATCACATCTGTGCCCCCGGCCACAGATATTCACAACAGCTTGATTTTTGGATGATTAGAATGATATAAATGATGAACAGAAGAAATAGGATAACAATAAGTATCGGAAGTTTACTTTGTACAGATTCAAATAATGTCCAAATTGTCAACATGATGTGGAGTGAAATTCAAGATCCACAGTTCAGAATAACGGTTACAATTCAATAGAAAGGTTCACGTAAATAGGAAGGTTCAGTTGAAATAATGAAGTTCAACTATTATGGAACATATAATATTTTCAGGAATTATAGAAGCAATAGTTCCATAATAAATTTCGATTTAGGAGTATGAAAGAAAATAATATCCCTTACCGTAGCAGGTTTGATTAACAAAAGGTGAAGGAAATTAATACAAGGGTTATTCACCAACAGGCGGCAATCCGCTCCGTAAGGTTATTCCCACAATTTAATAGAATTGGAGTACAAAGAGTTATTCACCAAACAGGCGGCAATCCGCTCCGTAAGGTTATTCTCAGAGATTAATAATGAATGAATACGAAAGGTTATTCACCAACAGGCGGCAATCCGCTCCGTAAGGTTATTCCCACAATTTAATAGAATTTGAGTACAAAGAGTTATTCACCAAACAGGCGGCAATCCGCTCCGTAAGGTTATTCTCAGAGATTAATAATGAATGAATACGAAAGGTTATTCACCAACAGGCGGCAATCCGCTCCGTAAGTTTATTCCCACAATTTAATACATGGAAATAAAAGGCACGTCTTATGAGTAAGGAAGAAACAATATTATTATCGAGAATCAAATAATGATAATCCCTTACCATAGTACGTTTGAATAATGGAAGATGAAAAAGATGGTATCCCTTACCGTAACACGTGACTGGATATTGATTTAAATGAGGTTGATTAACTTGAACAGTACACGTATACTTATAGATCTTCACAAATACTCAAGATGACTTAAGCACACTTAGAGAGAACTTTCACAAGAAGTATTTAGAGAGAGAAAGAAAGAACAAGTAAGGAAGTTTATGAAAAATCCTTAAGTTAAGGCTTCTATTTATAGCCAAAAATCTTATCATTCATTTAATCTAAACCATTCATTTAAAGATCACCTTTTAATCTACACCATCCATTTCAAATATTATATTATCTTTAATCTACACCATTCATTTCATATCACCTAATAATCACCTAACTTTATATTATAAACAAATCAATTTAATTATTCAACAATAATTCACACTTTAATCTACACCATTCATTTCATATCACCTAATAATCACCTAACTTTATATTATAAACAAATCAATTCAATTATTCAACAATAATTCACACTTTAATCTACACCATTCATTTCATATCACCTAATAATCACCTAACTTTATATTATAAACAAATAACTTTATCAATTCAATTATTATGACTAATTGTTATAAATACAGTATAGTTAGCTCTTAGATATCAAGTCAATAAATTAATGAAATACAACTGTTTAAATAACATCATAATAGAGATAACAATAATGTAAAATAAAGCATACGTTACTGTGTAATGACAATTATTGATTCAATAATGTGAATTACTGTGCATATGTTACTGTGACAATTATTAGGTTCAATAATTTTAAAAACAGTGCAACAACAATTATTGACTCAATGATATAAAATACAGTGTAATGACAATTATTAAATCAATAATGCAAAATACTGTGTAACAACAATTATTGAATTGATAATATAAAATATTATGCAGTGACAATTATCGATGAAATGATGCATAACAGTTACGGTGTCAATTATCAGACCAATAATATGAGACACTATGCAATACCGTGTGTTACTGTAGAGTACCGTGTGCTACAGAAAATACCATAAACTACCGTATGCTACTATTCTTTTATCACCGGTATTTTAACAGTTCCGTTGACTATTTTTATTTAAAAAAGTTACTTCTGTCGTTTTCTATATCCGACAAATATTCCGTTGTGGGGTCCACCAATAATTTATTATTTCGGCGCCGTCGTACGGCACGAATATTCCCCGACCAAACGAATATTCCCCTACAAAGCGAATATTTTCCGACAAAATAAAATTTGCACATAACATCCTTAACTTTTAATTTTGTTAATTTAACCACTTACTGTTTCAAAAAAAAAATATATATGAAGAAAAATTAAATTTTGTATTTCATAAAATTCGGGGTCTTACAACCTCCCCTCCTTATGAAATTTCGTCCCCGAAATTGACGTACCTGACATATCGAAGAGGTAAGGATACGTAGATTTCATCTCAGATTCTAGCTCCCAGGTCATTTCCTCAGTATCTTGGTTCCTCCATAAAACCTTAACTTGAGGTATAACCTTTGAGCGTAGGATCTGCTCCTTCTTATCCAGGATCTTAACAGGTACCTCCTCGTATGTTAAATCTTCTGCTATAACGTCTGGTTCTAACTCAATGACGTGGTTTGGGTCCTTCACATATTTACGTAACATAGATATGTGAAAAACGTTATGGATGCGAGACATACTTGGTGGTAGGGCTAGTCTGTAGGCTACGGTTCCTATTCGATCGAGGATTTCAAATGGGCCAATAAATCGAGGGTTGAGCTTTCCTCTCTTTCCGAATCTCGTAACCCCTTTCCATGGAGAAACACGTAAGAATACATGATCTCCGACGTTGAAACTTTCGTCTCTCCGATGAAGATCAGCATAACTCTTTTGTCGTTCTTGTGCGGTCTGTATTCGTTGTCGGATCATTTGGATCTTTTCGGTCGTCAAGCGTACCAACTCGGGTCCCAACAATTTTGCTTCTCCTACCTCATTCCAACATATTGGAGAGCGACACTTCCTTCCATACAATGCCTCGAATGGAGCCATGCCTATGCTTGCTTGGTAACTGTTGTTGTAAGAAAATTCCACCAATGGCAAGTACTTATCCCAACTTCCTTTGAAGTCTAATACACAAAGTCTCAAAAGATCTTCGAGGGTCTGGATCGTCCTTTCCGATTGTCCGTCCGTTTGAGGATGGTATGCAGAACTAAAACGTAGTTCAGTGCCCATAGCTTTTTGTAGACTGATCCAAAAGCGTGAAGTGAATCTAGGATCTCGATCAGAAACTATGGAAACTGGCATGCCATGCAATCTCACGATCTCATTTATGTACATACCGGCAAGACGTTCAAGTGAAAAGTTTTCTCGTATAGGCAAGAAATGAGCAGATTTGGTCAATCTATCTACGATCACCCAAATTGCATCTAAGCCTTGAGAAACTTTTGGAAGACCCGTCACGAATTCCATATTGATGTGTTCCCACTTCCATTCGGGAACTTCAAGTGATTGTAATGGACCTTTAGGAACTTGATGCTCTGCCTTGACACGTTGACAAGTTAGGCACCTTGAGATAAACTCTGCAATCTCTCTTTTCATATTGTTCCACCAAAATGTATGTCGAAGATCTCGATACATCTTGGTACCTCCTGGGTGGATTGCAAACGGCGTGTTGTGTGCCTCCATCATGATTTTATGCTTTAATTCAGGATCGTTAGGAACACAGAGTCGAGAGTTGACTCGAAGTATTCCTTTCTCGTCGATTCTTGCTTCGGGAATGGCACCTTCTTGTACTTTCTTTATCATGTTTATCAGTTCCGGATCGGTAGCTTGAGCAACTTTAATTTTATCGATTAAAGTTGGTTCTACTCGCACGTGAGCAATCTTCGAGCGGGTCCCTGGTGTCTTTAGCTCTATCTCCATCTTTTGCAAGTCGTACAAAATACACTTTTGTGTTGTCAGCAGTGCACTTGTACTTGCATAAGATTTTCTGCTCAAAGCGTCAGCTACAACGTTCGCCTTTCCCGGGTGATACTGGATTGTGTGGTCATAATCCTTTAACAGCTCAAGCCAACGTCGTTGTCGCATGTTGAGTTCCTTCTGGGTGAAGAAATACTTGAGACTTTTATGATCCGTATAGATATCCACTTTTTCTCCGTACAAGTAGTGTCTCCAGATCTTCAACGCGAAAACGACTGCTGCCAACTCTAGATCATGAGTAGGATAATTTTTCTCATAATCTTTGAGTTGTCGAGAGGCGTAGGCTATAACATTTCCATGTTGCATAAGGACACAACCTAGACCTTTGCCAGAAGCATCGCTGTAGATAACAAATTCTCCTGATCCTGATGGTATGGTCAGAACAGGAGCTGAAACCAGTCTCTTCTTGAGTTCTTGGAAACTTTTCTCGCATTCCTCGCTCCATATGAATTTTGTGCTTTTCCGAGTAAGCTGCGTTAATGGAGTGGCGATTCGAGAAAATCCTTCTACGAATCTCCGATAATAACCAGCTAGACCCAGAAAACTTCGGACTTCAGTTACTGTTTTGGGTTGTTCCCAATTTAGTACCGTTTCAATCTTCGCAGGATCGACTGATATTCCTTGACTAGAAATCACATGCCCAAGAAACACGACCTCCTCAAGCCAGAACTCACATTTCTTCAACTTGGCATATAATTTGTTTTCACGGAGCTTTTGTAGTATCAATCTCAGGTGTTGTTCATGATCCTCGCGACTCTTGGAGTATATGAGGATGTCATCAATAAAGACAACCACAAAATGATCCAAATGTTCCTTGAATATCCGGTTCATCATGTCCATGAAAGCTGCAGGAGCATTAGTTAGTCCAAAAGGCATGACTAAAAACTCATAATGCCCATAACGAGTTCTGAAAGCAGTCTTTGGAATGTCCTCAGCTTTAACCTTTAACTGATGATATCCAGAACGGAGATCAATCTTTGAGAAATGTTGAGCGCCTTGCAATTGATCAAACATGTCATCAATCCGAGGTAACGGGTACCTGTTCTTGATGGTGACATGGTTCAATTCTCGGTAGTCAATGCACAATCTCATACTCCCGTCTTTCTTCTTCACAAATAGAACAGGAGCACCCCAAGGTGATGCACTCGGACGAATGAAACCGGTATCCAACAATTCCTGTAGTTGGACTTTTAACTCTTGAAGTTCAATGGGAGCCATTCGGTAGGGAACTTTGGAAATGGGCTTGGTACCGGGTTCAAGATCAATATAAAAATCAATTTCACGGTTTGGGGGTAAGCCAGGAAGTTCTTCAGGAAAAACGTCAGGAAACTCATTCACAATGGGAATATCATTTAAGTTTGACGTATTTTTGTTCAAATCAGTGACATGAGCTAAAAAGGCTTGACATCCGTTTTTCAATAAACGAATGGCTTTATGGCTAGAAATAACAGTTATAGATTTCAATGGTTTAGTTGCTTGAATTTGCATGACAGGTTGATTAGGAATATGAAAACTAATAATCTTATGAAAACAATCAATTTTAGCATGATGGGTAGTCAACCAATCAATTCCTAAAATCACATCAAATTCATGCATCTCCAAAGAAATAAGGTCAACAGGTAATGTGAGGTTGTTGATTTGAACTAGGCAAGATTTATAGACAGTAGATGTAATGGTCATTTCTCCTAATGGGGTTTCAACTGATAAGTCAAAGTCCAAATTTTCAGGAGTTAAGTTTAAACGCTGAGCACATGCAGGTGAGATAAAAGAATGGGTAGAGCCAGTATCTAACAAAGCGTAGACTTCACGAGAATTTATGAATAGCTTACCGGTTATCACCTCGTTCGAGTTTCGCGCCATTTGGGATGTCACAACAAAAGCTCTCCCTTGAACTACAGATTTTCCCTTATCCGCGCTAGCTTTTGGTATCATCATTGCAGCTGGACTTGATTTTGTGGCAGAACAGAACCGCGCAAGATGACCCTCTTTCCCACAACTGTAGCACTTTTTGGACTGCAGTGTACAGTTTGGGCTGATGTGACCTTCCTGACCACACCTATAGCATCTCACTGGTGGTCGATCTTCTCCCCTTGAAACTGGGGTCGGTGCTGGTGTTGGTACTGGTGCTGGTGCCCTTCCATAATTATTATGGAATCTCTTTCTTTTGAAATTGTTCCCACTAGATTCTCCTCTTCTGTTATTTGGTATGAAATTACCACCGAAGTGTTGGTTACCTCCTCGATGGTTCTCGTTCCTGTGGTTGTTGTCACTCCTTTCTCTATGCTGATCATTAACTCTTGGCTGCAATGTTTCATCTGTTTGCTCCACCCTTTGAGCCCTATCTACAACATCTGAATACAAACTAAATTTATGAGAGCTAAGTTGTTGACGAATTTTGAATCTCAAACCTCTTAGGAACATCCGACTCATTCGTGCTTCGTCATCCACAAGATGGGTGGCAAAGCGAGATAACTCGGCAAACTTGGCTTCATATTGGGAGACTGTCATGTTTCCCTGCTCCAGCTTAATGAATTCCACCTCTTTCATATGGCGGATGCTTTCTGGGAAATACTTCTCGTTAAACAGTTCTTCGAATTCTGTCCAAGACATTTCGAGTGCTGAAGGTTGGATACGTTTTACCGCTTCCCACCAATGGTCCGCCTCACCTCGTAACATAAAAGTGGCAAATGGCACCTTCTGATCATCAGCGCATTGTAAGACATCAAGTATTTTTGTCGTCTGCTTTAGCCATGCCTCCGCTTTGAGTGGGTCAGGCTTCCCGTGGAATTCAGGTGGTCCTAATTCTTTAAATTGCTTAACAGTGACCATCCTCAAATTGTCAGCGTTTCTACCGTTATTATTGACTGGATTTCCTCTTCCTTGATTCTGTATGAACTGCATGAAATTCCTAAAGAATCCATCGTTCATCATGTTATCAGGAACATTATTTCCTGAGTTGGCAGGAGGATTGTTTGGGGCCTCTTGATTCTCGGCTACATTTGCTTCAGGCATTCCATAGTTAACCTCTTGATTTCCAGATGCCATACTAAACTGTGGTCACAAAATAAATGTTAGTTCAAATAAACTGACTCATCACTTCATGTCCCTACATTCAAATCGACTCATTAGATAATAAAATCTATTTTAGGTAGGACACACTAGTGACTGATTCTATTCGTCTCTCCCCTCCTAGTTCTAACCCCAGATCTCCATTAAAGATCATATCCCTAAGCTCTGATGCCAACTGTGACGCCCCCAAATCTGGGCCCACACAGCCCAAACTTGAGTCGTCAAAAGACTACAACAAAATTATTACAACAAAGCACAACGTACAACAATACAGTGTATAATAATACACAACTAAGTCTTCACTATTATTGCCACACTATTTTACAAAACGTGAAGACTATGATAACTATTCCTCGGACCCTCACTCCATTCCCCGGCTAGACCCTGTTATGTTTTCATCTCCTGTTGAAAAACAATGGAACAAAAGAAAGGGTGAGCTCAAATAGCCCAGTAAAGAATATCATGACTAAGATAATGACGAATAAATTATCATTAGTCTTCAACAGCTGAGTTCTTGATAGAATACAATAGACTACAAGGTTTATATCAAAAACTGCAGTTAAATTCTTAAACAACGTTCAGATCAATAATAGCAGCGGAATGAGTAATCTATTAGAAGAATAATGCAGACTATAATGTCCACTCGGTTCTCTTTTTAGGAAAAACATCATCAACTTTTATCATCTGAAATATCATTAGTCAAGATAATACAAATTCACAGTTCCTGATCATAATCATGCAGATCAACAGTTCATCTTTGCACTACGGGCCAAAGACATTCAATATAACACCAACGGTCATGATTATACCAGATTCAGCCTTTGGTCATAATCATACCAAACAACAGTTCATCTTTGCACTACGGGCCAAAGAGAACATTCACCACGTGCCATAAAAGACACCGAACAGATGTATCGCCTTTAACCTATTATATCGCCTTTAACCTATCATATGTTCAACAAATATATCACATCTGTGCCCCCGGCCACAGATATTCACAACAGCTTGATTTTTGGATGATTAGAATGATATAAATGATGAACAGAAGAAATAGGATAACAATAAGTATCGGAAGTTTACTTTGTACAGATTCAAATAATGTCCAAATTGTCAACATGATGTGGAGTGAAATTCAAGATCCACAGTTCAGAATAACGGTTACAATTCAATAGAAAGGTTCACGTAAATAGGAAGGTTCAGTTGAAATAATGAAGTTCAACTATTATGGAACATATAATATTTTCAGGAATTATAGAAGCAATAGTTCCATAATAAATTTCGATTTAGGAGTATGAAAGAAAATAATATCCCTTACCGTAGCAGGTTTGATTAACAAAAGGTGAAGGAAATTAATACAAGGGTTATTCACTAACAGGCGGCAATCCGCTCCGTAAGGTTATTCCCACAATTTAATAGAATTTGAGTACAAAGAGTTATTCACCAAACAGGCGGCAATCCGCTCCGTAAGGTTATTCTCAGAGATTAATAATGAATGAATACGAAAGGTTATTCACCAACAGGCGGCAATCCGCTCCGTAAGGTTATTCCCACAATTTAATAGAATTTGAGTACAAAGAGTTATTCACCAAACAGGCGGCAATCCGCTCCGTAAGGTTATTCTCAGAGATTAATAATGAATGAATACGAAAGGTTATTCACCAACAGGCGGCAATCCGCTCCGTAAGTTTATTCCCACAATTTAATACATGGAAATAAAAGGCACGTCTTATGAGTAAGGAAGAAACAATATTATTATCGAGAATCAAATAATGATAATCCCTTACCATAGTACGTTTGAATAATGGAAGATGAAAAAGATGGTATCCCTTACCGTAACACGTGACTGGATATTGATTTAAATGAGGTTGATTAACTTGAACAGTACACGTATACTTATAGATCTTCACAAATACTCAAGATGACTTAAGCACACTTAGAGAGAACTTTCACAAGAAGTATTTAGAGAGAGAAAGAAAGAACAAGTAAGGAAGTTTATGAAAAATCCTTAAGTTAAGGCTTCTATTTATAGCCAAAAATCTTATCATTCATTTAATCTAAACCATTCATTTAAAGATCACCTTTTAATCTACACCATCCATTTCAAATATTATATTATCTTTAATCTACACCATTCATTTCATATCACCTAATAATCACCTAACTTTATATTATAAACAAATCAATTTAATTATTCAACAATAATTCACACTTTAATCTACACCATTCATTTCATATCACCTAATAATCACCTAACTTTATATTATAAACAAATCAATTCAATTATTCAACAATAATTCACACTTTAATCTACACCATTCATTTCATATCACCTAATAATCACCTAACTTTATATTATAAACAAATAACTTTATCAATTCAATTATTATGACTAATTGTTATAAATACAGTATAGTTAGCTCTTAGATATCAAGTCAATAAATTAATGAAATACAACTGTTTAAATAACATCATAATAGAGATAACAATAATGTAAAATAAAGCATACGTTACTGTGTAATGACAATTATTGATTCAATAATGTGAATTACTGTGCATATGTTACTGTGACAATTATTAGGTTCAATAATTTTAAAAACAGTGCAACAACAATTATTGACTCAATGATATAAAATACAGTGTAATGACAATTATTAAATCAATAATGCAAAATACTGTGTAACAACAATTATTGAATTGATAATATAAAATATTATGCAGTGACAATTATCGATGAAATGATGCGTAACAGTTACGGTGTCAATTATCAGACCAATAATATGAGACACTATGCAATACCGTGTGTTACTGTAGAGTACCGTGTGCTACAGAAAATACCATAAACTACCGTATGCTACTATTCTTTTATCACCGGTATTTTAACAGTTCCGTTGACTATTTTTATTTAAAAAAGTTACTTCTGTCGTTTTCTATATCCGACAAATATTCCGTTGTGGGGTCCACCAATAATTTATTATTTCGGCGCCGTCGTACGGCACGAATATTCCCCGACCAAACGAATATTCCCCGACAAAGCGAATATTGTCCGACAAAATAAAATTTGCACATAACATCCTTAACTCTTAATTTTGTTAATTTAACCACTTACTGTTTCAAAAAAAAAATATATATGAAGAAAAATTAAATTTTGTATTTCATAAAATTCGGGGTCTTACAGATGCTATATTGAATATCTTTGGCCCATAGTGCAAAGATGAACTGTTGACTTGCATGATTTTGACCAGAAACTGTGAAATTGTATTATCATGGCCAGTGGTATTTCAGATGATAAAAGTTGATGATGTTTTTCTTAAAAAGAGAAGCGAATAGACATCATGGCCCATATAATTTTTCTAATGGTTATTATTTTGCTGCAGTTATCTATCTGAACTTTGTTTAAGAACTTAACTGTAGTTGTTGAATTAAAACTTGTTGCTTAAATTATTCTATCAAAAACTCAACTGTTGAAGGCTAATGATAATTTATTTGTCATTATCTTAGTCATGATATTCTTTACTAGGCTATTTGAGCTCACTCTTTCTTTTTATTCCATTGTTCTTTGTTGTCAAATTTATGTATAGACAAATTCACGCAAGTATACGTGGCCAACAAGTAATATAATAGTAAGTAAAGTATCGATCCCACAGAGAATTACATCTAGTATTTTTCAAGTACCAATTTTATATCAACTCAATCTTATTTAAAAATATGAATTAAATTAAAATTACCAATTAAACTAAATAAAAATAAATAATAAAATAAATAAATCTAAGATTCTTAATTTCACCCAATGATTCATTCAAATCTCATAATTCTCCATTTAATTATACGGTCACGATGAATTGTTAATCAGGAATTCTTAATTATTTATAAGCCTCTTTCCATTAGCAAATAAAATTATCCATTCTAATTAATTAAATTACTATATTCCTATGTAATTTAAATTAGAACTGATTCATTAAGAACAAATTCCCTAAATTGGTTACATATGACATATAGGTATATTCCTATCCTATACACAAATTATGAATTCCAATTAACGTAGAATATCACAAACACATGTCATTATATTCAGATCAAAATCTATAGTAAATCTCCCGATTTCATATAGATTATCTCAAATTAATTACTGGCCAAGCAATTATTACATTAACGCACAAAATATAATGATCAATTCATATAGTGTCAATTAAACGGAAAAGATACTCAATTTAAACTAAACATTAAGTTCCATTAAACTCTTAAATTAAAAAGTCGTTCATAGCAGATAAAATTATAATCACAGCATATTCAATAACAATGAAAGACATAAATAATAAAAAGACTAGAGAAGAAAAATAGTCTCCCGCCAATCTTCAATCTCCAAGCTTATTTCATCCATATATGGCATCCATCTTTATTGATATATTGCTTGCTCTTGAACTCCAAAATTTGGAAAGGAATTAGCCTCTCAGAATTTTCATTAGCTTTTTTCCAACACCTAAATAATACATAGAATGAGAATATTTATAAGAGTATTTATTTTTCCTAACCTTAATAGGAATTAAAATCCAATTTGGAATCAAATTAATACAAAATTGCGAAAAATCCTATTCTGGTACAATTTTTGTGTCGCCAAATGCGGCGTTGACCAAGTCAACGCTCGCTCAAACCAGTCGCGCGCAATGCGCGAAATCTGTCCCAGCACCGCCCTGTGAAATGACGTCGTATCCTCCTAATTTTTCACTTATCGCGCATTGCACGGATGTAATTCCTGACCCATGCCGGATGCGTAAAACGGTGTCGTTCTTGCTGCTGATTACACCTCGTGCGCAAGGCGCGCTAGTCACTTTTGCTGGATATTTACGATATTGCCACTGCCCCTTTATTTACAGTTATGCCACTCGCGAAAATTACAAAATTGTCATTCCACTTTTAATTCCTACAAAATAAAATATAAACTAATTAAAAATAAATAAAAATAATATAAAATTAATAAAAACACATAAAATCAATTAAAATGCTTAAAAACTCATAATTAATTAAGTCTAAAAATATCTACTAAATAGGTATAAAAAACCTATTATCATTCTTCAACAGGAGAAGAGGGAGTAGTTGGGTCTAGTCAGGAGATGGAGTGAAGGTCTGAGTTGTAGCTGTATTAGTCTTCATAAGTTGTAAAATAGTGTGACAATAATAATGAAGACTTAGTTGTGTATTATTTGAATAATGTACTGTGATACATTGTACATTGTATTGTAATAGTTGTTGTGTATTTTGACAACTCAAGTTTGGGTTGTGTGGGCCCAAATTTGGGGGTGTCACACTAATAAGGTCCTCCTATTTGATGATGACAAAATAAATAATTTCAACAATCATCAATTACTCTAATGCACGACAATACATAATTTAAATATATCCTATATACAGTAAGAAGTTGTATTGTCTAAAAAATTATGAATTTATTGATGAAGAAATTTTTTACAAAAGAATTTGTACAAATGTTGTTTACAAGAAAAAAAAATACTTGTAAAAGAGTAAAACAACTATTAAAATTATTACAAGTATAAGAATTTATTATAATTTATTACAAGTATATTAAAATTGTAAAATCTTATCTTCCGCTAGGCTTCTTAGATGTCGAACGGCTTCCGAAAGGATGATATTTTGTAAGGACCAAAGAAATATGTAATTTTATTATTAATGGAAAAGAAATTATTTGAAGAAGACTGTGTGCATATATAAATGTGTGTGAAGTTAATTAATTCAATTAAACTGAATTGAACATGTGACAAAAAAGGGGACCAGATGAATTATTAAAATAAAGCTTATGTTATAATTAACTAAGCTTAAGTGATGTGCCTTAGGTTGGAAAATAAAATTTTAAATTTATGAGCTAAGTTTCTTGAGAGATTAAATGATTAATTATGTGATTAATGGACTAGTTAAGTGTTTTATCCAAGCATGGTTTAAAGGGGATAATTAAATATAAGTCCAATATATATACTTGAAAGTATTGTGGTTAAGAGTAATATGGCCTGATGGAATTAATGAAGAGCCCAAGAGTATAAGTCCAAAGAATTAATTAGGTTTAGCCCAACTCTTTAATAAAGAAGCCCAAACATGTAGCCCAAAGTAGGGATCCAATACCTAGAAGAGGATATGTATATATATGTGGGGGGGGGGGGGGGGGGGAGGGGGACGATCCATAACAAATACTTGCTACGGACTAAAATTGGGCAAACACCATCTTATATACACATTAACAAATCCAACGGCTGAGATCTCAAGTGATATCAAATTGTCCACCCGACTTTTATGCAGACTAATTAATCAAACTAATAGGACCATTTTATTCCTCACGTAAACAAATGACGTCGCAGTAGCAGTATATGAAGAAGTAAACACCATCCGCTAGAAATGCTAGTAGATCAGAATTAATACCAAATTTACTGAATCCACTAGTATGCGCAACGGACATACTCATTACTTATGTTGAACAGAATCAAACCTAAGGTTATCCTGATATGCATACCATTCATGTAGGTTATACTAATCCATCTAGGTATTTGATAAACAGTAAACAAATTCAAGGAGTCCTACCAAATGTCCACTATTGATTTCATATTTAGTAATGTCCAAATCATTTTTCGCAATGAAAGTTGAGCCAATGGAAAATCATAATTAATTCACAAATGGATTCAAAATCATATTTTCAGTTTCTACAATCTTGAATGTGCTGCAGGCTACATAATTTATGCCAAAAAATAAGCTTTTTGCGATTTACCAAAGTACTCCATCCTGTTGTCAAAAGATGGCACCTTGGTGTCCCTCAGTAGATATGTCAAAACTTCCAAGTTTCACCATGAACATCTTTAGCAAGTAAAGTCTAAACCAAAGGATCTACATAATAGTCTAGCCGAGGAAAAATCATTTATGTGCAGTAACGTGGAATTGAAGACCCCCTACCATTATTGGCATCGGATTGTGTCAATGTCTTCACAACTCTTTGCATGCTGCGACATCGTTCGTCCTTAATTCTTATTCGCTAATTTTTCTAACGGATGGAGTTGACTTCTTTATATATTGCTACTGCGTCGTCGTTTGTTCATATGAGGGATAAAATGGTCCTACTAATTTGATCAATTAGTCTGCTAGAAAATCTGGCAAATTATTTTTTATCAGTTGAGATCTCAGCCGTTGGATTTGTTAATGTATGGATAAGATAGTGTTTGCCAAATTTTAGTCCATAACAAGTATTTACTATGGAACCGCCCCCCCCCCCCCCCCCCCTAAAAAATAAAAAATAAAAAAGGGAAAAAGCTCCTAAAATTCGGCCACTTCCTAGCCCCTCATTCCTTTAATTTTTCAACCTTTGAGCCATGTGAAAAAGAGGTAATTATTTCCCAAGTCATGCTACTTTGATGGATTAAGTAATATTTTTCAACCTAACCTTAATTATCGTAGGGGTGATGCCTACTTAGTGTATAATTATACATATATATGTACATGTATATGTATACGTAATTCTTCTATAAATAGGAAATCTTAGCTCATTTAGAAGAATTTTAGAGCATTTGTTACGTTGCTAAGTATTGAGCTAGAGAGAAATGAGAGTAAGTGAAAGCAAAATAAGAAAAATTGAGGGAGAACTCTTGCATTTTCTTAGAGCAAGAAAGAAGGAGAGCTTGGTATCAAGGAAGAAGAAGGTGGAGATCTTAGGCAAGTTCCTAGCAAAGAGAAGAAGGGCTTCAAGAAGATATACTAATACCCTAACCCTAAAATCTTTAAGTAAGTTAGTGTATTTTAGTTTATAGTATGATTGTGCATGTCTGGTTATGGGAGGTTTGTGTGTTGTGGAATCATAGTGGATTTCAAAGGTATAAGAAAGGATTTTTGAATGAATTTATGTGTTTAGCTAAGTTTTGTTGCTTAAAAGTGCAAAGAGTATGGATATGAACATGCAACTTAGTTAACTAAAATGGTAACATAATTTCTGAAACAACTTAAGTTTAGATGTGTGTATATTTGTAAAATCTATGAATTACATGTTGTAAATCTAAAAGATACAAAGATAATCCCAGTGGAACGGATGAAAAAAGAGTTAAAATGGATTTATGGTGAATTTTCTTCTATGGTAAACCCTAGAATTTTTTAACCCTATATTGTTTAACAAATGTTTTTGAAAATGATCCAAATCCTTGAACGTTGTTCATATGTGAATCTTGTAAGTTTTGGTTCAAGAATGAACTCATTTGGATGTATATTAAACAAGTTATGAATATGTAAAACAAGAAGGATCAAAACCTAAAGGTTAGAAAACCAGAAAAATCGCAAGCTGAAAATTTGATAGACTAGCACGGGGCGCACCGCACTGGTAAATCTAAAAAATCCAACCAGGGTTGGGTCTAGTCAGAGCAACTCGAGTCGGATCAGAGTCAAACCGAGTCGAGTCCAAGTAAAAATCATAGAATAAATAATAATAAAATAAATAATAAATTATTAAACAAAAATAATAATAATAAAGATTATTTTATTTTTGAAGAATGAGGGAAAAAATAAATAATGACCAAAAATAAGTAAACAAATAAAATAATAAATAATTATTTTATTTGTAAAGAAAAATATTGAGAAATACATAGAATAGTAAATGGAAAATGATTAAATAAATAAATAATAATAGAAATTATTTTATTTGTGAAGAATAATGAATAAATAAAATAAAAGAGATAATTAAACAAATAAAATAATAATTATTATTATTTGTGAGGTCTATGTATGAAAAATAATATTGAAAGATAAATAATATATTGAATAAAAAGTGATTAAACAAATAAAATAATAATGAAGATTATTTTATTTGTGAGTCCTAGTTATGGAGATTTATGAAGCGAATACACGTGAATGTATAGATCGACTTAGATTGATTATAAGAAGTCCAATAGAGATTAATCGTTAAAGCGATTTATGATATAAGTTATCCAAAGGAAGAAAACCTAAAATAAACTAGAGACGACGAATCAGGCAAGTATCTTAACTTATATACTTTATTGTTTCGTACAAGTAATTTGAATATTTTTCTTAGTGAAAGATGATTCATATTGAATTAAAATATCGATGATCATGTTGATATTCATGAAAGATTAATCTTATATATGAATATTGATTTGAAAGTCAAATCATTTATACTCGAATGCCTTTAAAAGATTACTCAAATCCTAACACGTGGACATTAAAAGTTGTAATAGTTTGAGAAAAGTGTTTATGCCATTTGATTCGACTAGACAGATAATGAATAAAATGAATTATGTTTTAGACAGTTATCCAAACCAGTTGTCTTGGTGTGGATTCTTATGACATACTGAGATTAACAACCCTAATAAAGGGGTAATATTATTTGTCGGGTAACTGATTCACGCGGTATGACCGAACATTATGCATAATGTAATGTACGACAGGGCTGATCACCTCATATACCTGTTATCGTAGGTTCATAGTAAAACACTGTCAATCCTTCTAGGAGTTCATGGTCCATAGTGTCCTCTCAGTAATAAAAATATTCAAACTTTGAAACCATTAAAACTTATTATCTTCAGTTCGTTCAATTCAGTTCATACACTGTTAAAGCTTTTGAAACTATTAAATCTTGATCATGATTACCTGTTATTGCTAGATTTATACTTGATGAGCAAATTTGTTGCTCCTTTTTGCTTTCATTAAATGTTACAGTAAAGACTGAGCATGGTGGAGTTTTCGAGAAAGATAAAAGGAAAGACAAGGCTACAGATTAGCTTTAGTCCACTAATTATTGTAATGAGCAATATTGGTATTTTGTGTTAGACTACGATGTATTTAGTGAAGATTACCAGACCCCAGGAAGGTTGTATTTATGTACTACTAATGTAAATATTTATGTTATTTCGCATTGAGTTGAAACTTAGTTAGAATGTATGTTTTGGATCGTGAGCACCAAGTTCGAGGTAGATGTACCTGAATTTAGGGGCGTCATATGTTTATTTTCTTCTGTAACCCTTCTGTCATGTAGCTTTTTGCCTACTTCCTCCCCTGCCTCATTTGTTCATATGTATAGTGGCCCGAGAAGAGGAATTCTCTATTATTCTACTGTAATATGCACCCTTTAAAGATTTTGATTATCGTACCTAGGGTCATTGATTGTAGGAGCTCTTCTGCCCGTAAGTGTTACGCTGCACAACAATCCTGATAAAGCAGAAGGCTAAGATAGAGGGATGGCTTGAAGAATATGAGCATATGGAGGATGAGGAGGAGGAAGAGTCGATTGTTGAATTTTTCTACGTACTTGACTCTCCACCTTTTTAGTAGCATCATTATGAAGTTAATGGACTTCTTCAATCAACTCCTTAATAGTATGCACTATTTTCTCCAGTTGATTTTGCGTGATGATTACTTCCTTCTGCAGATCATCATGTTTTTTGCCAAAATGTTCTCTTTCCTAATGAATCAATGTTATAGCACATTATTTATTCTTTTTAACGAATGAGTTACTGTTTCCTTAAGCTCAAGATTTCACTTACTCATATCAAAGACTTCATCGGTAAAAATATTTAAAGAATTGGCATTTGAATCTTGGAGAAGCCTAATAGTTCCTGTATGTTTCCTTATTTCTCCTAGGTATATATCATCCCTCTTCTGTAAGTTTTCTTTAATTAAGTTCCCAAAGTCCTTGAAGCACTGGCCAAATTTCTTTAACATTTAAGCAGGAACCTTTGCGGCTTCCTTGGTGACTAGAACAAAATTTTGGATGACTCCTTCAGTTGTGGTGTCGAAGCTCTTACTAAAATCTTTAGTAACCTTGTCGAGCATGGCTTCTAGCTAAATTTGTGAACGGATGATGGTTTAAAAAGTAGCCTTTCTAGGGCAGTTTCAATATTTTCTTCATTTTCAGTGTTGATCCTCTCAAAAATGGGATCAACGTTGAGTAGTATAATCTATGTGTCTGTATGAGGGTTAATGTTTTAGGCTGAAGGTATATCTATATAGGTTTAAGAAGTTAAAGGTTAATTAGTATTTACAGTTTTTGGTTCGGGGTTAGGACACTTTACAATCGAAGAGTTAGGGAATGCTACAATCGAATAGTGAACTTGTAAGGGTGACTGTATGGGTGAAATATGTACATTTGATTCGATCATAGGGTTTTAGGAATCTACGACCATAGGGATAGATTTGTTTGGTTAAGAAAAAGAAAGATTGAACCTTTCTAAGATGGAGGGGTTTATAAAGATAAAGCTCTAGAAAGTGTCAGTAGATTAATCAATGTCACTTCCATTACTTATCTTCCTTTTTACAAATTTGATCTGAGAGGGGAAATTTTGGACAACTGTGTTGATATATGTTACTCGCTCAAACGCCCATGTGATCCAGCTGAAGTCTTGTTTAGAGAGTGCCTAAAGAAGATGAAGTATATGTAATAGAGTAGAGTTCATCATTCAATCTACGATCTGCACTTGCTTTATTTTCAGCCTCACTTGGACTGAATTCACCTTCAGCCGGAATCTCCCTCTTAGCTTTTTGCTCCCCTTCAGAAGCTGAATCAACTTTAATGGGCTCGGGCATAGTTGTCGTCCTTGCCATATCGGCATCTTCATTTGGCTCTAGCGTTGTAGCCATCTTCTCCATCTCTACATCTTCATTTAGCTCCGGCGTTGAAATATGTGAAGTCATTTCCCTCTTTTTTTGCTGAGTGAGACACGTGTTAAAGTATTATTTGTTTCCACGATGGCGATGACTACTAAATATAGCTATCTGCAGTCACTATTGCTTTCCATCTGACTTTGACGTGCTTCTGCCTATTCAGTTTCACCATGCGCGTTTGACTTTAATCCTTACTAAATGATCACCTTTTTAATTTTGTAGCATGAAATTTTTACTCAGAGAATATGATTTGAGCTTCATAGAATAGTCCTTCATAAGGTGTTCACTTTATGATCTGTCTAATTTTGGGTCTTCCAATCACAAAATAGTCACACTGAGCAGTAATATGTCCATAACAATGACAAGTATAACATTTTATATGTTGTATGCTTATGTGTGTGATCAAATTTCTTCTCTCTCAAGACATATATAGGACATTTGAATCTCTAGCCTTTCTTCTAGGCTCATAATGCTTCTACTTCCACACTACTCTACAATTTTTAGAGTTCATAGGGTGAAAGGCTACTCTACGATTATTGTCAGGTTATTTCGTAGAGTGAGTTTTAGTCGACTCTACGATCCTTTTAGGCTTAAACGTAGTGCTGGCCTTACCCTACGTTTTCTTAAAACTGAGTTCAGTGTGTGATCTATTATTTTTTGGAATAACAATAAGATCAGTAGAAATAGTGAAGCTTTGAATTCTTGGCTCCGTTACCTATGTTTTTTCTCATAAACAATGCTTCTATGGAAAGTAGAAGGAATATTGTTGTTAGTCTCAATGATTATTCTCACACTTTGATTTGAAGACAATTCCTCAAACCCTAAACTTGATATGTCATATCTCAATCTCTAACTCGTGATCAGGGAGTCCATAAAAGAAAAAGATCTATTTCATGTAGAGGTTATTTTCTCTAGCTGCTATATCTTAGAGACTAGAGTTGACTCCCTCTATGCAGACTATTCAATGGTAGTTTTCAAAGTATTATTATCAGCTTCAAGATTTGATAGAGAATGAGTAATTTTTGAATTATTTCCTATTCAAGTTGTACATTTCCTTTATCTTCTTAGATTAGAGAATGATCCCTTGAGAGTACCCTAAACCACTTCATGTATTTATGTAATTCAGTTGTAATATCATACAGAGAATTTCTTAAATTAGTTATGTCAATATCAGGTGAATTGAAGTCAAATACATCGTTGATATCAATTTCTTAATTATCAATGGTGAAGTCTTTTTGTGCTTCAATGGCTATCAGGTAGAGGTTGGCCATGTGGGGTACATCTTCACTCAACTCAGAGTCTGAGTCACTTTCTGTTACACTCCAGGAACCCTCAGCAACAAGTCTTCCGTCCTTTTTTTGGAACTTCTATTTGTATGCCTTTTATCCTTCTTAGCATATTCTTTCTTCTCGTCTTTCTTTAGCTCATCTCTTAATGGCTTGGTACAATCAGTAATAAAATGACATGGCTTATTACAGTTGCAGCACAGGTCTTTTGTATAATCCCGTTAATTGTTGTTGTAGTTCGTTGTTGAAATGCTTAGAAGTACTGCTCCTGCCTTTCCTTATCAACTTTCTTAATCTCTTGGCAAGTAAAGCAATGTCCTTATCTCCACCTTCAGATTCACTATCTTCCTCCATAAGGGCTTTGGAGGGGTTTTCTGCAGCTTTAAGGACAACACCCTTATCTTTGTTTCTGCCTTTTGTTGCAGTTGTTATTTCAGTCCTCTAATTAAGCTTAAGCTCATAAGTGAGCAAATTTTCATGTAGCTTCTACAAAGTCATCCCATGAAGATTATTTAATTCCCTGATAATTATGGTATTTGCATTCCATTTGCAGTTAAAGGCTCTCATAAATTTGATATTTACATCCTTCTTTGGATAAATCTTTTCAAACTCTTAGAAAGTTAAGAAGAATGTTGAATCTCTCATAAGTTGATGTGGTGTCTTCACTATGAATACATGAGAATATCTCATATTGTTGAGTGATGAGAGATTATTTATTTTTCCTTAATTCTTCAATTCCCTCACGCATCACAAAGAGAGCCTCCTATACGTACTTCCTAGGAAGTTCTATAGCTAACCACATTCTCAAACAACTCGTCTTCTAGAACCATGAAAAAGAAGTGTTTGGCCTGCTTATCAAATGCCACCAACTTTTTTTCACTATCTATTTATTGTACTCTTTGCTTAATAGCCACTTTATTTAGATCTTCGGGGGATGAAGCTAACTTCATTAAAATATAAGAACCATTAAGTACTACATCGAAGAGCTCATCATCAATGGCATCCATGTATAGTACAAACTTTTCAATTATAAAATTTGTCTTTATTGCATAGTGGTGGCATATTTCCACCACCTAACTCAAAATTGATTTTATTGTGTGTCATTAGGATCAACTCAAACAGTAAAACAAGTTCAATGAGACCGAAGCTCTAATACCAAATGTTATTTTTAAAGGGCACAAAGAGATCTAGAATGAGTGGTTAAATAGATTCTTTTAAAATTTTAGATTAAAATTATTTACAAAATAATTAATTGGATAACTTATTTAAGTTATGCACAACATAATATTGTGTTTTATAAAACCCTTCAAAGATTTAAATGAAATGCTCATTTTTAACTTTAGTGAAAGTGTAGAAAGAAGTCTTAGTTGATATTGCAGTTAATATGACAATTATTTAAAGCAATAACGAGACAGAAGATTTTAAGATATTTGAAGCCTAAAATACTCTTAATCCTCTCTTCCACTCCGAGAGTAAGGATGATCCACTAAGGATGGTGGTTATAAAAAATAGGTTCACTAAAAACCAATACAACTCTAAATCACTAAGAAATAGACAATATACTAAGTCATGATAAGTCACTAAGACTTAAATAAGTTACTAAGACTTAACCTCACTAAGAGAATTGATTCACTCATAATCAAGCAAGTTAGTAAGAACTATCACTAAAACCAGAAAATGGTTGTTTGGTTATTGTTTAGGGTGTTGCTAAGTAGCGTTAAGTATTTCTCTGAAAGACTTAGCAGCTGATCTATTTCTCTAAACAATGTAGAGTAGCTTTGGATCATAAGGTGAGATTTTTAGACTTGTATGTGCTTATACTTGAATCATTTAATCAATGGTTCAATGTATCGATGATTGTAGAGTATGAAGCAATAATCCTTTTATAGATTTCCTTTTGAAAATGACCATTGAAAGTTGTCGTTGCTCCCACTTGTCTAGCCATCAAAAAGGTCTTCTAACTCTAACCGACAGGATGTTGTAGTCGCCCTATATTGTCAACAGTATCAAACCACTATTTTTTTACTATAGCAGACTTGTCTATGAACTTTACCAAATATAGCCATTGGGGTAAAGAAGATTTAACATCTACTTTTTGTCAACACGCTCGAGTATATTCAAAATGGAGTGGTGTGTTGAAGAAGCTTCTTATCCTCTGTCACATAACAACCTCTGACTTATCAGGAGTTGCAATCCATGATTCTGGTTGTCTAGGATCGTAGAGTCAATCCTTAGATAGTTTTACTTTACGTTTATGGTGGCTCTGCAATTTGGCTCTACTTTTGGAGACACTTTATAATCTTTAAGTTCCTTTAGACACTCTGCGATCTGATGTCAATCTACAATCTTAGAGTGCCTTCTCATTCTGCTTGATGAATCTGCCAAACTACCTTAGTTCACTCCGTGATCTCAACATAACTATGTCTTCTACTTTGTAATTTTAGATATTCTAACCTATTACAAGTCATAACTCTATGAAATGGATCAACCTAATAATTTTGATCCGCAAGTCTTTTTACATTGTTTCTTTTATATGGACTATACAATATTACTTGTTCTTTTTACAAACATACATTAAGTATTTTTGTCGTCATTAAATCAAAATACATTAAACATAAATACATTAACATATAGTGAAGATCATATTAGAAAATGTAATTACTTTATAAATTAGTATTAAATATGGTAAGTAGTTAGTGGCTCAAATGGAAAAGCTGACGAGCCCAAGCTTATTGGACTTAGGAGTCCTATGTGAGTGCATTAGGCCTAATAGGCTGTAGGGATAAGGCCTAATACAGACAACCTATTTACGCTAATAAATTTGAAAGGGGGAGGATAAAAGTAACTGAACTGGATCAGAGATTGAGAGAATTTAAAAATTCTTTCCAAGAGAAGATTGCCCAAGTCCAGCAACAGACTGAGCAAATTCAGAACTTAACGATCAATAGCTAAAAGATTGTTTAGGACTGGTCTACAAAGAATGATAAGTGGAGGCAAAGCAGTTCAACTTCTAAGTTCTGAAGTCTCACTCTTTCGGAATATAAAACTCAATCTTTAGTAGTTCTATGTCAGCTTCGAAAATGTCTAAAGGCATGTCGATTGTCCTATAAATATCACTAGCATACTTGCTTTATTATGTGCCTCTACCTCTCTTAGGGTCCTAAAGTGTTCTATCACATGAAGTTTATAGGTCTTCCCCTCGAGGATCTCTTTCATTGCCACAGTAACTTCATCTTCAGCACAGAAAGATGAAGACAACCTCAAATTTTGAGAAGAACTAGCCATTTGCAAGTAATGGAAAGTAAAATTAAGAGGAATAGAATAATCTTACCGAGAACAGGAGGAAATTTAGAGATTAATGAAATGATCTACGCCAACTTTGCAACCAGAAGGAAACTAGGTCTCTATTATCTCTCTTCAATGATTTTGATCTCATAAATGCCAAGAAGTGAAATAATTTCTACTCTTTTTCTCTACTTACACCCAAAATCAACGGTTTAATTAACTGCGATCCTACGGTTAAAAGAATAATAAAGTATGATTCCTTATACTCATACGCGTGTGTTTCGTAGATTCCCCTTATTAAGTCATTGGAACCCTTTAATATTCTTACATGTCTGGGTAACTCAAACCGTGGGGCCTCCTTTTTAAACTCAAAATTGGGCCTGGTCTATATATCATTTGAGTCAAAATTTACTTCTTAGAAGTCCATATGGATTCAGTAGATACCCATCAGGCCACACTTAAGTAGATCGCTCATTTTAATAGGAATAATTACATCGCTTCTAAATTGAGGGTGATCCATTCAATCATAAATTGATTTTCCCTTTATCCGGGCTCTTCCTTCGATCGTGGTAATCCTTCGGACTCCTGAAACCTTTTTCTTAATATTAACTCCTATCTTCAATCATGGTAGTCTTTTGGGATCCCAAAGGCTTTTTCTTTACTCTACTCATCTACCTCACTTTATATGCTAAAAGAGTAGGGGAATTATCTTATTTGACTAAAAATCCATCAAAATCAACCTTCAGATTATTCTGTCAAATTACCTGAATAAAGGAGATTTGGATTCAAATTAAAATAATAACCCGAGATACACATTAATGCCAGGACTAAATAAGGAGAACGCCACACCTATCTAAGTTATCTCATATATCCTTCTCGGTTAAACTACATATATTATTTATTATAATGGTGTTCAATTATAAATTAACGGATCTTCATTATCTTTACAACTCCCGGTATGCAATAAAATAATGTGATATACACCATCATAGTATAAGAAAAAATATAACAACACTATCACATCTTCTACACATATCACATACATATTATGTAATTTTGAACATAGTAATTTATCACTATAAATTATTATGGACATACTCAGTTGTCGGTGTGCTTGATAATTTTATTTTATTTTTTGGATTTTGCTTTGGACAAAACCAATCAATGTTAATTTGGCTACTAGAAAGAAGAGAAATTGAGGGAGTAGATCGGTTGGTCATCGTCCTATTTCCCAATTCATCAGCAACTCCAAGTCCTAATTGGCTGCATAACAGAAGAAAATCACTTGACACACCCACCTTGGGTTCAACTCCTAAATTTCATAGTCGTCAGTTCAAAGAAATAAATCTATCGACATTCTCATCATCCCTACGCTAATCATTGGACATGAGACTCACACCCATCATCTTCATGGAAACACGATATTGATGATCAAAATATGAACCCCCTCCGATATATCTTTCGTTAATCATAAAATCATTTATAGCGTTTTTTTTAATAAAAAAAAAGCTTCAAAAGATTGGGGGCACATACATGTTCAGTGTCAGATAAGATTCAACTCAACATTCCACTAGATATCATCTACCTACACAAAGAAAGACAATGACTACAAAATAAATTTAAGTGTTTAACTCCGTTATTTAATTAACTTATTTACCACTTAATTTATTGTATAGATCTAAACACATTATATCATCACCTGATTACAAGTAATATATTGTGTACTATATCCTATATTATTCATGATGGCACAAAATTCATGTTCTCAATTTCTGATCATTTTTTAAAATTTGAAAAACTTTCTGATTAACTTTACTCCATGTCATATACAATTATTTGTACATACAATATGAACCTCCTTGAATCGGATAAAAATTTGTAGGATATAATATCTTCGGGTGAACATGTTATCTTAATTACAACTGTAATCTCTGAGCATATGAAAAATTTGCCCGATGACCGAAAAACTCAAAATTGCAAAAGGTGTGGTCAAAATATTGTTAATTGAGACATTTATACATTTTGTCTTTGTTTCCCTTTTCTACATGACTCATCATCCTTTGCTCTATTAGTTTTACAAGAACTTATCATGTGAGGCTCTGCAAACTAATTCAAGTGTGAATTATTCTACTCGGACTATCTAGATTTTCTCAATATTTATCCTTTATGAATTTGGGATTGATCCAACTCAGGTTTAGATCGTAAAATCACGATTTTGAGCAGTTACAGCCTCTTCTTTGGGCCTTAAGCCCAAAGAATTTTAATGAGGAACCCAATAATTCTAGACTTTAATGTTTCTACTGTTTAGTCTTATAAATAAAACTAAGGAGTGTGGAACAATATTAAGACCATATTTCGCCACCTCCTAATTGGGTTTAACCTAATGAGATCTAGCTAAATAAATGTTAGTTTCCCTTGAACTTGGGCAGGCTTAAGATATTTTTGGTCGTGTTACCGCCTTGGTATTACTTGCTGTCCGAGTATCAACTAATATTTTTCATAAAGGATTCCATCTTTGCGTACATAGAAATCTCCTTTTCTACGGGCACTCAACCAAGGATAATTCCTTAGTTGACTCAATTAATGATCATTCCCTCCTAATGCGGTATATAAACTCTATAACTATAAGGTGCATGACGTGCAAGTGAGACAATATTATTATATTAGCTCTAAACCTTAATGACTTTATTGTTAATCTTTTTATTCTCTCAAACCTTGTACTAATTCTCACACTAGAGGGTTCTCCCCGGTGACTACCGTCGTCGAGTCACTGGTATGTTCTTTTTTGCAAATGTATTCTATTTTCAGATCCCATGATAAGTCTTGGATGAAATTGAACATTAATTAGGACTATCCGTCAAGAAGGTTGGAGATTGCAATATCACTATTTGTCCGCATAGGTATTAGTATCGAAGACTGGCTTTCTCTTGGATTTTGCTTAACTAGTGCTAGCTAATTCTTCTATCTAAAACTTGAGTTTCACCTTTATTTCATTTGGCTCTTGAAAATTTTGAACCTATTCTTTTGTTGTGGTGAAAGCATCAATTTTGTGATTTCTTCAAGCACATATATTGTAGTCATCATTTTTTTTCTTGGTCCCTAATTAAAGTGAAGAACAATTAAAAAAAAATTTACATTTTTTAATAATATTATTTTATGTTTAGAAGATACTTTTAATAATCCTATAATAAGACATAATTAATACCTTAGTGTTAGATGTCTCTCTCCCTCAAAACTCATCGACTAATACCTATGCGGACAAATAGTGATATTTTATTTTGAATTTTATTGGGATTTAAGACATTTTAATGTTATTTTTTTAAAGTAATTAATAGATTTGTTTATTTAGGTAGTTCTAAAATATATTCATTTGTATCACGAGTTTATTTTTATTTCAATTAATCTTTTAAGATTTAGGAAGTATAAATACTTTCTTATGTTTATAATTAAAATATGACGAGATTAATATATTTTTATTAAGAATATTTTCTCTCTTCTTATGTATTCAAGATTTTGTGTGTGTATTCAAGAAACTCAGCTAGTAGATACAAGAGTTACTACTTCATTAATCTAAAATAATATCTAGATGGTAGTTGGTCCAGCACCAAGTACTGAGTAAATAAATATTTTAATTCTATATAAATATTGAACAACTTTTAATTGCAGATGGTTTTTGTGAGGATAGTATTTTGTAGTGTAATTACACACCTGAAAGAAAAGGAAAAAAGAGAGAAAAACAAAAAACAAAAATATATATATTTACTGAGTACTTGCATCATGTTGGGTGAGTCCTTCACCCATGAGATATTAGAAACCAAATTGGAATTGGTTATGGATTAAGTGGATTGATGGATGAATCTAAGAAGCCAATTGGGAATTGGAGTGTGTGTGTGTATATATATATATATATATATATATATATATATATATATACATATATGACTTATATTATGACAGGGTGTGTAAATCCGAAGTCAACAAGAATTGGAAAAATATGATTTCTAAAGTAACTAGGAATCAGGGAACTATATCATCAGTATATATATAGGCCTTCGGTGTGAAGGCTAAATTATATGCAACTGAATAAGAAAAAGGATCTTGGCAGCCTAATACTTGTATAGGTTATGCATACCAAAGGAGAACTCGGCAGCAGCAACGCAGGAAAGGCTTGGTGCATCCAAAAAAAATAAAGAGAGAACTAGAATTTGATATTTTAGTGTTACATAAATTCGGTAATCATATCCTTTTAAATTGATATACTCAAAGTTGGAGTTTTGAATTTAGAAGAAATAATTAGTACTATCTTTATTTATTGTATAACCTCAAGTTTTAGGACGTAAAACTTGGGAGGATTATTGTAAGTCCATTGTTATTGATATAGTAGAGATTCAGAGTTTGACCCGTGATTTTTCCCTTTAAGGGTTTTCCATGTGAAATATTGTGTCTTGCTTGTGGATGTTTATTCATTATTTTTGTTTTCATTATTAGGTTTGTTGATTTCCTATTTAACTACAAAAGGAAGAAAAAGTAATTCCTGAGATTGAGATTATTTTAGGTTCACTTTTTCCAACAATAGTATCAAGAGCTTGGTTATTTTGTGATTTTCTTGTGTGAATTAAATGGAGGATTGGACAGCAAGTTGCATGATTAAACTCAATATTTCAAATTATGCAATATGGAAGCCAAGAATGGAGGATTTGCTTTACTGCAAGGATTTGTACAAGCCACTTGAAAACGATGGAATTAAGCCTACAAACAAGAGTAACGCACAGTGAAACAAGATGAACAAGAAGACTATTGGTCTGATCAGATCGTGGATTGATCAAAGTGTGTTTCATCACGTTTTCACAGTAACTAAAGTCTATGATATCTGGCAGAAATTGGAGTCCATGTATGAAAGGAAGAGGGCGCACAATAAATCTTTTTTGACTAGGAAGCTTGTGAATTCTAATTTCAATTATGGAAGCTACATTACAAAAACACTTGAGTGATTTTCAGAGTTTAATAAATCAATTGAGTACGATGAAGATGATCCTTGACGATGAGATGCAGGCTTTGTTGTTATTGAGCTCTTTGCCTGATAGCTGGGAGACACTAGTTGTATCGTTGAATAACTCTACTCTCAATGGTACGCTAATTATGACTATAGTCAAAGATAGTTTGTTCAACTAGGAATAGAAGTGAAGAGATACTGTAGTAACTGGTGCTAAGACACAAGTTTTTATCACGCAGAGTAAGGGCAAAAATATAAGGAAAAGCTCTCTTAAAGATGACAAATACAAGCGAATGTCTAGAGATAGAAAAGAGATAATTTATTTTTACTGCCAGAAGTTGGGTCACATAAAGCGAGGGTGCAGATTTTTGAAGAAGGAACAGTCTAAAGAAAAAGATGAGGATAAAAAATTGATTGTGCATCTATCCGACATTGATGTAACCATTATTTGTGATGATAAAACCAAGTGACATATTAATGATTAGGTGATTGATTTTGGTACTTCATTCCATGCAACCTTGTATAGTAAGATCTTCACATCCTACACTAGTGGTGATTTTGGCTATGTACGAATGGAAAACGAAAGTGAATCAAAGGTTATCGGTATTGTAGATATTTTTTTGAAGACTAACAGTGGTTGCAGGTTGATACTTAAAGATGTCACACATGTTCCAGATATCCGTCTTAATGTGATTTTTACTGGTAAGCTTAATGAGAATGGTTGTAAATGTTTCATTGGTGAAAGTCAGTGAAAGTTCACCAAAAGGTCTCGAGTAGTAGCTAGAGGTAAGAAGTTAGACATTATTTACACGATAGAGGCGCATGTGAGAGGTGTTGAAGATGGGCGAGTTAGAAATAAAAAGATGTGTTACAAAACCGTGCGAGATGGGAGAAAAGCCTTGCATGAGAACCACGAAAGGAAAGCTCTTCGCTTTAAATGGGTACCAAAAGTGAAGAAGGAAAGTGACAGCTCGAAACTAGGGAACAAAGCAGTTGTGAAAGAATTTGTCAAGAAAAAATCTATCAAGTTTGAGTTGGATCCTCCTATCGAGGAGAACCATGCCGATGAGACAAAGTTGGACATGAAGATAGTTGAAAATTCTAAGAAACTTGAGTTGAGTCAAGACTTCATTGGTATTAACTCTAAGTGACGGGCACACGGTGGAAATCTTTCTCTCATGGATTCGAATGGGGAGATTGTTAGGTGGGTCATTCACCCATGAGATATTATAAACCAAATTGGAATTGGTTATGGATTAAGTGGATTGATGGATGAATATAAGAAGCCAATTGGGAATTGGAGTGTGTGTGTGTGTGTGTGTGTGTGTGTGTGTGTGTGTGCATGTGCATGTGCATGACTTATAATATGATAGAGTGTGTAAATCAGCCAACAAGAATTGGAAAAATAAGATTTCTAAAGTAACTAGGAATCAGGGAACTATATCATCTAAATTATATGAAACGGAATAAGAGAAAGGTTCTTGACAGCCTAATACTTGTATAGGATTTGTGTATACCAAAGGAGAACTCAACAACAATAAAGCGAGAGAGGCTTGGTGCATCCAAAAGAAATAAAGAGAGAATGGTAATTTCAAATTTTAAAGTTACGCATATTCGGTAATCCTTTTAAATTGATACACTAAAGGTTAGAGTTTTGAATTTAGAAGAAGCAATTAGTACTATCTTAATTAGTTGTGTAACCTCAAGTTTTATGGCGTAAAACTTGGGAGGATTATTGTAAGTCCATTGTTATTGATATAGTGAAGATTCAGAGTTTTGCTTGTGATTTTTTTCTTTAAGGGTTTTCCACATTAAATATTGTGTCTTACTTGTGGATGTTTATTTGTTATTTTTGTTCTCATTATTTAGTTTGTTGATTTTTTATTTAATTACACAAAGATGAAAAAGTAATTCATGGGATTGAGATTGTGACGACCCTGAATCCGGGTTCCTTTAACCACGGATCTGATTCAACACTAGTACTACATTTTGCTTATTGTTCATGAATTACAACAATATTATAATTGCTAAATAATCATTTATTTACAATTTTATAACATCTCTTTCTATTCCAGAATCGCAATGTTTATACATTCCTAGTATGTCTCAATATCATACATGATACGACATTCTATTACAATCAATTTGAGTATTTAACACTCATATTACATACCAACCAAATTCTTATACTACACAATTATTTTACCTGTCTAATTCGGACTGATATCTACAATAGACATTTAGACCTTCAGTGAATGTAATATGAATTTCTGTTTCTTGATCTTTATCGAAAATTTTGAATAACTTGCACTATCTGAAAATATTGGTTTTAAGCAAGAGTGAGCACGACGGCTCAGCAAGTTTAACAATTACACGCAACACATTACATGCTTCACATATTATACATGCTCTTCATTTTATTCTTACATCATGCATTTCATACTTTTCATTTTATGAATGTTTCATACTTCTCATGCATCACATACATTAAACAACTAGTACCTAGCAATTCATGCTTCATAATGGTACGTATTTCACATGTAACAATATCTCATGTTGTTCACATATCACAAATATCATTAATATATCTTCATGTTAATAATTTAACATCATATTATAGCATAGCAATGTACATAGGAGCAAGTTCTGAAAAACTTGTCTAGTTCGCTTTTACCATTTACGCTTATTTACGTCGTTCGTCCACCTATAATTTATATATAAAATCGACATAATCATTAGTTACAATGACTATTAATTAGTCTTAACTTAAGACCTTAACTTTAATCTATTAACTTTTAAAATGTTCGATAAATGAACTTTTGACTTCTGGACAAAACCCTAGACCAAACCTAGTTGGACCTGTCGGGTACACTTAACCAACTTACATATTCTCTACACATTCTTCGTACAACTTACTTTTAATAAGTTGATTAAATTAGTCATAAAAGGACTATCTACATTGGTTTAATTCAATTAAATTTTTTTCTTTACATAACTTAATGATTTGGACATTTAATATGTACCAAATACCTTAAAATATTATCTACATTTGATAATATAAAATTACATTCAAATATTATTAACCATTTAATAATATTTTAATTACTTATTAATATTATTAACCATCTAATAATATTTTAATCACTTATTAATATTATTATACATTTAATAATATTTTATTCACTTATTAATATTATTAACCATTTAATAATATTTTAATTTCTTACTAATATTATTAATCATTTAATAATATTTTAATCTCTTATTAACATCATTAACCATTTAATAATATTTTAATCTCTTACTAATATTATTAACCATTTAATAATATTTTAATCCTTTATTAATATTATTAACTATTTAATAATATTTTAACCACTTATTAATATTATTAATTATTTAATAATATTTTAATCACTTATTATTAATCATTTAATAATATTTTAATCACTTAATAATATTATTAATCATTTAATAATATTTTAATCACTTATTAATATTATTAATCATTTAATAATATTTTAATCATGTACTAATATCATTCATCATTTAATAACTTTTTAATCATATACTAATATTAATGATCATTTAATAATATTTTAATACACTTCAAACAATACCAATAGTTAACTTTTTAATTGTGTTAATTTTTATTTTTATTTTACACATTTAGATACCATTAAGTCACTAATAAATTCTACATATATAGGTTTAGCATTCAAACACATTCATTTTACATATATTTCAACTTAAATTTTCATAAAAACTCCAACCTAGATCGACCCGACCCGGACCAACCTAACCCGACTTGGACCAAATATGCTCCCAGAGACAGCGGTTTCAAACGCCTAGGCACTCGGTAGGCGCTTAGTAGGCACTCGGCCAATTTTTAGAAAATCCTAATTTGGACTGTCTGACCCTCAGTTACTCCGACAGTCATAACTTCTTCATTTCAAAATATTTTGGGGTGATTCTAGAGTTCATTCTCATTAGAACTTCCCCCTCTATAATTTCTCTTTGTATCATAAATCCAAATTCAGAAACAGAACTAGAACTAAAACTACTCACAAGGACAAAGTGAAAACTAACTTCACAAATCATTGGTTTTGTTGGTTCACACTTGAATAAAATAACTCTATACATCCAAATGTCACCAACTTAGTGTTGTTATCTTCCTAACTTCTTATTTTATAATATTTCATGGTTCAATCACATTTTTAAAAAAGTTTTAACAAGAAATTTAAGATCGAACAATCTAAGGTTTTACCGGTAACATAATATGAAATTTTCTTTCATTTATTTGCATACCACACATACCAATACTTGTATTAAACATACTAAATCATGAATCTACCTATATATCATAGATTTAGACTTCTAGAGCATCAAAATAACTTTTGATCGGTTAAAAATATATTTCAATCGTTTAAAACTTATATAGACTATAAAAATGCACTAAGGAATGGTTAAAACACTTTTTAACATCTTGGACATGGATGCTCTTATTCTCTTGGCCTTGAACTTCACTAGGGACTCCACCTTGATTATTCTCTAGCAATCTTCCTTGGTGAAATCTCAACTCACAAGAGTTTTCTCTCTTTTCTCTCTTAGGAGCTCTCTCTTATCTCTCTTTATAATTCTATACTTAAAAGCTAGCAAATGACCAAACTCCTACAAAAGAATTAATGAGTTCTATTTATAGACACATTTTATCATCCAAAAATTTATACATATACAACATGTATCTCTATAATATCACCAATACTTGCAAAAGATAAAATCAAGTTTAATTATTAAATGAATGACCTTTGCTTGGATTGATTTATGGAAGTTGAGTGAAGCAATTAGGTGGAGTAAATTTGAAGTAATAATTCTCCAACACTTAACTAATGTATGGTTAAAGCTCTTACTCTTGTAACCTATGTTGACCTAACTATCAACCATGGTCCAAGCTCATCAATTGATCATACACACATCTTCCAACAATTAACCACAATGTGATTAACTTACTAACACATCAAGTGACCTAGGGTTGATCTACCAAATCCAATCTTAGTTAAAACTTCTGATCCTCCACCAATTAACCAATGTTTGGTTAACCCTCACCAAATATGTATACATATTTTACATGTCTACACATTCTACACAACTTAACCCAAAGAGGGTTAATTCACACATTCAATACCACTTAGGGTCTATTCACTAACTCCCATATAGTTAACTCTCTACATATATATTCAATATATTTATATATTTACTAACACTTAACTCTAGTATTGGTTAATATTTTATTTTTTTATTACCACTTAGGGTTAACAACTAACCTAACAATAGTTAGTTCTCTACAAACTCAAATTCATAAATTTAAGGAATTGACCATCTTCATTGACTAGGGTTGGTGAACCACCTATTGGTTAATTCATTTAACCAACAATGGTTACCTCTCTACCAATCTATATGCTTACAACATGTATATCTCTACATATTCACCAATAACCTTTTATTTAAATCATATCTTAGCTTGAATTGACAAAGTGAATGACCAATTAAATTTTGAATTAAATTTTGAATACAAGCAACATGCATCTTCACGCAATTCCCAAGTGGGACCCCCATATTTGGTCAACACTCCACCATTTTTCTTTATTTTTATTATTATTATTATATATATATATATATATATATATATATATATATATATATAATTCTTACAATTTTAACTAACCATTAACCAAGGTATGGTTAATTCTCTACAACATGTAACACATGGTTACCTACTAATTCTATCTTGGTAAATTATATACATACATAATTGTATCTATAATATTCTTCCACCAATTAACCCATGTAAGGTTACTCTCTTCTAACAACTAACCCAAGGTGAAACTACCAACCTCACCTTAGTTAATTCTCTTCCATTATGTATATATATAATTATGTATCTACACATTTTGCTAGCAACTAACTCATGCATAGTTAAAGCTTTAATTTATTTACCATCTAGGGTTACTCAATTAACTCATCCATAGTTAATTATCATCATCACATTCATTCACTTAGCAATTAACCAATGTTTGGTTAATGCTCTTTCTCTTGTCTATCAACTAGGGTTATTCAATTAACCCTACATTAGTTAATTCTCTACACTCAATCAATAATTGAAATTCTTCTCCCAACACATTGACTATCATTTGACTTTTAAATGATTTGGGTTACATAGTTTAATTTTTATTGAGCTCTCTTATTTAATTACCCACTTCATGCAAATATTCTCATATTGGGTTAACATCTATAATCCTTTTGGGCTAGTCCACTAGTAGTAATTAAATTACTTGGACTTTTCATAAGACTAAATCCTTAAATTTATTTGGACCTCTTTATAAATACCAACAAGACTTTTAAAAATTAAAATATTAGGCTTGCTTTAAATCCATTAATGGACTTTATACAACAACTTAATAATTAAATTAATTACTTCACATTATTGTCATCCAAGACAATCATCCTAAATTTTTCACAACTTTAATTCATACTAATATAATTAACCTAATTAATTATATTTCATGACTTTATATTTAAATTAATTAATTTATTAGTTTAATTGAGTATTAACTTACTCATCCTCTTATTTGGCTAACAAACATGTTTTAGGTATATATATATATATATATATATATATAACCACCTTCACTTCTCAAATGAATTTATTTTCGTAATAAATTCTCTACATGCATCATTAAAATATTCCAACATTTAATTTCTAACAAATAAATTATGTTAAAAAAAAATGTTTACCTATTTTCTACACATCTCACTTCGACAACTCTAGGTTTTAAACCATAACCTTTAATTAATTATTTCAAATGTTATTTACAATTCTTGTAAATATCTGGGATATTACAGAAATTATTTTAGGTTCACTTTTCCTAACAGCATCAACCACGATATTAATTTAAGTCCTTTTTTCTTTTTCTTTTTTGCTAATTTAATTTGAGCCCATTTGTAATGGCTATACGATTGAACTTTTGAATCACTAGCCATGAAATCTATGGCTATAACGGAAAGGAGAGCCCCATCATTTCGTCACACATGTTATTAAATTTGGTTACTTATAAAAGAGACAAACCAATTTTAGTCGATGTTGTGTTCCTCTAACACGTCATATTCTTTTTTTTCTAATTTGGGTTTTAATAAAGAACAAAGAGAGATACAATTCTAGGGGCATACCCCGCGGTAAAAGAAAAGCAGACACTTCACAAACATTTTAATGATGCCTATATTAAAGCAAACTTGCAACAGCACTCTCAAATTTCAATTACAATTGTCAAACCTGTAAGTGAGGATGATTAGCAACAGCACCCTCAAATTTCTTTACAGTGTATGCAATCTTTGGCTAGAAAGTCAGCAGCAGTAGCAGTTTCTCCATGTCTTCTATTTCTCTCATTCCACAATTTGTAAACTATTGTTGCAAGACATATTTTAACAATAGATGATGTCATATTATCTAGCTTAGAGTTTTGAATCAGCAGAATAAGCGAGTCTCAATCAGTTGGAAAATCAAACCAGCCATGATGTCATATTTGAATAAGGACAGTCAAAGAATAGGTAATGAAAAGATCCAAATTCTGATCACACAGAACACAAGTAAATTGAAACCAGACAACCACCCTCTTATGCATAGCAAGTCATAGAAAAAAGGAGACTATGGGAGTAAAATATTTAAACCAAACAAGTTTGTACCAACTTACACAAGGTCGAGTATGTCTGATAGATTTCCAAATTGTAATAGCATCGATCTTACTGTGGCCCACCCAGAAAACTCTATCAGGATTAGTAAAAGGCACGGAAGTATTATGCAGCAAATTCTTCAATTGTAGAATAAATGAACGGGTAGAGTTAGGGGGTTCCAGCAAAAATTAGAGATAATATCTTTTACTTTAGCTGAAGAAGGGAGCCCAAAAAGAGTGATAACGGAGCCATTAAGTTGTGTCACAAGATGCTTCCCCTACAGCCAAGGATCATGCCATAAATTTATTTGGTGCCCATTTCCCACCTTATAAGAAATAAAATTAATGGCCAAGCTTCTCAACTTCAAAACTTTTTTTCATATCCAAGAAGCATCAGTAAAAATCATCATAGTCCAGAAATTATTCTTAAACAAAAATGTCTTTTTAATCCAATCAGCCCAAAACGAGGACGAGTTGAAAGCAATAACTTGTCACAAATAAAACAGAGTATGGGCTTTGTTTCAGTCTTCAATATTCTTAATATCTTATCCACCTTCATGTCACAAATAAAATAGAATCTGGGCTTTGTTCCAGTCTTCAATATTCTTAATATCTAATCCACCTTCATGTCGAGGGAGAGTAATTTAAGCCCAAGCAACCGTCGCCCCAAACTTATCCAAACTGGTCCAACAAACATATCAATACATAAGTTAGGATCATATCTTCAAACTGACTTGTATTTTTCATGATCAAACATATATGTGTTAGGATCATATCTTAAGCTGACTTGTATTTTTCATGAGTCATATGATTCAGGCATTAAGCATGTAGTAGTAGTAGTTATTGTTTTCAAAATTATTGATTAGAAAGTATAAGAAAAAAAGGTACGTATGTTTTGCAATAAATTTGTACAAAACTAAAATCATAAATTAATACATGAAACTAAATAGAATCTCACTTATTGCACATGTTTTTAAAAATGTTATCACTAAAAATTAGCAAAAAAAAATTATCACTAATACTTATCTACGTAATTAATAATATAAAAGTCGATGTAAATATTTTTAATATATATCATTTTCTTGAGGGACCCCCCCCCCCCCCCCCAAAAAAAATCACTGTATTCAACCTTTGTTAATATGTTCCTAGAATCCCAAACCGTTTGATTCTACCTCCCTTCCACAAAAGGAAATTAGTTTAGATTTTTTATGTTAATTTACGAAATTTTAAAATTCAAAGTTGATACAAGTCTTATTTTAAAATAAAAAGAAATGTAACTAATATTATTTTTAAATAATTTGATTCTTCAAAAAATGGGAGGAGATACAAATTAATCAGATCCGTAGTTACCTTTGGCTAAGATAATCAGAAAATTTAAGGAACAGGGGGAGAGAAAAAATTTGCTTTCACAGTCGATTTCTTCACAAAACCTGAGGAGAGAGAATTGAAAATTTGAGAACGGGAGGAGAGAGTATATTTGGGGGGCTTTGGCGGTTTCTTGCGAAATTTTGAGAGATTTTAAAATACTGACCGTTGGACTATATAGGTAAGCTCATTAACAAGGTATGTCCTGGATCCATTCTCTCTCTCTCTCTCTCTCTCTCTCTCTCTCTCTCTCTCTCTCTCTCTCTATATATATATATATATATATATATATATATATATATATATATAATTCCGTAATATGTCTCTTCATTATGTTCAAATTTTGTTTTTCCATCCCACATAAGAAAGTCTCACTTTAGCTTTGCTATAAATTCCTAAAATTTTAAAGTTGATGTAATTCATTTAAGATTTATAAAAAACTAAAAAACAAGTAATTATTAGTATTCTTTATGTAGTTGAAGATAATTATAATTATATTAGTTATAACTAAAATCATTTGCATTAATATACATGAATAAAAATGCATTCTTAATATTCACAAATTTTATATATTAAAGTCATTTTAGGTGATGGATGCATTAGTAATACAATAATTATTATTATTACTGTTACTATTATAAAAATTATTTAAATTTGTTATCTCATTTCATATCTTATCTGACCACCCCATGAAGTAGACAATGTAGAACATCTATCTTATAGTTATAGAGATCTATTTTTCTTCGGACTTATATTTCTATATTTGTAATTTCAACGGTACATATTGAAATTATAAGTTATACTCAAAATATATTTAAGCACTTGGACATTTGATATTACAAGTATAAAGGAGTACAAAAGAACAAATCTTGAAAAGAGCAGTTGATAAAGATTTCTCCCGAGCTAATAATATCAACAGTGTAACTGTGTTATACTATTTTTTTTCCCTTTTATCATTATAACTTTAATTATATTATTATTTTATTTTTTCTATATTAATTTTCTTAATCTTTTTATATATTATACTAAATTATATATATATAATTATTATTTTATCCTATATAATTTACACACAATGCATAACTCATAACTAAGGTCGTAAATGGTAACCGAAAAATTCGTATTCGTCTGTACCCGTATTTGAAAAAGCGGATATTATTCGCATTCGAAAAAAACGGATATGTTCGTATTCGGTTTCAAGGTATCCGCAAATAAACAGATACAAATACGAATATATGCATATTCGTATTCGTTTAACATCCGACCGTAAATATATCAAACGGATAGCGAATTAACACATAAAAATGGACATTTACTTATTAATAGACATCTAAACATTAATAAGAAAAGTATTCATTTTGAATTTATAATTTCAAAAATAATAAAAACCTATTTAAATTGTAATTTAAAGTATTTGATTATTATATTTATTATAAATAAATTAACATTCATTCATTAATGAACTATACTTTAAAACTCATTATTTTTTTCCCTAATTTTATTTATATATAGTGTTATAATATATCTAAAATGTATCATTTAACAAGTGTTATAAATATCATTTAAATGTTATAACTATATATTATAAATATTCATACACACTACAGTATTACTCCAAATTAACACTTAAAATGTGTATGTACTTATTAATGGACTTCTAAACATTAATAAGTAAAGCATTCATTTTGAATTTAGGATTTCAAAAATAATGAAAACTTATTTAGATTGTAATTTAGAGCATTGATTATTCTATTTATTAAAAAAAATTTAATTAACATTCATTCATTAATACATATTGTTTAAACTTTAAATTGTGATTGATTATGAGTAATTATTCAAATTTATTTTCTTTTTGTAAATAATTTGAATGAATTTTATATTAGGTGACTGATAAACGAATTCGGATACTCGAATATTCGAATAATCTGTTTATTCGAATAAAATAAACAAAAACAAATATTATTTCGAATACCAGATATGTATATCATTTTTAAAATCCTTCAAATACCAAATATAAATAAGGATAGCGAATTAATTTTTCTAATACAAATATAAATATTATTATATTTAAATTCGTTTGTATCCATTTACACCCTTACTCATAATCCAAAGACAAGTTCCCTAATTATTTGTGGCATTGGCCAACATATATCATCAATCGGGATCAAATCTTTTATAATAAAAAATTTATGTATCTTATAATAATATTTTTTAGAATCTATGGTGATAATTTGTCTCATCGTTATAGTCTTATTCTATGATAATAGAATAAATTGTGATTATAGACTCTAAAAATTATTATTATAATAGTATTATAATAGAAATACAAAAATATTTTGTTACAGAGAATTTAAAACCATCATCAACCCACCCCTCCACTCACCTTTGCAACGCGTCAATTATTTACGGGCCGACCATACCACCACTTTTCTCTGTCACAGCGCCCCACGTGTCCCAACCACAAATCTCTTCGTGGCCCAAACTATACTTCAATTCTCTCTCACACACACAGAGACAATTACACAATTATATATATATATATATATATATATATATATATATATATCTGTATGTATTTGTATGTGTGTGTGAATCAATCATGTATAGTAATCAATTGTTGAAAATATTATTTTAATAATTATATTTTATATCGTCTATTATAATATTTAAAAGTTTGAATAAATTTAAAGACAGAGAAAATTTTGTAATGATTTCAAACCATATATTATTCTGATAGACGATATAAAATATGATTGTTAGAATAATTTCCAGCAACTGATTGTTGTTTATATATATATTTGTAAAGGTTAATTTTGTCTCTAACTTAGCTATATATATTATATATATTACCTCCATTCTTTTTTATATGTTTTTTTAGAAGATTTTTTTTTTATTTGTCATTTATTGATTTCAAAAAAATATTAAATACTTAATTTATCATATTATCCTTTATGTATAAAGGCTAATTTATTTATTTTTAATTTTTTTAATAAATTTTAAAAAATTAATATTAATATTTTATATTTAATTTAATCAATTAAATAAAATATTAATTATATTTTTTAATCTATAGGCATAATTTTTAAAAGACAGATAAAAAAACCGAGGTACTATAATTCAAATATTCACGGGATTTCTATCAAAAGGTGATACAAATAATAAATAAAAGGAACTGGGGTGGGGAGATTTTGGTAAAAACAAAAAAATAAAGAAAAAGTTAGTACTGGTGAATTGAATGGAGGAGGGGAAGAAGATGGTGATGGTGATGGGAACGAAAAGTGAAGAAGGCGGTGATGATCATCAGGTGATGGACGGTTCAGATTTAATTGAGTTGGTTGAGAATGAAAAGGTGTTTTGTAATTTTGTGGATCATAAGTTTCAAGAACTTGACAGAGATTGTGATGGTAAGCTCTCTGTGAAGGAGTTACAACCTGCTGTCGCTGATATTGGTGCTGCCCTTTGGTTTGCCTGCTCAGGGCACTTCTCCCGATTCTGATCATATTTACTCTGAGGTACCACATATATAGAAAATTATTAGATATTACACACTATTATATTTATATAGTGTTATGTAAATATTTAAATTAAATTATTTTATTTTTAATATTTATATAATATTATATAAATAATATAAAATAAAATAATTTAATTTAAATATTTACATAACACTATATAAATAGTGTGTAATTCAGAATATTTGAATAATTACTTCATATATAGAGACATTTTACTACATCCATAGATATAGTTACGGTCTTTCAATAACGTACAAATTAAATTTAATTACAAATAAGTTTGTAATCCACCAAATAATTTAAGGTGAGGCTTAGTATGAATTACCGTCCATCAAACTGTTTGACAAGACCTGCTAGCCATTATGAATCTATATATCTATATATTATTACATTACACACACACACACATATATATATATGTACACAAATACAAATATATGTATATATATTAGTTATATGTATAATTATATATATAATGTAGGCGCAAGTGTTGGGTGTAGTTTAGTTTGGCTGTTAAATCCTTGACCAATTCTAATCTCATTAGTAGTGTTATGGAAAACTGTATCCTAGAAGTAAACTTATTTATTTCTGTGGACGGGAATTAATTATATACAGGGAACTGATTGATATATATACTCCATATTAATTCTACGGAGTTGTGAGGGCAAATTTTGCTCCATTTTAACCTAAAGCTATAACAGAGAGTGCATGTACTTCTGAACTCCCAATATATGTACCCATGCAATATATGTATATTTAAATCTATGCTAAGCTTTCGGTAAATTGCCATTGCCTATAGTATGTCTTAATTAAGTATTAATGTTGGTGAGAAAAATCAAGAAGTAATCTTTTTATTACAAGGAGTATAAAAGTTCCATATGATCTCAGGTTCTTGACTTTGAAGCTCCAAAGACATGTAAAGATAGTTCTAGGTGCTTTTCCTTCGGGAAAATATCTAGTTTTTTAAAATGGGTATCTTCAGAAGCTAAAATTAAGTGAATGAACTTGACTTCTTGTTCGTAATTGTTGGAATTGATTTATATTTTATTAAGTTCAATTAATGACTATTGTGATAAGTAGGGGTGAGCATGGTTCGGTTTGGTGCGATTTGAAGTCCAAACCGCACATGAAACCGCTTAAGTGCGGTTTGACAAATTTAAAACTGCACATGAAACCGCTTGTGATTGGTGCGGTGTGGTTTTGAATCGTTTGGTGCGGTTTCGGTTTCGGTTCCAAAACCAATTGAAATAATTAAATTTTATGCAATTTAAATTAACAATTTAGCATCACACAATATTAAATACTACTTTGATAATACACAATTTTACTTATAATGTTTTGTCTAAACAAAAGCAAAATAGAACCTAAAAACATGAATAATGATTTATCCTTATATATGAAAATTCTAAATAGAGATAATTACAATTTGGAATAATTCTAAATATTTGTAATTCTTGATATGCTTCATTTAATAGTGCATGATGCGGTGCGGTTTCTTAGATGCGGTTTTGCTCAGAAACCAAACCCAAATCGCATTTGCGGTTTTTCAACCACCTAAAACCGCCACATACGTCGAAACCGTTGGTGCGATTTTAATTGGTGCGGTTTTTGGTGCGATTTCGGAGGCAATTCGGTTTATTGCTCATCCCTAGTGATAAGGTAATAGAGAGTCTAACTTATATAAATATTAATTGGTATATGAATTATTATAAAATATGTAAGATATTTAATAAATATATCTAATAAATAAAATTAATTAAAATTTGATAAATTTAAATATATTGTATATTTTATATTTTTTTATTCTTTATTTATTTGTTGTGCGATTGTGTCTATCGTTGGATCTTAGATCTAGCAGTACTTTTGTTTCAAAAAAAAAGATCTAGCAGTACTTTATAATAAGGATAGAGACGGATATATTCATAACTGTATTTGTTGGTAGCATTTACTTCGTCTGTTCTTTTTTATATATATTTTTAAGAAAAAAAATTATTATTATTATTACTATTATTTATCATTTATAATTTTCAATAAAAAATTAAATACTTAATTTTTTATATTATTTATTATAACTAAATATTAATTTATTATTTACTTATCTTTTTAATAACTTTTAAAATATTAATATTAAAATTTTACATTTAATTTAATTAAATAAAAATATTAAATATATTTTTTAATTTAAATGTATAACCTTCGAACATAAAATAAAAACGACAAGAGGGAGTACTTAAGAGTGATTTTCAAAGTGTGAGCTCACTATCCGTCTTGTGGGACTTATGATCTTCGGATGCTTTTCTTTTTCAAAATATGCTTTTTGACCTTTTCTGCCGCCCTTGCCTTATCTTCTTGAAATGAGGAAACAACTAAAAGTACTTTTATCTATATTTTTTTAATTAAATGATCAATTTGACAAAAACAGGCACCACCAAATTATATAATTTCTCCTATTAAGAGTCTCTTCAACGGTTTCTTTAATTATTTTAAAAATATTCAAATATGTGAGTTATTTAAAAAAAAATATTTTTAACAATTTTTTTAACTTTAATCATTAAATTTATAATCTCATTCTCTTTTCAGAATTGATAAGTTAATTTTGTCTTTTCAAAATATTTATTTTATTTTGAAAGAATCAAAATCATATAAAAAAAAAACTAAAAATATTAATTCTATTCTGAGTTTGATATACAACTCATTTTAAAATTTAATATCATATTTATTTATTTATCATATTAGATAAAATATTATTTTGATTACCTTTGAATAATCACGTTAATTATGACTCTTTGATTTATTCAATATGACTCTTTAGATAATTATGTGAATTAAATATTAATTTTTAAATATAATTTCTTTTTCAGAATGTTATCTTTTTAAAAAATGAATGTTATTAATTATTTCAAATGTTATCAGTTATTATTGCTTTAAGTCAAATACTATATTAATTAAATTGAAGATTAGTATGAGATATAAAATGTTAAAATAGTAAATGATACTTTTTAAATTATCATATAAATCAATAAACTTTAATTTGAAATTTTTTTTATTACTATAATTTGAGATGTTCTAAGCTACTTGGGGAAGCCAAATGGGATACACACTTGTTATATTTGAATCATTTTATATTTTTGTGTGGTATTTTGATATGTAAGCCCTAAATTTAAATATCACTAAAAAATAAAATATAAAACTATTAATCATGTAATTTCATTATTATTTAAAGATAATCAGTTATGAACAAAATGGTGTAATATCTTATTCTTTCCGTCTTAAATTAAATACTTAATTTTAATTTTTTTTAATTTAAAATAATTATTTTTTAAATTAATAATTAAACATATATTATATATTTTTAAAATTATAACAATTAAAATTAATAGTAATTTATATTTACTTTTTTTGATCATATTATCTTCACTTATATTAAAATAGTGTAATATCTTACTACTTTTTAAATGAGCTCATTCAAAACAAGGAGAATACATATCAAATAAAATACTAAATGTAGATCGTTATATTATATTTTAATTGATAACCAAATGGGCTGTTAAGAGTTGGTACGAAGTCATATTTAGAACGTAACTACCTCATTTTGTGTTGCTCGTAATAATTATTCCCAATGCTTTGGGAGGAAAAGATTATCAATTTTCTTAAGATGTGGCCAAATGAACCAAACTTATCGAGAATAATTTTATTATGAGTAATAATTTATATAATAATTTAATATAAAAATAATAAATTATATTATTTTATATTAAATTATTATATACAGTAAAATATTTTCATGAATTATATATTAAAGGTAGAATCTACTAGATTATTAAGGCAATGTTTGTTTATCTCTGAATAGGTCTTAATAGTACATCTTTTATTCGCGAAAATGTATAATGTTATTTGTTAATTTTTTTTTCCCTCTGAATATCTTTAAATAGTTGACATACAAAATCAAATCTAAACTATTCACACCAACATCTGAGCAAATTTTGGTAATTTTTGGATAAAAATACCCTCTTCAATATTTCAAAATTTCATTCCAATACTCGCGACACCATCACCCACCATAGCCAGACCACCACCACTGCTGCACCTTCACCCATTACCGTTAAACCATCATCATCTTCAACTCCTTAATCACCATCATCAACCTAAATATTTAAAATTTCACCTTTAAAACACAAATCTAAGAACAAAATCAACAAATCAATTTCAAAAAATACAAATCTCACTCTAAATAAATTAAGGAAAATGGGCGGGGAGAATAGAGAGCGGAAGGGGGAAGGCGCAGGGGCGGGGCCGGGGGAGGAGGCAGGGGCGGCAGAGGGTGACGGAGAGAGGAGGCGATTGGAGGGGACGGAGGGAGGTGAGCTTCCTGCTTTCTGCTGATCTACGTCAATGGAGAAAAGGGGGAAGGTCTCCCCTTTTGTTTTTGTTTTTTTATTTTTTATTTTGTATACTTTTGTTATATAAAAATAGTTTTATTTAAATTGGTTCTATTTAATTTGTAAATATCATAATATTTTAAATTTGATTTTAATTCTCTTAAAATAATAGTTTTATGTTTGTTAAAATATTTTTTTAATAATAAAATAGTATAATTTAATTAAAAACTCGTTCATTTAACTTGAATTCTATTTAATTTATATTATATTTAGTTTAGTTAAATAATCGTTGTTTTTTTTTATTATTTAAAATATTGTTCAAATATTTTTGATTATCAAACACTTAAATTGTTTATAGGGTTAAAATAATAAAAGACTGTTATTCAGATATTTTAAAAAAATTAATTATCAAATAATATTAATTTATTTAAATATAATTTTGAACAGAAATTTTATATTATTCAGATATTTAAATTGTTCAGATCTTCGCACTCAATTTTATCAAATACCATCTAAATTTCATATTTTACATCACGTGAAAGGGAGCAAGCTTTAAATGTTGTAAGATCATGTCAGTTAGGTCGGTGAAGGCAGCTGTTGAGTTGTCTGTCTTTGGCGTACTTGATAAGAAGTTATGAGTTGAATCCTTGAAAATAAGTTCATGGCTAGAAAGATCCATCAGGTGAAAGTCAAAAGGATAACTAAACAAGAGCCACACAAAATATATCAGAATAAATTAATGTATCGAGTTAGAAATTAAGAATGGTAAATTTAAATTGTATTCCCCATGTACATCATTAAAATATTTATAATAAAAAAAATAAGTATTAATATATAATATTTAAATATTATATTTATTTTAATTATTAAAAAATATAATATAATATTAAAATTTATATTATATTTTATTTTTTAATAATTAAAATAAATATAATATTTAATATTACATTTAAAAATTATATATATAAATTTGTCCTTATAACGAAGATAATTCGATAATATCTCTCATAACTTGATGAGAGATAGAGACATATATAATTACTTACATTATTATTTTTGTATTAAAAATTAAAATTTATATTAATTTATTGGAATTACTCACAATTTAATAAATTCAATCAATGACCGTTATGATAAAATAGTCAAAAGTCTCATATATAAATACATCATTTAAATAAAATTAATTATAATTTGATGAATTTAAATAAATTTTATGTTGTTTAATTTTTTTGTTTTTTTTTTAAATTTCTGTGAAATAGTTTACGAAACTTAAATTTAACACAATTAAATTTTTTTCTACATGTTGTACTTGTGTAGTATTGTGGTGTAGCTTTAGCGCACGTGAATTATGAAGGCCACAATTTTGTGGTTGATATAAATTGTTGAAATACCATGGGCTAAGTAATATGTGCCTATCAGGCAGATCATTATCCATATCCTTTTCATTCTTCTATTGGATGACTGAGAAAAACTTGACCCTATCCGTTTTGATCACATAGAGTAAGTTCATTATGTTATTAATCATGGTTTCTAATTTTTATTTTTAATAAAATGATTTAATTAATTTTTTGTTGACATGCATGTTATAGGTTCTTAAGGAATTCACTCATGGAAACGAAGAGAAAGTAGGTAAGCCGGTGTTCAAAGAGCTTCTATCGGACATTCTGCTAGGCATGGCTGCTGGATTGAAGCGCGACCCTATAGTGATTCTACGCATAGATGGAGAGGACTTACTAGAGTTTGTTAAGAACCCAAGTTATGAGCCAGAGATGGTTTCCATTTTCTCGGAGATTGCTTCTGCTGAAGGGTCCCTTAAAGAACATGTTGTCAAGGCTTTTGAAAAACTTAAAGTAGAACAAGGGATGCCTCCTGCTTCAGATTCTTGGGTGAGTGAGTCTAATTGTACGATACTCTTTTAGATTATTATATATATTAATGTAGGTTTTGATTGATATAGTAGTCGTATACACGAATAAGTGGTAGAGTAGATCTTGGACCAGTCTAGCCTGATGCGTATTTTGGGTCAGTTTAGTCTTGATGCGAAAAATTTGAGCCTGCGAAATAGAAATTAATGACCAACCAAATTAATCCTCCCTTAGATTGTTATATTTGGTTATTGGTAGCTAAAATTTATTTATTTTGCGCACTAATTTTACCTAGCTAGCATCTGAAATCTTTTCATATTTTCCGGTCCTGTTTTGGTTATTTACTGTGCAGGTTATAAGCAATGTTCTTGAACCAGTGCTGCAAACTTGCGGTGTTTTAGATGATGAGCAAAACGTCAGCCAGGAAAACTTTTTGGTGGAGTTTAAGAATGTGGCGGAGCGTGTGGCTCAACATCTAAGGGAGCAGCCTGTGATTGTTGCTCACAGCGAGAGCACATTTGATGGAAGTGGCATTAAGAGACTATTATCTAACAAGTTTGAACTAGACAAGGTTAGTCTTTTAGCCTACATTTTCTCGCCTTGGTGGTCATTTGTTCTTCTTCGTGTGTTTGAGTTTTATTTTGGGGGAAACGGAAGGGATAGTAAACGGAAATTCAACAATTTCTTTATAATTTTAGAAAAAAGGCGTCCAACTAATTTCCCTTCCATTTCCTTCCCTTCTTCCCGAATTAAACTCACAGTTAACAGAATACTCAATTATTAAACTCACAAATGGTTTAGAATGAACAAACAAGAATGCTTGTGTTAACTTTTAACCTCAACCTTAGTTATCCTAAGATGAAGAATCACGTTTATCTTATTTTTGTTCTTTACAAAATTTTGAGTGGCTAAGTGGAGCAATCCTTGACCATGCATTTGCTATTTAGACACTGGATGCAGCTATGAAATCTGTGCCAAAAGATCGCAACGGGAAAATCTCCAAGGAATATCTGCGAGTTGTGCTTGATTTAGTGGCACCTTCGGCTGGTTTGCCACCGTTTGGTGCAGTTGATCAGGTACATAAACATAAGACCTCAAAACCAAATTCACCTTTCCTATCTCCTTCTCTCATTGGGAATTGATTTTAATTAAACCATAGGGCTATAAGTTGGATTTCCCAATGTCTCTATTTCTAGTGCATGGTAATTAGAATAAGGTTGTTTAGTTTAATTGATTTACACCTAACTGAGAAGGGATTATGAGCATTGCTTCCTCAAAATCGAGTCCAGTGTTCTTATGTTCAAAAATTTTAGCAAGCATAATTATTGGGATTGTCTCATATTTCAGCTGATCCAAACAATAACCATTACAACAGGCTCTTTTTAGTTGTTATATAAACCGATATTTGGTGTGTGAATCATTATAAAATGTGCATGACATATTATTGAATACATCAGACATAGAATTAGTCATAATTTGGTAAAACTGAATATATCGTGTGTTATTTATTTTTAGTTCTCTGTATAATTTCTGTGTGCATGATTGTGTCTTAGATTAGATCTTAAATGTAACAATAATTAACTGAAATATCTAGAAGTTTATTGTTCATTTGATCTTTAAATGCCTATGTACAGATGGACAAGATTATCGCAGAGGCCTTTAAGATGATGGATGCAGATGATGGGAAGATTGTTAAAGAAGAAGAATTCAAGAAGATAATGGCTGAAGTACTGGGGAGTATAATGTCGCAACTAGAGGGTAATCTGGTATCTGTCGCCACAAACTCGGTTGTGCACGAGCCCCTTACTTCTGCTTCCACACTCTCGCAGCCCCCTTCTTAATAGTATACCTTAAGGTGTCGTGTCACACATGAAGTGAAATATTAGAAAATATCAATAAAATCTGTAAGGGAAATTAATGGTCATTAAGCCGAGTAACAAGAGTAACAAGTTATGTAAGTTGGCTTAATTTAGCTAAAGAAATTGCTTTGATCGCTTCCCTCTATTTAGCTGTTTCTTAATCATTCTACATTTTTATAATATGGTAAAATTCTCTGACATTAGTCATCTGATTAATTCTACATGTTTGAACTTGATATTGTATCTGTGTATGTATGTTTCTTGGTGGTTTATAACAAATTACTCTCAATTGACTAATTGTACAAAATATTGTTAGTTGTATAATTATGTAAGTAGTACAGAAGTAGTAGATAGATAGGTTCTTTCTTGGAACAGTTATGAACTTTGAGAAAGATTTAGAACTACTTTTTTCTTCTTTTTTTTCCTTTTTCTATTAATTTTACGATAATTAATTTTGATAACATCCTGGTGTATATTTAATTTATCTAGACACAGGCAAAGCAGTTTTATTTACAAAATTTGTGAATATTAGTAAATAAGTTGTTAGTTTAGTAGTAGGTATGCACAAAAAGTCTGTGGCCTGTAGGTCAGTCTAAGTCTGGTCTGGTCAAAGTCCGATTTGGTTAAAGTCTGGTCTGTTCAAGCCCGGCTTGTAGGCTATAAAAAAGGCCGTTATTTGAGCACTAAAGCCTGGCTTAGCATGAGGTTACTATTATAAAATAATTTTTAATTAACATGTTATTATTATAAATATTGTTTTTGTCTTAAAAATGTTTGTATATATTTAGTTAATAATAAAATAGTTATTCACTCACTTTATTATATGTTTAAAATATTAAAAAAAAGTAGTCTATTTACCTACTTTTGTCTTCCACTGTAACTAAAAAAAAGTGAGGGAGAGGAAAAGAAAATGAAAAGTTAAGATATAAGTAAGAATATATTTTTTTAAAATTAATAAATTATATGCATTTTTGAGGAGATTTTGTTTCGTAGTTTATTTTTTTAAAAAATATTACTCTACTATTAAGTTTATACATAATTACAGATCACTTTAAATGTTTGGTTATTCAGAATTAAAGAAAATGACATGGATTAAGGCTTGATTTACAGATCTCAAAAGGCCATGTTATTTTTGAGAAGCTTAGTCCGGCTAAGCATACAGACCTAAAAGTTAAAATATATCTTGACTTGATCAACTGTCAAAGTCTATCAAGTCTAGGTCAAGCCGATTTAGTAATGTGATATAAGTAATAATGAAATTATAAAGACAAATTTAAAGATATTATTATGCCTTTTATGCTAGAATCATTCGAAAGCAAACTCTTTTTGGTAGAAAAATAATACAATTGACAAATGGCAACATGATCAAGTATTCGACCAGCATAAACAGAAATCATACCTTTCATTATTTTCCCGAACTTTTGATAGTAGGTGGCAAGCAATCTGGAGATCTTGTATGTACCAAAAAAAATAGTCTCAATCAAATTTTCTCTAGTCCATTTAAAAAATCTTAAAAGTCAATATTATTTAATGTTAATTAATGCAATTGTCATATTTCACATAAATAGTCAATAACAATATATAATAAATGATACTCCACTTCAAAGTAAAAATAATAGAAAACTAGTGATGTCTCAAAATACTATATATTTGCATCAAATAGTTGGAAATAATATAAAAAGCTCAGAACATGAAAGTATGTGGTACAATTACACAACACACTTGACAAATTAAGCAGACATGTAACCAACTGATAGAGTTAAATTATACGATATTTTTATTCCCCAATACTTAGTTTTTATATTTATTATGTGCTTACAAAATGTTTAGTTATGTAGTTTATTTTGGTTATAATAAGTTTTATAGGATTTTAGTTAATTTATGTTAATTTGGGTAATTTTATAGTATTTTTATATTTTTATTTATTTGTGTTTTTATTTATTTTTAGTATTTTAGGTGTTTTATTAATCATTATGCATTATTATTATTTTTACATTATTTTTATTTATTTTATATCTTATTTTGTAGGAAAAAATAAGTTTAGGGGCAAATCTGTAATTTCTGAAAAATTCGGCGCACGAGCATTGCGCGGGGATGGAACAGCAACGAGGAACAGAACGACGTCGTTTTACGGCAAACGAAAGGCCCGCGCAATGCGCGGCCAAGCAGCAGAAGCACGGAGGAGCGGAATGACGCCGTTTTCGCCAGAGGAAGGGCGTCGCGCGCAATGCGCGGGCTGGCGTTGACTGGGCGTTGGTACTGTAGCGAAGGCTGTGTTTGTTTGGCGCGTTAATTCTGAAAACGAGATTATTCGCGAACTTTTGCTACTTTTTGATTCCAAATTAGATTTTGATTCCAATTAGGGTTAGGATAATAATTATTTTATTTTATTTTTATTTTTATTTGTATTTTAAATCCTATTAGGGTTAGAAAATAATAATTCCTACTAGGGTTAGGAGGTTTATGAAGCCTATAAATAGAGGGTTTGATGTACAATGTAAAATACAAGTTTTCTATTAGAAAAATTCTCTCTTCTATTATTTAGTATTCTTTATAATTATGAGTAATTAATTTATTTTTCTTGGTTTAAGTGATTGAAGCCATCAAGATTTATACACTATGAGATCTAATTTATTTTAATTGTTCAATTTATATTTTGATTATTGAATATTCTTCTATGCTTAATTTTATGATTGGTTTGTTTAATTGCTAGGAGTACTACTAGTTTATTATTCATATTAATCTACTGCTGTTGGTGACACAACTAAGTTTAATAATTGTTTTGCAGATCAAAAGATTATTTTATCTTAGAAAAAATATTCATCTAAATTAAATGCAAACACGTGGCTTGTGTTGTTTAGTTCAACGATCTCTTTAATTCTTAAAGTTGCTATTAAATTAAATCTTTAGCACGTGTCGGGGGTTGTTTAATAGTAATGGTAAATTAGAACACGTGTGTCTACTTATCTAAAATTAAGGAAATAGGAGAAAAATTATTCCACCTGCAAGTAGTTCTTTCTACGGTGAATATTTAAAATATGAATTGAGTTATTCTTGCATCAGTGATCAGTTGTAAATTCTTGATGGTTGATTTTGACTTAAACCAAGGTTTTTTTCTTCTCATTTATTTCTTGTATATTTATTTTAATTAATTTTATTTAAACTACTTCTTTAATTCAAAAACCCCCCAATTTTGGTTTACGAAAACATAAAATTAAATTAATCATTCTCTGTGGGATCGACTCTTGTTTACACTACTACATTAATATTTTTCAAAAGTAAGATTTTATTTTTGGGTGCCTACGACAGCACACCACCAACCAAGAACCAAAACCCTTTTTTCTTGCTTGCAGGCCCATCTCATTTTAGTCATCACCATTTGAACTTGCCAAAAGCTTTTAAAACATTAAAGAAATCATGTTTTTATAGATGGCTGAAAATGTTGACTTGGAATCAATGTTTAAAAAATCGAACCGGATCACGGCGAAACCAGTCGAGGCGAGGTCCAACTGCAAGCATTTCATGGGCGACAGGATGTGTAAAGTAAAACATCTCGCCGAGGCAAGATGTCTTGGTGTTCGAAAAAAAATATATTTTAATTCAAAATAAAATGTTTTAATATTATATGATAGAGACATGTGTTGTAAGTTATAAATTCATAAAAATGATCGATGTGATAGGTATTAAGATATGGATGAATGATGTGTTATATGTTAAGGTTTATGTAAAGGTAAATAGTAGCTTATATGGCAAGATAGAGCATGCAAATGTATATAACTAATGCATGGACCAATATTATAGTTATGTAGGACATAAACGAGATAAAATATTATCGATAGACGTAAATGAGGACGAATGCAAGTGGTCTATTCGAACTATTTTTTGTAGTACCTTGAACAGTGATATATGTTATGCATTCCTATAAATCATTTTGAAGTTTATTCACTATTGAACTGTTATTGAGAAAGGTCAATGTCAATCTTAATCCGGCTAGGCATATGTGATAGTTTATGTTGACTTCAGATATTCATTATTATGTTCTCCAATCCATATTGGTGTGGTGCAGAATCTATGAAATGCTGTAACAGAACAACATTAATAAAAAGGGGATAAACGTCAAAGGGAAAATATAAATCCCATAACATGGTTGCGTCGTTAGATGTTTATGTTGTGCACAATATAAAAGTACGATAGGCTGATCACCTAGAGTACACATCTGAAATGAAATGTTATCTTATGACTGAACTGGGCAATGTCAGTCTTTACGATTGATATTGTTCTTAATGAGTTCTTGGTCTTGTGACCGTACAACCAGCAAGTTTCATGTTTCAAGTTAATCATGCAAATATTTATGTTATGTTCTTAAGTTTTTCATCGAACCCTTTAATGATCAACCTTATTGTATCAGATTTTCATTCATTACTCTGAAATATCATGTCATTACTTGTTTATATACTTGCTTATCTATTTTATGCCCATTCTTGTTTTAACATGATATTTCAGCTAAACCAGAACAGGCAGAGGGGTTAGGGACAGATAAAGGAAAGGGGAAGGCCAGCAAGCAATAGTTGTATAGTTATGGAACTGTTGTAAATATTATATTTTTGTAATATGTCAGTTTTGTAATGTATAAAGGTCTGCAAACCTGGGATAGTTATGTAATAATATAAATTAAGTTGTATTGTTCAGAAATGAATAGTAAAAATTGAATGGTAGAATAATATCGTGAGCACCAAATCCGTGGTTCAAGGAACTTGGATTTGGGGGCGCTACACTACAAATATGGATAGTCAGTAAGATATTAAATACTGATATAGTTGTCCATTTTCCTCAATCTTATGCTATCTTTTTTTAACTCCTTATCTTTAATCCATGAAGGCTAAGGGAGCTTGGGGTGATCCAATTCAAGTTTCAGTTGGACCAATTACAAAAGTTAGAGCTAAAAGGTTCAAGAAATGACTCAATAGATTAATCCAAGACATTTGGGCTGGAGTTAACTCAATGAGACCCAAAGAGGAAGCTAAGGCACATGGAACTTAAGCTTGAACCAGCTTATTACAAGCCCAAATAAGCCATTCCTTTGCCATCTAACTTTAGGAGTCAAATTGCAGCTCACTATGCTTATAAGGATAAGCTTGCTTAAAGATTTTATTTCCTAAATTTTTGACAACTTGTAATATATTTAGTTTCCTATTATTTTAGGTAACAAAGTGATTTGATTCTAGATAATTCTATTAGGGTTTTCTTTTCCAATATTACAAATTTTAATTATTTTACTTTTTAATTAGGGTTAGGATTGTACTAGGGTTTCAAGTATTAAGGAATTCTAGATCCTTCTTTGTAATAGTATAAATAGGGGACCAACCCAAGGGTTTTAATTCATTTAATAATAATTTTTTTTGAGATTGCTTGAGAGTATTCTTTAATTTCTTGGTTCTTTTCAAGAACTTTTTGATCTAATCAGTGTAGTATTTGGCGATCATTATGACTTATAAAGCATCAATCCATAGGTGTTTGTGGTATTTTCTACCACATCAATCATTGATTGTATTAAGGTTCTCACTACTATATAAGTGAAAATTTGAGGTGTCATTGATGTTTCATACATAACCACGGCAAGAACGATCCAGGCGACGAACACTTCACGCAAGCGTGCCGTGGAGTTTATCATTTGGTATCAAAAGCTAAGTTTCTAGTGAGTTACTTATCCTTTACTTTCTTGTTGCTTACTATTAAAAAAACCATTAGATTATATATATTATATTGTTACTAACCCAAATCTGTAGCTTCTCAAACCTTCAAATCTACAATCATCAAAGCCATCAAAATCCGAAACCATACATCATTAAATCCGCAAAATTCCAACGAAATCAACAATTGTATGTGCTGCAATTTACTTCCCACATACAATTACAACTTCTGCAACCCCTACACAGTAAGCCCATAACCTATCCATCAAACCTGTTCCGCAGTAGCAGCCAATTGAAGCTTTAAATCAGGTTTCGAAGGTCCAAAGCAGTGATTTCAATCTGTCCTATTGAGCAAGCCAAAATCGAGTAGTTTATTCAAATTTTGAAAATTCAAAGGTGTGCAAGCTATCCAAAAAGGAAGGTTCTAAGGTATAAATTTGAAAGCCATAAAGCAACATACAAATTATTTATTGATAAGTCTTGATTGAATGTTACAGATTACTTTGAATAGTGATTGTTTAGTTCAAGAAAAGAGCCTAAAAGAAGAATACTTGAACAAAAAAAGGCTAGAAATGTGAGATCCTTAGAGGGAAAATCCAACTTTAAAGTATACACGAGTGATTTGAGTAATTCATTATAGAGTGATACACGTAAGGGATTGGTAATGCATTTTTATCTACTAACCCTTGTCTTACAGCAAGCATATCTGGTACGAATGATAAAGGCGTCTTTAGAGAAACATCGTTAGAGATGGATCCTCCAAAGATAGAGTCCAAGTTCGAGATGGAAACCCTTAAAGGGGAGGTAAAGAGAGTTTCAAGGGTGGTTGAGAAGTTGAATAAGTATTTTGCGAGGATGAAGATAGCACCCAAGGAGTAACATCAAACTACGCCTAGTGCACAAAGGAAGGAGATAGTGCAGTATAGGGAGGATAGAGATGATGATGAGCCAGTGTACTATAGAGGTAGGTATAGTGAAAAAGAGGATTTTGATCTAGATATCCATAAAAGACATAGAGGAAGAGATAGGTTTAATGAGGAAGAAGAGTGTGATCTAAGGAGGTATGTGGAAGGTGTAAGACCCCGAATTTTATGAAATATAAAATTTATTTTTCTTCATATATATTTTCATGATACAGTAAGTGGTTAAATTGATAAAGTTAAAAGTTAAGGATGTTATGTGTAAATTATATTATGTCGGACAATATTCTTTTGGTCGGGGAATATTCGTTCTGTCGGGGAATATTCGTACGACGGCGCCGTACGAACTAATCATTGGTGGACCCCACAAAGAATAATTGTCGGATATAGAAAATGACATAAACAATTTTTAAAATGGTCAATGGTACTATTACTTTTAATTGTTAAAATATCCGGTGGTAAAAGAATAGTAATATACGGTATTACAAGTAACATACGGTATTGCACAGTAGCACACGGTATTGCACAGTAGCACACGACATTGCACAGTGTTTCGTATTATTAAACTGATAAAGTGGTTATCGTACAATATTTGACTTTATTGTCACATGCACAATAATTCATGTTATTAAATCGATAATTGTCACAGTAGCATATGCACAGTAATTCACATTATTGAATCAATAATTGTCATGACACAGTAACGTAATCTTTCTTTTGCATACTTTCTGCATTATTGTTATCTCTATTATGGTATTATTTAAACAGTTGTATTTCATTAATTAATTAACTTGATATCTAACTACACTGTATTTATAACAATTAGTCATAATAATGAATAAGTGTGAATTATTGTTGAATAATTGAATTGATAAAGTTATTTGTTTATAATATAAAGTTAGGTGATATAAAATGAATGGTATAGATTAAAGATAATATAGAATTTAAAATAGATGGTGTAGATTAAAAGATGATCTTTAAATGAATGGTTTAGATTAAGGAAATCTTAAAAGATGAAATGAATGGTATAGATTAAAGATAATATAGAATTTGAAATGGATGATGTAAATTAAAAGATGATATTTAAATGAATGGTTTATCTTAAAAGATGAAATGAATGGTATGGATTAAACATTATCTTGAAATGAACGGTTTGGATTAAAATAGGAAATCTTGGTTATGATAAGATTTTTGGCTATAAATAGAGGCCTTAACTTAAGGATTTTTCATAAACTTCCTTACTTGTTCTTTCTTTCTCTCTCTAAATACTTCTTGTGAAAGTTTTCTCTAAGTGTGCTTAAGTCATCTTGAGTATTTGTGAAGATTTATAAGTCTACGTGTACTGTTCAAGTTAATCAACCTCATTTAAATCAATATCCAATCACGTGTTAAGGTAAAGGATTATCATTATTTGATTCTCGAAAATAATATCATTTCTTTCTTACTCATAAGACGTGCCATGTATTTCCATGTATTAATTTATGGGAATAACCTTACGCTGCGGATTACTGCCTGTTGGTGAATAACCTTTCGTATTCATTCCTTATTAATCTCTGAGAATAATCTTGCGGTGCGGATTATCGCCTGTTTGGTGAATGACTCTTCGTATTCAATTTTTATTAAATTGTGGGAATAACCTTACGGTGCGAATTATCGCCTGTTGGTGAATAACCTTTCGTATTCATTCCTTAATAATCTCTGAGAATAACCTGACTACGCGGATTACCGCATGTTTGGTGAATTACTCTTTGTATTCATTTCTTATTTGTCTCTTGTGGAAATAATGTGTTTACACGAATTATCACATGACACTTTTATTGCATATTCGTTTATAATATCATTTTTTTTCATATTCGTAAGTGATATTATTTTCCTTTATACTCATAAGGGATACCATCTTTTTCATCTTCCATTATTCAAACTTACTATAGTAAGGGATATTAATTTCCTTCACCTTTTGTTAATCAAACCTGCTACGGTAAGGGATATTATTTTCTTTCATACACCTAAATCGAAACTTATTATGGAACTATTGCTTCTATAATTCCTGAAAATATTATATGTTCCATAATAGTTGCACTTCATCATTTCAATTGAACCATCCTATTTACGTGAACCTTTCTATTGAACTGTAACCGTTATTCTGAACTGTGAATCTTGAATATCATTTTTAAATTTCACTCCACATCATGTTGACAATTTGGATATTATTTGAATCTGTACAAAGTAAACTTCTGATACTTATTGTTTATCCTGTTTCTTCTGTTCATCATTTATATCATTCTAATCATCCAAATTCAAGTTGTTGTGAATATCTGTGGCCGGGGGCACAGATGCGATATAATTGTTGAACAGATGATAGGTTAAAGGCGATATAATAGGTTAAAGGCGATACATCTGTTCGGTGTCTTTTATGGCACGTGGTGAATGTTCTCTTTGGCCCGTAGTGCAAAGATGAACTGTTGTTTGGTATGATTATGACCAAAGGCTGAATCTGGCATAATCATGACCGTTGGTGTTATATTGAATGTCTTTGGCCCGTAGTGCAAAGATGAACTGTTGATCTGCATGATTATGACCAAGAACTGTGAAGTTGTATTATCTTGACTAATGGTATTTCAGATGATAAAAGTTGATGATATTTTTACTAAAAAGAGAAGCGAGTGGACATTATAGTCTGCATTATTCTTCTAATAGATTGTTCATTCCGCTGCTATTATTGATCTGAACATTGTTTAAGAATTTAACTGCAGTTTTTGATACAAACCTTGTAGTCTATTGTATCCTATCAAGAACTCAACTGTTGAAGGCTAACGATAATTTACTTGTCATTATCTTAGTCATGATATTTTTTACTGGGCTATTTGAGCTCACCCTTTCTTTTGTTCCATTGTTTTTCAGAAAATGAGAGAGTAGCCGGGTCTAGCAAGGGAATGGAGTGACGGTCCGAGTGATAACTATTGTAGTCTTCACATGTTGTATATAGTGTGACAATAATTATGAAGACTTAGTTGTGTATTATTATACACTGTATTGTTGAACGTTATTCTATCTTGTAATAATTTTGTTGTAGTCTTTTGACGACTCAAGTTTGGGCTGTATGAGCCTAGATTTGGGGGCGTCACAGTTGGCATCAGAGCTTAGGGATATGGTCTTTAATGGAGATCTGGGGTTAGAACTAGGAGGGGAGAGACGAATAGAATCAATCACTTGTGTGTCCTATCTAAATTAGATTTTTATCTAATGAATCGATTTGAATGTAGGAACATGAAGAGATGAGTCAGTTTGTTTGAACTAACAATTATTTTGTGACCACAGTTAAGTATGGCATCTGGAAATCAAGAGGTTAATTATGGAATACCCGAAGCAAATGTAGCCGAGAATCAGGAGGCCCCAAACAATCCTCCTGCCAACTCAGGAAATAATGTTCCTGATAACATGATGAACGATGGATTCTTTAGGAATTTCATGCAGTTCATACAGAATCAAGCAAGAGGAAATCCAGTCAATAATAACGGTAGAAACGCTGGTAATTTGAGGATGGTCACTGTCAAGCAATTTAAAGAATTGGGACCACCTGAATTCCACGGAAAGCCTGACCCACTCAAAGCGGAGGCATGGCTGAAGCAGACGACAAAAATACTTGATGTCTTACAATGCACTGATGATCAAAAGGTGTCATTTGCCACTTTTATGTTACGAGGTGAGGCGGACCATTGGTGGGAAGCTGTAAAACGTATCCAACCTTCAGCACTCGAAATGTCTTGGACAGAATTCGAATAACTGTTTAACGAGAAGTATTTCCCAGAAAGCATCTGCCATATGAAAGAGGTGGAATTCATTAAGCTGGAGCAGGGAAACATGACAGTCTCCCAATATGAAGCTAAGTTCGCCGAGTTATCTCGTTTTGCCACCCATCTAGTGGATGACGAAGCACGAATGAGTCGGATGTTCCTAAGAGGTTTGAGACTCAAAATTCGTCAACAACTTAGCTCTCATAAATTCAGTTTGTATTCAGATGTTGTGGATAGGGCTCAAAGGGTGGAGCAAACAGATGAAACATTGCAGCCAAGAGTTAATGATCAGCATAGAGAAAGGAATGACAACAACCACAGGAACGAGAACCATCGAGGAGGTAACCAACACTTCGGTGGTAATTCCACATCAAATAACAGAAGAGGAGAATCCAGTGGGAACAATTTCAAAAGAAAGAGATTCCATAATAATTATGGAAGGGCACCAGCACCGGTACCAGCACCAGTACCAGCACCAGTTTCAAGGGGAGAAGATCGACCACCAGTGAGATGTTATAGGTGTGGTCAGGAAGGTCACATCAGCCCAAACTGTACACAGCAGTCCAAAAAGTGTTACAGTTGTGGGAAAGAGGGTCATCTTGCGCGGTTTTGTCCTGCCACAAAATCGAGTCCAGCTGCAATGATGATACCAAAAGCTAGCATGGATAAGGAAAAATCTGTAGTTCAAGGAAGAGCTTTTGTTGTGACATCCCAAATGGCACGAAACTCGAACGAGGTGATAACCGGTAAGCTATTCATAAATTCTCGTGAAGTCTACGCTTTGTTAGATACTGGATCTACCCATTCTTTTATCTCACCTGCATGTGCTCAGCGTTTAAACTTAACTCCTGAAAATTTGGATTTTGACTTATAGTTGAAACCCCATTAGGAGAAATGACCATTACATCTACTGTCTATAAATCTTGCCTAGTTCAAATCAACAACCTCACATTACCTGTTGACCTTATTTCTTTGGAGATGCATGAATTTGATGTGATTTTAGGAATTGATTTGTTGACTACCCATCATGCTAAAATTGATTGTTTTCATAAGATTATTAGTTTTCATATTCCTAATCAACCTGTCATGCAAATTCAAGCAACTAAACCATTGAAATCTATAACTATTATTTCTAGCCATAAAGCCATTCGTTTATTGAAAAACGGATGTAAAGCCTTTTTAGCTCATGTCACTGATTTGAACAAAAATACATCAAACTTGAATGATATTCCCATTGTTAATGAGTTTCCTGACGTTTTTCCTGAAGAACTTCCTAGCTTACCCCCAAACCGTGAAATTGAATTTTGTATTGATCTTGAACCCGGTACCAAGCCCATTTCCAAAACTCCATACCGAATGGCTCCCATTGAACTTCAAGAGTTAAAAGTCCAACTACAGGAATTGTTGGATACCGGTTTCATTCGTCCGAGTGCATCACCTTGGGGTGCTCCTGTTCTATTTGTGAAGAAGAAAGACGGGAGTATGAGATTGTGCATTGACTACCGAGAATTGAACCATGTCACCATCAAAAACAGGTACCCGTTGCCTCGAATCGATGACATGTTTGATCAATTACAAGGTGCGCAACATTTCTCAAAGATTGATCTCCGTTCTGGATATCATCAGTTAAAGGTTAAAGCTGAGGACATTCCAAAGACTGCTTTCAGAACTCGTTATGGGCATTATGAGTTTTTAGTCATGCCTTTTGGACTAACCAATGCTCCTGCAACTTTCATGGACATGATGAACCGAATATTCAAGGAATATTTGGATCATTTTGTGGTTGTCTTTATTGATGACATCCTCATATACTCCAAGAGTCGCGAGGATCATGAACAACACCTGAGATTGATACTCCAAAAGCTCCGTGAAAACAAATTATATGCCAAGTTGAAGAAATGTGAGTTCTGGCTTGAGGAGGTCACGTTTCTTGGGCATGTGATTTCTAGTCAAGGAATATCAGTCGATCCTGCGAAGATTGAAACGGTACTAAATTGGGAACAACCCAAGACAGTAACCGAAGTCCGAAGTTTTCTGGGTCTAGCTGGTTATTATCGGAGATTCGTAGAAGGATTTTCTCGAATCGCCACTCCATTAACTCAGCTTACTCGGAAAAGCACAAAATTCATATGGAGCGAGGAATGCGAGAAAAGTTTCCAAGAACTCAAGAGGAGACTGGTTTCAACTCCTGTTCTGACCATTCCATCAGGATCAGGAGAATTCGTCATATATAGCGATGCTTCAGGCAAAGGTCTAGACTGTGTCCTTATGCAACATGGAAATGTTATAGCCTATGCCTCTCGACAACTCAAAGATTATGAGAAAAATTATCCTACTCATGATCTAGAGTTGGCAGCAGTCGTTTTCGCATTGAAGATCTGGAGACACTACTTGTACGGAGAAAAGATGGATATCTATACGGATCATAAAAGTCTCAAGTATTTCTTCACCCAGATGGAACTCAACATGCGACAACGACGTTGGCTTGAGCTGTTGAAGGATTATGACCACACAATCCAGTATCACCCGGGAAAGGCGAACGTTGTAGCTGACGCTTTGAGCAGAAGATCTTATGCGAGTACAAGTGCACTGCTGACAACACAAAAGTGTATTTTGTACGACTTGCAAAAGATGGAGATAGAGCTAAAGACACCAGGGACCCACTCGAAGATTGCTCACGTGCGAGTAGAACCAGTTTTAATCGATAAAATTAAAGCTGCTCAAGCTACCGATCCGGAACTGATAAACATGATAAAGAAAGTACAAGAAGGTGCCATTCCCGAAGCAAGAATCGACGAGAAAGGAATACTTCGATTCAACTCTCGACTCTGTGTTCCTAACGATCCTGAATTGAAGCATAAAATCATGATGGAGGCACACAACACGCCGTTTGCAATCCACCCAGGAGGTACCAAGATGTATCGAGATCTTCGACATACATTTTGGTGGAACAATATGAAAAGAGAGATTGCAGAATTTATCTCAAGGTGCCTAACTTGTCAACATGTCAAGGCAGAGCATCAAGTACCTAAGGGCCCATTACAACCACTTGAGGTTCCTGAATGGAAGTGGGAACACATCAATATGGATTTCGTGACGGGTCTTCCCAAAGTTTCTCAAGGCTTAGATGCAATTTGGGTCATCGTAGATAGATTGACCAAATCCGCTCATTTCTTGCCTATACGAGAAAACTTTTCACTTGAACGTCTTGCCGGTATGTACATAAATGAGATTGTGAGATTGCATGGCATGCCAGTTTCCATAGTTTCTGATCGAGATCCTAGATTCACTTCACGCTTTTGGATCAGTCTACAAAAAGCTATGGGCACTGAACTACGTTTTAGTTCTGCATACCATCCTCAAACGGACGGACAATCGGAAAGGACGATCTAGACCCTCGAAGATCTTTTGAGACTTTGTGTATTAGACTTCAAAGGAAGTTGGGATAAGTACTTGCCATTGGTGGAATTTTCTTACAACAACAGTTACCAAGCAAGCATAGGCATGGCTCCATTCGAGGCTTTGTATGGAAGGAAGTGCCGCTCTCCAGTATGTTGGAATGAGGTAGGAGAAGCAAAATTGTTGGGACCCGAGTTGGTACGCTTGACAACAGAAAAGATCCAAATGATCCGACAACGAATACAGACCGCACAAGAACGACAAAAGAGTTATGCTGATCTTCATCGGAGAGACGAAAGTTTCAACGTCGGAGATCATGTGTTCTTACGTGTTTCTCCATGGAAAGGGGTTACGAGATTCGGAAAGAGAGGAAAGCTCAACCCTCGATTTATTGGCCCATTTGAAATCCTCGATCGAATAGGAACCGTAGCCTACAGACTAGCCCTACCACCAAGTATGTCTCACATCCATAACGTTTTTCACATATCTATGTTATGTAAATATGTGAAGGACCCAAACCACGTCATTGAGTTAGAACCAGACGTTATAGCAGAGGATTTAACGTACGAGGAGGTACCTGTTAAGATCCTAGATAAGAAGGAGCAGATCCTACGCTCAAAGGTTATACCTCAAGTTAAGGTTTTATGGAGGAACCAAGATACTGAGGAAATGACTTGGGAGCTAGAATCTGAAATGAAATCTAAGTATCCTTACCTCTTCGATATGCCACGTACGTCAATTTCGGGGACGAAATTTCATAAGGAGGGGAGGTTGTAAGACCCCGAATTTTATGAAATATAAAATTTATTTTTCTTCATATATATTTTCATGATACAGTAAGTGGTTAAATTGATAAAGTTAAAAGTTAAGGATGTTATGTGTAAATTATATTATGTCGGACAATATTCTTTTGGTCGGGGAATATTCGTTCTGTCGGGGAATATTCGTACGACGGCGCCGTACGAACTAATCATTGGTGGACCCCACAAAGAATAATTGTCGGATATAGAAAATGACATAAACAATTTTTAAAATGGTCAATGGTACTATTACTTTTAATTGTTAAAATATCCGGTGGTAAAAGAATAGTAATATACGGTATTACAAGTAACATACGGTATTGCACAGTAGCACACGGTATTGCACAGTAGCACACGACATTGCACAGTGTTTCGTATTATTAAACTGATAAAGTGGTTATCGTACAATATTTGACTTTATTGTCACATGCACAATAATTCATGTTATTAAATCGATAATTGTCACAGTAGCATATGCACAGTAATTCACATTATTGAATCAATAATTGTCATGACACAGTAACGTAATCTTTCTTTTGCATACTTTCTGCATTATTGTTATCTCTATTATGGTATTATTTAAACAGTTATATTTCATTAATTAATTAACTTGATATCTAACTACACTGTATTTATAACAATTAGTCATAATAATGAATAAGTGTGAATTATTGTTGAATAATTGAATTGATAAAGTTATTTGTTTATAATATAAAGTTAGGTGATATAAAATGAATGGTATAGATTAAAGATAATATAGAATTTAAAATAGATGGTGTAGATTAAAAGATGATCTTTAAATGAATGGTTTAGATTAAGGAAATCTTAAAAGATGAAATGAATGGTATAGATTAAAGATAATATAGAATTTGAAATGGATGATGTAAATTAAAAGATGATATTTAAATGAATGGTTTATCTTAAAAGATGAAATGAATGGTATGGATTAAACATTATCTTGAAATGAACGGTTTGGATTAAAATAGGAAATCTTGGTTATGATAAGATTTTTGGCTATAAATAGAGGCCTTAACTTAAGGATTTTTCATAAACTTCCTTACTTGTTCTTTCTTTCTCTCTCTAAATACTTCTTGTGAAAGTTTTCTCTAAGTGTGCTTAAGTCATCTTGAGTATTTGTGAATATTTATAAGTCTACGTGTACTGTTCAAGTTAATCAACCTCATTTAAATCAATATCCAGTCACGTGTTAAGGTAAAGGATTATCATTATTTGATTCTCGAAAATAATATCATTTCTTTCTTACTCATAAGACGTGCCATTTATTTCCATGTATTAATTTATGGGAATAACCTTACGGCGCGGATTACCGCCTGTTGGTGAATAACCTTTCGTATTCATTCCTTATTAATCTCTGAGAATAATCTTACGGTGCGGATTATCGCCTGTTTGGTGAATGACTCTTCGTATTCAATTTTTATTAAATTGTGGGAATAACCTTACGGTGCGGATTATCGCCTGTTGGTGAATAACCTTTCGTATTCATTCCTTAATAATCTCTGAGAATAACCTGACTACGCGGATTACCGCATGTTTGGTGAATTACTCTTTGTATTCATTTCTTATTTGTCTCTTGTGGAAATAATTTGTTTACACGAATTATCACATGACACTTTTATTGCATATTCGTTTATAATATCATTTTTTTTCATATTCGTAAGTGATATTATTTTTCTTTATACTCATAAGGGATACCATCTTTTTCATCTTCCATTATTCAAACTTACTATGGTAAGGGATATTAATTTCCTTCACCTTTTGTTAATCAAACCTGCTACGGTAAGGGATATTATTTTCTTTCATACACCTAAATCGAAACTTATTATGGAACTATTGCTTCTATAATTCCTGAAAATATTATATGTTCCATAATAGTTGCACTTCATCATTTCAATTGAACCATCCTATTTACGTGAACCTTTCTATTGAACTGTAACCGTTATTCTGAACTATGAATCTTGAATATCATTTTTAAATTTCACTCCACATCATGTTGACAATTTTGACATTATTTGAATCTGTACAAAGTAAACTTCTGATACTTATTGTTTATCCTGTTTCTTCTGTTCATCATTTATATCATTCTAATCATCCAAATTCAAGTTGTTGTGAATATCTGTGGCCGGGGGCACAGATGCGATATAATTGTTGAACAGATGATAGGTTAAAGGCGATATAATAGGTTAAAGGCGATACATCTGTTCGGTGTCTTTTATGGCACGTGGTGAATGTTCTCTTTGGCCCGTAGTGCAAAGATGAACTGTTGTTTGGTATGATTATGACCAAAGGCTGAATCTGGCATAATCATGACCGTTGGTGTTATATTGAATGTCTTTGGCCCGTAGTGCAAAGATGAACTGTTGATCTGCATGATTATGACCAAGAACTGTGAAGTTGTATTATCTTGACTAATGGTATTTCAGATGATAAAAGTTGATGATATTTTTACTAAAAAGAGAAGCGAGTGGACATTATAGTCTGCATTATTCTTCTAATAGATTGTTCATTCCGCTGCTATTATTGATCTGAACATTGTTTAAGAATTTAACTGCAGTTTTTGATACAAACCTTGTAGTCTATTGTATCCTATCAAGAACTCAACTGTTGAAGGCTAACGATAATTTACTTGTCATTATCTTAGTCATGATATTTTTTACTGGGCTATTTGAGCTCACCCTTTCTTTTGTTCCATTGTTTTTCAGAAAATGAGAGAGTAGCCGGGTCTAGCAAGGGAATGGAGTGACGGTCCGAGTGATAACTATTGTAGTCTTCACATGTTGTATATAGTGTGACAATAATTATGAAGACTTAGTTGTGTATTATTATACACTGTATTGTTGAACGTTATTCTATCTTGTAATAATTTTGTTGTAGTCTTTTGACGACTCAAGTTTGGGCTGTATGAGCCTAGATTTGGGGGCGTCACAGTTGGCATCAGAGCTTAGGGATATGGTCTTTAATGGAGATCTGGGGTTAGAACTAGGAGGGGAGAGACGAATAGAATCAATCACTTGTGTGTCCTATCTAAATTAGATTTTTATCTAATGAATCGATTTGAATGTAGGAACATGAAGAGATGAGTCAGTTTGTTTGAACTAACAATTATTTTGTGACCACAGTTAAGTATGGCATCTGGAAATCAAGAGGTTAATTATGGAATACCCGAAGCAAATGTAGCCGAGAATCAGGAGGCCCCAAACAATCCTCCTGCCAACTCAGGAAATAATGTTCCTGATAACATGATGAACGATGGATTCTTTAGGAATTTCATGCAGTTCATACAGAATCAAGCAAGAGGAAATCCAGTCAATAATAACGGTAGAAACGCTGGTAATTTGAGGATGGTCACTGTCAAGCAATTTAAAGAATTGGGACCACCTGAATTCCACGGAAAGCCTGACCCACTCAAAGCGGAGGCATGGCTGAAGCAGACGACAAAAATACTTGATGTCTTACAATGCACTGATGATCAAAAGGTGTCATTTGCCACTTTTATGTTACGAGGTGAGGCGGACCATTGGTGGGAAGCTGTAAAACGTATCCAACCTTCAGCACTCGAAATGTCTTGGACAGAATTCGAATAACTGTTTAACGAGAAGTATTTCCCAGAAAGCATCTGCCATATGAAAGAGGTGGAATTCATTAAGCTGGAGCAGGGAAACATGACAGTCTCCCAATATGAAGCTAAGTTCGCCGAGTTATCTCGTTTTGCCACCCATCTAGTGGATGACGAAGCACGAATGAGTCGGATGTTCCTAAGAGGTTTGAGACTCAAAATTCGTCAACAACTTAGCTCTCATAAATTCAGTTTGTATTCAGATGTTGTGGATAGGGCTCAAAGGGTGGAGCAAACAGATGAAACATTGCAGCCAAGAGTTAATGATCAGCATAGAGAAAGGAATGACAACAACCACAGGAACGAGAACCATCGAGGAGGTAACCAACACTTCGGTGGTAATTCCACATCAAATAACAGAAGAGGAGAATCCAGTGGGAACAATTTCAAAAGAAAGAGATTCCATAATAATTATGGAAGGGCACCAGCACCGGTACCAGCACCAGTACCAGCACCAGTTTCAAGGGGAGAAGATCGACCACCAGTGAGATGTTATAGGTGTGGTCAGGAAGGTCACATCAGCCCAAACTGTACACAGCAGTCCAAAAAGTGTTACAGTTGTGGGAAAGAGGGTCATCTTGCGCGGTTTTGTCCTGCCACAAAATCGAGTCCAGCTGCAATGATGATACCAAAAGCTAGCATGGATAAGGAAAAATCTGTAGTTCAAGGAAGAGCTTTTGTTGTGACATCCCAAATGGCACGAAACTCGAACGAGGTGATAACCGGTAAGCTATTCATAAATTCTCGTGAAGTCTACGCTTTGTTAGATACTGGATCTACCCATTCTTTTATCTCACCTGCATGTGCTCAGCGTTTAAACTTAACTCCTGAAAATTTGGATTTTGACTTATCAGTTGAAACCCCATTAGGAGAAATGACCATTACATCTACTGTCTATAAATCTTGCCTAGTTCAAATCAACAACCTCACATTACCTGTTGACCTTATTTCTTTGGAGATGCATGAATTTGATGTGATTTTAGGAATTGATTTGTTGACTACCCATCATGCTAAAATTGATTGTTTTCATAAGATTATTAGTTTTCATATTCCTAATCAACCTGTCATGCAAATTCAAGCAACTAAACCATTGAAATCTATAACTATTATTTCTAGCCATAAAGTCATTCGTTTATTGAAAAACGGATGTAAAGCCTTTTTAGCTCATGTCACTGATTTGAACAAAAATATATCAAACTTGAATGATATTCCCATTGTTAATGAGTTTCCTGACGTTTTTCCTGAAGAACTTCCTGGCTTACCCCCAAACCGTGAAATTGAATTTTGTATTGATCTTGAACCCGGTACCAAGCCCATTTCCAAAACTCCATACCGAATGGCTCCCATTGAACTTCAAGAGTTAAAAGTCCAACTACAGGAATTGTTGGATACCGGTTTCATTCGTCCGAGTGCATCACCTTGGGGTGCTCCTGTTCTATTTGTGAAGAAGAAAGACGGGAGTATGAGATTGTGCATTGACTACCGAGATTATAGAGTCTAAAGTAGGGAGCTCGTAGTGTAGAAGATTACTACAATGAGATGGAGATCCTGATGACTAGAGTCAACATAGAGAATGATCAGGAGGCCACTATGGCAAGATTTTCGGTTGGACTAAATTGGGAGATTGTAGATCTGGTGGAGAGACAACACTACGAGGAGCTAGAGGAGATGGTATATATGACCTTCAAAATAGAGAATCAGCTCAAGAGGAGAGGCAACCAACAACTTGTTTCAACTATAGGGTCATAATGGAAGCCTAATAATAGGAAAGAGAATAAGCTAAGCATGAGCAAACCAAAACTTGAGCCAAAATAGGAGGTGTTTAGCAGGGGTAATCAAGGTAAAATTAAACCTTTGTCATGTCGTAACCATGATATAAAATGCTTTAAATGTCAAGGCAGGGGTCATATGGCGAACCAATGTCCAAATCAACGAGCCATGATCTTATTAGATAAAGGTGAAGTGGAGACCGATGATGAAAATGATGATATTGATTTTATGCCTCCACTGGAGGAGGTAGAAGATGATAAGGAGTTTGCTATCCCTGGGATGACAGTGGCGACTAAGAGAGCCCTTAGCACATAGGTAAAGGAAGATGACATGGCATAACGGGAAAACCTTTTTTACACAAGCTGCCTTGTTAATGGTAAGATATGTTATGTTTGACTGCTCTACTAGAATGGAATGAACCATTCTCATCTCTTCAAAATTTATGTATAAAATGACTCATTCCAACTGAAATGGAATGAATCATTCTACCTTTCATTTCATTCATTTATCTATTTCATTCTTTCACATATTTCATTCTTTCAATCCAAACATAGCATTAGGGCTGACTAATATTATGCAATAATGTTATTTTTCTAAATTAGGGAGATTGAGTTAAATTGGCGCATAGTGCAGTTAATTCTTTGACTTGCTACATATATATGTTCTCAACAACTTAGTGTTAATGTTAATTATCTACAAAATGACAGAAATAGAAATCAAAGTGACTACATTTCAATATATATCCAAAAATGTGACCTTGTAAAACAATAAAAGAAACAAAGTAGAATAATGGATTTTAAGCAAGTGTTGAGTTGTTCCAACTTTTAGTCATAATAAATTCCCTTAGTCATTGCAAAATTGAGGTAATTGGATGCCTAAAGTTTATCTATAGCCAATAGTTCTTTTTAAAAAATAGTTCTCTTTAAAAGCTAAAATATATCACTAATAGCATTAAGAAAAATTATATTAAAATATAAGATAAAAAAGAAGGTGATTGACACCTCACATTCTTGTATAAGTTATCGTATAAAAATGACATCATTTTGTGTAATTAAATATAATCTTTCCCATATATATTGTGTACAAAAAAATATTTTATATTTAAAAAAAAATATTATTATAAAAAATAATTCACGTAAAAATGTAAATTATCTCTCACGCCCTCAAAATTTCATTATGCAGGCAATAATCTTTTGAAAAGTTAAACATTAACAAAACAAATGTATAGTAGTTGTAACATCTCATTTCTGACTAGTGGAAAGGAAGGCTATGCACAAAGGAACTTTAAGCAGAATATTAAAACAAAAAGGAATTCTCTTCACACTTGCCCTTAAATCCCCTTGCAAACCTTGCCGGAAGAAAAACACAGCATAAGCTAAATGCTCAGTACGAATAAAGAGTGCAGAAATAAGAACGAAAATTGAATAACAAAATCAACTAAACTAAACTAAGATTAACAAAATCAACTAAACTGAATTACATAATCTTACTGAACTGAACTAATTTACTGAACTGAACTGATCTACTGAACTAATTTACTGAACAACATAAAAGGCTGAATTAAATGGTTGTGTTTATTTCATACCGAGCTCAGAACAAAACAAAAATATACCTTGTCACAAAGACAAGTCAAAATACTGCCACACAGGCAGGCACACATTGGACTACAGATTCAAATGCATATAAAATCGAAAAAGTGTGCTCGACATTACGAACAACACCAGATCGCAGAACAGAATAAGACAAAATGTTAGGGCCAACCCATACGCCTCCCACAATAAAACACCAAATGTCCACCGAAATACAAAATGGAGATGTCGTGGACCGATCACACCGCCACGGAAAGTGTCATGCCTTAGTGCCCAGAGACATGCTTGTGGTACCCCCACAGGTGGTTATAACTCAGGTATGCCCTACGATACTTTCTAACAAAAATATTATGTCACAACGAATGCGACACAATATCACAAAAGGGGTTCTAATACGCACATACTAAACTGAAACAAATTGACACAAAGTCTCCCAAATATATTAGCATGTACGTTTCTACATAATCAAAATAAATACTAGATATGCTTAATAAGTCTAAAGAGTATAAGATAAGTTATGAATATTTAAAATCAAACCAAACTATCATATGCATTTGAATATGACAATATATCGAGATAATATCCAAATTATAATGAGAAACAAAATAAACAAATTAAAATCAAATGAGTATCGCTGAAGGAGTACATAATCCGTACCTGAAATAAGCAATGTAATATCTGAAATTATATTGCAAAACTGACTCGTTAAATTCCCTCCGTCGAAACTAATTAAAGATAATAAAAGAATTGATAAATAAATAGTTAATCAATTGATTAAGTTTTACACATTTTCTTTCTATAAGGTGAATCTAAAATCCTTCCGTTCTATACAAAATTATACCTAAAGTTATACATAGATAAATATTCTAATCATGGTAACGTATATATTAATAAATAATAGTTTTCTTGTTCATTCCGAAATACATATAAGTATATTCACAAAAATATTCTTTCCATTTTTTATTTTTATCACAAATAAATATTTTATTATTATTATTATTATTATTATTATTATTATTATTATTATTATTATTATTATATTATTATTATTATTATTATTATTATTATTATTATTATTATTATTATTATTATTATTTTCTGTTAAAACTTTAAAATTAAAAAATACTAATTTAATATTTCAAAATGCTAATTACTAACAAAGATATACCAAAATATATTAACTAATAAACTAAATAGCATACAAAAATTAAAACTACAAAATTAAAACTAATACAGAAAATTAAATAATTACACAAAGAAAGAAAAAGAGACATACCCGAAATTATGAGGTTCGCAGTCCACCCACAACCTCGACACCAAAAATTTTAACTAGGGAGGTCCTTACTAAAAAAATCCTCACAAAAAAAGATTTTCTCAAATTGGGTAAAACCTTAATGTTGGGTGTTTAAAAACTAAAAGGGCAATCTCATATATATAGGCTAAGGGAATGAAAGAAGTTTTAAAATGGGGTGATGTGGGACTTTAGGAAAAAGAACCGGGTATTACAGTAGCACTATTAGGGAATTGAAGTCAACTACTCTTCATATTTTAAGGAAAAATTGTTCAGTGCTCTTGGGGCACTATCACGTGGTGCTCCAGACTAATCACATCTTCCTATTTCAGTTATATCATATTGCTTATAATTCTGAATCCATTGAAATAAAAAAAATGTGATTAACCTAGGATACCACATGACAGTCCCCCAGGACCACTGAATAATTACCCTATTTTAAGACTTCAACTGTAGCTGGCCTGGAAAGTATAAGGGGACTCCAATAAATAGGCTGGTAGCAATCAGTGTCAAATAACTAGCCATTTTGGAAAAGTGACTAGTGGGGTAAGGTATACCATTATTGTGATCAAACATATATTTTAACTTATATATTATGAACTATAATCACAAATTGAATGTATTAAAATAGAACCAACCCACCTTTTGCTTTCATATCTTCTCTAGCTGGGATTTTTAAGATATATTCCATATTTTCCCTTTTAAATAGCCGACATACTTATTATATTTCATTTAAATAAATGTCATATTTGGATTATAAATTAAATTCCTGACTATATGGGGGTGATAGGATGTAGAATATTATTAATTGGGCTCTAAATAAAAAGCCTAAGTATTTTGCATGGTCATGAAGCCCAAGTAATTCACATAGTGATAAAGCCCTAGTGACTCTCCCTCCCTCTATATATATATGGAACAAAGGTAACGTTAAAGGTAATGTTTGATTGAGTTTTCTCACTCTATAGAATACAATGTTTCTCAAATATTATTAATGCCTTGAAATGCATGTACTAGTTCATATGTCAGAGGATCTTTTCGGAGATTATGGTCGTCGGGTCAGCGATTTGTTATATGTGCAAGCAACATTTATCCGGCGATGACACCGTAGAATATTATGACGTTACAAGGAGAAATAAGGCTTAATAAACAAACACCGAAAGTCTTGGGATCCAAATGGATAAGATTCTAGTGAAATGTAAGAGTTTCTAATTTAAGGTGCAAAGTGGTGTAGAAGCGGGCCGAGTTATTGTGGGTTCAGAAAAAGGGCATTCTCCCTTGATTTTTTCTTCCTTTTTATTTAGGGACCCATTATATAATATTATCTTGAAATAAAAGTATACCTTTTTATTGACATTATTTTAGTATGCTAAGATATTATAAGTGAGTTACAATTTTAAACTGGAGAAATAATAAAAGAATGAATTATTAATATACACGAATGGATTTAAGATCTAATTGCTTAAACTTTTGGGTCAAGTGGGATTCCAAGCATGTAAATTAGTATATTGTATACACGCATGCGACATGCATGCTCCACGATTCTCCCCCAACAACTCTGGCATCATGAGAGAAAAATGTTGAATTCTCGATAAAGGGTTGATTTCCTTAAAAGCCTCTTAACGGTGATGCTGAATTTACGATGTGTTTAGCTGAAAGTTGGTTCCGAGAGTGGTTAACCTCAAGAATTGGTACAACTGTAATTGAAGAGATGGATGTTCAATTCTTGATGGAAATTGAGTCTCAATGGAGAAAGCCGGGAGTAGTTAGTCAAGAATTGGTAGTCAGTGATTGAAGAGAAGTGCTTCAAGTGAGAGAGAGTTCTTGATGTGATGAACTCGTTTGTGAGAGAAAGATTGTTAAGATATCACAATGCACAAGTGAGTTGAAATCTCACATAAAAAATATAATGAAATAGTGAAAGATTAATATATATGAATAGACTCAATATCTAATGGCTAAATTTTTGAATCAAATTAGATTCTAAACATGTATATTAACACCTTGCATAAGTGCACGTGATAGCGAGCTCTTCGATTCTCCCCCAACGTTGTGAAATTAAAATTTACATTGGACACATTTAAATATAACTTTAGAAAGTAAACTTTGTTATAAAAGTTATATATACAACTATCTCCAAGTATTTCAAACATAAACTACGACAGGGGAAATACTATTCTTCACATGTTTCAATTTTACATTTTTTTTATTTAAAAAAAAAATCTTTTCATACTACTTTCCTTGAGCATATTCATATATTATGCAAAAGTTTGAACTCTCACATTCTTAGTACAAAAGGGACGGGAATAACTATTGGGCCAATGTCCTACGTTCATATTTTTATAATTTTACAGTGAGAAAAGAGTATCATATTTTGTAAGTGGTAAGAATCAGAAAGTACTCCCTCTCATATAATAATCAACTAGCGAGGCTACCTTTCACACTTTTATAAGAGACACTTTTAGAGGATCATGCCAATGGTAATTTCTCTGAGAGCCCGAGTAGAATGTCGTCAGGCCCATTTTAGGTAGGTGAAGCCCAATAATACTACATATATAAACCCAAAATAAATACAAAACTACTTTAGATTGTAAAAGCCCAAAAGATTGATGAAAAAAGATAAAAAGAAAACCCAAACTGAAAAGGAAAAGGTCAACGATGGAACGAATATGCTCCATATGGACCATAACCCCATTTTGTAGTTGAAGCTCGATACCTGTGGCTGCCTTGTGTTCGACAAAATGGCCGAACGACAACATTTTTAGTTGAAAGCTGAAGCCTTTTGACTGATACATAGTATTGTCAAATGTAATGCCTGCCTAACTACTATTTTGGAAAAATGTATATGCCATGCAGCTAAATTGACCAGATTTGTTCCCTAAGCTTGTGACTCTTAGATACTTTGTCTTCTAATCTTTAATTGTGTCAGCGATGGTTATGCTTTTAGAGCCATTTTCTATATTCCCTGTTGGTTGAAAAATATTGGGTTTTTATTTTAATGTCTTCCCTACTAATATTTATAATAAGCTTGGCTAATTTTGGATTTTTTTTGCTCCATTCTATAATATTTGTTGGGTTTGCAACATTTATCATATAAAAAAAAAAAAAAAAAAAAAAAAAAAAAAAAAAAAAGGATGCTGATAATTTATCAAAAAAGGAAGAAAATAAAAAAATAAAAAATGTTGATAAATCAGTTTCATGGTCTAGCAAGTGAAGGTGATAACAGTTAGATGGTTCATGGTATTTAACAGTTAAAGAAATTATCCTATTAATATGTAGATATTGTTTGTTCAGTTTTGTGCTTTTGAGTTTACATGCTAATGATTAGTACCAAGTTAATTTATTTATTTCTCTAGAGGGTAAAATGATAGTGTTTCTAGAGCTTTTGTGGATACAGTTGGAATCTTATTAGGTTGGCTTCAAGTAAAAAAAAAAAAAAAAAACTAAATCAGGTTGGCTTCGGAAATTGTCAGAGTTTTGGTCATTTTTTTAATTTCAGATGCAATTGGGACATTGAATGTTTTATACGTCTAAGCATAATATGGGTGTTTCACATATTGAAAAACCTGATAAGAAATATTCGTTCACCGAAGCTGGTGAGGTTGGAATATTTTCAAGGCATTCCAGAATTTATGGAAGCAAGAAGAAGAAGAAAGACATCATTTTAGTCATAGTGGCAAGAATTCCCAGCAATTATTCTTTGGAATACTATTACACAGCTTACCTTTCAACGCCACAACAACGGTTTTGTTTTGTTTTAAGTGAAATATATCACATTTTTAATATACCTTTTAATTAGTGATGTGTGCATGTTCTGCCTTTGATCCAAATGGAAAAATAAGGCGGTAAAGACAAAGAAGGCCATCTAAATGCTTGTGTTCTATTATTTAGTGTGCATGCATGGGACAAAAGAAAATCTAATAGTTGGACTTGGTGCTGAGTTTTATCGCCTAAACTTGTCTGTACATATGCAAGTGATGTTTCCAAAGAACCTAGCTTGTGCCATCTAAGGATAGTAGACCTGGCATGGATAGCAAGAGATGGATTTCTCAAGATAGGTTTAGAATGTTTCTTTCATCCGTACTGAAGTTCATAAATATCCTTTTTTGTCATGGTCAACTATAACTGCTTTCTCCAATTCAATCTGCTAATTTCCAAAGGAACATGGAGTTTACTATTTCTCATGTATGGCGCTTTAATCTGATGTTGATGTTATTAGTTGGAATGTCCACTTTTTCAGGCATCTTGCTTTATTTTCTTCCCTTTTTTATTTCAATTCCTTGCAGAAGAGAACTCATTTCGCTAATCAGATGTCCTTTTCTGGTTGCAGATTGCTATGATCCCTTGGATCCAAATGGAAATATCACAGTTACCTTTGACATACTCCAGTATACAGATGATGGCTATGTGGTTAGTACAATAATGTTTCATGTACTTTTATCTTGCCTTAGTTATCTGACAAAAAATAAACAGAAGTTAACTGAGGAGAATCTTGCCTTATGTTCTAATTTTGGTAGGAAAAAGTTTTTGTGAAAGTAATAATAATTCTGGTTTATTACACCCTCTGAAATGGGAGTGTATCTTGTCCAAGAAATTGTGTGCTGCAGGACCATGAGGTGATCAAAACCTGAATTCTATCTCCTACTATATACTTCCTAGTGTGGAAGCCACTTCACTACTTTCTCGTTAAGGAATCAACAAGTTACAACTTTAGACAACTAACTAAGAAATCTATGACCGTAATTTAAGTTTTAGGATATGTGCTTGCTGTATAAATTCCGTTAATTATGGTTCACTTCCATACCGATGCTCCAGTGCTGATTTACAAACTTTTTGTAACCTTCGGAGTTGAATTAATTACTTTTTTCCTAACTATCCCCCACCCACATCCTTTAACACAAATCTTTATTGTAGGAAAGGGTAACAATCCAAAACTTCTACCAATATCGTGTTGTGGGCAAACCTGGTTGGAACCTAGGGTGGACATGGGCTAAAAATGAGGTCATCTGGTCAATGTCTGGTGCTTTTGCAACTCAACAAGGAAACTGCTCAAACTTCAAATATGATATACCACACTGCTGCAAGGAAAATCCCTCTATAGTTGATCTCATGCCTGAGGCCTTGCCACAAAACAGGTCGGAAGACTGTTGTCATGGTGGCCTTTTAACTGCCTGGGCTATCAATCCTTTCAAGTCATATTCATCTTTTGAGGTCCGGGTTGGAAACCTTGAGAGAAACACTCCTGGATACAGGCCTTTGAATCTCACTTTGTCGGCGCCAGGACCAGGTTACACCTGTTCCCCTGTTGCGGAAGCTGATCCCACAGTTTCCTCAGTTATTGGGGGAAGGAGAGAAGAACAAGTTTTCCGTAAGTATTTTGCTCTCAAGTCTAACTCAGTAACTCTATGGGGATAAAATAAGTAGTTTTAAAGAACTAGTTAGAAGACAGTAATAGAGATATAAACATAGTGCAGAGGTTAAAATTGTGGCATGTGCTATACTAATTGCTTGGGGAGTATCTATCAGAATAATATGATTATAGGGTGAGGCTTAGTATATTTCCATAGGAAATTAGCATTCCATTGGCTCATCATTGTTAGGATATGTTCTACCTGATTGTCTCAATGTGCTGAAGTCATGCTACCTAATCTCTTTTAAGAATTGTACTCCTACTATTCGCATTTGAAGTGGTAAAAGGTAACCCATATCATTGAATGGGGAAATGAAAATCTGCTCCATCTTACCTAATCAGTTTTCTGCTTTTGGACATAGTGATGATGGATTTGTCAGTACAAACCTGCGTTTTTACATGGTTTTCTGTTTGATTAATATGTGAGTACCTGATGAAGTATTCATTAAATTTCTGATGAATATAATAAATAAACATAAAAATGACTCGTTTAACTTTACAGGATATTGTGAATTAGAAGCAGAAATATTAGTAATTATGTGCACTGAAGGAAGATAATGAGAGAGATTCTCCCTTCCCAGTAACTGTTACACAATTGCTATAAATATGCTCTTATAAATTTGCTCTTTTTGCCAATGATTCAGGGCTTCTAGCATGAACCGTGTCATGACTAATTTTTTGGTTTCCAGGAACATGGAAATCAACGTGTACGTACTCTAGCTACATTGCTAACAAAACACCAGTCTGTTGTGCTTCATTCTCAACATTCTACAGTCCTACCATCACCACATGCCCCAAGTGTACTTGTGGCTGTAGACCAGCAGAACAGAATACAACAACATGCATCAGGTGTGTTATCTTGGCCAACTTCCTTGAACATAATTAATGCATGCAGCTGAAAGCTTGCTCTTGCACTATATATCTAATTCATGCTATTGTGCTTTTTCTTTGCATGTTGAATAGAGAAGGTGACCCTGAACCCTTATCACAGTCGAGTTCTATTTCTAATCCTGACATAGTGAGATGCACTGATCATATGTGCCACCTTCGTGTCCACTGGCATGTCAAGAACAACTACCGAGATCACTGGAGGGTGAAACTAACTGTCTCTAACTACAACTACAACAGAAACTACTCTGACTGGAACGTGTTGGTTCAGCATCCTGGTTTCGGTCAGCCTGCATTGATTTATAGCTTCAATAGTACAGTCCTTCCAACCGTTGGGATCCCAGGTACTTGCATCATTGCAACATTTTGTGTTCAAAAATATATTCTTGGTTCTAATAATTTGAAATATTACACGCTGATTGATGCAAAATCAAGTCAAAATTTTAAATAGAGCACGATTCAATCAAATTTCTTGAAATTTCAAAGAAACAAACATGAATTGAAATTTCGGGGGACACTCTTTTTTATTACATAATTCTCATTTATGGAATTGCAGATGATGTTGCTCTATTCTGGGGGATAGAATACTACAACAGTGAAATACTGAGTGCTGATGATACACAACTTGGTTCAGTGACAACAGATATAATTTTGGACAAGGACTTGAAGTCATTCACACTAAGTAATGGATGGGCATTACCTAGAAAAATATATTTCAATGGTGACAACTGTGAGATGGCTCTTCCAGACTCTTTTCCAATGCTGCCAAGCGGTAGCTCCAAACAAAAATCTGCTAATCGCCAGATCCTTCTTCTCTTTCTGATCTATTTTACTTTGAAAACATTACTTACTTGATTTTGACAACTTTTTTTAAGCATGACTTTCTAGTAGTTTTTGAGTAGTATACTAATGTATTAGTTTGATATTGTTTGTACATCCCTGTCTCCAATAATTTCAAGAGTTATAATTTTCTTACCTTTTCTTTTTTCACGTGTTAATTTTTTTTCTTAGGATGTGCTACTTAAGGATACTCTTGTTTGTTGATTTTAAATTAAGAAAATTATATTTAAGTATAAATTTTGTACAAAGTGTGTCTGAGGCAAACTTTAATTCAAAAATAACTAAGATATATTATCATTTTCTTGATCCAAAATACTTCAAAATGATGTTTGTTATTAGTAGTGCTTTTCAAATATGTTATAATATTACTTATTACATTGATCAAAACCAAACTAAGATTATAAATTTACAACTTTATCAATTAACTTCAAAATGTTAAAATACTTCCCCTTTTCAATGAAAGTGTTGACATACAAAAGATTTAAATATGCGAGCTTTATATAATTCTAATACACTTAGCAGAAGGAAAAAAAAAAAAAAAAAAAATCTAATACACAATTAAAATATATTCCCGCTCTTCCAAAATTGGAGATACAATTTAACTTTTGAGATCAAACGATGGTATATTAAACTTCAAAATTGGTACGATTCATAAAAGTTTAGAATAAAATAAATTTTGTAATTAATAGTTTTTATTATATACTATACAATGATAATAATTGTATAAACTAAAATAAAATAAATTCATATCAATTTAAAATTTAACATACCGTCGTCATTTGATTCCAAAAATTAAATTGTATCTCTAATTTTTAAAACAGATGTATAATTTTGTTCATAAAAAAAGTTAGTCAATCTATTTAAGTATAAAATCATATTTTACAAAGAGTTTAGTCTTTACTTTACAATAAAAACTAATTAGTCTGTTATAATTGGGCTAGTCTAATTCGAAAAATGGGTTGAAATAGTCATCCTCAGCCCATTTGAGTCTCAGGAAAAATATGAGACGAGCCCAAGTCTGGTACCCACTCACGCCACGTCTTTATACCCAATTCGCTGCATCTCTACTTTCTCTCTCTAAATTTTCCATGGCAACTGAATAAAATAGTTAAAACTCGAGCTTGTCAGCTAAAAAAGTTTCCGACTTCAATTAGCAAAAAAAAAAAAGTTTCCGACTTCCGATTCCGGCGAGATACGACGGCCAGGGGGTATGGACCCTCCGGAAACGCCGCCGCATAACGACGGGCCTTCTTCCAAACTTCCAATTTCCACCATTGTCATCATTATCGGTACTTTTATTACTCCATCAGTCCATCTATATACTCCATTTGTTCGGTAAGAAAAGAGAATTGATATTTCTGCCATTAAAATTTGATGTTTTTACAAGGTTTTTCTAGTATGATTGTAGTACTCATCTACTATTTACGTGAGAGAAAACTCGTGAAACTATGATTTTGCTATACAAACATCAATTCCTAAAAAAAGTCACATTTTACTTTATTCCTTTGTTATGTTCAAAATAAAAAATTTATGCTAATACACGTAGTTGACAAAATTGGGCATTGATCAAAATCAAATAAATTTACATCAATTTTAAATGTTAGGATTGCCCAAATTTACTAGTAACAAAGTCAAAGTGGTACTTTTTTCGGGGGAGGGAGTATATACTAATTGAGGTATAGTTTGTTAGTTTGATTATTGATTTGTGTTGGGAATTTGTTTGGCTTGAATGGGTTGGCACAGCTATGCAGACTGAAGCTCTTCATATAATAAACAAATTCCAGCTTTCTGGGGCTGTAGACTCTGTGAGTCATTTTTCATTTCTTATTTTTATTACTTATTATTTTATCTCTCTTTTTGCTTGATAGAGTTCGATTCCGTTTGGAAGTTGTTGATTTTTCTGCAAAGTTATAATTTTTATCCTGCTAATATTTAATCTTGGTCCCCCTTTTTAGGCATTTGGTTATGTGTGTTGTTTTTAGTGCAAGTTTGTGAGTTATTATTATATTGCTTTTTTTTTTTTTTTTAATTTTTTCTCTCAATTTGTTACTAATATTGTGTTTTGAATTGATGGTACCTTGTTTTCTTTTGAAATTCTCACCCATAGGTCTATTTCTTGCTTTATCTGCTATTTCACATAATTTTTCTGGCCATCCTGAGGCGATATTCAACCTCCAGCCAATATTAGAGTTCACTTTTTGGAAGTCAATAGTTGTAAGAGAAGCTTAATTTTAAGATTATAACTTTCTTAAATATAAAAAGATTTAGTATGTTGATTATGGAGGTGGAATCTCATTTTAGTATGCTCGAAAAAAGATGGACTATGTATACCTTTTACTTTTAGTGTGATGGAATCACATTTCAAAAGATATGATACTACTAAATATATTAACTCCTAGTTACATGGCCTTCTCATTCTTTTCTCTTCTTCTTTGATTCATTGTAATGTATTTTAATAAATCTGCAATATTTTCCTGCTGAAAGGAGGGATCCTAGACTATTATAGCTTTAAAGCTACTTCACATTTCATTTTGTTCCTCATCTTGCACACAGTTAAGCTGTGGCTACTATATCTGTTCTATTTCATTTTATTTCTTAATACTTTAATCAGCCAAACTATGCAGGTTCCTGAAACAGGTCCCTTGGATCCGTTATCATGGTACTTATAAAGGTCTGTTTATTAATATTATACTGCCCGGGAAGGATGTAGTTCTGGGTGAGCAAGTAGTTTTCACTCTTTGGATTTCAAATGTGTTTTTTTCCCATGAAACATGTTTTCTTTTGCTAAGATATATTAATTTATATTGCAGGTGTTATATTGATATATAACACAGAGTCTGGAGATAGAGCCTTGTGTTAATATTCAGTTGGAAAATCATAGAACGTTTAAATGCATTTCTTTTGGATGGATTCTTAGCCTTTTTATGACAGAAGCAAAGAAATTTGAAGTTTGAACACCTGTCCCCTAAACCACCTCCTGCACCGCACACACCTCTGGTAAACCACGTTACTCACCACTTAAAAACATTCTACTCATCCACCATAGTAAACAAACAAGTTGACAAAGAGCCCATAAAAGCTCTAAACCAAGTGTTTGGCTCTCCATTCATGATCACTAAAAAATGAGCTGACAGAAACACCCCTTGATCCATGACCACTATCAAATCTCAAATTATTTCCTATCAATCACTCTATCCAGAAATTCTCATCTAATTCTGCGTCTAGAATCTGCCTCCTCCCACAAAGGAACTCTGGGCATTTGAAACTGTCTCTCCCACACAGGCACTCAGTGAAAATTAGTCAATATCTTGTGCACACTTGTTACAACACTAATCAACAATAAATTGTTAACTCTTATAGAATTGTCCTTCCGTTAAATTAAAGAAATAAATTTCAAGCTGACAATTATCTTCATATCCCAGTAACATAAAAATCTTAAGAAAGTCTAATAAGATCACATTTCATCACATCCTACCATCTAATAATTCACCATTGTAAATGTTAAACCATTAGGACTAGATGCCTTCTCCCAGTCTATCTTAAATATAACCCTCTTGCTATTGGACTCAAGGATGTATTATTCAATGTACTTGCTCAGTGTTTTCTGATAATTATATTTACGTAATACACATGAGTATGTAGCAAACTAGTCAATGGTCATTGCCGAATAGACTAAAATACCCAGATTCTTTGTTGATTTAAGACCTGCTACTATTTGTGCTTCGGTTCAAGTAACTACTATTTTGTTATTAGACGTGACCCTTTTTTATATATAAATCCCCTATATTTTTTTTAATAATTTGGATATTTTCTTTTTCAGGGGTTGACAATGTAGGCACAGTTTCTGCATCCCTTGTGACATATGCTTCTATTCAAGCATTACAACCAGACCTTATTATTAATGCTGGCACTGTGGGTGGCTTTAAGGTACAGTACTCTTGTTTGTAAGAAGGCTTTCTTGCAAAAACCTTGTTGTTGCTTCTCACATTTTACCTTCCAGGACCATTTATAAACTTGAAATGCATATTTACCAAACATCACTTTTTATAAGATCTTCTTGGGAAGTTACAGCAGCTTTTATTGAAAAAACTTTCTAGCACTGTATAGCTGATCAAATGAGCCTTTCAGGAATCCTATAAAAGTTTGTTATGTTCTTTAATGTCACACTCTAGCTTATGTTTGTGGTAACTGGTCAAGCAAAGTCTTGTGTGCAACCTCCACAATTGTAATTATTTGCATATCAAATTTTATTTTATTTTCCAAACAAGATAATTTGGTGAAATTAGATTATATAGCTTTTAAGAGGATTTCTGAAAGCACGACTTAAATTGTTTGTAGTGTGTAAAGTACTTGATGTGCATATATTAGAGTTTTTGGATCACTTGATTCATGATTTATACTGATGTTTTCAGGCAAAAGGAGCCAGCATTGGTGATGTGTTCCTTGTATCAGATGTTGCTTTTCATGAGAGGAGGATACCTATCCCTGTAAGTTTTCCTTTAATTTTACTGCTCTCATGTTGAACCTGTTTTGACACACTTGAAAGTGGTTGCTTAGGAGGCTGCTTTGAGCCAAGTACTGGCACAATATTTTCGTGACATTTAGGAAATGCCGTACCATTGAAATCTATTCATAATTCTTACTATACACATGTAGCCCTGGTTTACAAAGGACATATTTTTTGGTCTTTGATCTATGATCTTTTCAAACACTGAAGGAGCCAAACAACTAGTTCTGTTGCATTATTATTGGTTGGATTCTGGAGTCTGATGCTTCTGGATATTCCAGATTATCGACATTGGGTTATAGGACATTTCAAAAAAATATATTGGGTTATAGGGCACATTTGTATATCTAATAACTAATGTGTTGACTAAACAGCAGGAAAATCTCATGAATTTTATTGTATGAGATGGGTCTTAGTAAGCTTAATGGATGTGTATTTAACTATTTATACATGCATAAAATACAAACTTTATCATAGCGGCATAGATGGATGTGAGTTGACCTCAATTTGAATGCTGATGCTGTATTTCATATTAGCCTCAAGTGATACTTGGGTATTCTAGGCCAAGAAAATCCTCAAGTAACTCTTCCTTAAAACTATATTCCCTGCTCTATGATCTCTCAGAGTGAATTGCCTTGGTTATTGTGTCAAAACTTTTTTTCACATTTTGCAATGGACCTTCACCTGCCTCCTCCATGTTTAGCAGGTTTATGATCTTTAATGAGTTGGTCTGCGGCAGGCTCTATCAACACCCAATATTTCAAGGCACATTAACCTAAAGGTGACCACTCTATAATTTAAACAGTTTGTGTCATGTGATCTTTTCACTTTAAGATGGCAACTATGAGTAGATAGTCATTGCTATTGATAAAGGTTATCAAAACTGATTTCTGGCCGTCTTCATTTATTTCATAGTCACACGAGGGAGCCATTTCATATACTTTTTTGTTAAATATATGTCTGCATATATACTTACGTAAACCATATGTTAACTAATTCTTTCAAGTTAACTGTGGATATTCAAACAGCCCTTCCTTATCCGGTTTGTCTGCCATAACACGTCTTACTTTTGGAAATGCATAAAATTATTAAGGAAATTTTGTTTGAGGAAAAACTTCATATTGTTTGTCATTTGCCATTAGAAATCCAATTGTGTTTGTAATGATAATGATGTTATATATTGGCAGTATAGTGGAAAATAATGATTTTATATAATAGCTACTCCCTAGGGAAAGAAATTAGAATGAATTTTGAGGTATTGCGGTGGTGTTGTTTTGAGTTAAGTTTGACAACCTACTAATGACAGTCAAAATGTAGTAAATTTTTTGAGTTAGATATGTGAGTTTGTGTATCAATACATTAAGCAAGTGGTCGAGTTTGTTTGTTGTTTTATGAATAACATTCATTTGACATACATATAACATATGGGCAAGTATCTGTATAACCATTAAATTATCTTCCTCCAAAATAACTTCCGGACATGTTAATCTTTCTAGTATTAAGTGTACCCATTATCACATTAACTAATATTTTTATTGGACGAGCTCAGTACACGAATTAGTACAACTATAATAGAGATTCTCGCTAATGCCACCTTTTATACCAAGTATGTTTTCATTTCACTAAATATGCCTCATCTTCAGATATATGTGGCATGTTTCAGGTTGGCAAATTGTCTACTGGCGACTCTATGGATATGTGCCTGCAAGATGAATCATCCATCATTGCAAATGATGCATCACTTAAAGATATGGAGGTAAACATTCTATTTTGCTACCTCGTTTGATTTGCTATATTAGAAATTTAGCAAATGGCTCAGTAGAACCCTTCCTATAACATATTGAATAAATTATCACCCCCAACTTGGCAGTCTTTTAGTTAGCCTTTAGTTCATAAGAAAATTTGTTTATGCCCTTCCTAATAGATGTAATTGAAAATATATAGTTAACAACATATAACTACTTTTCAGCATTTGTAGGTTAATATTTATTATGGAAAAAAAAAAGGAGTTGTCAATTGTATGAACCTGTTCTGAAATAGTAGCTTGCAGAACTATGATCGAGTTTGTTTCACATTCCATAAAAGTTGGCATTCTTAGATTATCTAACTAATGTTGGCATATCCTTATTTTGCTTCAATAATATAGTTCTGCATATTCTGCGTAAGAGAAACTGGTGATTGTGTGTGAAAGAAAAATTCTGTATGTCTTAATTTGTGATCCTATAATGGTCAATAAGTGCAGTTATGTTATGCTACAATTTTGATAATGGTGAGAAATACAATTAATGTGCCATGTCATGACACGTTTTAGCAATTTTTGCACTCTTATATTGAACCATTGCTTGTTTCACTTTTGGGTGTCAGGGAGCAGCAGTTGCTCATGTAGCAGATCTTCTTAAAGTCCTTGCAATATTTATGAAAGTTGTGACTGATATCGTGGATGGTGACAAACCAACTTCTGAAGAATACTTGCAAAATTTGCCTGCAGTGACTGCTGCTCTTGGTGAAGCAGTTACCCAAGTCATTCATTACATCAATGGAAAGTGCATCTCAGAACTTTAATCCATCTAGTTCTACTCATGTTCATTTGCAGTAGACAGATTAAAAAAAATTGTGGGTCAGCATTTCTATCACGTCCGATATATTTGATTGGATGATTTACATGCAAATGCATGATTTTTCTGGTCATTCTATTGTGAATAGAAATGTCCATACTTTAGTTTGAGCAAGGAGTTTTCAGTATGCTGCTACTGCACTATTACAGATGAACTGCCAAACTTGGCTGCAGTTTTGCACAAGGCATTCAGTACCTCATTCCTTAGTATGACACAATGTGCTATTGCACCAGAATGAAGACTTGTATCATTTTGATTTACTAAAACCATGCTTGTTTGAGCATCATGATGGTGAATATCATCCTTGTTAGAGCACGTGCATTGCACGTGATAAAATTGCCACATAATGTAAGCCATTTCATGTAGAATTATGTCCCGATGTCATTTTTAATGGAGGCAAATTTTTAATTCAGTTTAAGAGTCTTTTGCGAGTTTTTAGATTAATGAGTTACTTATCATGATATCATAGCTCTATAATTTTTTAAATGGATAATACAGAAGGAATCTTTGCAAAACCACGCCATAATGCATGCCTCTATTTACGCTTCCTAGAAAGGTTTTTAAAAAATTATGTAAATTTAATTCGTACAACACTAGCTAGGAAAAAGTCGTGAAATTTCACTCAAGCATATGTTAAATATTAGAAAATATTGGAGAATATCATACGTGCAAACACTGTAAAATCACCCAGTGTTACACCCAGCCGCCGGAGCTTGGTGGCAGCACCTCTTTCGTCCGCATAAGCAGCTGCTAATTGCAGTTATAAACTGCCGGCCAGCGGGAGTACTGACTGTTAAATTGCACCTTTTATTTTATGAGTTTAATTAATTTTGGATTTAGTTTAGACTCATTAGTTGATTAAATTTAAAATAAATTAAACGTGCATTTGATAGTCTACTAAAAAGAGATTAGGAGAGAACAAAATATAATTCAAATAGAAATTATATATTGTATTTTAATTATATCCAAAGTGCACTATATGAAAAAGGTGAAATATTGTTTGCAAAACTATTTTCTTTAAGTCTCACATCGATAAGAATTAAAACTATTTAATGCTTTATAAGCATAAGTAAAATAGTTTAATTTATTTGTAGTACTAAAGAAAAGGCTTAGATCGGGTCACAATGACGTGGTGCAAAGCATCACCGTCAATTGTGAGTTGTTATTATATTGAAAAATATAGACTTGACATATATCCTAGATGTATATTGCCAATAGCCTTAAGCAAACCTTAAAAAATATAGGCTTGACATATATCCTAGATGTATATTGCCAACGGCCTTTAGCAAACCTTAGTGGTAAGGGTCGATGGCAAGATAAGCTGAAATTTGTACTGACAGTTCTTAAAATTGCATATGTACTAGATCCTAACCTTCAACCTATTCCAGAAGGATCCCAAACCAACAGAAGGTCAGCAACTAGACACTGATGCAATTGAAGCGCTAAAGGAGAAAAGAAAGAAGATGACTGAAGATGAGGAACTTGCTCGTGGTCATATTCTCATCACGTCGGATTGTCTTTATGATTTTTACAGCAATATTCAGTCACCAAGTGAGTTGTGGGAGACTTTGAAGTTTAAGTACAAAGTTGAGGAAGAAGGTACAAATAAATATTTAGTTTCAAAATATTTTGATTTTAAGATGGTTGACAATAAACCTATTTTGGAGCAAGTGCATGAGCTCCAAGTTATTGTTAACAACTAACAAGTTAAGGGTTCTTAAAATTATTTTGCCTAAAACCTTTTAAGTTGGAGCGATAATTGTAAAATTACCTCCATCTTGGAAGAATTTTGCCAAAAAGTTGATGCACAAATTTGATGATTTTTCCTTAGATCAAATTCAAAAGCATTTGCGTATTAAGGAGGAGGCCTAAAAACCTGATGCTAAGAATTTGAATCAAGAACAATCTAATGTCAACTATTTGGAGATAGGTTCATTTAAAGGGAAATGACTTGGTGTTAAAAAGAATAATAACAAGTTCAAGAACTCTTGACAGAAAAATAAAAAATCTAATCCTAATAAAAGAAAGGGTAAGTGTCATGTTTGTGGAAAAACTAGACATTATGCTAGATAATGTAAACAACGTAAAAGCGGTTCTACAAACATGGTTGAGGAGAACCTTGTTATCATGGTTTCTAATATTAGTCTTGATATGACTATGATTTCTCAGGTTAACATGGCGAGTGAGCCTAATGGTTGATGATTGAATTCCGGAGCTACTGTCCATATTTGTAATAACCGAGAGATGTTTAAAACATTTGAAGAAGTAGTTGGACAGGAAGTTCATATTGAAAATAGTTCAAAAGCCAAAATTAATGGCAAAGGAAGTGTGAAAATTAACTTCACCTCCAGAAAGAAAACTGACCTTACTTAATGTGTTGGTGTCAGAAATTAGAAAAAATATAATTTCTGTTGATCTTTTAAATAAGAAAGGCTTTAAACTTTCTGTTGAGTCCGGCAAAGTCATTCTCACAAAAAATGATATTTTTGTTGGAAAGGGTTATGCTTGTAATGGAATGTACAAACTATCTGTTAATAAAATTAATTCTATTTCTGCTTATTTTACTTATGTAATTTCTTTGTGGCATAGTTGTTTAGGACATATAAATTCAAAGAATTTGAAAAATATGCATGCAATGAAATTAATTGATATTGGCAATAGTGAATTTGAGAAATGTAAAGTTTGTGTTAAATCAAAAATTATGAGAAAAATCGTTTCCAAATATGCAAAGAGAATCACAATTATTAGATTTAATACATACTAATATTTGTGAGTTAAATGAAATATTGACCAGGGGTGAAAAATGATATTTCATTAATTTTATAGATGATGCTAGCAAATATTGTTATCTGTATTTGTTGAGAACAAAAGATAAGGCATTTAACTCATTTAAAAAATAAAAAACAGAATTAGAAAATCAACTTGAGAAGAAGATTAAAATTTTACGTTCTGATAGATGCATGAAATATTGTTTGAATGCTTTTAATGCATTTTGTGAAGAAAATGGTATTATACATCAAACAAGGGTAGCATATACATCACAACAAAATGGTTTAGCAGAAAGAAAAATCGTACATTTCATAATATGATTAATTGTATGTTTAATCATATTTGTTTGCCAAATAATTTATGGGGTGAGGCACTTCTTTCTGCTTGTCATATTTTAAACAGGATACCTAGTACTGTAGTAAAAACTAGTCCTTGTGAAATATGAAAAGGTAGGAAACCTAACATAAATTATTTTAAAGTGTGGGGGTGTATAGCTTATTTTCGAGTTCCTGATCCTAAAAAGACTAAGTTTGGGGCTAGAGCTATTAAAAGTATATTTGTTGGATATGTTGAAAATAGTAAAGCCTATAGACTTCTTTATTTAGAGTCTAATGTAATAACTGAGTCAAGGGATGTAAATTTTTTTAAAAATAAATTCTTAAAAGATGTTGAGAATATAGATATGCTTATATTCGATGAGCCTAGAAGTCCTATAAGGTTTAATGTTGAGGTTGGAGAACCAAGTGTTCTAAATCAACCAAGTGGACTTAGAATGAGTACTAGAGCTAGAAAAGAGAAATATTTGGATAATGATTTCATTTTTTCTCAGTCTTTATTATTTTTGGTGGAGAAGGAGACCAAAATAATAAAGTGGTAAATGAAATACCCTATATATTTAGTCTTGAGTATGATCCTAAAACATTTAAAGAAGCATTGACTTTTAAGGTTATTACCTTTTGGAAGGAAGCTGTAAATGATGAAATAAATTCGATTTTGGAAAATAATACATGGGTATTGACAGATTTACCTAGAGGTTCTAAACCTATAAGTTGCAAATGGGTTTTTAGAACAAAATATAACACTATTGGTATTATTTATGCTTTCAAAGCAAGATTCGTAGCAAATAATTTTAGACAAGTAGAAGGTATTGATTACTTTGATACTTATGCACGGGTAGCATGAGCTACTTCCATTCAAATTCTTTTTGCCTTAGCTTAATTGTTTGATCTTTACATTCATCAAATGGATGTTAAGACATCATTTTTGAATAATAATTTGAATGAGGAAATATATATGGAACAACTCGAAGGGTTTGTTGCTCCCGAAAATAAGACTAAAGTATGCAAATTAATTAAATCCCTTTATGGTCTAAAACAGGCACCAAAACAGTGGCACGAGAGATTTGACACAGCTATTTTAAACTTTGAATTTACATATAACAATGCAAATAATTGTATATACTCTAAAACCACTTTGGACTATATGGTGATAGTCTGTTTGTACGTGGATGATATATTAATTATCAGTACAAATATGGTTGGAGTAAATAAGACTAAAAAGTATCTATCCTCAGTCTTTAAGATGAAAGACTTAGGTGAAATAAATATTATTTTAGGCATCAAAATTAAAAAACATAGTGGGGGGTTTTGTATTAAATCAATCTCACTATGTTGAAAATATATTAACTAAGTTTAGTTACCTTAAGTTTAAGGAAGTGAATACTGTAATACCCCGGATATTTGAAAGATTTAAAAATAATATTTTTAATTATTTAATAAAGGTTAATGGTTAATAACCTAGTTATGGAGATTTGTATTGTGTAAAAGACTAGATTAAATTAAAATTTTATTTGTTTAATATAGGTGCCAACAAGAACCAGTGTGGTTCGACATGTGTATTAGAGATTTTTGGAAATAATATCCTAAGTAATTTGAGTAAATAAATTTGTATTTTATTATGTGATAAATATATGTATGTATATACACGAGGATATTTATTTATCAGATTAAACAGAATGAAAAGGGGAAGGCCCTATAAGATATTAAATAATTACATGGGATGGAAGTAAAAGTTATGATAATGATAATAATTAACTTAACTGAGTAATGGCCTTGAAGGGTCAGAAGGTTTTAAATAATTAAGTTAATAACTTAATTAAGGAGCTGATGTATAATAATCAATGATTATTTAATATTGGCCTTGGATTTCGGTGTTAATGATGTTAATTAATTAAGTAATTAACTTAATTAATTTAAAGATGGAATAATAATAATAATTGTTCAAGGATTCAAGTTATTTAATTAACGAGGGTGGAGTATGATGTATGCGATAAATTAAAGTCCAAGTTAGAGGCTAAGGCTCAAGTGAATTAAAATTAAACCCAAACTCAATCCCATACATTTTTGGGGTGGTAGTATTAATTGACCCAAATAAATTGGTTAAGCAAAATCATGTCACAATTACTTAAAGCCTAGGTCATGACTAAATTAAAAAGGACAACCATGCGGTTTGTGCTCAACATTTCAATAGCCCAAATTTTTTTGTATGCAAGAATCGACTAATCAAATGTGATCATTATTTAATTTCGGTTGAAGCAGGGGGGGGGACAAGTAAGCCAAAAATTAGGGAAGGAAGTAATGCTCTCCACTGTTCAAGGAGCCGTTTGGCAGCCACTCTAGGAACTCAGAAAATGATGAGATAGGGGTCATGTAGGGGGCCATCTAGAGGCCAATATAGCTGGTGAAAGATGGGGAGTACCTCCTCATTTACGAAACCATTTCAGCTGTGAAACCCTTTTCATTTCCATTTGCAATAGTTGAAGCAAGGTAAGCCATAGAGAGAGAGAGAGAACTGGCCATGAGAGGTAAAAGAAGGGGCACCCACAACTTTTAGCAACCCTTTAATCAACCAACATCAAGTTCTTATTGAGCTAGCAAAGGTATATAAGTTCTTTTCTTCTAAAACTCCTAGATTAATGTTGTAGCTATTAATTATTTATGTTATTGATTGATTAGGCCTGTTTGTGGGAGCTATGTGTTGTGATTGATGATTGGGGATCATGGTGGGATCCAGGAGAAATTAGGCAGGATATGGCTGGAGTTTTGTGATTATGTGCATTAAGGCTATTTTTGACTGCACACCAACTGTTTGACAAAATTCCTAAAAGAAGAAACTTAGTAAATTGTTGTTTTCAGAACATGATATAGTAATGAACCCATGAGGAAGTTGAATACAAGTCTATGTGAGTTCATATAACTTGTTACTTGCGACATGTGGTCTAAAAGGTTGTCCAGATTTGGAAGTCGAAATCCTAACACAAAAATTCCTAAAACTCACCAAAATAACCAAGAAATTCATTTGTGCTACATATTCTGCAGCAGAGTAAATGTGACAAACACACTTTTTGAGCCCCAGTTTTAAGGAGTCTTAAATGGTTGTTTTAATTGACTAACTATGGAATAAAATACTATGTTATCTGGTCTAAAAGCTTGTTCAAACTTGGAAGCAATTGGGTCAATACAAAAATTCATAAAAATCCTCAAAGTAGGTATGAAAATCGAACATTCTGCAGAAAATGAATTCTGCAGAAACTAAAAATCTGTTATGAACAGACTTTTTCATGGTTTGATTTGAGAGCCTTGATAAACTGATTTTGACCAAATAAAATTTTTGGAAAATACTATGATATAAGTTCTACATTGAAGTCCAATGATAATAGAAATCGGAGTTGTAGCGAACAAGTTAAAAATCATCAAAGTAGGCTTGAAAATCAGAATTTACATAATCTGATTTTCAGAAATTTATCATTTTTGAAAATTTGGGAATGTAAGGTAATTTTTTCGTATTGCAAACTTGGCATATAATCCCATTGATGTACTAAATGATCGTCAAAGCCTTAATTCATCAAACTTGGCAAATAGTCCAAAATTGGTATGAAAGAGCTAACTTAGGAAATGTTTTAAAACATTACTAACTTAGTTGAGTTTGAATAAATTGATTTGAATAACCAATGACGGGCTAGGTAAACCGAATGAAAGGGGCTAACTAAGTTTCGGTGGTGGAATGCTTTGTTTTAAAAAAAAAAAATAGAAAAGGAGTTGTTTTGTTTATTGAATCAAATAAGGGACTGTTTTGTTTTTAAACCAAATAATTGTTGCTATGTTTCTAATGAAGAATAAAGTGACTGATATGTTGTTATCTTTAAATAAGGGCTGCTAAGATATTTTTAAAGCAACTGTTATGTTTTTATACAACGGGAGCTGTTTTGAAGGAAACAAGGATGTTATAGTTTTTTTTAAAAACCAATTGATGGCTGCTACTTGACTGCTACTTGTTCAATAAAATGGTTGTTATGTATTTCAAATGAAAATGAGGGTTGCTATGTTTTTAAACAGAAGCTGTTTTGTGCATTTTAAAGGAAACAAAGAACTATTTTGTTTTTTTTTTAAAAACTAAACTAAGGGTTGTTAAGTGTGTTGAATCAAAGAATTGAGGGATGTTTTACTTTTCAAATAAAATGAGGGCTGTTTTGCTCTTTAAATAAATTGAGGTCTGGTTTGTTTCTTAAACCATACAGGACTGCTATGGTTTTTAAAATGAAAACTAGGGCTGTTATGTTTTTGTAAGAAGATGAAAGCTGTTATATGTTTTAATTAAAAAAGGGGACTGCTATGTAGAAATTAAAGAGTACGGGTTATAAAATCTCATTATTATGTATTAAAGTTATTATGTGAACTTAAGAAATCACTATCAATGTATGTTTTTGGTATGACAGTAAACCTAGTAATTGTGGGTTTCCAAAACTCTACAATATGTACTATATGTGATTGTTCCAAAGTTCCATCAGAATGTGTGTGGTAGATATCTAGATGATTTTATAACCAAATATGAAAGGTATTATTAGATTTTGAAACTCTAAATTATGAAGAGGTAAATATTCTTTCATAGATGTTTAGTTATGTGCCTTGTGTCTTTGGGGTTGGACCTACATGGATGAAATAAAGGAAATAAGCTATCTTAGATAAAAGCATGAAAGGAGAAATTGTAGTTGAATTGTGAATGTGGGTTAAAACTTATTAGGTTTGAATGTTTAATTATATGTACAATATAGATTGCTAGTGCCACAAACTAGTACATAGTAAATTAAAAGGAAAACGGATAAGAGTTAATAATAAACTAATTTGAGAAATACATTAAAAATGTGTTGTTATGTGCATGGTTGGTATTATATGAACATGATTACGTCATGATTTAACCAAGGTGGTATATGCTAATTGTATTTATATATACATGCTAGGTTATAAGTGTTAGCCTAATATTGGTGAATATTAAGGTGAACGTTGGAAAATTTAACCACTGTAGTGTATGTTAAAATACATACTTATGTAGAATGTACAACTAGTGTAAAACTATCGTAAGGAACCAAAGTGGTATGTGCTTACATTATGTGTTGTAGTATATGAACAACTAGTGCCTTAAACTAGGACACAATGCGCTTAAGAGCGAAAGTATGACAGTTTATAACGATCACTAATTTATGGACCAACTGTATTTAAGGCTGCAAATCGAACCAAACAGTTCGGGCTCGATTCAAGCTCGACTCGAAAAAATGTGAGCGAGACTCGAATTCGTTAATAATATGATTCAAATTTGAGCACAAAAAATAGTTCGAATAAAAATACGAGTAGAATCTGAATAAGGTTATACTTGACTCGTTTAGAATTCAAACTATTCGAATTTTTAATCATGATCCAATACATAATCGATTGATACATATTCGAATCTATACTCGATACATTCTCTTATAATATATACACAATTAAACAAAATTTGAATAATTAATTTTTTATTTATTTGTAATTTTAATTTTATATATTTAAAGTGTAATTATAATTATATTTTTTCATTTCTAAGTAAAATAATAAGTTAAATTAATAATTATATGTATTATAAAACTAGTTATTATGTGGAGACTCGAATTCGAGTTTGAATTTGACGTTCACGAGTAGTTTGAATATAATTCGATTCGAGTCTAATCGAATTCCAGTAACGAAAATTCGAGTCGAACCGAATATGAGTAAAGTTTTTCAAATATAGTTCAAATCCGAGTCGAATTCGAGTACGAATTTAACCTTAAGAGTCGAATCCGAGCAATTTAAAATCCGGATCGATTCGACTCGTTTGCAACCTTAACTGTATTATATATGTAGGTTATTCATGGAACGTGGTAGTAAAGGTAAATGACGCGAAAGACAAGTTTCCTTCACTTGTGCACACTTTATTATTCCGTGCAAGTATTTTGACTACAAGTTCTTTAACCTTAAACTCATTTAATCGTGCAAGTTCCTAAATCTTAAACTTGTTCATTTTGCAAGTGCATATATCTTAAACTCATTATTTGAGTAAGTTCCTAACTTTGGCTGGAATTATCATTTTCAAGCATGCTTGTGGTTTAAATTATTGTCTGTTATTCCACATCAATAATATTTATTGTTAATCGCACTTAGTGCAAATTGCATATGTTCATCGGGTATGGCAGGCTGATCACCTTGATTACCAAAGTATTTGTTCATGGTCATTATTGGCTCCTCAGCGTTATTGATTAAGTTATTCAATTATTTATCATTCTTTTTCAATTATTATATATTATTGAAAATTCGAAAGCCTATTCCTTTTCAATCATGATATATCTTTCTTGTATTTAAACTTGCTGAGCAAAATAATTGCTCACTCTTGTTATATCATGATAATATTTCAGTTAAGCTCGAATGCTTCAGGAAGGACAAAGACAAGATGAGAAATTCAAGAGTAGATTATCAGGCGATATTATCTGCTATGTTATCTAATGTGGTTTGACTATGTAAACCTTTTTAGTTATTAAATGTATGTATTAAGTTAAGGTTGATAGACCCTTGGGAAAATTGTTGTGGAATCATTTGGAATAAACAATGTATGTTTATATTTTCCGCGTTAATTGTATAGAGTGTAAGAAGATGACATATCGTGACGTACCAAGTCCAAGATTCAAAGTACCCGTAGTTGGGAGCGTCACAAATACTCCTTTTGAGAATGAAGTTAAACTTAAAGAAAATAATGGCAGAGCAATTGCACAACTAGAATATATAAGTGTTATTGATAGCCTTATGTATGTTATGCACAACACTATGCTAAATATTTCTTTCACAGTTTCTAAACTTAGTATATATACGAGCAGTCCTAATGTTGACCTTTGAAAATCAATTGGGAGGGTACTTAGATACCTAAAAAGAATCAGTGGTTTAAGATTGTTTTATAATAAATTCTCTAGTGTTATGGAGAGAAACTCTGATACAAGTTGAATTAATAGTGTGTGAGATAATAAATCCACAAGTAGTTGAATTTTCACTCTTATCAGTGGTGTTGTTTCTTAGGCAAACAAGAAACAAACTTGTATTTCTCACTCTACTATGTAGTCAAAGTTTATAGTTTTGGCTCAAGAAGGAAGAAAGACTGATTGGATTAGAAATATATTGTTAGACATAAATCTATGACCAAATCCAATGCCTCCAATTTCACTATATTATGATAGTAAAGCTACTCTTACAAAAGCATATAGTGGTACCTAAAATAGTAAGTCTAGACATATTAGTCTAAGACATGAATTTGTGAGACAATTGATACATGATGGTATCATAACTATTGTCTATGTGAAGTTAAGTAAAAACTTGGCTGATCTGCTTACATCATTCTAAGTCAAAGGTGATGAGAACCCAACCTATATCTAAGTTATCCCTAGTTTATAGGTTCAATGGAAAAAATAAGTCACAGTTGTTGGTTGATTTACTATCAACTTGGTCTCATATGTAGTTTATGATAGTAACGTCTGTTGCATAACTGAGATTGAGTTACGCTCTTAACAAAGTGTTGCGCTTTTGTGCAACAGAAGTGCAAGAGAACCACTTTGCCTACATGAACTAGAAGTAGAGCCGTTTCTTATAGAAAGTTATAATTTACTTTCTTAGAAGTTCAAGAAACAAGATATTGCGCACGACTATAATAGCACAAAGCAATGATAATGCTCGCTGTAAAGGAAGGTTTGTGTGTGTATGATAGCTTCGGTCATGTCTTTTGGAATAGATGTTCAATCTACGGACACTATCTATTTCGATATGACTTTGAGTTGTTTATACTAAGAGAATATTCAATGTTCGTCACACCTTCTATTATGCATACAATCTTTAGAGTTGATGGATAGAAATTGTTTGAAGAAAAGTAATTTTTCAAACAAGTGGGCAATTGTTAAATTGCACATTTTATTTTATGAGTTTTATCAATTTTGGGTTTAGTTTAGACTAATTAGTTGATTAAATTTAAATTATATTTGATAGTCTACTAAAAGGAGATTAAGAGAGAACAAAATATAATTCAAGTAGGAATTATATATTATATTTTAATTATATCCAAAGTGGGGTATATGAAAAAGATAAATTGTTGTTTGCAAAACTACTTTCTTTAAGTCCCACATCGATAAGAAGTAAAATTATTTAATGCTTTACAAGCATGAGTAAAATAATTTAGTTTACTTATAGTATTAAAGGAAATGCTTGGATTGGGTCACAATAACGTGTTGCAAAGCACCACCTACTCATGACCCAGGACTCGGGGTTGGGTGCGGTCGCAAAATCGCATTGCAACTTTAAGTGCACTTCGCACGTACGCATCGTCGCTAGGAGCCTTGCCCCATCCATGAACCTATATTTTTAGATAAAACTCAAGTCAATTTAATTCACCTGATTCAACATTAACTGCAAACAAAATTAATTGAAATTTACAAAATTAAATCTGTAACAATTACTTTAAATTGACAACAGTTTTTAATTTTAGAATATCATGAGTTCTCTCTACAGTTTTTTCTTTATTCTATATATTTTCAACCTTTACAAAGAAGTATATAGTGAATTTTCAATTGTGAGTTACTATTACATTGAAAAATATAGGCTTGACATATATCTTGGATGTATATTATCAACAGTCTTTAGCAAACTTTAATAATAAGGGATAATAAATATCTTTAAAACAGAGATAACCCGTGTCAAACTATTCTATTCTAAGTTTTGATCGTGTGATTTCTTTCACTGACAATGACAATTTGATAAATTATGCATGCACCACTAATACATTCAACTAGTTTGGTATATACTATATAGCACAACGACTACATATGAATTCTTCTGATTACCTTTTCTAATATTTCAACCAAGGTAATAATTAATTTATGCTTCATCTTCAAAAATCATATTTATTTAATCTTCACCAAGCAAACTTCAGAAATTTTTCACTGCATCTAGAATGGCTGCAAAACCACACCATCATGCATGCCTCTATTCGATTAATAAATATAAGTACACAATATTTATTTTAATCATTAAAAAATAAAATATAACATTAAAATTTATGACATATTCCACTTTTTAATTGTTAAAATAAATATAATATTTAATTTTGTATTTAAATATTATATATATAAACGTGACCCTATTCAACACCTCTCATGATGCACCATATATTATGCTCCCTCCGTTCCACAAAAAAATCCAATTTTTCCGCAAAAAATCCAATTTTTCCGCATAAATAATCTGGTTTGTATGCGGTAGTATAAGATTACACGTCCACAAGTTTAACTTCGTAATTTCTCTACCATACCACTACTAAATTAAATGGGAATGATCATGGAAGAAAAATATAACTTTCAAGTTTGAAAATTTTGCTAATGAGACTCTTTTGTTAAACGGAGGTCCGAATGCCTCGATTTTTTTACAGTATTTAGGCAACATTGCACTTTTAGTACTTCAAATTCTCAGATATCTCTATCTATGTGGTGGTTGGTTTTGAAGTTTCTTTTTGACAGTCCACCTCCACATTCTGTTGGTGAATCTGCCTCCGTAATTATCGGTTCCGAGTCAAGTTATACATTAAGTAGGTAACGAAAAAGAAGACTCGAGTACAAGGAAAAAACTAATAGAACCATTGCATGCATTCAACGTTCAAGCTTATGTTTACTAAATTCCACATCCCCTTCTTTACAAACCATCCAGTTAACTGATTCATATATCATTGCGATGGAAAAACTTTTGACCAAAGTGGACGCTGTGGAAACCTAAAAATAAAAATAAAAAATGAAGACGAGTAAACCTTCTTGTTTAAGTTGACCCTTTAATGGCTGCATCCTCCATTAGACTACTCCGGAAGGAAGGCGCAAGACAAGTTGCCCTCCGAAAACGCTGCAAGAAGAAAGGAACAGGAACATGAAAAAAAAAATGGAAAAATATGGCACATGGTACCATAATAGTGAAAAGAATATCCATATCAAAAGTCCATCAATTTGACCTTTTTATGTAGTAGTAACAGAAGTCTGCTAATATGAATGTTTGAACAACTTCCGAGATCAGAACCATAGAAGGCCACAGTCCATACCCCAGAGCTGTAAGCAGATGGCCACGAGTGTCCAAAACCTGTCGGTCAAAAATAACGCAACTCATACACCAATATTTCGATTGTGATCATAAAATTAATCAAAAGCAAGTTGGGTAATTCAATCATTGGTTATGTTTCTTCTGCACCATGTACTCACCTTATTATTAATCATGTTACTTGAACATTTAAACTTACAGATAGAACTCCTATATGCCCTAAAATATGTAAAAGAGCATATGCCACTAAAATTTAAAATGGAAATAGATGTTCAAATGACTACTTGAGTATGACGCTGCTTGAAATCACCGTCCCCACAATAAAAGTTGATGAATTGAAGAAAATCCCAGAAAACATTAATTAAATCTTGTTAACACTGCAAACAACTATAAGTTTTCAAGTTTGCAAATCAAACCTGGAGAACCCAATGAGCACAGCTCAAGAACCTTGCAACACCCAGTGCAAATACATAATGAGATGTGAATGGTTCAACAATCTGCAACCACAAAGAGATGAACAAAGGGGTTAAAAAGATTTAAAGCCCACCACTAACACTTGAACCCATTTAAAAACATTGTAGTTCTGGTTTCCATAGATATTACCTTAGTATTTTGCATGACCCGCAACTGTGGTAGCACAGAAACAGATTCGAGATAAACACAGAATCCCCATAAAATTCTGTTGATGAAATGATGTGACGTGGACGGGTGAATTAACAAAGCTAACACTGCACAAGGAACCACCTACAGCAAAGATCAAACCAAATTAAAGAAAAAAGAGTCATATACGCACAGCAACAAGAAAACTGAAGAGGGCATGCAAAATCGCATTTACCAAAATGTGAAATGGATAAAATAACAGTTCAGAAAACTCAGCTACGTAGACAAGGAAACACAGTCTGATATACCTCAACATGACTACAAGTCTAAAACTTAGTTAACAAGGAAGAAAAATATTGCTTAATGTCTAAGATTTGATCTTCGTAAAGGTAACAGGTTATGAAAGGAAGTTGCCCAAATCAGACAATGACAGCATCTAGGAAGTAAATAGAAGCTTTTCCAAATTTCTTCTACATATCCCATTACTGATAAGTGCGCAAACTGATGCCAATTATATAAACAGCAATCCTCCATATACATAGATGGAGATCCTCGATTTTTTAGAAAAAAAAAAAAAAAAGAAGACTAGAGAGGGATTCAAAATGATCTCTGGAGGATGAGAAAGTAACATGTGAAAGAAAGAACATGCATATTGGTGGAAAACTCACCACATAATATATTGCTAAGTTGTCTTTGTCCTCCATATAACTTGATCTCAGTTTAAAGCGAATCATATAAATGACCCACAAGGTTGTACCCAATGTAGCTAAATCAAGCAAGGTGTGTATATCGTATTCCATGACAAAACTGCAGTACAGTCTAACAGCCAAAAACATAGCCGTTAGTTCCTGAGTTTTGAGTGAGAGCCCTACAGTAATTTGAAGCAAAAAAGCAGAAGGGGTCAGCTCATAGAAGTAAGCCTCTTAAAGGGAAAAGGAAATAACATAGAAAAGAAACACACAGCACTGATGTGCAACCTATCAGTAGAAGAAAAATAAAAAAATAAAAAAATAAAAAAGATGTGTGGCATTATGTAAACTTTCTAGAAGCCAAACTCCTGCATGAACTTCTACATTATTGTGAACTTTTACCTAAGAATATTTGGAATAATTAGATAAAAAAGTTTTATACGACAGGTAATTTTGGCAGAGTGGAACCAGAGACCTTGAGGTTATTCCTCAAGACCTTTGCCATGTCTTCCACCTCTCGCTGTCAAAGATAAACACAAAAAGGTTAAAAAGGTCAATCATATTGCCCATCCTCTAAAAAGTATTTTGGTTTGCTGTGCTTTATGAATGCTATCGTGGTGCTTTTTACTGTGCAAATACTACTAAAGCAGAATGCACGGACTGACCCCTAGCTATTACAACAATACCTTCCAGAATACAACAAAAAACAATACTGGTTGGCCATGAATGTACCCTATAAATGGAATCAACAGAAAACTCAGGGCATTTTAATACTAGGAAACTATCAAATTAGTATGGCTAAACCAGACATTCTCTTTCTATACCAAGAACTGAATAGAATGCAAATACGAATAACAATATTAGCTCAAAAATCTTAGGAAATCAAAATAACCACCCCCACCCCCAACAATATCATAAACTGCATATTATCAATGGTAAAGCCAGGCATCCAACACCCTTTAAACAAAATAAATTTGGCAAAAAATTATATATATATATATATATATGTGTGTGTGTGTGTGTGGATGCTTACTTTACATATGAATTGCAAAACATGATCGCAAGAGTTGGTTGATTTTTATAAGCTATAAAAAATGGTTAGGACATGAGTCTCATGAAGATGTTAACTTATACATATGTTATGTACATGTGAGCTTGGGCAAACATGCAAGGAACTGTTCCCCCCTCCCCCCTTAACAAGAACAAAATGCAGCAGCAGACTACCATACAAAGAGATATAAAAATGAGCCTTTTGCAGAATTTTAATAGTTACGAGGCCAAAGAGACAATAATCAAGTTGATTGGATGAGCATAAATTGCAGAAAATGATTATAGAGTGTAGGAATAACAGTTTCAAATTATATTTTCCAAACATCAAATTTTACTGCACAAATATCATCTTATCTTCTTCTGAAGAGTAAATATAAATTAACCAAATGCACCAAACAAGATGCAACAAATGTATATGTGAAGTAAATTAAAAGAGTTTGCAAAAGCTATTGTTTTCGCAATTGCTCATATACCTATGGAATCAAGAAAACCGTACAAGGATAGAATTTCCACCTAAAGCTAATGCTATTTGAAATCATATGACTAAAACTAAAACTTAGACATCAAGATTTTCAACATATGATCATATACCAATGGGATCAAGAAAAGAGTACAAAGATAGTCACAGAAAGCCAAACCTATCCTCCCCCCCCCCCCCAAAAACCCCCAACCAAAAAAAAAAAACCAAAACGAATCGAAACAAAAAATACTAAACCTAGAATACATAGACCATGATCTACACATTCTTAATGTGCCACTGCATAGTTCCTTATGCCACATAAGACACAAAGTTGTTGCGCTTGCCAAAAACAAAGCAAATCATCAGCTGAGCGAATCTTGACCAAAAGAACCTAGAAAAGGTATACCCATCGCATAATTAATCAGTATAGGGTCAATAGATAATAAAAGAAGAGGCATTATCACTTTTCTTAGCTATCTTTCTTAGTAACATCACAGACTCGCTTAACATTCTCTGCAGTTGGCCCCCATAGTTGAGTTTTACGGATCAAATCCTACATTTAGAAGGTTAGGAAGATCTTTTCAAACACTGACCTAGGATAAATCAGAAGTAATATAATAGTAAAGGCGCTTCAATAAGGGGGGAATGAAGGACAACCTTTTCGCACCAAATGAGGCGCTGAACTCAGCTTCAAGAACTACTTCCTATGCCCCGCAAGAAACTACATCTATTGAAGTTAAAAGCAATATTGCACAAGAAAGAAACTTCCTTCCTGTCATAATACCTGCAACATACGAGTCTATACCACCAACGACGAAATTCTAAACAATCATAATCATTTTCGAGACTAAAACCTAGGATCTCACAACAAATTTAAATTCCAGTGGACCATTTTACTTTACACAGCTGCACAGCCTTGATGTTCTCAAAAGACACACAGCATAAGCAATAAGGGTCTTTAATCTTTATACATCTTATTTTCACTTCGTTTTTCCAGGAGGCGGTAGTTAAGAATGTTTTATGCAGGGAAAGGGAGAAAAGAAAGAATTTTAATTCATGGAACCGACTCAATCTGGTAGCATCGTTTAAACTGAAAGTGCACCCATTCTAATTCCTGATCTTTCCAAGTCTATAACTGAAAACATCACATTTTTAACACTCACTCTAATTCCTGATCTTTCCAAGTCTATAACTTATAACTTTCTCGTCATTTATTATCAACCAAATAGACCCAATAACAGAATGCACCACCTATTAAGCTTTTATATAACAATTGAAGTTGTGGGCATTTTATCTTTACGACCACAGTTTTCTCTTTCATGAACTTGGGACATATATTGTAACGATGCCAACAAAAATCTTTAGTAAGGAGCAAGCTAATAAAAAGAAAAAACATAATTTTGAGAAGAACAATGAGCTTAGTACAGAATGTCTTAATCTAATTTCAAATAATGGACCCTAATAAACAGCAAATTAACATAACTGAAAACATCATTCTAGCCTTAATTGCTGAAAATTCAATAAAACAAACAATATCTTTCCCAATCTAAAATTAAAATTCCCAATCTTTTCACTTACTCATCATTTATCAGCAACCAATCAAACCCAATAACCAAAAAAAATAAAAAATATACACCTTAATTAAAAATACCTAAAGTTCCCATCTTTTCACTTACCCCATCAATTATCAGCAACCCAAAAAAATAAATAAATAAATAAAAAAGGTACGTAGTAATTAAATTGAAGAAGTGGGTATCTTTGTTAATATAATTACCAGCACAAGTTTTTTCCTTCATGAGTTTATAGATAAGGACGGAGATTCCAATGGAGTGAACAGCTTCAGCGGCAACAAAGAGGTTATCGTGATCGTGAACTATAGCTCGCAGCAGGACCAGCGCCGCCATTCCGGCGACGACAGCTAGAAAAGCCTTTACCTTTGGCGGCTGTCGGCGGACCCATGTCGATACCGCGTGGATCGGCCTCCTCGGTGGCCTCATAGTTCCACTGTGTGTGAGCTTATGAGTTTTTCTCTCTCCTCTTTCGTCTGGGTTGGGTCTAATTATGATAAGCGAGTGAAATAAAATATAGAGAAGAAAAAGTGGAGAAAGACTATTAATTGAGTGGCGTCTCATTGAATTCATATCTCGCGATGTATTATATAATTATACTAATATCATTCGTGTATTTTATTATTAAATTAATATTTTGACTAAATTAAATTTATTAAAATTTAAAATTTTATTAAATTATATGATTAATTGCATTAATAATATGTGATTGTTTTAAAACATATTAACTTTAAAATTAATTGAAAATTTGTACTTTTTCTGTTTTAAAATTAGAGATATATTTTGACGAATCAATTCGCGAAATCCTAAACCTTAAAATTGATATAATTTTGTTCTAAATTTTGAAAACAAAAAATATAATAATTAGTAGTGTTTTATAATTAGTTTATAATTGTTATATTTACTGTATTAAAACTAAATAACTCATATCAATCTTGAATTTTAAGATTTCGTGAATTAATTTTAAAAATTAAAATACATATCTAATTTTATAAAAAAGATAATAGTAGATTTATTACTAACTAATTATCATAACTAAACTAAAATTTGTAAAACCTAGAGTTTCATACTTTTATTCAGATTAGAATTTCAAGCAAATTTTATCAATATAAACATTAATATAAAATTTCATTACGAAAATAAAATTAAAATAAATATTTTTTTATAATCAAAACTAAATAAATATATATTCCATTCAAATGTTTAACTTAATAATTGAACAAAGGATCCTATAATATATAATTCAAATATTTATTATTTATATAAATATCTAATAAATTAATAACTATAATTACTTTCTCAAAATTCTAATTAAATATATCTATTGAATAATAAAACAAGCTATTATCCATGATGTTCGTACTTCACAGGGTTAGTTAGCTTGTTCTTTTAAAATAAAAAAACAAAGAATCTTACAATTAATAGTATTTATTTTTAAAGAAATGATTTATAATATTAATCAATGTATTCACAATATCAAATGAATTTATATTCATTATGAGTTTAAAAATGTCTTAAATTAATTTTAATTTTTTTTATAATAATAATAACATATTTTCAAAGAGTCGGGTGCAAAATCCGCGAAACACAGATTGAAATCGAGGGAGTAATTTGTTTAAGGTGTATTAACTTAGATTGTTGGTGCAGTTTTTGGCTTCTTTTATTTATATTTCTAGGACATGAGGGTTTTAATTATGAATTTACTTCCAATTAACAAATAAAGAACGTTAATGAACAAACATAAAGAAAACCCTTTAGTGAACAACTGTGCATACTTTATATATAAAAAACTAATACATACTAGTATATTGTCAAAATTGAATATAGAATGTTTAAAATTTTATTTTATGTTTATTTTTTTTGTTGATAATTCAAACATAATTTAACATTTTTGCATTGCCTTTGACAAGAATGAATCTCCAACCTCTGGTTCTCATAAAGTGAGCCTTTTACTTTATGAGTTGTACACTAATCTTAAATGAATATTTAAGTTAGATCATGAGGAACTTAAAGGCTCTTGTTTCAGGCCAGTTCGATGGCACATATCTCGCAATTTGAGGGCTGTCTTGTGTTGACATATGCAGCGGTGACGAGCCATAAAAGGACTGCATGCAGTCAGTTGAATAAACATATATGAGAAAGACCTTACAGCTTTGGGTAGTTTTAACATCTCAAGTAACTTCAAACACGGAAGATAAGTATCTTTTACTGCAGCATGTCATTCATCGGGCCTTTAAGATTCTTAGTATTCATCAAAATAAGAAAATGCATCTTTCAGCAAAGGGTAATGATCTTGGACTTCAATGAAGTCGAGAAGAAATGTGCATACATAGGAGACCTCATAATATCAGTCAGCCAACCATAAACTCCATCCATGACTACCTTAATTAGAAACAGAAATGACCAGCTGATTGATTAAAATTGATCTAGACTCCCTGCCACGAAAGTGAAACATTGTTATCTCGGAAGGCCACTGATGAGCATATATTTTATAGAATTATTTCCCCTTTAAATATATTTATTAGTTTAGTTTTATATTAATTTTATTCTAATTTGACTTATTTTTGTGTACAGGTTTTGAGAATTAAAGAGCCCGTTTTTGGATCAAATTGTAAGTCCAAGTGAATGCAAAAACTTAAGGAGTTACAACTAAAGATAAGAATGAAAAAGAGTTTCAAATTATTGCACAAGTCAAAGAGATAGAATATTAAAGAGTTTGGAGGATAAACGGAAGTGGTAGCTCCTAATTAAAAAAGGACGGAAGCAGCCAACAGATGAGGAGAAAAAAGACATAGCAGCCAAGCAAAGCAAAACAACACGTAAACCGAGGAGGAGAAGTAATTAAGCACCAGCCTTGCATCAAAGGAATAATAAAGCAGCAACCTCACGTGGGATTCAAAGATCAAAGCAATAACCCTTCAAAAGCAGCAAAGCAACCAAGCACGTGTCAACAGGGAGCAAACTGCAGAATCAGTTACAACATAATAATGTTGGGTTATTCTTTAATGTTTGTTTTTAATTTAATTATGTGTTGTTAAAATTATTTCTGAGGTATAGGATGAAACATTATTAATTATGTAATATTCTGAAATTTATTATTAAATCTCAAATTGATTTTAATGTTAATAATTCTTATTTATTTGGTTGATTTAAATTAAATTGTTTCATTCATAATATCATGTATTTTGAATAGTTACAACTAATTTAAGTTAATTCGGGTTGCGTTTTAAATGTTTTAATTAAGAACTGAGATTATTTGTTTTTCAAAATATTGGATACATTTAATGCTTTGGTCTTATATATTTAACCTTGAAAAATAAGAATTTACAAAAAGAAATATTTTTATGAACTTAAATGAAAAATCTTGAGAAAGCATTGAATTGATTTTCAAATTGCTACTACGAATTGATAATAAATAATAAGATATACATAATTAATATTGTGGATTCCAAACCTCAGAATTTCCTTCCATTGATTAAAAGTTTAGTTTAATTATTAGTTTTGATTTTCATTATATTCAGTTTTTAGTTTTAATTAATTCAAAAATCATTTTTTTTTGTTAACTAGATTAGAATTTAGTATAATTTATATTTAATTAATTATTTAATAATCCTCGTGGGATCGACCTCGTACTTTGCATTAAACTATTTTACAATAGATTCGTGCGCTTGCGAGTATTTTTACAAAATTTAAGCACAACAGCCACGAATTCGTGTCGGACACGAACTCACTCTAACGCTCCTTAGAATGCACTTGACATGTGTCCCCAAGCTCCTCTTATTTTTAAAAAATATGACCTCGGGCACGTCGGGACATGCTAGAGGACATGTTTCGGGTCAATTTTTTTTTTATAAAAAAAATACAATATTTAAGTTATGGGTTATTTTATGTCTTTTAATAAGTTTAAAAATTATTATGTAAGTTTATGAAATTTATTATGCAATATGTTTGTGTGTTCCTTTATCAATATTGAATTTATATAAAATACATTCATACTATATATATATATATATATATATATATATATATATATATATATATATAACTTGGTTGAAGGGCATACCCCCTTTAAAGAGCATACCAAGCATACTCCATTTAGCGACGGACCAGACGACGATTTGGTCCGTCACTATAGGTTCGTTTGTCGCTAAAGTTTTTAGCGACGGATAACATATTGCGATGGACGAACCTATGGCGACGGACCAAATCGTCGCCGGGTCTGTCTCTAAAAAAGGTATACTAAGTATGTCATTTAAGAAGGTATGCTCTTAAACTTTACTTTCTTTCTTTAATCCTGTTTTTTCTATTGAAAAACACCGTATCCTGTGTCATGTTCGTGTTCCATGTCCAACTCCGAGCTTCATTGGTCCTGGGCTCCAACAAAAAAAAAAAATCAACTCCAGAACAACTATCATCTCCCCCTCCCCACTTTAAGTCTTAATATACTGAACTTCCTTGAGGGAACTCGAGAGAACTTTTATCAGAAAATATACGGAGAACAGTATAAAGCTTGTTATACCGAGAGAATTAAGGCATACAAAACATCCAACTATTAATAAATCTATATTGCTTATATTATCCTTTTCTTGATGGAAGTTTAAATTTGAACCAATAAATAACTATCTAATGGATCTTTCAGTTCTAACACCACACTGTCAAGGGGAAATCCGTGCATGTTTGAGCCCTGTCAGTCTACTCTATTAATCATGAAAACTGATATATCCTAAAATATGAATTATTGATGAGAAATTATGACTAGCTCAAAGTTAAGGAGCTACATAATGATATAGTAACATTAGGCAGTGATTTGGTATATGCAGATATATGGCAGCATGGTTCTGATTAATCATATAAAACAAACCATTTAGCAAAAAGAAGCTCATATTTTTTAAGGAACGAAAATCTGAAGCAGATTGAATTTGTTCATACACGACTAGATAAAAAAAAATACTAAGCTTAATGATTAAATAATACATATACATATATATATATATATATATATATATATATATATATATATATATATAAAAAATTTTAAAAGCGAACTAAAGACGAACCGTCGTTTTTGGTATCTATGGCGACGGTTCGACCTGTCGTCATAGAGTGTATGGCTATGGTGACGGGTCGAACCATCGCTATAGATACCAAAGACGACGGTTCGTCTTTGATTCGCTTTTTAAAGTTTGCTGGAGAAAGGGACTATATATATATATATATAAGAAAATAAAATCTTAATAATTATCTAAAATTTGTATAATATTCTACTTAGATTAAACTATATTTATGGTTCCCCGCACATAATTAATAAGCGCAACTTCTAAAACGGTATCCTCACGTCTAAAATATTTCCTATTTCTTCGTTGATATAAACAATGATGAATCAAATTGAAATCTAAAACTACTTGCAAAATCAATCCAACATCAAACCCATCATTACGACTTTGTGTCATCGCTTTAGCACAAAATTATATTTTAAGTACAGATTTTGTGTAAGTTTATTGTGTAGGTTGGTTAGTAAATTGAAATCTAATATATTTAATACTAAGCCTACAAATATAATTAAAAGTAACTAAAAAGGAATTAAAATGGAACATTGTTTGGTTCTATAGCATTTCTAATCACACATTTATTCTCCCCAGAGAATCACTACTGTCCTGTTGCCAAACAGACTGAGTTCCTCTCTCACATGACTCACAAAGTCCACTCCCAAGCAGCCAGCCGTATTGTTGTTTTTCGTCTGCATGTTAATAATATATAGTAATATATTCATTTATTGTGTTTCTTCTTAACTCACCTCGAGCGATCTCTCCCACATCCAGTTATGACGACAATTAGGGTTTTCTTCGTCATCGCGCTGCTTTTCCTGTCCTCTCCGTTTCTGCTAGGTTAGTATCTCAGATCTAGATTCATCTCAGATCGAATTAGCTGGAGTTTCAAATGTTTTATTTTAAAATTTTTATTTGGTAGCTGGACCTTTTTTGAACTGAATATATGTAATGATATGGTGATCTATTGTGTAATTTTATTAGATTTCAAATGATGGTGATGAATTTGTGTTTTTTTGTTATCGTTAGTTTATTATAGTCCCTCCATTTCAAAATAGAAGATCAATTTTGATTTTTTAAATTCAATTCGAGACATTTTATATTTAAAATGGATGTAATGTCCAAAAAAATTTAAACTTGATGCGATTCATAGAAGTTTTGAAAAGGATAAATCTTGTAATTAGTTTGTTAGTTTACAATATTTATAATTGTGTTGATGTTAGCATAGTCCCCTTAGAGTATGGTTTTGGTTGATCATTTGTATTAGTAGGATGTTGTGGCGGAGCTTTGGGATTTGTCAAGCTAAGATTGTTTGAAGAAATGAACTAAATTAATTCAATCTTTCCTTTTGTACTTTGATTTTATCATGCAAGTCTATCTTGATGCTTGGATGAGCATTATTGAGCCAATTACTTAGAATGTTGATTGGTTGAATGAACTGAGCTTGAGTCAAAGTAATTATGCTAATAAGCTTAGACATGTGATCAAGTTTCGCTCATATATTGTATGAGAGGATATTGAACAAGCGGAACATGAGTTGAGGTTGTGTAGATTGGTTTATTCGACAGCCTTATTTGAAAACACTGCATTATTTGTTTTAGTTGACTTTTATGATTGAAAGGTTTAGCTGAAATGTGTCATGTTTTTTAAAAGGCATACAACAGAATAGCTTCAATACCAATTTGATAACATGATAGTTTGTGGGTTACTCGTTGTCATATTATTTGGGTTTTATGACATTTATTTAGTTATTTTGATTAAGCACTGTGTGGCTCCATAGTTACCAGGTCTCAATCAGAATCTGAAACAGAAGTTGGAGAAGCTGCTGAAGAAGGAGGAGAACTTGGGATTGTTGGTGACGATGTCCAAGATTACAGTGGTGGGAGTTTCAGTCCAGCTCCAGGGGTGGAAACAGTTTGTGTTTTCCCCAAAAACCCTAAGAAATGTAAGTATCATACCTCTTACTGGAAGTTTGTGTGAATTTAAGGTTCTTTAATATAATGCTGGCTTCTTGAAGGACTCAATTTAACTATCTTTTTATTTGTGCAGTGGTGGTGGCAGGGGAAGCAACTGAACTCTTAGTGGGATTGAAACATGAAGGTAATCATTGCTACTCTGGTGCTATAATTTTTTGGTTTTTTACTGTTTGTTTTTGGGTTTGCTTGGTCTTTTTTTCTTTTTTCGGGTAAGTCTTATGTTGTAGATGTGCTACTGTATCCTATGATGATCTCTGTTCTATTATTTTCCCTTTTCCCTGGTCTTTTGTTGGATTGTCATGGAGTTCCCTAACAGGTGATCTCACATGATTGTTGGATAATGGGAACAGGGGAATCAAATCTGAATGTTATTGCAGTTCAGGCCAGTGTTCGTCTTCCTTATGATCATAACCTGTTGGTTCAGAATCTTTCTTCACAGGTAATTTGGGTTCACTCAGTCTTTCATGCATTGTTTTACATGCTGAATCTGCTAATGAACTCTGCAAATTGTCCCTGAAATTCCTTCCTCCCATTCCCTCTGCAGAAAATTAACAAAAGATAATTCTGATCTCCTGATCTTTCCATCATTTTTTGCAACTTTTAACATAATCTTAATTCTTAAAGCAATGATTGATCTAATCGTACTCGATCGTTGAATTCTCTAATCATATAATTGGGGTCATGACCAAATTTTTATGGGTTATTGTTCTTCAAAAACTATGTTAGTGCCATAACTTCTAATATCTAATCAGAGTTTATGAGTTGCAGTATGCTATGCTTCTCCCTTGTCCAACAATCAATATGTTTCACTGCTGCTTGTTTAGATAATACTGTCATCTCCAGATAGAAACTGTTCCGGTGCATGCTGTGATTCATTTTTTATAGATTACTTCATATCATCTTTAATTATTTAGAATAAAAAGGATCTTAATCTTTTTATATGTGCACATCACCTGTGATCTATATTTAATTGGCTGAAAGATGCTTGTCTTATCATACAAATCTATGAATTTTACTATCTCTGCTATACAACAGTGTATATCTCTTGTTTATGCTTGGAATTCTATACGTCTCATAACTCACACTCACATTATTTGCCAGTAAGCAGTTTTTCCACGTCAAATAAGTTATTGTGGGATAGATGTTTAAAACTTTTTGGGTTGTAAAGTTGGTACTTTACTGTCATATTTATATGTGCATACTTGTTCCTGCGCTGTAGTCTGTGTTGCTTTCTTGCGTATATATTAGTGTTCACATGGACCACATAATTGCTCAGGAATGAGAACACCAGAAATCATGGATGTACATACTGGATATATGCCTCGATATCGAGCTTCTGTATTTTGGACATAGCTTTGAATGATTCTCTACTTCATGCCTAGTATGTTGTTCGTATTATTATTTTCTGATATATCCTAGCCATATTGTTGCTTATGTATACTTGCTGCTTCATTGTTAGGCTTTTAACAATGCATCAGTTCCTCCTTCAGCTCAGGCAACTTTCCCATACATATTTGCAGTCAGCAAATTTTTGCAGGCAGGTTTATTAAAGTTCATGCTTGCTTATCAGTTCTCTTGTAATGATTAGTTCAATAGATCTGATGCTACCTTTTGGATGCCTGCAAATATGTTTTTGGAGCGCAACCACTTACGTTTAGTTATTTTTATTGCAGGCTGGAACATTTGATCTTGTGGGTACTATTGTATATGAGATAGAACAGCAACCATACCAAAGTACATTCTACAATGGTACCATTGAAGTTACGGAGGCTGGTGGTCCTCTCAGTGTTGAGTCTGTATTCCTCTTTTCCCTTGGAGTCGCGCTGCTTTTCCTTCTTGGATTGTGGGTCCGTAGTCAGATAACTCAGTTCTCTAAGGTATTAATATATGCTTATGCTTATATTTCCCCTGTGCCTATTTCTAATTAATATTCTCCTTTTATATGCTAGTCCATTTACATTTACTTGACAGATTCAGTTTCATATTGCTTATTTTAAGATTTCTTTGTAGAATTATCATTTGTTTTTGACATTTGCATTTTGAGGAAATATGGATATTCTTTTACGAAATTATGTACTGATTCCAATGATTAGTTATTTACTGATCTTGTGGTTTCTTGGGGTGACTTGTTTAGTTTTTTAAAACTTTTTCTTCGTCTCTTTGAAGGAAAACCATTTTATCCAGGGTAATCTGGCTTAACTGATACATAATTCTGCCAAACTTGTAACGCTCAACACCTATTTTGCTCACTGGTACACATAAATTTGGTGCTGCTGAGAAGCAGGTGGTGGCGGGTTTCTTTGGACTCCATTACTAGGAGTTGTGTGAATGAGTGAGAGGGGGGGGGGGGGGGGGGGGGGGGGGGCTTGAAAGTGGAGGTTTTTTATTATTTAGCAGGTTATCCTTTCAATTCTTATACTTCCCCTTATAATTCATGACTTCACACATTATACTTTTATATTTTATTTTCTCTCTTAACCAATGCAATAGCTTCTCTGTTTCTATTATGATAATGGTTATCTGAGGAATAAAGAGCTATATATTACTTCAGTTTATTTTATTTTTAAAATAAATACTTATATTTTTGCTGCTCATTTGTTTATGTTTGATACATAGAAAACTAAGAGGGCGCCAAAGGTGGAAGTTGGCACTGCAACCACTGATGCATCCATGGATGAATGGCTTGAGGTTTGTACTTTCTTGAATTATCACAGTCGGCATCATCTTATTGTCAATTATACTTGTAATTTCGTAATATAGTTGGACTTTCTCTTTTTTAGTAACAAGTGTTTTATTGATAGTAATACTTGATATAGTTGGACTTGAAATATTTAATTTCTTTCTTCTTTCAAGCACATAGAGCTCTTGTTGAGTAATATCTTGTTTTGCTCAGGGAACTGCATATACTCGGTCACTTTCTAGCAAATCAAAGAAGAAGTAGATCAGCTTGCTCCCCCAGTTTAGCTGCATGAAGTACTACAATGAGGTTTAGATTCTTGTAACTCGGGTTAGGCAGTTAAAAATTTAAGGAAGCCAACATGGTAAAGTTGTTACTAGAAAAAGAGACCTGAAAAACATGCCTTGCTATTGTATAGCATGACAAAAGAACTCACGCATTCCATTGTTTTGGAGCTTCTAAAAGTTGAGCCTTTATCCTTTGAACGCGAAACTAACATACATTTCTGGTAGAAAAAGATACAATTTTGTCAAATCTGAAGAGTTTCGGCTAAACGATGTGTATCTTGCCTATTTAGTTTGATTATGAATGTTTGGCTTGTTCTATTGATAGTTAGTGTAGTATTTATGTATGGTATTTGAGATAGATTAGCTTATGCTACGAGTACAGTAGTCAAATTTTCTGAGTAACCGAAACCTATAAAATGTTTCTCAAGTGATAAGCTGCTTAAGTTGGCCAAGTGAATCGAAAACTTGGTGTGTTTGGGTTTTGCTAGGTCGGTATCTTAATGCTGCGTGGAACTCTCCCCTGGTATTGGGTTGCCTGCAAAGTCTTTAATATCCCTGTATTCCCCAGGTCTTGGGGCGCTTGCAAAGTCTTTAATATCTCTGAATTGCATACACGGTTTAAAAATTAAAGGTACATTTGATAAGGTGATATGAAGTTCCTTATATGCCTATAATTTTATTCTTTTTGGAGTACACTATTATGCCGCAAATGCTAGAATCTAGTATCAGGGATACATTTGAAAAAATAAAATTTTCATAAAAAAAATTCAGTTTAGAAGCGTATATCAAATTTTGGGGGAGCATTGATCAAGTGGGTGCTATATGGTTGGCCATCAAAGCTTGAGATGCTCAAGGGGGTGCTATATGGTGGCCATCAAAGCTTGAGATTATTCAAGAATATGCATTAAATGTTAAGATTACGCATTGAATTTTGCCTGCATGAAGTGAAGTGGGCCATCCAAGCTAACAATATTTTTCCTGCATTTAGTAGAGACAGATAATAATGGTTTTTCACCTGTGATGCTGTGAAAATACAATTTAGGAATATTAACTATTAACTGAAGGCAGAAGTTCCTTTCAAAATATCTTTTGCCTAGTTTACTTTGTTGGAGAAATCTATTGGTCCCAAGGGGATAACTCTATATTATTACCATATGGATTGCAATTACTCTTTCCTTTCCTTACCTTTTCCCATACTTGCAATCCCACAAAGGCAACTGATCTATTTCTATCCTAAATTTACAAACAGAAGTAATAATTTCACTTTCATTTGTTTACTTTGATGTTTCTATCTCCGAATGTCTTTTCCACCCTAACTTAAAAAGTGGTACAATGAATTTTGTGGCTCAATTATATAAAAGTGGTTATATATAAATATAATTACAATATAATGACTAGGAAAATATCGTAAAAATTTATATCGACTTTTGATTGTTAATTACGTGTATAAGTATTAGTGATAACCCTTTTGGAGATATAAGTAATAAGTGAGATATTCTTATAATTTTATCCAATTACATGTATTAATAAGTTTGACAATTGTAATTGTACACAAATTTGTTGCAGTACATAGCATGATGGTTATGACTATGATTGCCAGGGAAGTTGAATGATAAAAGATTAGTGACAATAGTCCACTCACTAAAGGATACTACGAATATATATAGAAAAATTATTCACAGCAACTGGTTGTTCGGAGTAATCAAAATTTGCGTGCCGCAAGGAGTAACAATAGGGTTAATTAACGCGTAAATTACTCTGTAGCAAGAGGAAGTAGCGGCATGACCAATTTTACATGTAAATTGATATGCCGCAAGAGAGAGTAGTGACATGGCCTGCCGTAAAAAAGATTAACAGTAGGACCAAACCACAGCAAAAATACCTCTTGCATTGGTTACTGGAACCCATTCACATCAACCAATTGTTGTGGATAGGGACCCATATATATATATATACATACTGTAAAACTGAACCTACTAAAACATCAACTAAAATTAAACAATATTATTAATACTAAATAAAGTGATTTTGCATTTAGGTCAAGTTTAGAACATCATACTACTAATTGTTACTCTAATTTTAAGAAGGGAAATCCCATTTTGGAACAAAGAAAAATAAAAATGGGACATTCATTTTGCGATATTCAAAATAAAAATAGGGCTAATTATATACTATTTATATATATGTATCACTTTGAATAAACCTTGTAAAACCCCTTCCTAACTCGGTGCTTTCTGCACTCAAAGTAAATTATCAAAAATTACTTTTATAATTCTATTGCTGTGGGGTTGCGCCGACTACCAACAACAACTATTCAGGCTCATTAATAGACTGGAAATGCTTGTAACACCCCTTTAAAAATTACTCCCTCAATCTTGAAATGAGACTCTTATACACATGAAAAGCCAAATTATTTGATTCAATATATATAATGGAGACACCATGCTGAATTTTCTTTGACCATTTTGCAGAAAATGAATGTTTTCAAAATCATGTGATCGGTCCATTAGGACCACATTAATGAACCAAATTTGTGGACAAAGATCATGCTAACCGTCTGTTTGTGAAAGAGAGATGAGTGAACCTGACTTCCCCCAAATAGTTTGATTATATTTAAAAGTTAAGTCTTAATCTAGAGAATATCACATAAATATATTTCTCAACATTTGCAAAATTTGCTAATATTAAGGATGTTTTTCTTTTCGATGTTTACCCTTAAATAATATTTCTTCCTTTCCATTATATAGGTCGTTTAAAACATAATCACACATATTAAGAAGTCTCATTAATACTAATATTAAATAATTAATGTTGATTTGAAATTTTATTACTACCCATACACTAATTAACTCCTCCTCCTTCTCTCTCTCTCAATTACTCCATCTTTTAAAGGTAAAGTAAGAAATGATTAGATTTTTTTCTCTTATATATATATATAAAACGTCTTATATTTTGGAAAGGAAAAAAACTTCTAAAACAACCTATATAATAGAAAAGAGGGAGTAAGTTGTTAGTTTAATACTAGTGACATATATTATGATTGCTAGCGTGAGGACATGTTGTAATTCTATACTCCCTCCATTCCTTTATAAGTGACGTTTTAACTTATTTCCTTCGTCCAATTTAATTTGTGTCGTACTTTGAAAACACATGCCTATTAAGAAAAATAAAATTGTGTTCAAATTACTCATCTTAATTACTCTATTATCATGTGTTTTGTTTGAATTAATCTCCCAACTCTTTTTTTTTCTTTCTTGAAATAATAAAAATAGAGAAGAGAGAAAGAGGGAAAAAAATGAATGTAGCTGTGCTTCTAGTGTCAAAATTAAAAATGCTACTTTTTTCAATATATGTCATGTCGTTTTCAATTAATTTTTTTTAAAGGGTTAAATGAGGGTAATATTGAAAAATTATAACAAGGAAAAAATAATAATCCCTTTGCCCCAAAATAAAAGTCCTTTATTGACTTTTATGGTCAAATTTACTATTTTTCAAATGAATATATCTTATTATTCTTTTATATATATTTAAGAAGCCTATAAATATTATAAACTATATACAATTTAGTACTAATCTCAATATTTGTTTTTTTAAAAATTTAAATATATATGTTTAATTGTTAATTTTAAAAATGGTCAATTTGACCACAAAAGTCAATGGATGACTTTTATCTTGAGACGGGGGAAATATTAAAATAAAAAGAGGACAAATAGATTTGGAAAAAAAAAAAATAGGACATGCAAACATGGACGGGGGAGTATATTCTAAAATAATTGTCATTTGCATATACATCTAAGAGAATCTTAAATTCTCTTTTCTATAATACACATATTTATATTCTCTTTTCAAGGGTATTTAATACAATCAAACAACTATTTTTTTTCTCTTCCATTTTCTCACTAAAAGATAATAGTGTCATTTTTCTCTTAAAATTAAGTTTCAAAATTATTATCCTTAATAAGTGTGCATATTCTTTTTTAGTAATAGATAATATGGATTGGATTGATGATCACTTATTCTATTGATATGACTCACTTTTATCAATATAGAGGTTAAAGATTTGAATCTTGTTGACATAAGGTTATCTAGAATAGATTAGAACATTTAAAAAAAGATAATATCCCTAAGTTAAGACAAATTATTGTAATAGATTAAAATATTAAAAAAGAAGAAGATAATATACCTAGGTTAGGATAAATTATTCTAATAGATTAAAACATTAAAAAAAGAAAGAAGATAATATGGAATGAAGGGAGTACTAGTGTACATAAAAAATGATTTTTATCACAAACTAAAAAATGATCCCTTCTTTCATATTATAATGTCATTATTTATTTTTGAAGGCAACTTTATATATTTTAAAAATAAAAAATTGACAGAAATTCTTTTAGTTTTTATAATTAATACAATAATTAATATTGTAAAATATTTAAAAATACTATTTATTATAAATTTTATTGTTTCATAATTTTTAATGAGTCATTTTAATTTTGAGTTTAAAAATGTCTTAAATTAATTTTTAAAAGTCAATAATAATTTTATAATTTAGAACGGAGAGAGTATTAAGAAATGAAACTCTTTTTATGTAATTGGAAGAGTATAAATTACACAAAGTCATTTCAATTTTGAGTTCTTTACCTATGGGTTACAGTTACACTCTTTGAAGTTGGTCTCATACTACCATATAAATGCTTTACATATTTAATCTTTCACTGTGAAACCAATGTTCAATCATGTAAAGAGTTCTACTACCAATATTTCAAGAACTTTTGTGAAAATCTTGAATCATATAATATTTATCAGCAAATTTGATCATGATCTTGATAAAAAGCAAGGTATTTATGATAGGTGGTAAGTAGGTTTACAACCATATAGAGAAAAAGAGATCACAAAAAGAAAAAACACACACACACACGCACGCATACACACACACACACGCATACACACACACACACATATATATTATATTATATTAGTGACAGTTGAAACTCATTGAATGAATGATAATATATAGCCGGCCTTTAATTAGCAATTTGATGAACCCTTAAGGCGCAATTTCTGGCACCATGGGTCCCTAACCTCATGTGAGCTCTATAACTCTGTGTCGGTATGAATATCAATCCACTTCCTTCATATCATTATAAATAACAATGGTCCGTATGACTTTAGTACTCACTCACTGATAAAGTCTTTACAAAGGCTTAAAAGAAGCTTTAAGCTTCTGAATAGCTTCAAGGCTGCATTTTTTTATATGATCTTAATTTTCCGTTAAAAGGATTTCTATCCTGGGACCGTAACGGGTGGTTCCCAATGCGAATTCTTTTCATTTCCCGAGGAGATCTCCTCAGGTTCTTGGTTTTCTTATTAGTTTCTGTGAGCCAATGCCATGGTGAGGACAAAACTGTTGAGGTGGTTGGGCGAGGAGAATGTGCAGACTGTAAGGAGACTCACATCAATACTAGCCAAGCCTTTTCAGGTATATTTGTCGTTTCTGTTCTTTGAGTACATTGTGTGGTTTCTTATTTATAGGAATACACAACTAAATGTTGCTTATAAATCAGCAGCTTTTCGACTTATACAATGATTTAGTGCCAACCAAGGTACAATTAAAATTTAAGATTTCTATGATGGCCAGTTAATTGAGTTATTTTGTGCATGCAGGGCTTCGAGTAACGGTTGAATGCAAGTCCAACAAAGGAGAATTCCAAACAAGAGGAGTTGGAGAGCTAGACAAAGAAGGGACATTCAAGGTTAATCTTCCTGAGGAAATCTTGAAAGATGGAAAACTAAAGGATGAATGCTATGCACAGCTTCATAGTGCATCAGCAGCACCATGTCCTGCTCACAGTGGCATAGAGGCATCAAAGATCATTTTCCAGTCCAAATCTGATGAAAAGCACACTTTTGGCCCTACTGGAAAACTGAAATTCTCATCAGCTTTGTGCACTTCAGCCTTCTTGTGGCCTTACTATAAGTACCCTCCAATCCCCCCACTACCACCTTTGCCGGAACACCCATGGAAAAAATACCTTCCTCCATTCAAAAAATTTGGTCATCATTTCCCTCTTCCTTCGCTTCCTCCTCTTCCACCAAAATACAAAATACCTTTCCCTCCAGTATATACAAAGCCACACCCACCACCAGTTTCAGTATATACGAACCCACTCCCATCACCAGGTCCGGTATATATAAAGCCATTTCCACCTCCAGTTCCATTATATACGAAACCAATTCCACCACCAGTTCCGATATATACTAAGCCGCTCCCACCACCAGTTCCAGTATATACAAAACCACTTCCACCGCCAGTTCCAGTATATACAAAACCACTTCCACCACCAATTCCGGTATATACGAAACCGCTTCCACCGCCTGTTCCGATATATACAAAACCGCTCCCACCACCAGTTCCGGTATATACTAAACCGCTCCCACCACCAGTTCCGGTATATACAAAACCGCTCCCACCACCAATTCCGGTATATACGAAACCACTTCCACCGTCAGTTCCGGTATATACGAAACCGCTCCCACCGTCAGTTCCGGTATATACAAAACCGCTCCCACCAGTTCCGGTATATAAAAAACCGCTCCCACCGCCAGTTCCGGTATATACGAAGCCGCTTCCACCCCCAGTTCCAATATATAAGAAGCTACTCCCACCCCCAGTTCCGATATATAAGACACCACTCCCACCCACAGTTCCGGTATATGCGAAGCCACTTCCACCACTAGTTCCCATCTACAAACCAAAACCAAAACCCCCAATTTATAAACCTCCCCCAACTCCAATTTACAAACCAAAACCACCAGTTTACAATCCTCCCCTAGTTCCACTTTACAAACCAAAACCAAAACCACCCGTTTACAAGCCTCCCCCAGTTCCAGTTTACAAACCAAAACCAACTCCGCCAATTTACAAGTCTCCTCCAGGTCCCGTTTACAAACCAAAACCAACTCCACCAATTTACAAGAATCCCATAGTTCCTTATAAACCAAACCCAAATCCGCCGATTTACAAGTCTCCTCCGATTTCCATTTACAAACCCAAACCAAAACCGCTAGTTTTTAAGCCTCCTCCCGTTCCTATTTACAAGAAGCCACTCCCTCCTCCCGTTCCAATGTATAAACTCCCGGTGATTCTCTCACCACCAATTCCAGTATATGAAAAACCACTCCCACCACCCATTCCCATTTACAAACCACCAATAATCACTAAACCGCCTATTTATAAGAAACCTTTCCCACCCGTTATTCCTCTGCCTAAGCCTCCTCCAATTCCCACATTTCCTCCAAAGGATTTCCACCACCCCAAGATCGGATACTTCCCACCTCTTCCACCTTACTTCCCTTCACATCCTTAGGCTATCATACTGTTAAAAGTCTTTTCGGGTGTTAGTAAGATAACATGTCCTTTTGCCCAGTGAAGGGAATATTCTTACTTCATCAATGTTAATAAAGATCTTCAAGCTAGAAATTAAGAGAAAGCAACTGAAAAGAATATTTGAAGTGGGGAATTAAAGAAAGGGTTGAAGATTGGTGTTGATTGCTTGTGGTAGTTAATTAATGGAAGTTGATTTGTGTGAGTTTTTACATGTTTTATGGTTATTTCAAGTTTTTAAATTAAAATTTCAAGGGGGTTATTCCCACCTGAATAATAGTACTTCCTTCAATAAATTACTACAATCAGTTCTGTACTTGTCTCTTTGTTAGTCATTCATCTCTACAAAGGTTTTCTTATGGGAACAAAACTGGATTTATGGGTGGTGTTTGGAAATAAAGGAGTGAAAAATGACCTTTTACAATTCTCTTGATACACCACAATTACAAACAAATCAACTTTACTTACAAAGCTGTTAACTAATGCATAGCATACTGGTAAATTATTATGTCATGAAGGGGCTGAAGTTGATGAGAAAATAAACTGATTTGAATAATTGAAAGAGCCCTCCACCGGCATATGAATGAAACTCCCCGTTGGGTTGCATAATTTAATAATACTCCGTCCATTTTAAATTATAAAATTATTATTAATTTTTAAAAATTAATTTAAAATATTTTCAAGTATAAAATTGATATGAATTTCATTAGTTTTAACTAATACAATGATGATTATTGCAAATTATCTAAAAAGTACTGTTCTTTATAACATTTATTGTTCCATAAATTTTCGTTTGAAAATATTTTTGATTGAATTTCAAAAATTAATAATAATTTTATAATTTAAAATGAAAAAAGTAATCTACATTAATTTCTTTTAAAATAATAACTTATATACTAGTTTTACTACTTATAAGTGCTGAACTGAAGAAAGTTGTTGACGAACATGATAAAGTCCAAGTTTGTATTGAATTTAATATAAATGAAATTATAACTTTTTCTCCAATTTATCTTCTTCTTCTCTCTAAATTTGTCTCTTCTCTCTTCTTTAATTTTTGGAGTTTGGCATGACTTTATAAATTGCTACAATGGTGAGAACTTCCATGGTGGAAATTAATTAATGGTAACCGATCCATGGAATCAACGGATAAACAATTGGTAGAACCGAGTATTTTTTGGGTGCATTACGAAGCTATGAAATGAAAAATCTGCGACTCCTAACAGCAACGGAGATTCAAAAATTAGAGTTGGACTACAATGAATTTGTGATGAACTATTTTGTTTATCATCAACAATCCAACACTGTGGCTGAATACGAGGACTCGTTTTTGCAACTTAAAAGGTGGGCAGATATTTGGAATGAAGAAAAACTTGATGATGAAGACTGGGTTGTGAGCCGATTGGTTGCTGGGCTAAAGGATGAGATCTGGAAACGTCTGAAACTGGGGTCTCCATATTCCTTATTGTCTTAGCAAAATGGCAATAGTTTTTTTTTTTTTTTGGCTAATTAAAATGGCAAGAGTTGTGCCTTGTAGATAAGGTGTTTGACAATAGTTTTGAGCCACCTGCAGTTAAAGCTAATTCGGAGTTCATAAAAGAATCTTCATACCATGAGGAAACTGATCGAGAGCCAAGCAAGAAGGTTAATTCTATTTGTCCTCTCTCTCCTTTTCCATCCTCATCGCATATAAATGAATGTTGTGGGTGTCATTCGTTTGATGAAATGCCAAAGTGGGATAAAAACCGTTGGAAATCTGTGTTGAGGGGATATGGTTTGTATTGGAGTGAAAGAGGAAAGTTTGAGAGTAATGAGTTTTCTTTTAGCCAATTCTTGACACTAGATTCTCTGAGTTATGCTTATTTGGTCGTGATTGTTAACTATGAATTTTACTGGATATTTGGCACTATTGAGCCTATACAAATAGCATATTTGGAATTCATAGATTGTGCGTACAAGAAGCCACAACAATTAGAGCCTAATGCAAAATTCTGGAACTCTGCGACATCATTAAGCAAGCGAAGGCATGGTATAACATTAGTAATTAATCTTTTAAACTATACTACTGAAGTGTTACGCTGCAGGGATCATGTGGAGTGCATGCTAAAAGAAAACCAGTTCACAGATACAAAGTGCAACTTTAATTGGAAGAGTTTATTTACTAGCTAAAGAGCTACGATCATTGTTAATCACTGTTGCAGCAGTACTACTTCTCAACTCTATTGTGGGTCAGGTTTTGCATATGATTGTGCATCAACATGTGGAGTAACTAAAGAATTGGGAATCAATTATCTAGCTCTAGATGATCTTTTCCTTTAGGACCATGGTTTTCAATGGGTTTGTCAGGAATCAAATTATATGGATTTTCCCTTCATGATTTTGTCAATTGGAATGCAGCTTTATTGGGATCAATTCAAGTTGTTTGCGCTGGAATTATTTGGAAATTATCTAGCGACATGATGGATTGTTTTATTGTGCCTAATTTTGAAACCATTATGTGCCTGATTATAGACTTTTATGCTAGTAACAAAGTTTTAAAAGGTTATGCCTTCCTGCAGCAACATGAGTATGTTCCTCCATCATCTACATTTAATATAGTCCCCATAGAACAATTTTATGAGTTGGGAAATTTTCTTGAATCAAAATAGAGTTGGGAAATTTACTTGAATCAAAATATTTATCTCAAGATGTGCATACTTGGGTGGTGGTGATACTAGCGATCTGTTATCATGATTTCGTCATAATCTTTATCACAATTGGACGGAGCAAGGATCCTCTTATTGGCAGCAAGATAATTCTCAAATTTTGGAATTTTAGAAAGTACACAAGTGTTGCATGTTCTTTGAAATGCCAAGGAGCTTTGTTGGGATCCTAAAGAACAAATACTCAAAGGCTACTCAAAGGGCTACAGGCCATTGCTAGCCACAATTTCTGTTCTAGACATTGACTGGAACCAAAGAAAGGAAGCAATATTCTGCATGTGCTACTGGTGGAGACGAAGTTATGTTTAATTTTTTAAGCTCTAGTTTTGATCTAAGGGAATAATCTTGCTCACCACTTGTGGAGAACATAAAATTTGTTTGGACAGCGAGACACTCAAGGTGGATTTTGAAGGGTGGAGGATTGCAATGTAGTATGAATTTACTAAAGTGAGTAATCTTGACAAGAGGGTGGCTATTATACAAATTAGTGGTGCATTCTTAATGAACATTGCAACAACTGACTTCAATATCCATGATGTCACTGGTACACTTTTTGTAGTTCTTAGTGTTGGTGGAACTTGTTAGTACTCTAGCTTATGCATTTGTTTGATTTGATGATGAAATGAGACCTTAATGTATATTTGTAAAACCAATAGCTTTTATAAAGTCCTTAGAAAGACAATTTATGTAAAAGGACTTAGTGTAGGGATCAAATTTGTTAGCTCGATCCATTCCTTAATGTAAATGTATTATTCAAAAGCTAAGTCTGAAGACTAATCGTAGAGTTGAAGCCCAGGAAGTATTCTGAGATCGTAGAGCATGGAGACTGATCGTAGAGTCAAGCCTTCAGGGTAAGTCACTCTACTATCAGATATATAACTATGCGATTAAGCAAAATTGTAGAGTTCATCTCTTCTGACATGTTATGATAATGTTTACACTTAGGATTGAAGATCCTAAGGATGATCCTCCTAAAGGTTGTTGATAAGGATAAGACATTCCTGAAGTTGTGTCTAACGGCTATATCTGCTAAGGACAAAAATGCGCGGCTACATCTGTACCTGACAGAGTTCGATGAAAGCGACTTGAAGTGGTCCTAGCTGATAGCATTTCAAAGTCAAACAATCAAATATAGACGGGTGTTCAAGTCAGAATGGAATAACGGTCAAATCACAATGGGAAGATCCCAAGGCAAATTGAAGCAAAAGGCGAGCAACCTCATACAATTAAAGAAACAAAAAGAGAAAAATTGATAAAGTCGAAGTGTTGCCTGTTTAAGATAATAGTCTACTCACTATACGATTTAGAAATCTCATCTGCTGCTAAGTCTTGTGATCAAGAAACTTAACATCACTTAGCAGCGCCTCAAATCATTCAATTCCTTTGTAAGTGTGATCTTAGTGATCAGTGTAATCCAAGTCTGTGTGACTTGAGGGATTTTTAGTGAATCAGTTGTAAAACAGTTATTTGTGAACTGTACTCTGAGTGATTACCCTTCCTTAGTGGAATATCCCTACTTACGGAGTAGAAAAAAGGATTATGAGACTTTTGTGCTCCGAATCTCTTAAAAATATACGTGTCATTTACTTTACTACACTTACTGTAATAACCCAAATATTTTTAGTCCCACATTGCCTAAGTTGTTTTTTTCCCCCTTAAGTCTTTAGTCCCTCATCAACTAAATGGGAAACCACTTAGCCTCCCTTACACTATAAATAGAAGTGCTTGCCTTTGTTTTCTTTTACCACAAATAAGACCTCCAATTTTGAAAGGCTTTGTGGTGGGAGGGATTTTTATAAAAAGACCTCCTTAGTTAAAATTTTATCATCGAGGACGTAGGCAATCTGCGGAACTCGTAATTTTCGGGTATGTTTCTTATTTAATTTTTCTGTATTGTCATTTTTAATTTTTTTATTTTAAATATTGTATTTAGTTTGTTAGTTGATATTTTAGTATATTTTGTTAGTAATTAGTATTTTTGTATTGTTATTATTTTTATAGCTTTAATTATTTGTATTTAGATTATTAGTTACTAGTTTTGGATTAGTATTATTGGTTTTAATTATTGTTTTGTATTTAGATTATTAGTTAATAGTTTTAGATTAGCGTTATTGGTTTTAATTATTATTGCTATTGAGATTACTATTTTGGCATAATAGTAATATTTGTTTGAAAAATGATTAAATATTGAAAGAATATTTTTGATAAATATACTTATAGTTATTTTGAAAAAGAAATAAGAAAGTTGTTAAATAATAGAATTGTCCTAATGACATTTATTTGTTCTAAATTTATATTTAGGAATTGTTCGACTATTTAATTTTGTGTTCAGGCATATCGAGGTAAGTGACACTCCGAGCTATTTAGTATTTTCAAATTGTATAGTGTAAGTGACTTTTTGAGCTATTTAGTATTTCCAAAATTATATATTGTAAGTACTTTTTGAACTGTTTAGTATTTTTGAACTGTATAGTGTAAGTGATTTTGCAAACTATTTGGTATTTTGAAATTATAGTATGATTTAGAAAATACTCGGATGCCCAAATGTATTGTTTCAAAAATTGTTATATTTTATTAAGGCCTCCATTTAAATATTTTGTTAAAAACTTCGGATCAAGTATTTATTTTTAAACTGTGAAACAAGTATAGTTTCGAATATTGATAATGTTTAGAAATGTTTTGAACATGGATAATATTGGAAAATTGATTTTAGAAACCTCAGTCCGACTATGTATTGAACTTCGTTAGTATTTCACGTTAGTTCCGGAACTATATAGGACCTACTAAGGTGCACAACTTTAGATACCCTTCGGGGGGCACCTTTCGGGGTGCGTGCTTCATCGATCCCTTAGTAGGGTGCGTGATCATTAACATTATCGAACATAAGGGCCGTGTTACAGGGCTGCTGTAACCTTAGTCGTTCTGTGGATTAAAAGATGCATCGAATATATTGAACTTATCGAAATCGTTGATCGAATATATTAAGCTTATCGAAATTTGTCTTTGAATTGTGTTTTGTAATTATTGATTTTGATTTTGAAAGTAAATATTGACTATTGTTATTGAACAAGAAAATGTTATTTCAAAAAGGTATATTTATTACTGTTATTGAACAAAAGGTATTTCGAAAAAGTGTTTTGCAAATAGTACTTGATCCACTTAAATAGTGAAGATTGTTACTTGCTGGGCTTCACCGCTCACCCTTACATTAACTTTTACAGGGTCCATTGTTAAGAGTCGAACAATGTGGATGCTTTTGTGGATGATTGAAGTCCTTTTAGTTATGGCGTTATTAGTATTTTGAATTTGATAAGACTTTTATTTAAGGGAGCTGCGTCTCCGAAGTTGTGTTTTCGATATTTAGTTCTTGAACTCTTTTGTAAATTTAATAATAAAAGATTGTTGGATTTTTAAGTCTAGTATCGTTGTGTTTTCGTTTGGGTTGCACTATTGATATTGTTGCCTTGTGAGCCTTCGGGCTTGCGGCGTGTGACACTTCGGACATGTAGCGGGTTCGGGGTGTTACACTTACTTTCTGCACTCTACGTTTTATTAGGGGTGCCTTTGGGATTAACAAAACTTGCAAGGTAGGTCTATTAGGAGTGCACACAAAATCGAAACAAAATAGAAAAATCAACTGGACCGAACCAAATTGTTACTATTTCAAACCGAAAAGCATAAAAACGAAAACTGTAAAATTGAAAAACCGAGACTAGTTCGGCCGGTTTGGTTTGACTTCTTAAAAAATCGAAACCGATCGAACAATTTAAAATTATAATATAATTTATATATTTTTCTAATAAATATTTATTTTATATAATTATATATTTATTATATGCATTTGTTGTGATGAATTTGCAAAACTTCTATCTTAGTCAGTGAGTTAGGTGATTATTGTTTTCCTGTGATGGATTTAGAGAACTTCTATTCTAGTTAGTAGTTATTGAGTTAGTGATTTATTAATTATTATAACAAATTGGCAATATGATGAATATCAAATTATCAATTACCAACAATATCACACATATTGCCAAGAACATAAGAAGTTTCATATGGTATTAATATTATATACAAAAACTGAGATAACATACTGCGATACTGAAATGAATTAATATTGAAGTGAGAGTTTAAAAATGAATTAAGGATGGTATTCTAGCACTTTAATTTTATTTAAATCGGATGAATTCATAACTTTATCCCTTATCCTTTATGCTTAAGTTTTATAAGTGACTAAACCGATTAAACCTATAATCGACTAGGGAGTAAAAATTTGGGCCATTTTGGTTTTTAATTTTTTATAACCAACTTAAATGATTTGGTTATTTTTTTTCCGATTAAACCGACCATTGTGCACCTCTACTATCTATTGCGCTAAAACAAAGAGAGCTCTAAACTTTTACCAGTTGAGTTTTGTCATTTTTTGCACTCCAAAATTCCGATACCATCGTCAAGAGCAAATTAATGCGGAGGAGCACTTTGAATATTATACCATAGCCGTGACTCATGCCTTCAATAGAAGTGGATATGGAGGGAAGGTGTTCCAAAATGGCTTATTAATTAACACCTGTTGGGAAGCATACATGTGTACAAGTAGTTCATATAGCAGTGTGAGCTCGGTTTGAAGAAATCAAGGGGTCTATGAGATGGTTCTTGTTCCCTCATCATGTTGTGTCACCAACAGTTCCTCTAATTATAGATGGTAGAAAGGAAGCATTAAATGTATTACCAATGGAGTTGTTCATGAATTGGAGTGATCTAATGGGACAAGGGATGGAAGTTACTTTCAAAAAGGTACTTAATGAATTTTGTTGTGCTACATATACTATTGAATGCATGCCAATATTAAGGAAGGTGGCGAATGTACCTCTTGCTCATTTTGGCTTAGTTGGGGGTACAAGAATTATAAAGGCAGTTGTTGAGAGTGTCCATGTTGCTGCTCATTCATGGATTATTCTTTTTCTTGGGTCCACATTCAACCTTCTTGGGTTGGTTTTGTAAGAAATGACATTGATGGTATTAGAGATTTTTCAAATAGGTTCTAGTTAATACAAGAAAAGATCGATGGGGCAACAATACATCTTCATGGTGTTGAATGCTACTGCTGCTTCATGGTGTTTAATGCTTCTATCTTTATATCTAGAGTGGCAATATTCTAGTATACATGAGGAGACTTTTCAATTTTGCCAAGGACGCTTGGTAGGTTCAAATTCAATTTTATCATTGAATGTTCAAATGAATATAACTGGGAGAGATCCTACGCTAAGGTATGTTGCTGCCATAGGTTTGACCTTGTGTGTTTCATTGCTTCTATTAGCAACATCTGCATTTGATGTCATGACTCTCTTAGACAACAAGAACGAAACATGCCTCAGCTTTTACAAAGTGATAAAAAGCCAACTGCATAGATATTGGTGCACAGTAATTTATGTTCTGCTATGGTTACAAGCATTTCCACCTTGAGGACAAGATGAATTTTGAAGGGGGAGTATTGTTATGTATCATGATTCATGGGGGCTAGCCTAGTTAAAATAGCAATAGTGATCTAATGGTGGAGATTAGTTCTTTTAAAATCAACGGGTTGGATTATTATTCAGCATTTTGCATTCTCACTATACAAGTCCAAGTTTGTATTGAATTTGGTATGAATGAAATTATAACTTTTTCCCAAGTTATCTTCTTCTCTTCTGTCTCCTCTAATTTTTGGAGTCTAGCAGGACTTTATAATGCTAGAATCCAGAATTGCTACAAAATATTCCTATATATATATATATAAATTTTTGTAGGAAAAAATTCTTCAAAAATAGGTTTTAAAATTTAATAAAACTATATCATTTTTATGAATTTATACGAAATATCAAATATATATATATATATATATATATATATATATATATAGAGAGAGAGAGAGAGAGAGAGAGAGAGAGAGAGAGAGAGAGAGAACGAATTAGTTATTTAATGCTAATCTCTAGAATGTATCTTCAAGATCTTCCCTTCCATGATCTTATTTTGAATCTAGAGTGTAGTTTCCAAGACACCCTTTTGGATTTTTTTTTTTTTTACATATTTTTCCTAAGTTGAAAGAGAGAAAAACAAAATCTGATCTTTTCTTGATTAGAAAAACTTACGCACGTTTATAATCAATGATATATTTATAATAACATTGATCCGTATCCCATCTTAAAAGATTGATCCATGTTAGGCTAGGAAGGGGATCTTAAGGGATTCCTATTCTGACTCCAATATTAATTTATTTAGATATTATTATCTAATAAAAATATACTAAATAAATATTAATTACAATCAATTCCACTAAATAATTGTAATAGCACTTCATGAGTCTAGGAATTAATTAAAATAAACCCTTTACTAATAAACTGTAAATATTTTCTCTATAGATGTACATAAATATTTCAGAAGTAAATATAATCCCGGTATATTTAAACTAATTTAATAAGTCCGTAATTTATCTTCATTTGATCATAAATTGATTTAACAATTAAATCAATCATTTTAATATTAAAAGGCTTGGCCAAGATTCTATGATCCATAATAAATTATCTTATGAAAAATTTTATAGATGTTTTGACAATAATAATGTTCCTAATACTAATTAATTAAATATATTAATTAATATTCTGAGGTAATAATTAACTCAGTGTAATTTTACTCGTTGGAACATTAAATTAATATACATAACAATATTAAGTCCATTATTATTTCAAAATTAAGAAAATTAACAAATTAGTATTTATGTGAAAATATTTTATAAATAAAATATTATCATATGATCGTTTAATGTACACCATTAATGCACTAGTACTTTAATTAGAAGTCTAACTTTCATGATCAAGATAAATCATCTCTATTAAAGCACTATAACTTACATGATAATATCTCCAAATTATCATAAGTTATAAATCATTATTAATTTCTTTATTTATATATATATTACATATGATGTATACATATAAATCAAACTATATATAAATTTGGGGATTTATATAAACAAAATAAATGACCATTTAATGAATGACGAATGATAAACTTTTATGAATAAATAAATGTTCAACATAAATTAAACATTAAATAAATAGATAAATAAGATTTTTATAACAAAAATCCATATCGTCATGAAAAGCATAAACATGTGGTTTTGATTTTTTTAACAAAACATGTTGCATAAAAAAGCATCTTCTTAATTTCTAGGATAATCATGAAGGGCGAAGGATTGTTGCATTGCCATGTTGATACCCACCTCAGGCACATAACCCAGTTGATTAACCATAGCATGGAGTTCTATCAGAGAAATTTCTTCATGATCAATCAAGTTTATATAATGCAGTTAATCCCCTTTATAATTATTGTGGCCTGTTTATCAATTCACCGTCAAGGTGAATTTCTAATGTAACCAACTTTGTATTGGGAATAAGTCAACGCAAATCAATCAATAAATAAAGAGAGATAAAACAACACAAGATTTAATGTAAAAAATTCTTAAAGGAAAAAATCACAAGTTAAACTCCGAATCTCTACTATTTCAATATAATGGGCTTACGATAATCCTCCTAATTTTTACGTCTTAAAACTTGAGATTTCACAATATTGTGACACAACTTTTTACATGGACTAAAACTTGTAAAACCCTCCCACCCACAACACAATTTTTTTTGCATGGAATATAAAAGTTGCAAAAACCATTTCCCTCACACAAACTCAAAACTCACTCACGCCTTCTCTTAACTTTTAGGATGCTACATGACTTTTAATTGTGCTACACTTCAACAACTAAATATAGTACCGTATTTATAAAGTACCCACAATTATCTTCCTATTCAAAAAAGAACACTTTCAAAATAATCCTCCTACCAAAAATAAGATTCTTTATTATAATAGGACTCTAGCATATAATAAATATCCTTTACAAAATAGGATACTTTTCTTTCCATAATAGTAATTCTTTTCTAAATAGGATTCAAGAAGTAACCTAACAATTTCTCCTTCGACTCAAATCCCCGAGTACTTCAGCTTCATATCTGAATAGGATTTGAGGAGTTTTTCAACAATTTCTCCCTCGATTCGAATCCGCAAACACTTCAACTTCATCACCATAATCGTTGTTGTTTTCGCCACCGTCATCCGCATTATCCATATTTTCTGCATTATCCTTGTTATCCGTAATATACGTATCATCTGCATCAGCCGCAACATCCGCATCTTCTATATCATCTGTAACATCCGCATCTTCTATATCATCTGCAATATTTACATCTTCCATATCATCCGCATGATCAACACTGTCACAATAATCTTTATCTTCATCAGCATCTCCATCATCTTCATCATCTAGCGATTGTAACAATAATCTTCCATAATTGCAAAATCTCAAATTCAATTACTTCAATTTACACTCTATTTGTGAAACTCATGCATCAATTAATTCCATCTACTTTGGATCTAATCAACCTAGCTCATGATACTACTTGTTAGAAATAAGTCAATACAAATCAACCAATAAAATAAAGAGAGATAAAACAACACAAGATTTAATGTGAAAAATCCTTAAAGGAAAAACCACAGGTCAAATTTTGAATTTCTATTATATCAATATAATGGGCTTACAATAATCCTTCCAAGTTTTACGTCCTAAAATTTAAGGTTACACAATACTGTGACACAACTTTTCGTACGGACTAAAAACTGTAAAACCCTCCCATCCACAATACAACTTTTTTTGCACGAAATATTAAGGCAGCAAAAACCCTTTCCCTCTCCCTCACACAAACACAAAATTCACTCACACCCTCTCTCAACTCTTAAGATGCTACATAACTTTTGATTGTACTACACTTCAACAACTAAATATAATACCCTATTTATAAAGTACTCACAACATATTCTCATCTTCCTATTCAAAATAGAACACTTTCAAAATAATATTCATACCAAAAATAAGATTCATTTTCATAATAAGACTCCAGCATATAATAAATATCCTACAAAAAAATAGGACACTTTTCTTTCTATAATAACAATTTTTTTCTGAATAAGATTCGAGGAGTAACCCAATAATGTGAACCTGAATAGGGGGAGATATAAAAAAAATTCATGATATTAAAGTATGATATCCCTAAAGGAAACATGATATTAAAGTATGATATCCCTAAAGGAAAAAGTGACGCGGAATGATTGGCTATAGCAAATCCTTTTTTTTTTAGTTTTCTGAGCCCATGAATAAAATTAAGAGTCGCACTGAATGAACTAAAACAAAAAATAATGAATAACGAACAAACGAACGAACGGAGACGAAAAAAGATCAGGGATTGGACACTCTAGGGTTCGGCCCATTTGGTGCAAAATACCCGATAATGAATACCTGATTGGATTTAACCTAAATTCCCGGAACGAAACGAGGATAAAACGACAAAACAAACAAAAATTGAACAATATTTTAAGGAGTTATCCCTACGGTTCGGCCCTTTAGGGGTTAGTTACTTGGGGGCCCGTTTAATGTTTTGTCTCCCGGACTCCGTCCCAAACAAATTTCAAGCGATACAATGAACGAATAATGAACTCAAAACCAAGTAAACTTGTGAAGACTTAAAAGTGATCATTCTTAACTTTTATATGACAAGATGAACTTTTCATAAAAGCGAGAATCGAGAAAAACAGACGAAAACGGATCAAGAAAACACGTAAAGAATGAAACACATTGAAAGAGGATTGGGACCCCTAGGATTCGGCCCACTAGGGTCGGTCCCCCTTAGGGTGGTTCTTTCCCCCTCCGTGATGCGTTTCTTCGATTTCTTCAATAGTAAAATTGATTTGTGTGATTTTTCTAAACTTAATATTATTTAACCTTAAAGGTATCATTTAAGAGGTGTTGTCAAGTGTCCCGAGTTAGAAGGCTCATGAAAATAACTTGTATTGGGAATCGGTTGAGAGATTGGATTGGTGGCTAAAAGAATTGGACGATTTGGGCATTACTCGAGTAACTAAGGGTATTTTAGGAATTTTTCTGTCATTAAGGGTATCTATGGAATTTTTTCTTTTGACATGTATCTGACACATGACCTGAACCCTATAAATACCCCTTCACTTGACAAGTGAAAGGGCTTTTGGAAGGGGCTTTTGGAACTTAGAAGATTTCTTGCCATTTAAGAGCTTTCTCTCTCTAAACAAAGAAGAACTTGGAAGTAATTGTGGAACTTGTGATCAACTCCGAATCGAGGGACTAAAAGTGTCGGTGTTGCCTATCTTGAACTTCCTCGAAACCACGTAACACCTGCCACAGCTCTCGGACACTAATGATTACGCCGGAATCCCGAAAGTTCTGTCACATGTTACCCTGGTAGTTGCTCACTGATTCTTCTCCCCTTTCCAATCTTTCAACCGATTCTGTATCATTCACGGATGCCTCCACCATTACTACAAACCTAACTCTGGTAAGGTACGTGATTTTCGTGCCTATAAGTCTAATGGATTTAAGTGTTTGAATTCAAATTTAAAGGACTAAATTATTTGAATTCAAACTTATTGGACTAATTCGTCTGATTTTTCATACTTAAGGGGTTATTTTTGTATTTAAAGGTTTTTTAAAAGAAAACACTGAATATTTGTTGAAGAAGATAATAACTTACTAAAGAAATAGCACAAAACATACGGTAAACAACGATCGTCTTTAGTTTGAATAATTGAGACCAAGATAATAAAATTTGTAAAAGATTGACGTTTAATTTTAGGATATAAATTTGTTAATGTTGTTATTTAAAGGTATTAGGCTAAGCTAGTACATTATCATCGCCTTTCTGTAAAGTTATCATCCTTTTTAAGACGTGTAAAAGGCCAATCTTAATTTTACGCAGCCTAAAGTGAATCCCAAGCTTGACCTTAGCCCGCTATTTGCTTAGTCTACCAACTTTGCAGCCTTCTGGCCCTTCTCGTAATATTTGGGAAAGAGATAGAGATTAGATATAATTTGGGAAAAAGATGAAGAAATAATTTACAAATTACACCCTAAACAATTCTCCGAAAATTGATTTGCACCTTTTTCCCATTTTTTTATAAAAAAGATTACCCTAAACTTAATCTCACATTCTTATTTGTACGCTCCAGACATTTTTTCAGCAAAATCTTTAGCATATTTTTGATGACGTCATCGAGGCAGGGGTAAAGGAGTAATTTTACCACAAATATTGTTTTTCATCTTTTTCTATTTTCTTTCCTTCTCTTTCTACCCTTTTTCTCCTCTTTCTCTCTCCAACTCTCTGTTTTCTCTCTCTTTCTACCTAGCTCTCTGTAATTGAAATTTCAAGAACTTAGATTCTTATAGATGAAGATCTAGAAGCTTTAAAAATGTAATCCCAAACTTGTGTTTGTTATTACGGCTAAATTATCTTGATGTCAAATCCTGAATTAGCTTGTAACAATCTTTTACTTTGCCCCATTGATCAATTCATCAAATTCAAGAATGCCCAATAGTTGAGTTTTATATTGTAGTCCAACACGGCTCTAAACTATTGACTACAAGCAGCATTGTGGCAGTAACTATTACAGAAGGAAGGTAACACGTAAACCTACAATATGTAATCAATATAGAATACATAAATCAATAATTAATGAACAAAGTTGAATTATAATTTATAGGTGTTTGCCTAATTTTAATTAGGAATTTACATGCAAGTATACGTGACCAATAGGTAATATAATGATTAAGACTAGTGTTGAATCCACAGGGAATTAAAAATAATTATTATCAATTACTAGTTCTTAATCAAATTAATTCTATTTAAACAATCGAATTTAAACTGTATAATTAAATCTAATTAAAATTAACAACTAATTACACTAATGACAAGGATTAAATCAGATTTTAAAGACTTAAGATTATAATTTTTCATAATACTTCATTTAAATCTATTCACTTTCTTTTAATTAATTAATTATATAAAATTGTTAACTAAGATTTCTTAACTGTTTATTAACATTTTCCAATGATTAATAAAAAGATTTATCCCAATTAAGTTGTTATATCAATATGCAAAATAACTTGAAATAAACTTATTAAGATTAAACTCTCAACAAAGTTACATGTGGCATATAGATATTTTCATCCAACACACAACCCAATTATTCAATCCGAAGAAGAAAAAATCAGTCACAAAATATTATATTCATATCTAAACCTATAATCCATATTTAGATTTCATATAAATTATTACAATTAATTGCCCACAAATAAGTTATACACGAATGCCCACAACACAAAAATATTTGAATCTAAATCTATAATCCATTAGACAACTTCATATAGATTATCAAATTAATTATTACGAATAATTAATACCCAAAAGTACAAAATATAATAAAAAATTCATATATAATCAAACATAAAAAAAAATGAAGTAAATTAATATAAACTACACATTGGGTTCCATTACAATCTTAATTAAACGATTAATTCATAACTAAAGAAGAAAATATCATCACACACACACACACACACACACACACACACACACACACACACACACACACACACACACACACACACATATATATATATATATATATCATCCCAATAATACAAAAGTTAAAGAGAAGAGTTAGAGAGAAAAATATGAGTTGAAGCGTAATCTCAAATATTCTTCAATCCTTGCAAGTCTTATTGGATTTTTCCTTTAGATCTAATAAAACCTTGCTTGAATCTATTCTAATCTATGTTAATTCTATGTTAATCTCCCTTAAAACATGAGTTTTGATGGATATTTTTAGATTACATATCAAATCCCAAACATATATGGACACCCCAATCCAATTCGAAGTCAAAAACATCAAACAAATGCTTCAAAACCAAGTATGGCCCAACAACAAGTGCTCGACGCTCTTTGACAGTACCAACAGCGCTCTAGGCTCAGCCAAACAGCTCCTCAATGCTCAAAATAGCCTAAAAAACAGCGCCCCAGCATTCTCCCATTTTTTGCTCTAACATCTTTTGATGAAACGGCCATAACTTCTTCATACGAACTCCAATTGAGATAATTCAAGTTGTTCTACAAAGCTGAAAAAGTTGATCTACAACTTTCATGTTTTAGAATTTCAAAAATTCCAATCATATAAAGGTTGAAATCAGGCCCGTCAAGGTTGAAATCAGGCTTGAAATGACTACTGTGTAATTGGCAAACTGAAAATGCAAGCATAATAATTTCAAACTTTGATCCACCATGCCTTTACTCCAATTCTTATAAAATAACATTAAAACACATAAAACTAATATAAAACACTTAAGAACTCATAAAATATTAAGCTAAAAGATAGTCAATACATAGGTATGTAAAATCCATTTATTAACAAGTTTTTGATATTGTTAGTGAAAATTACAAAATGCTTACAAAATTCAATTATAATTTATGGGTTTCTTATATTGTTTGTGAGAATCTTTCAAAATGCTTACCAGTAATTAAAGAGAGAAGTAGAGATTTGGATCTCTTGAGAAATTCCTAACAAAGGCGGTCCTTTAAGCCTAGCATACACATCCAGATTCATTCACACATTTTAACCAACACAACATGTGAATAACAAAATTGATCAAGATTTTGTATACTAAAAGACATACTTGGAGATCTAAAAGGAGGGGAACTTGGGTCTTCTCAACTTTAGCAGCAAGAGAAAGATAAGAAATAGCTACAAGTTGGGTCATCCATGGCTTATCTCTCTAAAACTAGAAGCTAAACATAAATTTATCAAAATAATTGACTACAAGAATAGTAGTGAGAGCAGAAAAAGAGTAATGGGTCACAACTTTTAGTACCCACTCCACAGCCTCACGGCGAGATTGAGCCAAAAATGGCTTGTTTTCAATATTACATCACTGACCATTTTGCTCTTCTTTATCCCAAGACAAGTCCTGGTCTAGTAAAATTACTTCATGTTTTGGGCTGAATCTGATTATATTATAGTCATCTGTTTCATCCTTAAAATAAGATTCCTCTGTTTCATCATCAAAATGATCCTCTTGGTAATACAAAGAATCTAGAAGAAATGGAGGGTTTTGTTGCAAATAAGCCATCTTCTTATGGGAAGAAGAGGTTAAAGGTTTAGGTTCATTTCATTGTTATAAGGTAGAGAGCAAAATGCAGATAGATTTAATTTGGGTATTCAGAATAAATGAAAGAAGAAGAAGAAACAACAGCAGGTTTGTTCCATTAGTTAAAGGTTGGTATTTTAGCTAAATACCCTCGCTTGCTGCTTTTCGGTGAAGATTTGGCTGAAAAATGAGCTTAAGGTGTAAACAATTTAGTAACATTAAGTTTAAGGTGATTTTAGAAAGAAAAAAAAATTGGGAAAATGGTGTAAATTGATTTTCAGGGAATTGTTTAGGGTGCAATTTGTAAATTAGTCAAAGATGAAAGGTAGAATATTCATTATATTTGGTCAAAAGTACTTATTTAAAATAAATTATAAGTCATTTGTTGATAAATAAAAAATTATTAGTTCTCAAAAATAGCTTATAAATCAATTTATAAATTAAATCATATATATATATATATATATATATATATATATATATATATATATATATATATATATTGGTAATTAGAGCAGAATTTTAACATTTGACAAGAATGGATTCCAAGACCTTATGCACTCAAAGGCTTATGAGTAATTATTTTGACTAACTTATTAGTTATGGTTGAACATGCCCTATGTCATTCAATAACACTTCAAAGGTGTTTTCCACCTTTTAATGTTCATATTTTCATAAAAAGTACTCGACTTAAGATGACCAACGAAGCTCAACATGAAGTATGAAAGAGAATGAACAAAATATAAAAGCTAGCGAGAATATGTTTTCTAAAGAAAGTAGGGTATTCTGTTTATGAGTTTTAGACATAAAAGAAAAGAATAGAAAACTTAAATTAGAACAGAAAAGAAAAGAATAGAAAACTTAAAGTTTTCTTTTGTGTTATTTCTGAGTTTTTAATAGAAAAAAATAAAAAACTTAAAAATTTATTTTCCAGTGGTTGTGAGTTCTAATGAAAAGAAAAGAATTGCTTTTACAAATTTACCGTTTTTACTCTTTTGCTGATTATTTTGAACTACCCAGTATTCTTTACTTAGGGACTGTTTGATAAAACTGATCAAAAAATTCTGAATGCTTAAAAACATTTGAATAGGCTGGATAAAGTAAAAATTCGGAATGAAAACTTAATACTGAATGAAAAAAAAGTGTCTGAAAATTAATCTGTGTGAAATATTTAATGATTATATTGTACCAATTTAGCTCTCTAAACTGTTTTGAACAATTTTGCTTTATAATCATTTTCATATGACCACAAAAACAATTCTAGATATAATTTTAAAATCTAAAGTACTTGTGTCTACATAGTAATAAAAGTATTGGGAGCTAAAATTTTCTTAGACAAAACATATAATCGACTCATTTTTTATTAAATAAGGTTTGTTTAAGTGCAAACATACACAAAGAGTTGTTCACGAAATACTACAAAAATATAAAAATATAAAAATATAAAAATAATAATCACAAAATCCTAACACGACCCATTTTATCTCATACATGTGTGTATATAGGGGCATATATAATTAATTATTGAAAGATACAACAATAGTCGATGAGTTATTTATTTGTTAAGTGTTGAATAAAGGGAAGATAACCCAACTATTCCTTCTTTCACTATGTTGTTCTCCGTCTTCTTGGTTTTCACCACTGATATTCTTTTCCTCCATTATGTTAATTTTATTTTTAATCCATCCTTTATCTCTCTTCAATCCAACAAGCTTCAATTGGATGTGAGAGCCTGAGTGAATCAGAAGCAACAAGACCCATCGGCTTATTATCAGTTTTCCTTGAAGAAGCTTGAATTTCTCATGAAACACAAAAACAATAAGGTATAGTAGAAAAAATATAAATTGAGGACATAAGTTGTAATTAAAAAATTGTTATATTGCAAATTAAGGATAATATGAGAATTATGAAAATATTACTTATCTCAATTTTTTTCCCCGTCCAAATCATGCAATTTTGGATGGAAAACTTTGGTAAGAAAAGTGGCCAAGTTTTCTATCCATTTATTTTCTTTTCCATGTATTAAAAAACTCATAAACATAAGAATTGGACAGAAAACTTAAGTTTTTAGTCAATTTCTTTCCTTTTCTGTCCATTTTAAAACTCAACAACAGAACAGAGTGTAAGTTATATATTGACCCCTAGTTTTAGATTAAGCAGGCGCAACAAGTGAAGAATTTAGATCTATTTTCTCATTTCATATCTGTTGGGTTATGGACCCAAATCAGAGCGCCCATGGAGCGGATGACCCGATGGGTATAAACCACATTGTTCATTGTCTAGATACAATGAACATGTGATCATAACCTCTCCATTTAAGTTCTTGGGAGTTTCATGAGTTACATGCATTGGAGTTATATTGCTCTTAAACCTATTTGGGAGTTACATAGGTTACATGCTCTTAATTCCTTTGGGAGTTACATGAGCTACTCTTCTTAGAGTAGTATAAAAGGAGAGTAATGCTGATCATTTTAAACACCAAGAAACCAAGCAACAAAAGCCATTTGAGAGCAATATAGAGAGTTTCATATAAGCCATTAGAATAGTCATTCTAAAGCTTGAAAGTTTGTAGCTTCTTGAATTGTGGAAGATAATTTAGCACTCGTTTGTAGTCTAAATTATCGCTGAGAATATTGTTCGTTGTGCACGAGATTCTAGCCGTTCGTTGTTGTGGGCATACGCTTCAAAGGTAATCGAAGGTAATCGGAAAGATGTAATTATTTTTCGATTCATTTCCGCTGCATGTATGCTCTATATTATTACAATATCGATTTCATCTTTGGTATTTGTGTCAGGTAATCTTTTGTCCATTTACAAATATAAATAATTCCACCCAGCGACAATATATGAGATGAAACATAATATGACATAAATTTAAACTCGTACAAGAGGAAACATAAATCACCATATATCAATTATATGAGGGAGCTACTCCTGTGAATGGGAACTTAGAGAAGTATGTCTGGCTTGAAATGTACTCTATTGCATTTTACTTTTCTTCTCTGGTTAGACTATATATTTTAAAATAATAACGTGTTTTATTTTACTGTTTATCTTCATCAACCGTATCTTGTTATTTATTACTTCAGGGTTAATGTGGCTGAGTTCATTTGCACCCTGGTAAAAAACGTATCTCCTAACTGTAATGGTGCACTGATGATGTCAATGGGTGTTAATATTCTGACAAAGATGTAAAACTGGCAACTGATTCTATTTATGTTGTATTAGTATCTGTTCAGATATCACCCGTTTTGTTTAAATGTTACGATTTTTCGGACCTTTGTTATGTAGAAGAATGGCAGAAAATTTGAAATAACAAAATTTCTGCTTGACTTCTTTTGTTTCCTTACGAAGTTTTCCCAATATTCATCATAATAATGCTAGGTGAAAGAGACTGTTTACTGGAATTATTTGCATAATATGCTTCTGATTTTTCAAGTATAAAGCAGCATCTATTGTTCATCAATGGATCCTTTGATGCAACGGAATATGGTTAGACTGTATCGCTTTAACACAAACGTTGATAGTTAGTCACTGATGCAGTGTAAAATATCCACGAAAATATCCACTGCATCATCATTCTTTAGTTGGATCATTCTTTGTCCATTTATAAGGCATTGAGCTGGTGGTGACTTTCTTTTCTGCATGGTTCTTTTATATAGATCTTGTGATTTATTCTGGTCACTAATCATGTTGTACCCATCCAGGGCCGGCCCTATGGTATGGGAAAAAAAGCCTGGGCTTTAGGTCCCATCTCAAAGGAAGGCCTCAAATTTTTATATACTATAAATAATTTATGTAAAAAAAATCTTATAAAAATATAAACTCAATCAATCCTTAGGGCCCATAGTCCAATACAAATATTAAATACCTAAAAAAAATTAACATTATAAAAAAAAGCCTCATTAAAATAAAAAAATTTAATATTTACTCCGTCTCAAAATAAAAATCATCTATTGACTTTTGTAATCAAATTAACTATTTTTAAAATTAACAATTAAACATATATATTTAAATTTTCAAAAAAGTAAACATTGAGATTAGTACTAAATTTTATATAGTTTATAATGTTTATAGGATTTTTATACATATATTAAATAATAATAAGATATATTGATTTAAAAAATAATTAATTTGACCATAAAAATCAATAAAAAAACATACTAAATATAAAAGGCCTCATTTAAAATTATCGCTTTAGGCCTCAAATTGTCTTGAGCCACCCCTGTACCCATCCTTCAGAAATCATAGTATATTCTTTTTCATGTGCAGAACTTATGGAGGCATTATGCAACAATCTAGCCATAAAATTCTCTTTGAAATATATACTTGCTATCTAATGAAGAAAATAAAAAGGCTGTCTTTGCTTTCTTTCTTTTCATATTATTGATACCAGTCTTTGGTTATTGGCTGGGTTCTGTGCTTGAAGAGGATCTGGATATATATATCGAATGGCTTATTGACAAATGGGATTTCTCTTAACCTTTCTTCTCCTTCTGTTGTTACAGTGGCTCATGGTTGCTTTCTGGAAGACTTGCAAAAATGCTTTTGATAGACTGCGAGCACAATGAGAGCTGCTACCCATTGGCTATTTCAGGCATGCTAATTTCCTGGTTTGACATGATGATTTATTTTTTCCTTAGAAATGTTTAATCAATTTGTTGGCCAAGAGATTCGTGATTCTATGTCTATGAAATTTCACAATCTATCTTCTGTATTAGTTTATCAGTCTTTACTGCAGTTTTTTTTTTTTTTTTTTTTAATTTTAATTTTATTAACTCGTGCCTCTTTGGATATATTACATTCTGATTCTTCTGTTCACAGTACCCTCTTTCGAATTGTTTGTGTTGAAAATATAAACTTGATTTAATATTATTAATTTATGTTGGTACATGAATGAGTGAGTGTCTAAGTTCATCATACATGTATGTATATGAATGTATTTAGAAGTGTCTTGGAACATGTATGGCTAGATTCATGTACATGTATTTGGTCATATAGTAATTATTAAAATGGCTCTAGAAGTGTCCTAAGAGCCCTATAAATAGTCTTGTATATGAGACATTTTAAAGCAAGTGAGTTGAATAAAGTATTGTAAGAATTAAACACTATTTCTCATTTCTCTATAATTTATCCTCTTCCATATGTTTTCCAACAAAGTGGTATCAGAGCCAAGGTTAAATACAAGGTATTTCCAAGCTTTAGACAAGTTGTCCAAGGTGACGACAAGGGACAGTAGACGACCAAATTGAGGTGACTTGGTGCTATCAAATAGTTTCGTTGGGTGAGTGCAATGTGTGCGCGTTAGAGTCCCGGAATGCAATCTAGTGAATATGCTAGTTGAGAAGAAATTTGAAAAAGAAGTTTGTGAGTGAAGCACGTCACAAAGGTAAATTATATTGATAGTGTTCGGGAGAGGGAAATTATAGAAAAATGATGTTTCCTATATTCGGTGACAAATTAGTGTTCACAAATTACAATGTTTGGAGTATAAGGATTCGAGCATATCTTGGAGCTTGCAATGTATGGCGAGATGTCATTGTAAATCCAGAAAAGTGTATTTCAAAAAGAGTTCGAGAAATGAAAGAAAAAAGAGCAAGGGAGATTTTGCAAGGAGCAATGCATGAAGAAGTTTGGAAACGTGTTGCGAGTTTCGATTCTCAAGCTCAATTATGGAATGAGCTTCAATCTATTTGCAATAACTATAAAGGTCCACCGTTACCTAATGAGTCTTGGGTACGATATGTGGAAGAAGATGAGATATCTCTTGAAGAAATTGACGAATTAGTTGAGGAAAAAGAATGTGAAAAAGAATTTTTTGAAGATGTCATGAAAGAGGAAGACAAAAAGATTTGTGTTGATATTACAAAAGTTGAAGATAAAAAAGGAGAGATTGAAGAGACGATAAGTGAAGAAGTATTTGAAGAGGTAAAAGAAGTAGAAAAAGAAAAGGAGGAGGTGATCAAAGAAATTGAATTAATTGAAATTGAAGAAGTATTTGAAGAGGTAAAAGAAGTAGAAAAAGAGAAAGAGGAGGTGATCAAAGAAATTGAATTAATTGACAAAATTGTCAATGGTGAACTTGTTGAAATTATGAAAATAGAAGAAAAGATTGTTGATCAAGACTATATGTTCAAAAATTTGGAGGAGCATGAGAAAACTATTTTGTGTGTCAAAATTGATTTGGGATTTATAGCAAGGAATTTTGTGGAAGACATTAAATGGGTCAACATGGAGAATTATTATGATCAAAAGGAGTTTGCAAATAGTAAAATGGAGAAGCAACACAAGAAGTTCATGAAAGATGCAAAACATGAGAAGTTAGATTACAAGATAAAGAAGATCAAATGGAAATTCCAAGCATGTGTGACGAATAAATGTCGAGGCACAAAAGTAAAGACAAGAGATAAAATTCTCACGTCCAAGGAAATTGCAAAACTGATGAAAGTATTTCAACGTGCTAAAGACTCGAGTATGCCAAGACAATTATTTGTGCCATATACATCAATGAAGATGGCAAAAGAGAATCTTGCGATTGAAGACATCGGAAGATCAAAAAAGTTTTACAACATTATTGAGAATTTCATAAATCAAGTTTAAGAGGGGATGTTGAAAATATAAACTTGATTTAATATTATTAATTTATGTTGGTACATGAATGAGTGAGTGTCTAAGTTCATCATACATGTATGTATATGAATGTATTTAGAAGTGTCTTGGAACATGTATGGCTAGATTCATGTACATGTATTTGGTCATATAGTAATTATTAAAATGGCTCTAGAAGTGTCCTAAGAGCCCTATAAATAGTCTTGTATATGAGACATTTTAAAGCAAGTGAGTTGAATAAAGTATTGTAAGAATTAAACACTATTTCTCATTTCTCTATAATTTATCCTCTTCCATATGTTTTCCAACAGTTTGTGCAACAACAGAGGCCTTGGAGGTCAGCCGCTATCTTTATTAAATTCATTATGATCTACCTATTCTTTTTATTTTGGATAAGAGATATATATGGTTGATCAATGATGCATGCTCCTTGTTATGAGCTGATGGAAATTGAAGGATTAGAGTTGGCAGTATGTTCTGTGTTGGATATTCTTTTCAGCATGCTGTCCGATCTGTTGAAGGTATGTTTTGTAAGGTTTAGATTTTTCAAATACAATCCTTTCAAACTTGGAAGGATTTCTAAAATTGCAGTACTCGAGTACATGCATCTGGTTTAGTGAAAAGAGAAATCTTTTTTTTCTAAATGCTCGTCTCCTCATGTCTATTAGTCTTGCACTATTATGGGACAGTTTATCATCGATCCATGCAAATTGCCTACATTGTAAAATTTTCTGTAATTAGTTCTTATTTTCTTTTAGGTTGATTTTGAAAAACTGCTCAGGATGTTTCTTTGATTTCTGCAATTGTCATTATGTTTGAAGAATTATTGGTCTGAGAGTCACGCATTCATCGCATGATGAAATGGGGAACACCATATTTTTTTAATTGAAACCATAATCTGTTTTTATATGTGCTTATACCATCACGGTCACGATATGGTTGTTAAGGCATGCTCTATTGCTTTATTCAGCCTGTAAGTTTTAAGACAACTATGTGCAAGCCTTGAAAATTATTGCATAAGCTGAGTACAATATTCATGTATATAACCCTGCCGTTCAAAGTGTTTTATTCTCAGCTTATTTGGAGTGCATCGACTGTGTTTTGCTTTTCTGAAGAACTTACTGCAAAGGAAGTTACTACATGCTGGGCAAACATCTGAATTATTGAATGATAGGATAAATAATGCTGTTGGTAGGGGAAAAACAAAAGAAGACAGTGCACCCTTTCTGAAAGATGTTTTGTCAACCTGGTGGGAGAATTCAGTATTAGGCACCCTTATCAAGACTTACTGTAATATCCCAGATATTTGAAAGAATTAGAAATAAGATTTCTAATAGTTAATAAAGGTTAGAGTTTGATAACCTAGTTGTGGAGATTAGAATTGTGAAAACTGGATTAAATTAAAATTTTATTTGTTTAATCTATGAGCTAGCAATAACCAATAAGGTTCAATAAGTGTGACAGAGACTTTTAGGAATAAGGTCCTATGATGTATATGAAGAGAATAAAATTTGATTAGAAAATATTTCTAAAAGAAGAAATATGCCGAGAAATCGTTATGTAAGTTAATTAATAAAAATGTTCAGTTAATTTAGAACATTGCAAGTTATTATAAATCAAGTAAACTAATTAATATAATTAGTCATTAATAAAACTTGCGTAGGACATTTAATATGTAACGACTCGAAAATCCGCGTGTTGGCCACGCCGAATCCCGCTCGTTAGACGTACAACCTTGTACTTAAATCCACAAAATACCTCAATAATATAATTAATGAAACTAGTTTATTTTAAAACTATTACAATCGCATTCACAATCTACAACTATATTGTAGTTATTTAAAACAGAGTTTATTTAAATCTATAACATGATCCTGCCTCAGAATCGAAATCTTTACTTAATGACATCTTAGATCGAATATAATATGTTCTAGTGTGTTACAAAAATATGAGTACAATAAACTCACTAAATACCACATTCAAATTTTTATTTATACAAATATTCTTTTGTACACAACGGTACGATAATATATCTCACATCTGTTCCAAATTGCAAGTTATACTAACTATTTAAGTTTTCTAACTTTGATTTATACAAACAAACTACCTTAACAGGTTTATCGCAATAACATCTAACTTTCTCTACACAGAGATTCCATTACCATGTATAATACCATTCGTACAAGTCGGACATTCACGTCTCATTTTCTGTCTTTATCGACATCGTCTAAATTTCTCGAGCTTCAACTGAAAATGTTGATTAAGCAAGAATGAGCACGACGGCTCAGCAAGTCTAACAGAAAGCACATAACACATAGTTCATGTTTATACATGTTTCTCATACTTCATGCATTACATTATATGAATGCATCATGCTTCTCATGCTTTGCATTTATTTATGCAACATACTGATCATGCATTAGAATGAATACATGGCATACAGTTCAACTTATTCAATTAACTCAAGCTTTCTATCATATAGAATCAACACACATCATATGATTTCACAAAAGCATATTTAATTCAAATTCTCACATACTTCAAGTGTTCACACAACAGTTATACACATAGCAACAATATCTGAAAAACTTGTCTGGATTGCAAAACCAACTTAAGCTAACATTTCACGTTCCTTGTACCACCTACACGTTATGTGAGATCAACGGTGCACAAAATCAGTCAAAGTTTGACTAAATGTTTAATCTTATATTCGTCTAGTTCGAACCACTAACTAGTCGCTAACGAACCCTACGCTGGGTTTAACTTAATTACACCACAAAACTCAACAATTTTTCATAATATTATCCGCCTCGGATAATATATTGAGTTATTACATAGTAACACCTCAATCAACTTCTAATGTTTATTTAATTGCAAAACAACACTTTAAATAGACATCAATATGATTAATCATTTCCAAAAATCTACCATTAATAGGTTAACTTAATAATTAGTGCTAACCCCAAACAATCTAGCTAACACTTAATTTCACATAAAATTCACACAACACAGTCATTATATCCTTTTAAGACTTCTCGGTTGAATAAATTATATAATTTATTCGGCTTAAACGTAATTACGTTCTCTAATTATTCACATACAAACATATTTATCAAAAATACCAAATTGACTCGTTATTTTTATAACTTCTAGGAAACATTAGTATATGATATAATACACACGAAATAATTTTCGTTTAATTTTCCAAGTCAGTTTACTATTTTTAATGGAGCCAATTCGGACCAAACTTGCAACATTTATTAAACATCTAAAACTCAACAGAAAATTCTGAAATTTAAACTGTAGGCTCCTGTTATATCAGAGAACACACAGTAAAAATTTCAGAGTAATCCGAGTTACCAACAGTGAGTTATAACAATTTAACAATCTGTAACGCAAAAACTCGTTTGGCCATAACTCACTCATACGAACTCCGATTGGGCTCAATTTTGGACAGAGGCTACACAACAACATATATTATCAAAATCCAGAAACCCAGAATTTTTACAGCAATTTGAATGACCGAAATACCCCTCGGAGAAATCTGGGCAAACTGTTTTTGACAGAAAATAGATTTGGACAGTTTTACGGGAAAAATCATATAAAATCACCCGTAACTCAGAATTTGGTCAATCAAGTCTCATTTTTCATAAAACTGAGAGATCTATCTCCCAATGTTGACGGATTTTCAAAATGAGTTACGTACAAAAACTGTTACACGTCCAAAGTGGACTGCCGACAGTGGCCATTTTCAGCTTTGCGTAGTTTTGTTCGAAAAATCGTATCGCGCCCGTTTTAAATCATTTTGACGCGATACCAACTAGGTGTTATTCAAAACTTATACCTTTAATCATAATAGATCATAAAACCGAGCATACAAAATAAGCACATAAGGCTTTAAAACTCAAAACCACAAGCATAGCTTAGGGTTTCGTAACTAGTTTCAACTTAAACAATTTTTTATTTTATTTTTTTCGAAAACTTTTGATGATCAACACATAGATCTAAGATTCTTGACACAAGAGATGATCTAACAGAAGATTACCAACATAGGCTTTACTAAAACTCTAGATCTACATACAAAACTTATAGATCTATCATTTCCACTATCAAATACCATAATCTCCCATAATCAACACTAGATCTACTATAACATAAGTAACTCTAGAATTTTAAATGTTAGAACTTTTATACCTTCAAGGAAACCTTATTCTCTTGATAGTGGTTTGCTAAAACTTGCTAGCCTTCTCCATCTCTTTCTTCTCCTTCCGAAGATATCTCTCTCTCTCTCTAAAAAAAAACTAGGTTCTCTTTCCTTTCTCTCTCTAAAATGCTTAAAGTCTTGGCAATGAGATGAGGAAATAAGTTAAATGGAGAGCTAGATGAATGGATGGATATGGATAAGTTTGGATTTAACATAAGATTTAATTCTAATTAAATCTAGATGAATGGATGGATAAGTTTGGACTTGACAATTTATTAAATCTTGTTAATTCCTCCAAAATATCTTCTCCTTCCTTAACCATTAAGTTCACCAATCAAAGCTCCATCCAATCAAATTCCTCCAACACAAATAAATCACATGGCTACTCTTTTTCTCTCTCTCATGACCGGTCAATCCTTCCTCTTAAACCAATGAATTAATTATTATTTATCCACCAAATATCTTTTTCATGCTTATCCATCTACTTCATCCTTATCCATCCATAAGTTGGCTTACTAGTATATATTTTAAATACTAAAAATCTTTAATAAATATAACCCTTAGGTTATTAAATTCCCCTACCTAATATATAATATTAGGTTACAAAGTTTTCTTTTTAATTTCTTAGTCACTTAAATTAAATTAACTAACTTATTTTATTCACATAACACATATTCACTCATATTCCATACAAATGAAAATTTATTCACTAAATAAGATATTACAATTAAAATAATCTTCTCTCTTTATTAAAATAATTCAATGCTAGAATTTATTTTAATATCCTTTATTTAAAGTATACAATATTTCTGTATACGTAAACTAATGATTTCGCTTCGTAATACAAATTGTTTCATAACAATTTATTCACATGCAATAAATATTCATACATATATTTATCACATATAATAAAATAAAATTTATTTACTAAATTCTTTATTCTTCTATCATTCACATTCATTTGATAGAATATTAAATATTTTATCATTATTCATGTTACATGAAATTATTGTAACACGATCTTCATTATTAACTAAATAAAAGAAATAACTTCTTTTACTCCATTAATCAACTTTAATCCAATATATATACCAAATATATATATTTCTTAATTCTCCTCAATCACTTTATAAGAATTTACTGACCAAATTCTTATTTAATAATATTAAAATAATTTCGAAAATTTGGGTCGTCACATTCTTCCCTCCTTATAAGGATTCCGTCCTCGGAATCATAATTATTATAACACCCTTACTAATTTTATTTATATCATTCACTATACATTCTCAACACAATTAGCAACCGCAACCGCAACTAATACAATCTATAACACATAATTTTCCATCTTCAAAGCATCTTGTAGACTATTTAATATGAACACACACATGATTTCTTCATGATAAACCTTCTAGTCTAGGTTTTCATCAAAACTACAAACATATAATACATGATTCTCCATAAATCATGATTTCTAGTTTTAAGAATATACCCCAATAGTGTACTACCTTTGTTCTAACAAACTTAAGCTTAGGGTTTCATCATCTACTTCACATAAAGCACATAACTTACACAACTTTCAGGTTTTAAACTTTAACCTTTATTGTATTACTTGTGACTTTATTTTCAAGTCTAAAAAAATTGGGATATTACATTCACCCCTCCTTATAAGAATTTTGTCCTAGAAATTTACAGCATACTTATCTCAGCTCATTTTATCCATTAGGTTATCAACCAAACCTATCAAATTTTTCAGTCTCTGAGGATTCTTCATTGAGCATTTAATTATATGACCAATCTCCTCTTAAATTTACACCTCTACCCATTCTATTTCCCAAAAGAATAATTTAAAAATCAATATGTTACAAAAGAATAAATTGAAAATCAAAATATTCATTAAAACTTTCTTACTATACTGAGGGGTCACAAAGACCGTGAACATCTGTGAGAATGTTTATCAATCACAAAGACTGAAAACATTCCACAATTGTTTTGTACGCTAGGTGATCAATCTATCGTACGCTGGCGCTGTGCACAACGACTTCACTTAGGGTTGAACTCTCTGGATTTACCAACCCCTATTTTGTTTATATCAGCCTGCCACCACTCTTGGGCGCCCCCTTGTGGGTTCTTTATTCATGGCTCTGACATATCCCCCATTATAGGGTTGTTCACCTCAGACTTACTACAAAATTCGACACAAAATAATTTGGTTTGACATAGCATTTAAATGTTCAACATGCAAATGTCTAGCCGAAACAATTGGCATAGACTTACAATAGTTCGAATATCAATCGAAACTTTAAAACTTTTCAAGAGCACACTCGTGTAATAAAATTTTGAAGTTCATGACTTCAGATTAAAAGTTGTCTAGCCGAATCAAATGGCCTAGACCACTATAATTAAATCGTTCATGCACCATGAACTCAAGAACTTTTTTTTAAACTATTTTAAGTGAAAATTAAAAATCATTTTATGACTTCATGATACCGCATCTTTGGCACAGTGCGTTGATGATTCCGTCATTACTATGACTTCATGATACCGCACCTTCACATAAGATACGTTGAGGATTCCGTCATACATCATCTCCACACCATGGCTTCAATGGCGTAAGATGGTTTTGTAAATACATTTTGATATTTTAAAATCAATTTTTGTCTAGCTGAATCAAGTAGCATAGATTTTCCTTTGAACGTTTCAAAACATCTGAAAAATTACTTCTTTTTTTTTTTTTTTTTTTTTTTTTTTTTTATCACACCACAATAGTAAAGATGTGACATTTCACACCTTAAATTACTGTGATAATGATAACCAGAAAACTTTTGTATTTTTAAAAGCACATAAGCACGATTTTAAGAATTCAAGGTCTAGCATAGCTAGAAGATTTGGAATATCCTAAAACCTCAAAATAATCACCAATTTTACTTCTTAACTTTTCCAGCTTAATAACTATATCTATTATAGCTTAAATCTTGCTACTTAACTCTACCCACACTCACTGTTCATCAAACTTACCATGTATTTGGGTTCAGGAACTTACCACAATCATATGGTTTAAGGAGCGTGTCCTAGTCAGGCTAACATTGCCCATTCGCTGAGGGGCTCCACCACATGACTATGAGTCACGAACTTACCATACGTGTCAGTTCTCAGAACACGCAACTAATCTTACTCTTTCTCTCTTCCTACGTATCAGGCACATATAGAAGAAAAGAATTACCTTCTCAACATACATAACTGATACCGTGACGCTGGATCTCCACTGATTATCATGATAGGAAGCTAAGTAAGTACAAATCCTCGTCCCATACCAAGGAAGTGCACACTCAGCCACTACCATGAGTCCTCAATGAAAATCCCACCAACCTTTAACTTCTTCTTAACTTGATATGAATTTTCTTAATTCATACCTTATCACATTCAACACTTTACGAGTTCAATTATTACTATTCCACAGTATCTTCATTGATATAGCACCCTGCTATCAACACAACATCTTCATCATTTAACATACCATTTGTCATTCCATGATTTTACTATGATCACCATGCGATCTTAATTCACAATTGAATTCACTATATGATTTCTTACTCACCGTAGGATCGTTTAATTCCATAATCTTCTCACTTATCTTTGATCATTTTCAATTTACGATCCTTCCCTTTAAATTCTTGAATCAAGTGTTCCCTGATTCTTTTCCATTTATTTTGATCATATCCTTGAAGATCCTTCTTAAATCTCCTCAAATATACACTTATTTTCTTCTTTATGAATTTCATATATTCAACTTTTATTGCTTAAACTCCATATGAGTTTATCCTTTCACTGCACTCCAATATATTTTCACGATTATAGCCTAAGGTACTGCTACCTAAGAACTATAACCTATCAGCTCTGATACCAACTGTAACGACTCGGAAATCCGCGTGTTGGCCACGCCGAATCCCGCTCGTTAGACGTATAACCTTGTACTTAAATCCACAATATACCTCAATAATATAATTAATGAAACTAGTTTATTTTAAAACTATTACAATCGCATTCACAATCTACAACTATATTGTAGTTATTTAAAACAGAGTTTATTTAAATCTATAACATGATCCTGCCTCAGAATCGAAATCTTTACTTAATGACATCTTAGATCGAATATAATATGTTCTAGTGTGTTACAAAAATATGAGTACAATAAACTCACTAAATACCACATTCAAATTTTTATTTATACAAATATTCTTTTGTACACAACGGTACGATAATATATCTCACATCTGTTCCAAATTGCAAGTTATACTAACTATTTAAGTTTTCTAACTTTGATTTATACAAACAAACTACCTTAACAGGTTTATCGCAATAACATCTAACTTTCTCTACACAGAGATTCCATTACCATGTATAATACCATTCGTACAAGTCGGACATTCACGTCTCATTTTCTGTCTTTATCGACATCGTCTAAATTTCTCGAGCTTCAACTGAAAATGTTGATTAAGCAAGAATGAGCACGACGGCTCAGCAAGTCTAACAGAAAGCACATAACACATAGTTCATGTTTATACATGTTTCTCATACTTCATGCATTACATTATATGAATGCATCATGCTTCTCATGCTTTGCATTTATTTATGCAACATACTGATCATGCATTAGAATGAATACATGGCATACAGTTCAACTTATTCAATTAACTCAAGCTTTCTATCATATAGAATCAACACACATCATATGATTTCACAAAAGCATATTTAATTCAAATTCTCACATACTTCAAGTGTTCACACAACAGTTATACACATAGCAACAATATCTGAAAAACTTGCCTGGATTGCAAAACCAACTTAAGCTAACATTTCACGTTCCTTGTACCACCTACACGTTATGTGAGATCAACGGTGCACAAAATCAGTCAAAGTTTGACTAAATGTTTAATCTTATATTCGTCTAGTTCGAACCACTAACTAGTCGCTAACGAACCCTACTCTGGGTTTAACTTAATTACACCACAAAACTCAACAATTTTTCATAATATTATCCGCCTCGGATAATATATTGAGTTATTACATAGTAACACCTCAATCAACTTCTAATGTTTATTTAATTGCAAAACAACACTTTAAATAGACATCAATATGATTAATCATTTCCAAAAATCTACCATTAATAGGTTAACTTAATAATTAGTGCTAACCCCAAACAATCTAGCTAACACTTAATTTCACATAAAATTCACACAACACAGTCATTATATCCTTTTAAGACTTCTCGGTTGAATAAATTATATAATTTATTCGGCTTAAACGTAATTACGTTCTCTAATTATTCACATACAAACATATTTATCAAAAATACCAAATTGACTCGTTATTTTTATAACTTCTAGGAAACATTAGTATATGATATAATACACACGAAATAATTTTCGTTTAATTTTCCAAGTCAGTTTACTATTTTTAATGGAGCCAATTCGGACCAAACTTGCAACATTTATTAAACATCTAAAACTCAACAGAAAATTCTGAAATTTAAACTGTAGGCTCCTGTTATATCAGAGAACACACAGTAAAAATTTCAGAGTAATCCGAGTTACCAACAGTGAGTTATAACAATTTAACAATCTGTAACGCAAAAACTCGTTTGGCCATAACTCACTCATACGAACTCCGATTGGGCTCAATTTTGGACAGAGGCTACACAACAACATATATTATCAAAATCCAGAAACCCAGAATTTTTACAGCAATTTGAATGACCGAAATACCCCTCGGAGAAATCTGGGCAAACTGTTTTTGACAGAAAATAGATTTGGACAGTTTTACGGGAAAAATCATATAAAATCACCCGTAACTCAGAATTTGGTCAATCAAGTCTCATTTTTCATAAAACTGAGAGATCTATCTCCCAATGTTGACGGATTTTCAAAATGAGTTACGTACAAAAACTGTTACACGTCCAAAGTGGACTGCCGACAGTGGCCATTTTCAGCTTTGCGTAGTTTTGTTCGAAAAATCGTATCGCGCCCGTTTTAAATCATTTTGACGCGATACCAACTAGGTGTTATTCAAAACTTATACCTTTAATCATAATAGATCATAAAACCGAGCATACAAAATAAGCACATAAGGCTTTAAAACTCAAAACCACAAGCATAGCTTAGGGTTTCGTAACTAGTTTCAACTTAAACAATTTTTTATTTTATTTTTTTCGAAAACTTTTGATGATCAACACATAGATCTAAGATTCTTGACACAAGAGATGATCTAACAGAAGATTACCAACATAGGCTTTACTAAAACTCTAGATCTACATACAAAACTTATAGATCTATCATTTCCACTATCAAATACCATAATCTCCCATAATCAACACTAGATCTACTATAACATAAGTAACTCTAGAATTTTAAATGTTAGAACTTTTATACCTTCAAGGAAACCTTATTCTCTTGATAGTGGTTTGCTAAAACTTGCTAGCCTTCTCCATCTCTTTCTTCTCCTTCCGAAGATATCTCTCTCTCTCTCTAAAAAAAAACTAGGTTCTCTTTCCTTTCTCTCTCTAAAATGCTTAAAGTCTTGGCAATGAGATGAGGAAATAAGTTAAATGGAGAGCTAGATGAATGGATGGATATGGATAAGTTTGGATTTAACATAAGATTTAATTCTAATTAAATCTAGATGAATGGATGGATAAGTTTGGACTTGACAATTTATTCAATCTTGTTAATTCCTCCAAAATATCTTCTCCTTCCTTAACCATTAAGTTCACCAATCAAAGCTCCATCCAATCAAATTCCTCCAACACAAATAAATCACATGGCTACTCTTTTTCTCTCTCTCATGACCGGTCAATCCTTCCTCTTAAACCAATGAATTAATTATTATTTATCCACCAAATATCTTTTTCATGCTTATCCATCTACTTCATCCTTATCCATCCATAAGTTGGCTTACTAGTATATATTTTAAATACTAAAAATCTTTAATAAATATAACCCTTAGGTTATTAAATTCCCCTACCTAATATATAATATTAGGTTACAAAGTTTTCTTTTTAATTTCTTAGTCACTTAAATTAAATTAACTAACTTATTTTATTCACATAACACATATTCACTCATATTCCATACAAATGAAAATTTATTCACTAAATAAGATATTACAATTAAAATAATCTTCTCTCTTTATTAAAATAATTCAATGCTAGAATTTATTTTAATATCCTTTATTTAAAGTATACAATATTTCTGTATACGTAAACTAATGATTTCGCTTCGTAATACAAATTGTTTCATAACAATTTATTCACATGCAATAAATATTCATACATATATTTATCACATATAATAAAATAAAATTTATTTACTAAATTCTTTATTCTTCTATCATTCACATTCATTTGATAGAATATTAAATATTTTATCATTATTCATGTTACATGAAATTATTGTAACACGATCTTCATTATTAACTAAATAAAAGAAATAACTTCTTTTACTCCATTAATCAACTTTAATCCAATATATATACCAAATATATATATTTCTTAATTCTCCTCAATCACTTTATAAGAATTTACTGACCAAATTCTTATTTAATAATATTAAAATAATTTCGAAAATTTGGGTCGTCACATAATATATTATTTAATAAGTCCAAAATATTTGGATAATTAGTGTACTAACCTAGAGAGATATTTAATATCAAGAAATTGATAAGCGAGGAAATTAATTAATTATTCAATTAAATTTGAATAAAGTTTTGGTAACAAAATGAGTAAATTAATTAATGTGATTATTAATTAATGTGTAGTGGGAATAATATTTGAAGTCCCAAATTAATATTTCAATTAAATAAATGAATAGAGGACTAGCCTAATTAAATATTTAATTAGTGTAATTAATTATAAGGTTTAATGTGCTTGATTTAATTAATTAGTTTAATAAACTAATTAATGAGAGGATAATTTGGTGTCCAATAATTTAATTGGCCAAGCCCAATATGTTGGTGGAATAATTAGCCCAATTAAATTAAATATAATGTCCAATTAAATCAAATTAAAGTCAAACATTTTGACTATTCTTCTAGAAGCTTTTAATTGGCAATGTGATTAATAAAAATAATTGTAAAATGGAGTCAAAATAGGGGAATGGTCGGCCATGCCTATAAGGGAAGCTAGGATTGATGGGTGTACTATTCATGTACTAAAACATTAGGAAAATCCCTTATTTTGTGGACTAACTTTGACAAACAAAAGTTGCTAGCTAAATTGATTACTTACAAGCCTTGTAAGTATAGTTTTTCCTCTCTATAAATAGAACCATCATCCAAGAGTTTGGAGCTTTTTACAAGAATTGCTAGAGTCATTATATTTGAGAGCTTGAGTTACTAGTGAGAGAAAACTTGAGAGAAATATCAAACTAGAGAGAATTCTAGTGAGAGAAAAATGAGGAAGTGGCCGTGGGTTCTAAGGATGAAGGAGAAGAGTCTAATATCTTCTAGCTTCATAAACCACCAAGGAGGAAGAAGAAATCAAACTTGTACATCCAAAAGGTAATTTAAAAACCCTAAAACCCTAATATTAGAGGTTATATATAATTTTATGTTTGATTTATGATGATCAAACTTTAAATGCTTAAAAACATGTTAGGATATTAAATATGTGTGATAGAGTGTTTAACATAATTTTAGTATGGGTTTACGTGAAAAAGTTAGCCAAAATATACAAAATCAAGTTTACAGGAAAAATTATAAAATGCGCAGTCCATAAACGGATTTACTGTTCACGATCCGTAAGTCGGATTTTTGATCCGTCAATTTTGTTGGATAGATCTTGAAGCTATGTAAATTTTAAAACTTGAATGACTAAAATCCGAGTTAAAATGAATTAGTTATGATTTTTCTAGCAAAACACTCCACTGTCGGAAGTTTTACGTGAACAGTCCGGTTCCAGGCTGATTTCGGAGATCAAATCTTGTCCGAAAAATGAATCCGATAATGGAAAATTGTATTTCGAGAAGATACGAACGCAACGATATAAAGTAGAGCACCATCGGAGTTATAGAACTTAAGTTATTAAGGTTTTTGTAAGAGACCCCAAAAATGGACAGAATCTGAAAATGCTAAAAAGCCACTGCCGGTTTTTTTTTGAAATTAACCGGCCAGAGCCTTCAAGTGACCGGTTCACCCATTTTCCGGCTGGTTCCGATGACGGCCCAAACTGGAAAGTTGCTTGGAATTTCGTTCACTATTTTCTGGAATTTAATGGTATTTTTATAATGTCACTAGCTATTTTTCATAATTATTAAATGATTAAAGCTAACTAATTACATGAAAAATTGTTAAAAGTATTTTTAAATGCTGTAAAAATGTTAATCACCCTACTTACTTATTATTCAAGTTGTATTAAATAGTAAGTGAGGTTAAATAAAGAAAAAAGTATTTTTTTTATACTTTTTGAGGTGATAATGTAACTAGTTGGATGTTAATTGACTAATAATTGAAGAAAATTGTTATTAAATTATTTTTAAATAATATATGTGATATTTAAATTATATCATATTATTTAATGAAGGAAAATAATTATTTATTAATTAATTAGTAAATAAAGGAGGTAACTAGGTAATTTTTATTTAATTGATATTAAATAGTAATTAAATTATGAGAAAGTGTTTAAACTAATTATTTATTATTTAGTTAAGAGTAAATAATAAATAAATATAATTAATTAATTAATTATTATTTAATTAACATTCAATAATAATTAAAGAGGGTTAATTGCTTACTATTTAATATATTAAATAGTAATCAAATGATGTTGGAGTTAATAGTATAATTGTTTATTATTTAATTAAGATTAAATAATGAGTACGGATAATTAATTAATTAATTATTATTTAATTCAGATTAAATAATAATTAAATGGTAATTAAGTGGAATAAATTATTACTTAATCGAAAGAAGATTATTAAGTAATTAAAATATTAATGATTAACTATTAAATGATATTAGTTAAGAATTAAATCATTATTAATAATGATATGTAATTAATTTAAAATATTATTAAAGGATTAATAATATTATTTAGCATTTAATTAACTATTAAATAATAATAGTTAAGAGTTAAATCATTATTAAATAAATAATAATGATAAATAAAGATTTAGAATATTATTAAAGAATTAATAATATTGTTTAACAAGTAATTAACTATTGAGTAATAATAGTTAAGGGTTGAATCATTATTAAATAATTACTAATGATACGTGAGGATTTCAAATATTATTAAATGATTGATAATATTGATGAACAATTAAATTATTATTAAAATGATTGATAATAATGAGAAGTCAATTAAAATATTATTAAAGGGTAATAATATTAGCAAGCAATTAAATTATTATTAAAAGATTAATAATAATGATTAAGGTAAACTATTATTCAAAATAAATTAATAATAGTAATGATTATTTAAAGTGTTATTTAACAATTAAATAACATTATAAGTTATTACTAATTGATAGTAAAATTTAAAATATTATCTAAGGTGGGTAATATTATGATAAGTTGTCGAGATAAATGATGTGATTAAGTTAAACCAAGAGTATGGTCCATTAGTGATTAATTGGTGGTTCGCCCTAAATAACTATAGGGTCCAAGTTTTAATGCAGTGACATTAATATATGTCGGAACTGCATAGTTTTGTACAAAAGATTTACGGTGTTGAATATGAAACACTGAGTTAAGTCAACGAGAGACTAAAATATGAAATTAACTCTATTGATTTAAAAGGGGACGATAAGAAGAAATAAATATATTTAAAGATTTAGTATTGAGTCAAGCTGTGACTGATATTGTGCACCGTTGATCTCACATACTGTATAGGGGATGCAAGGAACGTGAAAGATTAGCGTAAGCTGGTTATACAAATCCAGGCAAGTTTTTCAGAATGTGTTGCATTATGTGCCTGAATTAGAATACTATAAAATTATTATGTGTGCATATTTTATTATGTGCAATAATGTGGTAATGTGCTTTTGTGATACAAGTTGAAATAAACTATTGATATACAGTAGATGATTAAGTTGATTGTTCTATATATATTGAACTGTATGAAATTGTAAATGGCATGCATGAATAACATGAATCATAGAGTAAATACAAAGCATGATATGCATGAGATATGTAGTCATTGTAAAGCATGAGATGCATGAAGCATGATGAAATATGTTTATGTGTTATGTGAAACTGTTAGACTTGCTGAGCCGTCGTGCTCACTCTTGCTTAAACAACATTTTTCAGTTGAAGCTCGAGAAATTTAGACGATGTCGATAATGACAAAGATTGAGACGGGAATGTCAGACATGTGCGAATGGTATTAGACATGGTAATGAAATCTCTGCGTAGAGAGAGTTAGAAGTTATTGCGATAAACCCATTAAGGTAGTTTGTTTGTATAAGTCAAAGTTAGAAAACTTGAATAGTTGGTATAACTTGCGATTTGGAACATACATGTGATATATTAGCATACCCTTGTGTACAAAGGAATATTTGTATAAATAAACAAAATTTGAATATAGTATTTAGTGAGTTTATTGTACTCATATCTTTGTAGCAGACTATATCATATTATATTCGGTCTGAGATGTCATTAAGTAAAGATTTCGATTCTGAGACAGGATTATGAAATAGTTTTGAATAAACTCTGTTTTAAACAACTACAATATTGTTGTAAATTGTGAATCAGATTGTAAAAGTTATAAAATAAACTAGTTTTATCAATTATATTATTGAGATATATTGTGAATTTAAGTACAAGGTTATACGTCTAACGAGCGGGATCCAGCGTGGCCAGCACGCTGATTTTCGGGTCGTTACACTTATGCTTCATGTGAGTTTGACAATGACAAATATCTCCATTCAAGGGTGAGCAATTTTATTTGCTTTCCTTCTTTCTTTCGGATCCGGTTAGTACGTTCACTTCTAGACCAATAAGATGTTAACACGCAGGTTGATGAGTGTTCTCTCTATCTGTGTGTCAATACTTTATTAGTCTTGAACTTAGTAACCGGATCCCTTTCTCTTTGGTGTTTTTTTTTGTCCCAGGGTGGGGGGTGGTGATAGATACTAACTAGGGTCAGCTTTTTTCTAATTTTTTACTTAAACAATATTGATTGTTGATTTAACCTCTATCTTAAACTCTTCAAGCCATAATTTCAATATTTATATTGTAACGATCCCAAAATTTGACTATCCTTAATCCAAACTTTGGTTTGTTAACCAATATCCTTTCTAATCTCTTTCATCCATTACAACAATATTATAGTTGTTTAATACAGAGTTATTTAAAACTTTACAACATTCTTCTATTCCCAAAATCGCAATCTTAACAAAAGCTTTATACAACTTAGATCACATATATTATGAACTATTATACATCAATGAATCCTAAACAACTTGTAATAATAGTACAAGTGCGTAACATAAACGAATGTTATACAAATATTTTGAAATTCTACTTCTTACCATTTGGTAACACTGTTTACCCCCAAAAATGATTTATTATAATATATATTACTCCCGTGTTACACCATCAGCGTCTCATATCTTTCGAGTTCGTTAATATAACGCTCGTCTAGCTCAGCTAAAGGTTATACAGATTACTGTAAGTTTACCATCTTCTGTTATTACAAACAATATAACTGTCTCCACAGACTTACAACCAAAACTAAGGTTGTTCTAACGATACAGTTTAATACTAACGATGTAAGCATTAAACTATTCTACATATTTTCATGCTTGTATCAATTTAAGAAATTGTCATCTTTACAGCACGCAAATTCTTCATTTTTCATCAACGCAACAATCCATCTTTACACTTTGGCTTTACCGAAAGCTTCGGCCTTCATGCATTTATCTGGAAGTTTTTATTTTAAGCAAGGGTGAGCTCGATAACTCAGCAAGTCTAATAGTTATCACATAACACATAGTCACATTTTATCATGCTTCATGCATCTCATGCTTCATGCATCTCATACTTCATGCATCTCATACTTCATGCTTACATATCTCACGCATATCATGATTTGTATTTAAATCTAATGTTTCGTGCTTTTCATGCACAACATTTCTAATAACACACAGTTCAATATAAAACAAATGTATTTGCATATTATCACACTGAGGCACATTAACACATTATATCGCGTATTATCATACTAAAACACATCAATCCATGTTTACACATAACACATAACATAAGTAGAAGCAAGTTCTAAAAGATTTGCCTGCACCGGCATTTTACCATTACGCTATCCTCGGCGTCCTTCGCATGACCTACACCGTATGTGAGATCAATAAAGCATAATATTAGTCAACGATTAACTATAACTATTGGTTTTATTCTAAAAACCCTTCTCTAGCTTACTCCCTTCCGGACTCTTTGACTTAACTTATGTGACATCCTCAAATCCGGGTACTTATACCTCAGACTTAGTGCTCTCAATCTAAACATTCAAACACCTCCAAACAATATAAAATACCACTGCGGAAAATAAACATATGTTGTTTATTACCGAGGGTCTACTAGAACTCCCAAGGTTATTAACCTTATCCTTAATAGTTTACTCAACAATTAGTGCTAAGCTATATATTTTAGCTAGCACACAATCATCACGTAATACATATTAGTATCACATAACACAACTATTATGTTGTTTTAATGTCTCTTGACCGAATAAATTATATTAAATAATTTATTTGACTATTACTTAATAAATTATTTAATTAATCAAGACACATACATATTTGCCAAAAATACTAAACTGACTTATTATTTTATATTTTCTGCAAATCATTATAAAACTGATTTTCACGCACAGGGAAATTTTCCTGTAATTTTCCAGCTTCGTTTACTATTTTTAAATAGGCCAAAACTGCTCAAAACTGTAATATTTTTCAAAAATCGAAAATTTATCAGAAAAATCTGAAACTTTTCCGACAGCTTTATTATACCATACTTAACACCCTGTAAAACTTTCAGAATATTTAGAGTGTTAAAACCCAACTTATGGCAATTTCCATTTTTAAAACCGAAAACTTCACTCGGTCGCTGTGACCTCATCCGAAGTCGGAATGACTTCATTTTTGGACAGGAGCTTCATTTTGGTATATATTTTCATAATAGAGAAGATGAGAATTTTTAAAATCCGTTTGATGGTCCAAAACAATCCCGGAAATTTTTGGACTGTAGCTTTTCAACAGTTTTCGTGTTTGGACAGTTTTACGGGAAAAATCATTAAAAATCACTCGTAACTCGAAATCAAGTCAATCCAGTTGGGTTCTTTTCTAAACTCATAGATCTATCTCCCGGTGTCCTCGGATTTTTAATGTGAGTTACTGAAAAAAACTGCGACGCACCCGAAGTAGGCTGTCCAAATTAGGGTTTTTACACAACATTGTAACTTGATAGATCTAGGGTTTTCTAGGCATCTAAGGCCATGAATACATGTTTAAACCATGTTTAGACATCTACAAGGTATCTTAACATGTATTAACCATCATCATGCTTTAAAATCATTTTTGAACATGAAAGAGTTCACAAAACATCTTAAAACCCACTAAAAACACAAAAACCTAACTTCAAAACTTTAAATCTTATATCAACACATAGTTCACATTTTTCTCCATACAAATGATCACCTTATATCTTTGAATCCATCATGATCCCCACAAATCTAATATCTCCCACAACCAACCAAGATCAAAATAATATAAAAAAAATATACCCTAATAGATCTAAGGGTTTAAGACATTATACCTCCTTGATTTGGTTGAAATCTTCATTTTCCTTTCATCAAATGTGATGATCATCAAAGATCCACATAGATCCACCTTGACTCGGTGAGTTAAAGGTTAACTCACTCACAACTCATTCTTTTCTTCCTTGACTCAATGAGTCAACTCACTAGAACTCTCACACTTAATTAGAGAGCACTCTTGCAATTTTTCCAAAGTCTTTACAAATGAAATCTTGCATGCTATTTATAGGCTCCCAACATATACATACACAAGTTATATCTATATATTCTAACTAGCAATTGCTCCCATTTTCCAAGCTTGGTTCCTTTAATTTAGGGATATTTTGTTTTTAAAAAAAATAAAGTACAAGCCACACCATGCCTAGGTATGGCCTCACCAACAAGCCATACCTCCACCTTTTCATCTATTTTTGATTTATTTATTTATCTAACTTGTCAAAATATTAACCTTCTAGAAGCTTGATTAATTGATGACTTAATTGGACTATCATTTAATTGCTTGAACCACTAATCCTTCTTGTAATTCATCATCAATTGAGCCACTCTAATTTCTTGCAATAATCCATCTAATAGGGCTATTATATAAATCAACAAGTCTCCCAATTACATAAATCATTGGACTAATTAATTGGTCCATACTATTTATTAATCCCCCAATTAATAAAATACATCTTGGGCTCTAATAAACTAGCTTCCATTGGATTAACAATTAATATAATCCAATAACATAATCCAATTAAACTTTCCATGTAATGGGCTATAAATTAACTTTTTTATTGGGCCCTCAATTAAATACCCACATACGTGCAACATAATATGCACAAAATATTTTAATTTCTCTTCTAGCTTTGATTTAATTAAATTAATTAAATCATACTCCTTCAATCATCCTCATTGTCATATATGACAATCCTACAAGCTTTGATAATTAATTATCATAAGCTTAAGCCTTTTCTTGCCCACTTGATTTACTTCAATTAATTCCCTTGGCCTAGCTTCACTTAGTTAATATTAAAATAAATTAACTAATACGTCTTATGCAACACACATATAATTTTCATGAAAATTTATTTCATCCATATTTAATTAATATCTACAATATTAAATGCCACGTGAAAATACCGATCGTTACATTGATCCATCCACCATTCACTTAAGGGGTATTATAGTCGTTAGCCACCCTCTTATAAGGCACAACAATCATCTCCCAATTTTTTTTCATTATTCATTAGTTATTATTCATTACCAATTGGTTATTATACCTTAGCTATTAACCATTCTTGGTTTATACATTAAATATTGCCAATCATCTACAACGCTTAACTCAAACATGATTATTTCTTAACCACGGTCATACACAATTCATCTAACAAAAATTTTAAAGGACATTTCTTGTCCACCTTCTCATTTTGCATTTCTTATGCTTCAAATTTTTTGAAGAAAATTCTACGCGTATTCTCACATATTAAACCATATAGGTTTTTCTCAAATCATTATTTTGATTAAAATACATAATCATTTCTCCACACGTTTCTTCTCATCTCTAGGTTTTATACCTTAACTTTATGTTATTCACAATATCTATGCTTAATCTTCCTTATATAAGGATCACCAATCATAATCAACGCATTAATTATTTAATATTTCACATTTATTATTTTCGCAAATATTCGGGATATTACATATATTTGTTTATAGGCTCATTTGAATACTCTAACATTAGACATGAGCTAATATACTTTATTGTACAATAAAATAAGTTCTATATATATTTAAATATAAAAATATTGTGTTTTGCATGTTTTTCTGCATCTTACAATAATTCACGATATGATACACGACTCACGATACGATTCAGGGGTGCTCGATACATGATCCATAATTTCACAATTTAACAACTATTTAGCTGCCATCTTCAGTTTAAATGATAATTTTGTAGAATGAAATTATGGCCATGAGGTTTTCCATGATAAATGGATTTAGCTACAAGTGTCTGCTACCAGTATGTCTCTAAACATTAGGTTCATCTCCAACCAAATACGTTGTCTTGGTGAACATATATGGAGTTCATTTAATTTAAACTTTATAATGGTGTTCTATTTATCATTACGTTAAAATTAACACAATGAAGCAACAATGGAAGGACATATCAAGATAATTTTATGTACGATAACATGGTAAATTGTCATTTTTGAGAATGTTTCCAAGGCCGTATATCTAATTGGACATTTCAGATAAATTTTGACAGCCTTAACTATGTGCTTAAGCATACGATATGCTAACTCACACATTTAGAAGAGTCCATGTGAGATAAAAAATTTGTTTCGTATTAGTATTTGCCATTACACAAGTCGCTTGCCTGTGGTTTAGACATTGTTGCACACAATATATTTTGTTACAAACACCACCATATCAACACCTTGTTGTTAAGTTAAAAGTTCAATTATTTAGCTTTACCTTCCAAACTAACTATTCATGGTGGCACCTTATTTTCTTTTGAATAATCAAATTTAATAGGACCAAAAGTTATTTTGTTATACTTATCAAATTAATACTAATTAATATTGTGTACCTGAGACATTCTTTCAAAGGTTCTTGTAAATTGTAATGCTGCTGGTTTATTCTCTGTGCATGTAATGAGGAAACTAAGAAGTGGTGATACAGGAAGTTTGTCTGTATTTTTATTTGATAAGTTTAGCATATTATTCAAAAAGGTCTGCAATCCTGTCTCTTAACTTCAGTTTCATTGTTTAAAGTAAGTTACTTTCAAAGTTTTAATTGACTTTTGTATAATCTTTATTGCGTCGTGTTAGAATCTGATCACACACGCACACGATAATCAGTAAATAATCAACAAAAGCATATACGTGGTTCCCCAAGAATCGGGTAAGTCCACGGGAGTGTAAAGTGGAGGCTGTTTTATTGATGATGTTCCATATTCCCGGATTTTACAATTGAAAGTATCTTCTATTCCAACCCTATTATGCATTATAGCCTGAATACCCATATTCCGCTATGCTCCGCTCGGCACTGACCTTTTGTGATCTTTTCAGTTATGAGCCACAAGTTATAACACGTCGTCATAATTATTTGATTCCCTTTATTTATTCTCTTGAGGCCACTTCTGAACTAACTCAGCTTTTTGTCTGTTTCCTATTTACAGTTAAGTAACCTGCCTGTAGATTCTGAACTCTCATCTCAGTACACACGGCGTGGTTACAGGTATTTTGGATAGATAATTTCTTAATTGAATCTTTATTTAAGAGAGAATATCAAGAGTCAGGATTCATGCTTTCACCATTCTCATAGTCTTGCTGTCTAGGCATGTGGTCTGTTATATCAGAACCGCCTTTGAAGTTTGGGACCAATCAGCTTATCTTCACATGAACTTGCCAAAACATTTGTTGATCTCTTCTTTGGAAAGTTTCATTTTGAATGTAACACTTCTGCCATACCAGATTCATATAGGCATCGCCAATAGTTATGATTTTCTCTAAATCTGTAATGTTACGTTTGGATTGAGAGAATAAAATGAAAGAAGCAATAAAATGAAAAATAATGTATTAGAGGATTATTTTAGAGAATAAACTATTCTAGTGGAATGAAAATTCATTCCATCCCTTTGATTTTTATTCCATGTGAGAGGTGGTAGAATAAAATTCATTCTAATAGAACAGATATGTATGATAATTTTACCGTTATATTATACCACTTACTCCCACCAACAATCAAACATGTACTTGAAATTTCTTAAAATCATTTCATTCATTCCTCTATTCCATTCTTTCAATCCAAACGCAACATAAGGGTGTCAACAACAATAATCTTTATTTGATTCTGTAATAGATTGTATCAGCAAGAAGCATATATAAAATGAACCCACCATGTCTTTTCTAAGTTATTGTTTTTTTGTGAAAAATCAATTGTTTATATGTTTCGTAACAGATTCTATCAGCACTATGTAGCATATTTAAAATGAACACACCTTGTCTTTTCTGGAATTCAATGTTCTATCGCCATTTAATATCTCAAGTTTCGCACAACATTGGCTTTGAATATGGTCTATAAATTATAGCTTGGTGTTTTCTTTTTGATTCAGCGAAGGAAATGAGCTTAACAGTTTGATACCCAGTGATCTATATTACCATCTGCAAGGAGAGCTTGAAGGTTATCTGATTGACCATGTACCATTCAAGGAGCTCTCCCAGTGTCTTCTAGAATCAAATTTCTTGCAAATGTATCAGAAAAAGTATGACAGGGATCTTATAATTCAAGCAGAGGATGTGTACTTCTTTGACTGCAACCGTCTACGAGCAGATTTAGGATTAGATAGTGGGAATTTTTAGATTGGAAAGCATCTGAAGAAGTTGCAGAAATAATGTTCTTTCACTTGTAGGACGTGAATTCCATGCTGTTGCTTGCAAATTCAAAGCAATCAGCTTTAGAAGCTTTGACTGCCATTCTATCCTTGTATAATGAAGATGTGAGTACTCAGAATTCTGAATGCTGTCCCTACTGCTCATGTTTAAGTTTGACGTTTACATTCAAGTATAAGTGTAAAGTTGGGGTTCAAGTCTTGGTGTCAGATATATAAGATCACAGAATTGAAGCACCAAGGCTGAACATCAATTTTTTTTTTCCATTTTTTAGCGCGCACACATGGGTCAAATTATAGGAAGTTAGAAATATCAATATATTATAAATTTCAATCAGGCTCTGGGTGGTGGATAATTACTTAGACATGTTGAAGAATCAATATTTCTGTAGCCTTGTCAGTTGTCTGATAAAGGCCAGTCCATATTGCATTATCTAGATCTATGAAATCTATAACTGATTCCAGATCAGTAGATATATAGAAGTAAAAATGACCACTCAGCTCATTCATTGAGTTTTTTCTTTTTCTTCTTTCGGTTTGGGGGGGGGGGGGGGGGGGGGGGGGAAGCATTTTAACCTGGATTGGATAGTTAGATATATCATGCAAATTAACTTAAAGTTTGGCATCTCATGCAGTCACCTGAGAAGAAGGCTACAACTCCTGTGAAGATTCCTGAGAAACTAATTTTGTCTTCTGTAGAACACATATGTTAGTGTCTTCGTGCCACTATAGACTCGTTAATTAGCTCCAATTCATGATAATAGCGAACCCAAGGAGAATTACTTCTCCATCTTATGAGATCTATAAAGAAAAGACTCTCTCTACCGGTTTGTCTACTCATTCTAAAATCCTCAGGTTCTGGCCTTAGAGTGTTGAGTGACTTCAGGCGGTCAGTTAGCAGTGTTAGAGCAGCAATAAAGGTTTTACTTGTGTTGCTTCTCTTGTCAGTGGAGTTGAGTTGCACAAGTTCGCAATCAATCGAAATGAATGGGATGGAATCTGTTGAAGCCTATGTTGATGCATCTAATGCGAGTTTGGGCCTGTTTTATGCAACTTTATGGAACCTGCAGATTACTGTACCCTTTCACCGACTACAAAGGACTTTATACTAAAAAGTTTTTTGACACCTAACACATGCATGGTTTCCCATCATACAGAAACATCTGCAGTTGTTGCAGCGTGTAGTTCATAATCTTCAAGATAAAGTCTTTTATTTACATTTCCATTGTTGGGTTATAGACAAAAATCGGAGCGCCCATGGAGCGGATGACCCGATGGGTATAAATCACATTGTTCATTGTCTAGATACAATGAACATGTGATCATAACCTCTCCATTTAAGCTCTTGGGGGTTTCATGAGTTACATGCACGAGAGTTATATTGCTCTTAAACCTATTTGGGAGTTACATAGGTTACATGCTCTTAATTTCTTTGGGAGTTACATGAGCTACTCTTCTTAGAGTAGTATAAAAAGAGAGCAATGCTAATCATTTTACACACCAAGAAACCAAGTAACAAAAGCCATTTGAGAGCAATATAGAGAGTTTCATATAAGCCATTAGAATAGTCATTTTAAAGTTTGAAAGTTTGTAACTTCTTGAATTGTGAAAGATAATTTAGCACTCGTTTGTAGTCTAAATTATCGCTGAGAATATTGTTCGTTGTGCACGAGATTCTAGCCGTTCATTATTTTTCTATTCATTTCCACTGTATGTATGCTCTATATTATTACATTGGTATCAGAGTAGATGCGTGCGAAAATTTCGTGTAAAATGACTTTGTATTTTGGGAGAAAAATCAAACCCTAGTTGTTTTTGAAGTATTTGTTTTTTCAAAAACTGTTTTTCCACAGACACTGTATGAAAATTTTGATCACATGGTTGTGTAGAACTTTTCGATACGATTTCGTGGATATGTGGATCGCATTTTTTCGACTTAAAATGAGAAAGTTATGTCCATTTTAAAAAAAATGTACTAAACTGTAATTTGCCATCTGAAAACCCTAGATGAAGGTTAAAGACGATGACGTGGCAGCCACGTCAGCAACATGTGTCAGACACATCAGCACTGCGTGGAAGCTCTGTCATCGCCACGTGGCAGACACGTCATCTGCCACGCCAGCGCCACGCCATCAGTGGTCCCAGTTTGACTGCCATGTGGACAAATTAGATGGTGACATGTGGCAGATGGTTACAAAATATTTGGAATATTTAAATGTTTTTTCAAGTTTGTAAAAGCATACTAGGGATTAAATACATGCTAGAAACACATATATATATGCTTGAACGTAGTGGGAGAAATTTAAGAAAATAAAACTTTTGTTTAAATCTTAAATTCAATGTATATTTTTGCGCTAAATAAACTATAATAAAATAGTTAAATATACATACAAATTGTGATTCCCAAGCTTAGCAAAGTTTCCTTTTTGTGTTTATACTTTGATTATTTTAAGAAGTTTATGTTATGCAGCAAAGATAAGTTAATACTGTGGTGAACTCTTAAAAGTTTTCTAATAAAGTTCTCTCGATTATTTAGATGGCTTCAAAACAAATTATTGCCGATCTTAATAAGGGTAACAAATTCGATGGGGATTGTGACGCTCCCAAATCTAGGCCTACACAACCCAAACATGAGTCGTCAAAAGACTACAACAAAATTATTACAACAAAGCACAACGTACAACAATACAGTGTATAATAATACACAACTAAGTCTTCACTATTATTGCCACACTATTTTACAACACGTGAAGACTACGACAGCTATTCCTCGGACTCTCACTCCATCCCCCGGCTAGACCCTGTTACGTTTTCATCTCCTGTTGAAAAACAATGGAACAAAAGAAAGGGTGAGCTCAAATAGCCCAGTAAGAAATATCATGACTAAGATAATGACGAATAAATTATCATTAGCCTTCAATAGTTGAGTTCTTGATAGAATACAATAGACTACAAGGTTTATATCAAAAACTGTAGTTAAATTCTTAAACAATGTTCAGATCAATAATAGCAGCGGAATGATCAATCTATTAGAAGAATAATGCAGACTATAATGTCCACTCGCTTCTCTTTTTTGTAAAAATATCATCAACTTTTATCATCTGAAACACCATTAGTCATGATAATAAAAATTCACAGTTCCTGATCATAATCATGCAGATCAACAGTTCATATTTGCACTACGGGCCAAAGACATTTAATATAACACTAACGGTCATGATTATACCAGATTCAGCCTTTGGTCATAATCATACCAATCAACAGTTCATCTTTGCACTACGGGCCAAAGACATTCAATATAACACCAACGGTCATGATTATACCAGATTCAGCCTTTGGTCATAATCATACCAATCAACAGTTCATCTTTGCACTACGGGCCAAAGAGAACATTCACCACGTGCCATAAAAGACACCGAACAGATGTATCGCATTTAACCTAGTATATCGCCTTTAACCTATCATCTGTTCAACAATTATATCACATCTGTGCCCCCGGCCACAGATATTCACAACAACTTGATTCTTGATGAGTAATACAAATAACAGTGATACAAATGATGAACAGAAGAACAGGATAATCAATAAGTATCAGAAGTTTACTTTGTGCAGATTCAAATAATGTCCAAATTGCCAACATGATGTGGAGTGAAATTTAAAAATGATATTCAAGATCCACAGTTCAGAATAACGATCACAGTTCAAATAGAAATATTCAGAAAATAGGAAGGTTCAGTTGGAATAATGAAATTCAACTATTATGGAACATATAATATTTTCAGGAATTATAGAAACAATAGTTCCATAATAAGTTTCGATTTAGGTGTATGAAAGAAAATAATATCCCTTACCGTAGCAGGTTTGATTAACAAAAGGTGAAGGAAATTAATATCCCTAACCATAGTAATTTTGAATAATGGAAGATGAAAAAGATGGTATCCCTTATGAGTATAAAGGAAAATGATATCACTTACGAATATGGAATAAAAGTGTCATGTGATAATTCGTGTAGACAAATTATTTCCACACGAGACAAATAAAAAGGGTTATTCACCAACAGGCGGTAATCCGCGCCGTAAGGTTATTCCCATCAATTTGAATACGAAAAGTTATTCACCAAACAGGCGATAATCCGCGCTGTAAGGTTATTCCCATCAATTTGAATACGAAGAGTTATTCACCAAACAGGCGATAATCCGCACCGTAAGGTTATTCTCAAAGATTAATAAGGAATGAATACAAAAGGTTATTCACCAACAGGCGGTAAACCGCGCCGTAAGGTTATTCCCACAATTTAATACATGGAAATAAATGGCACAAGAAAGAAACAATATTATTTTCGAGAATCAAAGAATGATAATCCCTTCAAGTAAGAAAGAAAATAATATCCATTTATGATGATGAAAAGAGTGATACCCCTTACCGTAGTAAGTTAGAATATGAAAGAAGATAATATTCCTTACCACAGTAAATTTAAGAGTGTGAAAAGAATAATATTCCTTACCGTAGTAAGTTTAAGAGTATGAAAGAAAATGAAATTCCTTACCTTAACACGTGACTGGATATTGATTTAAATGAGGTTGATCAACCTATATATTTATAATAAAATTAGTAATTACCACATATAAATTTCAAGGTGTATGATAATTCATATATTATGAACTATCAAAATTATATATATTTAACATAATTTTTGTAGAATAATATAACTACTTTAAAATAGTTTTTAAAATAATATTCCAAAATAAATCTTCCAAATAAAGCTTTTAAAAATGAATCTTCTCAAAGAAGAGTCTTCTAAAGGAAGATTTGTGAATATCGTGAAAAATAGAAATTTATGAAATTACTACTCTTTAATAAAAGACTTACTTGAAAAATTCTTGCACTCCTTTTGGCTTTCAAACTCTCAAAATAACCTTACTATGCTCAAAATTCTCTCACAATAAACTTATAGAAAAATTTATGTATTTTAGATATGATTTTCTTATTCAGCGAAGGGGCCTATTTATAGCAAATGAAGTTACTATGCGTAGCACGCCGGGGAAGGAAAAATTGGGGGGCTGCGCCTCCCCCCCGGCTGCGCAAACGTTTTTAAAAATTTTTCAATACTTGAACAGTAACTTTGCACAGTAACTTTAAAATTTTCAAAATGTGAACAGTATTGAACAGTAACTTTTGTCGGCAGATGAACAGTGACTTTCCCGAGATGAACAGTAACTTCCGTCAGTGAATAGTAACTTTTTCGAGAATGAATACTGAACTCCGGGAGTGAATAGTAACTTTTTTTTAAAAACATAATACTATTTATTTATTTATTTATATCTTTTTTTCTTAATAAAATAAATATCTTTTTATTATAATATTGTCTAATAAAAGTACCAATTAGTAATACGACAATTAACATAATGCTACCATAGTGATAACAATAATTCAAAATAATGCAATGACTACTGTGTCAATTATCAGATCAATAATATGAATTACTATGCATTTGTTACTGTGACAATTATTGGTTTAATAATGCAACATGTCGTGTAGTAACAATAATGCAAAATACTGTGTAGCAACAATAATTGAATTGATAATATAAAATATTATGCAGTGACAATTATCGATGAAAAGATGCGTAACAGTTACGGTGTCAATAATATGAGACACTATGCAATACCGTGTGCTACACTGAAATACCATAAATTACCGTATGCTACTATTCTTTTATCACCAGTATTTTAACAGTTAACACCATTGACTATTTTTATTTAAAAAGGTTACTTTTGTCGTTTTCTATATCCGACAAATATTCCGTTGTGGGGTCCACCAATAATTTGTTATTTCGGCGCCGTCGTACGGCACGAATATTCCCCGACCAAACGAGTATTCCCCGACAAAGCGAATATTGTCCGACAAAATAAAATTTGCACATAACATCTTTAACTTTCAATTTTGTTAATTTAACCACTTACTGTTTCAGGAAAAATATATACGAAGAAAAATTAAATTTTATATTTCATAAAATTCGGGGTCTTACAACCTCCCCTCCTTATGAAATTTCGTCCCCGAAATTGACGTACCTGGCATTTCGAAGAGGTATGGATACCTAGATTTCATCTCAGATTCTAGCTCCCAGGTCATTTCCTCAATATCTTGGTTCCTCCATAAAACCTTAACTTGAGGTATAACCTTTGAGCGTAAGATCTGATCCTTCTTATCTAAGATCTTAACAGGTACCTCCTCGTACGTTAAATCCTCCGCTATAACGTCCGGTTCTAACTCAATGACGTGGTTTGGGTCCTTCACATATTTACGTAACATAGATATGTGAAAAACGTTATGGATGCGAGACATACTTGGTGGTAGGGCTAGTCTGTAGGCTACGATTCCTACTCGATCGAGGATTTCAAATGGGCCAATAAATCGAGGGTTAAGCTTTCCTTTCTTTCTGAATCTCGTAACTCCTTTCCATGGAGAAACACGTAAGAATACATGATCTCCGACGTTGAATCTTTCATCTCTCCGATGAAGATCGGCATAACTCTTTTGTCGTTCTTGTGCGGTCTGTATTCGTTGTCGGATCATTTGGATCTTTTCTGTTGTCAAGCGTACCAACTCGGGTCCCAACAGTTTTGCTTCTCCTACCTCATTCCAACATACTGGAGAGCGACACTTGCGTCCATATAAAGCCTCGAATGGAGCCATACCTATACTTGCTTGGTAACTGTTGTTGTAAGAAAATTCCACCAATGGCAAGTACTTATCCCAACTTCCTTTGAAATCTAGTACGCAAAGTCTTAAAAGATCTTCGAGGGTCTGAATCGTCCTTTCCGATTGTCCGTCCGTTTGAGGATGGTATGCAGAACTGAATAGTAGCTCAGTGCCCATAGCTTTTTGTAGACTGATCCAAAAGCGTGAAGTGAATCTAGGATCTCGATCAGAAACTATGGAAACTGGCATGCCATGCAATCTCACGATCTCATTTATGTACATACCGGCAAGACGTTCAAGTGAAAAGTTTTCTCGTATAGGCAAGAAATGAGCGGATTTGGTCAATCTATCTACGATGACCCAAATTGCATCTAAGCCTTGAGAAACTTTGGGAAGACCTGTCACGAAATCCATATTGATGTGTTCCCACTTCCATTCGGGAACCTCAAGTGGTTGTAATGGACCCTTAGGTACTTGATGCTCTGCCTTGACACGTTGACAAGTTAGGCACCTTGAGATAAACTCTGCAATCTCCCTTTTCATATTGTTCCACCAAAATGTATGTCGAAGATCTCGATACATCTTGGTACCTCCTGGGTGGATTGCAAATGGCGTGTTGTGTGCCTCCATCATGATTTTATGCTTCAATTCAAGATCGTTAGGAACACATAGTCGAGAGTTGACTCGAAGTATTCCTTTCTCGTCGATTCTTGCTTCGGGAATGACACCTTCTTGTACTTTCTTCATCATGTTCATCAGTTCCGGATCGGTAGCTTGCGCAGCTTTAATTTTATCGATTAAAGCCGGTTCTACTCGCACGTGAGCAATCTTCGAGTGGGTCCCTAGTGTCTTTAGCTCTATCTCCATCTTTTGCAAGTCGTACAAAATACGTTTTTGTGTTGTCAGCAGTGCACTTGTACTCGCATAAGATCTTCTGCTCAAAGCGTCAGCTACAACGTTCGCCTTTCCCGGGTGATACTGGATTGTGTGGTCGTAATCCTTCAACAGCTCAAGCCAACGTCGTTGTCGCATGTTAAGTTCCTTCTGGGTGAAGAAATACTTGAGACTTTTATGATCCGTATAGATATCCACCTTTTCTCCGTACAAGTAGTGTCTCCAGATCTTCAATGCGAAAACGACTGCTGCCAACTCTAGATCATGAGTAGGATAATTTTTCTCATAATCTTTGAGTTGTCGAGAGGCATAGGCTATAACCTTTCCATGTTGCATAAGGACACAGCCTAGACCTTTGCCTGAAGCATCGCTATATATGACGAATTCTCCTGATCCTGATGGAATGGTCAGAACAGGAGCTGAAACCAGTCTCCTCTTGAGTTCTTGGAAACTTTTCTCGCATTCCTCGCTCCATATGAATTTTGTACTAGAACGAATGATACCGATATCTTTCAATCTCTTGGCGTTCTATGGGAGCCATTTGGTATGGGACTTTAAAAATGGGCTTAGTGTCGGGTTCAAGATCGATACAGAATTCAATTTCACGGTTTGTGGGTAAGCCAGAAAGTTCCTTAGGAAAAACGTCAGGAAACTCATTAACAATGGGAATATCATTCAAGTTTGACGTATTTTTGTTCAAATCAGTGACATGAGCTAAAAAGGCTTGACATCCGTTTTTCAATAAACGAATGGCTTTATGGCTAGAAATAACAGTTATAGATTTCAATGGTTTAGTTGCTTGAATTTGCATGACAGGTTGATTAGGAATATGAAAACTAATAATCTTATGAAAACAATCAATTTTAGCATGATGGGTAGTCAACCAATCAATTCCTAAAATCATATCAAATTCATGCATCTCCAAAGAAATAAGGTCAACAGGTAATGTGAGGTTGTTGATTTGAACTAGGCAAGATTTATAGACAGTAGATGTAATGGTCATTTCTCCTAATGGGGTTTCAACTGATAAGTCAAAGTCCAAATTTTCAGGAGTTAAGTTTAAACGCTGAGCACATGCAGGTAAGATAAAAGAATGGGTAGAGCCAGTATCTAACAAAGCGTAGACTTCACGAGAATTTATGAATAGCTTACCGGTTATCACCTCATTCGGTTTCTTGACTGTTATCGTCAAATCGAATCCCGAGCACTTCATTCGGATCTTCACGTATTTCAACCATGGGAATACCACTAAATAATTCTCTAACGAACTGTTTCTCGGATTCCTCAACTTCATCAGTGGTAACGTACCAATGATTTCTATAAGAATAGTATTTTCGATAGACTGCAGTTTCCACGATAGTGACTAACTTAACTTGAATTCCTCTAAATTGTAGCGCCCAAAAGTATAGAAACATCATTTTTAAATAATCTTGAAAATCATAGCTAGAACACCATAAATCCCAAAGACTTATATGAAACGTCCATATATTCTGATCCTTTGTTATCGAGCATAACCAGGTGATATGATTCTCCCAATTAGTGAGCAGATTAAAGGCAATAATTTCCGTAAGTTCATTACATCCTTTAATTGCTTCTAAGAACGGATCTGGAACGACTGTAGTAGAGCTTTCACCTTCATCCTTATTGGATAGAACACGCATAATTTTTGCCTTAGGCAAAAGATTCAACTCTGAGTTTGAAGGAAGATTATTCGTCGACTCTTGATTCGCAGCTACATTTGTTTCGGGCATTTCATAGTTAACCTCCTGATTTCCAGATGCCATACCTAACTGTGGTCACAAAATAATTGTTAGTTCAAACAAACTGACTCATCACTTCATGTCCCTATATTCAAATCAACTCATTAGATAATAAAATATAATTTAGGTGGGACACACTAGTGACCGATTCTATTTGTCTCTCCCCTCCTAATTCTAACCCCAGATCTCCATTAAAGACCAAATCCCTAAGCTCTGATACCAACTGTGACGCCCCCAAATCTAGGCCTACACAGCCCAAACTTGAGTCGTCAAAAGACTACAACAAAATTATTACAATAAAGCACAACGTACAACAATACAGTGTATAATAATACACAACTAAGTCTTCACTATTATTGCCACACTATTTTACAACACGTGAAGACTACGACAGCTATTCCTCGGACTCTCACTCCATCCCCCGGCTAGACCCTGTTACGTTTTCATCTCCTGTTGAAAAACAATGGAACAAAAGAAAGGGTGAGCTCAAATAGCCCAGTAAGAAATATCATGACTAAGATAATGACGAATAAATTATCATTAGCCTTCAATAGTTGAGTTCTTGATAGAATACAATAGACTACAAGGTTTATATCAAAAACTGTAGTTAAATTCTTAAACAATGTTCAGATCAATAATAGCAGCGGAATGATCAATCTATTAGAAGAATAATGCAGACTATAATGTCCACTCGCTTCTCTTTTTTGTAAAAATATCATCAACTTTTATCATCTAAAACACCATTAGTCATGATAATAAAAATTCACAGTTCCTGATCATAATCATGCAGATCAACAGTTCATATTTGCACTACGGGCCAAAGACATTTAATATAACACTAACGGTCATGATTATACCAGATTCAGCCTTTGGTCATAATCATACCAATCAACAGTTCATCTTTGCACTACGGGCCAAAGACATTCAATATAACACCAACGGTCATGATTATACCAGATTCAGCCTTTGGTCATAATCATACCAATCAACAGTTCATCTTTGCACTACGGGCCAAAGAGAACATTCACCACGTGCCATAAAAGACACCGAACAGATGTATCGCCTTTAACCTAGTATATCGCCTTTAACCTATCATCTGTTCAACAATTATATCACATCTGTGCCCCCGGCCACAGATATTCACAACAACTTGATTCTTGATGAGTAATACAAATAACAGTGATACAAATGATGAACAGAAGAACAGGATAATCAATAAGTATCAGAAGTTTACTTTGTGCAGATTCAAATAATGTCCAAATTGCCAACATGATGTGGAGTGAAATTTAAAAATGATATTCAAGATCCACAGTTCAGAATAACGATCACAGTTCAAATAGAAATATTCAGAAAATAGGAAGGTTCAGTTGGAATAATGAAATTCAACTATTATGGAACATATAATATTTTCAGGAATTATAGAAACAATAGTTCCATAATAAGTTTCGATTTAGGTGTATGAAAGAAAATAATATCCCTTACCGTAGCAGGTTTGATTAACAAAAGGTGAAGGAAATTAATATCCCTAACCATAGTAATTTTGAATAATGGAAGATGAAAAAGATGGTATCCCTTATGAGTATAAAGGAAAATGATATCACTTACGAATATGGAATAAAAATGTCATGTGATAATTCGTGTAGACAAATTATTTCCACACGAGACAAATAAAAAGGGTTATTCACCAACAGGCGGTAATCCGCGCCGTAAGGTTATTCCCATCAATTTGAATACGAAAAGTTATTCACCAAACAGGCGATAATCCGCGCTGTAAGGTTATTCCCATCAATTTGAATACAAAGAGTTATTCACCAAACAGGCGATAATCCGCACCGTAAGGTTATTCTCAAAGATTAATAAGGAATGAATACAAAAGGTTATTCACCAACAGGCGGTAAACCGCGCCGTAAGGTTATTCCCACAATTTAATACATGGAAATAAATGGCACAAGAAAGAAACAATATTATTTTCGAGAATCAAAGAATGATAATCCCTTCAAGTAAGAAAGAAAATAATATCCATTTATGATGATGAAAAGAGTGATACCCCTTACCGTAGTAAGTTAGAATATGAAAGAAGATAATATTCCTTACCACAGTAAATTTAAGAGTGTGAAAAGAATAATATTCCTTACCGTAGTAAGTTTAAGAGTATGAAAGAAAATGAAATTCCTTACCTTAACACGTGACTGGATATTGATTTAAATGAGGTTGATCAACCTATATATTTATAATAAAATTAGTAATTACCACATATAAATTTCAAGGTGTATGATAATTCATATATTATGAACTATCAAAATTATATATATTTAACATAATTTTTGTAGTATAATATAACTACTTTAAAATAGTTTTTAAAATAATATTCCAAAATAAATCTTCCAAATAAAGCTTTTAAAAATGAATCTTCTCAAAGAAGAGTCTTCTAAAGGAAGATTTGTGAATATCGTGAAAAATAGAAATTTATGAAATTACTACTCTTTAATAAAAGACTTACTTGAAAAATTCCTGCACTCCTTTTGGCTTTCAAACTCTCAAAATAACCTTACTATGCTCAAAATTCTCTCACAATAAACTTATAGAAAAATTTATGTATTTTAGATATGATTTTCTTATTCAGCGAAGGGGCCTATTTATAGCAAATGAAGTTACTATGCGTAGCACGCCGGGGAAGGAAAAATTGGGGGTCTGCGCCTCCCCCCCGGCTGCGCAAACGTTTTTAAAAATTTTTCAATACTTGAACAGTAACTTTGCACAGTAACTTTAAAATTTTCAAAATGTGAACAGTATTGAACAGTAACTTTTGTCGGCAGATGAACAGTGACTTTCCCGAGATGAACAGTAACTTCCGTCAGTGAATAGTAACTTTTTCGAGAATGAATACTGAACTCCGGGAGTGAATAGTAACTTTTTTTAAAAAAAATAATATTATTTATTTATTTATTTATATCTTTTTTTCTTAATAAAATAAATATCTTTTTATTATAATATTGTCTAATAAAAGTACCAATTAGTAATACGACAATTAACATAATGCTACCATAGTGATAACAATAATTCAAAATAATGCAATGACTACTGTGTCAATTATCAGATCAATAATATGAATTACTATGCATTTGTTACTGTGACAATTATTGGTTTAATAATGCAACATGTCGTGTAGTAACAATAATGCAAAATACTGTGTAGCAACAATAATTGAATTGATAATATAAAATATTATGCAGTGACAATTATCGATGAAATGATGTGTAACAGTTACGGTGTCAATAATATGAGACACTGTGCAATACCGTGTGCTACACTGAAATACCATAAATTACCGTATGCTACTATTCTTTTATCACCAGTATTTTAACAGTTAACACCGTTGACTATTTTTATTTTAAAAGGTTACTTTTGTCGTTTTCTATATCCGACAAATATTCCGTTGTGGGGTCCACCAATAATTTGTTATTTCGGCGCCGTCATACGGCACGAATATTCCCCGACCAAACGAATATTCCCCGACAAAGCGAATATTGTCCGACAAAATAAAATTTGCACATAACATCTTTAACTTTCAATTTTGTTAATTTAACCACTTACTGTTTCAGGAAAAATATATACGAAGAAAAATTAAATTTTATATTTCATAAAATTCGGGGTCTTACAGGGATAATTATGATGTTTGGCATCGTAAGGTCCGCATGGTCCTTGAGGAGTTGGAAGTTGAAGAGACTTTAATAACTAAATAAACGAAACCCACTGACAATGATGCTGAGAATGCTGATAAGCTTGCTGCATTTGAAAATTGGCGCAAGAAAGATAGAATTGCTCGCATCACTCTTTTAAGCAGTATGAACAATGAATTCTTGTTTGAATACGAAGAGTACTCAACTGCTTATGAGATGTGGGAAGCTCTCAAAACCAAATTCGGAGGCACCTCACTGACTAGGTTGCGCGGCTTAACTATCAGGTTTGATGGTTATAAGAAGGAGGCTGATCATTCAATGAAAAAACACCTTCAAATAATGTCAAACATGATTCGAGAGTTAAAGGCTGCTGGCAATGACTTGTCGGATGAGTAGCAGATATCAGTTGTGGTTCGCTCACTCCCAGATAGTTGGGAACATATGCGGGTTAATATGACTCACAACCTGAATATCAGAAACTTTGACGATATTCGGCGTCACTTGGAGATTGAGGCTGAGCACTTAGAAGCTGCTAGGCCATCCAAGGCATATGTTGCTGAGTCCAGTTCTCACAAAGGGAAACTCAGGCGAAAGAATAATGGAAAGAAAGTTGCTGCTACCCCTGCTCCGGTGCCTAACAAGGCAGCAAATGCAGGTGACAAGAGAAAAAAAGGAAAAAGATGTGGCAAGAAAAACAAGGCCAAGATGGCCTGCTACAACTGTGGCAAGATGGGGCACTTCGCTTGTGAATGCACTGAGCCGAAGAAGGTACTTCCTAGTTTTGATCAAACTATGTGTAATGTTACTTCTAATACTTTTGTTGCTCAATCTCTCCATATGTGGATTGTAGATTCCGGAGCAATGGACCACATAGCAAGAGATCGAGCTGGGTTCGAAGAGTATCGTCGCATTCCAGCTGACAGAAAAGTATACATGGGGAATGACTCTAGTGTGGACGTGTTAGGAATTGGCACTTACAAACTAGAAATGCGAGGATGCTCAGCATTAATTCTGCATGATGTACTTTATGCGCCGGATGTTCGGCAGAATTTATTTTCTGTTCTTGCTAGTCTTAAATATGGTTTTTCTGTGGTTTTTGAGAAAGAACGAGTTATTATTTCTCATGGGACAAATATTTATAGTTTTGGTTTTATTAATAATGGTTTAATGGTTTTGGATATCATTAATTCTAGTTGTAATATTGATGATTCATATACTTATCTTACTTCTGTTGAGAGTGAACATAATAGTTCAATTAAATGACATACTAGATTGGGCCATATTGGACAAGACATGATGACCAGGTTAGCTCGAAAAGGTCTTCTAGGCCTGTAATGTCTACAAAATTTTAAATTTCATTTTAAATAAATTATGAATTTATTTATTAATGTAATGAATATTCTATGAACTATTTTAAATCTTGATGCGATTAAATTAGTAAATTAGTAATATATTTGGATTAAATTAAAGGGAGTCCAACTAATGAGATAATTAAATTAGTGGACTAATCTAAGAATATTAATATCAATAAATTGATAAGATCTTAGATTAATTAAATATCCAATTAAATTGAATATAGCAAGTCTAATTGGATTATATATAAATTAATTAATAAAATTATTAATTAATGGTAATGGGTATTTTAAATTGGCCCAAGTATTTAAATTGCATCAACCCCAAGTCTAGTTGCTAATTAACCATCCAATTGGGCCACAAACCAATTGTTCAATTAACTAAGTAAGTAGCAGCCCAGCCCAAGCAGCAAAACATAACCCGGTAGAAAATTAGGAGTGACACGTATTTTGGGACAAAGTTTCAGGAGCAGAGCATGCGCAGGAGCTCGGCTCAAGAAAGCAACAGCTTGTTGGCAAAAGAAGGGAGCAAGTCAGGCATAGGGGGGCTATAGAGTCCATGTATCAGAGTTTTGTCTAAAGCTTGGGATAGTATATTTCTTATACCAGCCATTATTTCTCCTTCCCGTCCATTTGCAGAGAGAAAACAGAGAGCAAAGAAGCAAAAATAGTGAGAAAAAGGAACATAACAAAGTAACTCTTGAGTGTTTGATCTAGGAAGCTCAAGGAAGGCTCTTGGATGTCCAATACCTTTGTCACATACTTCGGGAGGAAGAGAATGCCAATCATTAGATCACAAAGGTAGTACACATCTCAAAGTTTCAGTTTTATGCTTCCATGGCCATGCTTTGTGCTTTTTATGATAGGAAGCTAGATTAAGAGCTTTAAGTGATCATATTCATGCTAGAGTAGTAAATGTATGTTTCAATAAGCTTATCATGTGTTATTATGCACATCTACGTGGTTAAAATTGAAAGAGTGCATAAAACCACCTATTTCGGAAAAACTGTGTAAGTTAGTGTGGTTTAAGGCCTTATATATCTAAGCCCTTCAACTTGTTTGGGATGGTTATTATTTTTCCTTGACAGACCTATGAGTTTAGAAGAAACCCCAATTTGAATCACCAAAAGTTATGGTGTATACTTTTAGTTATGATTTTTCTACCAAAACAGTCCATTTTATAGTACTGTTGAGAGTAGTTTGATAATTTTGATATTTAATGCTTCTGAAAAATTATTTGAAAAATACTATGGGGTAAAGGATCAAGGTATGAGTCCATAAGATCCGACCGTGCATGATTTTGAGGTGTATAGCTCATTCTAACCAAAGTACATCCGGATGCACTAAGAACTAGAAAATCTGGAAAACTCCTGCTTAGATTTTGGACTCTACAATTTTGACTCTACGACCTCACTCTACGATTTTGACTCTACGACCTCACTCTACGATTTTGACTCTACGATCTCACTCTACGATTTTGACTCTACGACCTCACTCTACAATTTTGACTCTACGACCTCACTCTACAATTTTCACTCTACGATTTTGACTTTACGACCTCACTCTACGATTTTGACTCTATGACCTGCACTCTACGACAGAACGATGTAGGTGCAATATAATGCCAGTAGTGAACTGTGAATAGTAAACTAAAATAGTTAATTATTTATTAAATAATAAGTAAAGATAATTGATCAATATTAAATGATGATTAAAAGAAAGATAAATACAATTAATTAATTATTATTTAACTAACATTAAATAATAATTTAAGAAGAGTTGAAGTCAATAAAGTGATTATTTATTATTTAATGGGGATTGAATAATAAGTAAAGGTATTTAATCATTGTTTAACATTAAATAATGATTAAAGAGTAATAAAGGTAATTAATTAATTATTATTGGATGAAATAATAATTAAAGAAAGATAAGATAAAATAAAGTAATTGCCTATTATTTAACTTATAATAGGTAAGGATAATTAACAAATTGTTATTTAATTAATAATAATTAGAGAGAAGAATAGGTAACAAATTAATTTTATTTAACTAATGTTAAATAATAATTAAAGGAAATTGAAACTAATTAGTTAATTATTTATTATTTTATTAAATAATAAATAAGGTAATTAATAATAATTAACTATTATTGAATAGTTAAGGTTATCATGTAATAATTTATTATTAAATGATAAAAAAGGAAGTCAAGGAAAATATTTGCTAATTAAATTAATAATTGGAATAACCAAGAAATTATGATAGATTGTTTAGGGGTTTAAATGCTATGAGATAATTAAATCATTAACCTTAATTCGGTGAATATTTTACTGAGGTTATACGATGTGAAATTGTATGATACTCCAAGGTGTTTATGTGATAGTAAACTTAAATACTTAAGTGAAGCAATTATGTGTTGTTCTAATTATTAGGCCAACATTTTCAATGTTAGGTCTTCAAGGAAAGTTTAAATTAAGCGAAGTAGACGTAATTCGCGCACCAGGCAAGTTCCTTAACCTCACACAACTCTATATTGTGAAAGTTTTCAAATTATATTTATTGCAAGTTCCCTAACTCAAACTAGAGTTATACTTTCAAATTATATTTCAGGTGGTTTAATTATTCCAAGATTATTCCACATCGATATTACCTTTGACATTCGCACATAGTGCATGTTGGATTCAAGTTCTATTATCGAACTGTCATATATTTAAAGTTCTTGCATTCATGAAGTGTTTAAGAAATAGCCTATGCTAATTGATTCAGCTAAACATTGAATATTAATATAAAAGCTATCCAAACTAGTAGTTGGTAAGGATTCTTGTACTGAGAGAACAAACCCTAAATTGGGGAAAATATAAGTGTCGGTCATCCGATACAGTCAGAGTTTAATGTTATGCATACACATGGTGTACTAGAGGCTGATCTCATCGGGTACAACTGACGGTTATAAAAGGGTCAGTCAAATGACTGATGTTGCCTTGGCGTTCATGGTCTATTGGACCACTCAGAAATCAATAATCAAGTATTCATTGTTTCATCTAAGTCTTGATTACATTGTTCAGTTATTAATCAACTCTTCAATTATTCATTTGAGTACTGATCATGTTATTCAGTTTTATCATTGAGCCTACATTATTAAAACAACTCGATTATTACTTCGATTCATTCATGATATATTATATTGTTCATTTAAAACTTGCTGAGCAAGCTAGTTGCTCACCCTTGCTATATCATATATATATCACATTTCTACAAAAAAATTCCAAACTACTGGCAAAAAAATTCCAAAATCTCTATCACATTTGCATATATTGTGAGGTATATATATATATATACCTTAATATTCTACTGCAACGGACGACGGCGACGGAGGGGCAACGGACGGCGGCAACGGAGCTGGCCACGGACGGCAGCAACAATCGACGGCGGCAACGGATGGAGGGGTGGGCCGGAGGTGATGTGAGGTCGGTCGGAGGGGCCGGAAGGGAGAGAGACAACGTTGAGAGAGAGAGAGAGAGAGAGCGACAGCAAGAGAGAGAAAGAAGTAATAAAACTGAAGCGGCTGGGGGAAAAAGACGATGAAAAGGGTTTTAAGTTATTTTCGACGGAATATTCCGTCGACATTAGGTCTGTCGAAAAGAAACTAAATTCGACGGATATTCGGTCGATTATGTGTGCCTATTCCGTCGAGCTTATATTGGCTGGATGCTGGAATTTTGGCGCCAACGGGGACCTATAATATCGACGGAATTCCGTCAACTATAACTTATTATCGACGGAATTGAATTCGACGGACTATTCTGTTGTAATTAGGGTATTCTCGACAAATTAATTCCGTCGGAGATAATTCCGTCGGAATTGAGCATTTTTCTTGTAGTGATATAGAGAGTTTCATATAAGCCATTAGAATAGTCATTCTAAAGCTTAAAAGTTTGAAACTTCTTGAATTGTGGAAGATAATTCAGCACTCGTTTGTAGTCTAAATTATCGCTGAGAATATTGTTCGTTGTGCACGAGATTCTAGCCATTCGTTGTTGTGGGCATACGCTTCAAAGGTAATCGGAAAGATGTAATTATTTTTCGATTCATTTCCGCTGCATGTATGCTCTATATTATTACACCCATAATACTCAAAGAGGAGGAGTTCGAGTGGTACACGAAGCCATCATTTGTCAATAGCGGTTTGCTCGGTCTCCTCTTGGTTGTGGCTTAGATCCTAGGTTTTCTAATGTATCATCTAGAATGGGACTTGCGATCAAGGATCGACCAACTGAAAACACTAATCTGGCTCAGACATGTTTCTCCGACCTTGCAGCTATACAGATATATAGAATTGCATTTCTTCTTTTGAAATTCTTGTATCTAAAAAAATAAAATTATTTTCTTGCTCTTCCTTAAATAAGTAGATTTATCTTGTATTTGGAAATCTTTCCTGTGGCCTTTGTTCGGTTGTAGTGGGGTCGAATTGGAGTACGATTTATGCTGCACGTCTCCAAGGCCAAGCCATGCTAAGTTCATCTATTAAAATAAGTAGTAATAAAAAGTTGTATAAGCGTGACATAATTTTATTTGGAATTCGGTTATTTATTAGTGTTTTTTGCGTTTGAGATGATAGTATTTTGAAGCACTTTCGAATATCTAAATGCATATATTATTTTTAGTACGTACTCTAAGTACTGTATTTATAAATTGAATAAATTATTTTTAAAAAATTATTTTGGTTCAATTAAATAAAAAAAATAAAAGGTCAGTTAGTCATGGATCAAGATGACCACCGTATACGTGCATGTCCAGGTGTCTTGTTAAGAGATAGATAGGCTACGATAGTCCATCACTCAGCTGATTTCTCCTCCACTTTTGCCGAATAATGAAACGCATATACCACGTGACCCGTAGTCTAACTAACCTAACCATGGTTAAATAGTAACAACTCCCCGTCACCATTCCCATATGTCGATCGATTCCCTACACTTGTCTACTTTCAACGGCTAAGATCTACTTCCCCCTATATAAATCCTCACATCCATCGCGAGAACCCTAGCATTGTTGTTAGTCTAGTAAGAACGAGGTAGACCAAAAGAAAAGATCTGAAAAAAGATGTCAAACCCTAAGGTTTTCTTCGATATGACCGTCGGCGGTGCACCTGCCGGCCGCATCGTGATGGAGCTCTTTGCCGACACCACTCCCAAGACGGCCGAGAACTTCCGTGCACTCTGCACCGGCGAGAAGGGAATCGGCAAGTCCGGGAAGCCCTTACACTACAAGGGATCGAGCTTCCACCGTGTGATCCCCCAATTCATGTGCCAGGGAGGTGACTTCACCGCCGGGAACGGCACCGGTGGCGAGTCGATCTACGGCGCGAAGTTCGCGGACGAGAATTTCATCAAGAAGCATACCGGAGCGGGGATTTTGTCCATGGCGAATGCCGGACCGGGAACCAATGGATCGCAGTTCTTCATATGTACCGCGAAGACTGAGTGGCTGAACGGGAAGCACGTGGTGTTTGGGCAAGTTGTGGAGGGATTGGATGTGGTGAAGGCCATCGAGAAGGTGGGATCCAGTAGTGGAAGGACCTCCAAGGTTGTGACCGTTGCTGATTGCGGTCAGCTCTGTTAGATCTGATCTCGATCATGATAGAAAGAGAGATTTGAGCTGCTGTTATTATTATTATTATGAGTTGTTTTCATTGTGGTGTCTTTAGATTTAATGTGGAGTAACTTCTTCTGTATTGGCTTTTGCGTTGAAACTGAATTGCCATTAATAACTTTTTAGATCTTTCTATGGAAAATTGAAAGATTATATCTTTCATTTTCTTATAAATCAAAACAGTTTGATGCTAATCTATAATATTCTTCTATATTCGTATCCAGAATGAGATATTTATCGAAAATGGATGATCAAATATTAAACAATTGTTTACCACACTTTGATTTGTTCAAACTCTTTGATTGACCTATCAATTTTTCCAAATTGTCCCTTCTTATATCTTATCTCCTATTTTTTTTAGTATATCTTATCTCCTATTTTTTTAGTATACCTTATCTCCTATTTTATTTGCTATGCGTATTTGACTCGTTGACGTTTGTGCAATTTTATGCCATGTATTGGTGCTATATGTACTTTATTTGTTCACCTTTAATTTTATAAGATTATATTTGTTTATAAAAGTTATATTTGGAATTGAATTATTTATTTTAATTTAATGTTATTATATTTTGTATTATTTAATTATTTGATAAGAAATTATTAGTTTTTTAATATTAAATTATTATATATTGTACGAAAAATTTAAGTTTTATATTCAATTTTTATATTTTTGAGTTTTTTAATAAATAAAAAAGAAAAGAAATAAATAGAAAATTTGGATAATTTTTTTGATAAATTTTTTAATTCAAAATTAACGTAATTTAAATAAAAAAAATTAAAATAAATAATATTTTTATATTATTCTGAATTTATAGCATAATAAATTTTAAATTATATCTTACATTATCCCTAATCTACCAAACCTAAGATTCTCTCTCTTCTTTCTCAAACCGAAAGCTCTCTTTGCTACTTGCGTGTTTTTTAGAACCACCGTGTATTCTTTATTCCTTTGTTATTGTGTACTTTTATATGAATGCCAAAAAAGCATAAATAAATGATGCCAAAAAAGCATAAATTGCAGGGTATAGGTGGTGGGCCGACGACGTCTTAAAGTCTTAATCATGTTTATATTGTTGACATCTTATTTTATCTTCCACTGATAAAATCAGGCTTTCTGGTACAAAACTTCATTACCAGAGAGCAAATTACCTTGGAAATCGAACCATATTTTAAAAACTGGTTTTTCGGGTTGGTGACCCTCAAGGGCATAATATGCCTTGCGTCAAATGGGAGGTTATTTTTGATTTATAGTTTAATAGTTATAATTATAATTGATATATTATATAGAATAAAAAGTTAAATTTATAACAGTGATATTTTTTTTTTAATTGAAACTCAGAAATTAAAACAAAAAAATATTTTTAAATATTTTTATTATTTTTTATTAAAAAAGAAAAATTGTAAGTTTTTTTTTTTAATCCAAAACTTAGAAACAGAATGTTACTCTCATAAAATTATTTAATATTTTAAAAATAATTTTAAGCATATTTATTATAAACAAACATAGATTAAGTAAATAAAAAGTCAATTTCTTAATAATCAAATAAAATTATTAACATTTTAATGGGTTAAGTACATTTTTGTTATATCAAGTTTCATTAAATTTATAACTTATATCCTAAAATATTTGAACATACAAATCACTACATAAACTATACGTACAATATTCACTTTAAAATCATTTTTGTGTATAAATTGACCAAATACCTGATTCAGTCGATAATTCGATTGATTTTTATACGATTTAACTATATTTAGATACAGCTTAGTTTTAATAAAAATTTAAAATATTTTTAAATACAATTAATTTTAAATTAAAATACTTCTAAATATAATTCATACCAAATAATGTTAATTTTAAAAATACAAAGTTAAAAATTATACCATAAAATAGATTTTCAAATACTATCATTTCAATATGAACAAAAAAAAAAAAAAATTAAGTAAAAATTGTCACATAAAAAATAACATTAACTAAGTTTTTATACCATTTTTAATATTACAATAAAATCAAAACATAAGATAATAAAATAAAAATATTAACAATTTACCTTATCAACCATCATCTTCCACAGTACTACCGGTTCACTACAATCACCACCACCACCACCCTTGGGCACCATTGTAACACCCCCTTCCCGGACTGGTAAGGGAGGTTACGCACAGAACACAATAGAATGAACAAACTGATATCCAAAACTTTAATATGAAACCGAATAGTTTAAATAGATAATTGTCAACTGGCTAAAACACGGTCTGAGTATTACTACAATACATAGAAACCAAAATATTAAACCCTACACAAAATATCTACACTATTTACATGAAGGAAGCTCTCTTCACACTTGCCCTTGCTTCCCTTGATTACCTGCCGGAAGAAAAACACAGCATGAGCCAAATGCCCAGTACGGATATAGAGTGCAAGAAAATAAGAACTAAAATGAATAACAAAACTAACTGAACTGAATTAATCTGAATAACATAATAGGCTGAATCAAATGGCTGGGGTTATTTCATACCGAGCTCAGAACAGAACACAAATATACTTTGTCACAATGACAAGTCAAAATACTGCCACACAGGCAGGCACACATTGGACTGCGGATCCAAATGTATGCAAAATCGGAAGGTGTGTTCGACACAAACAACACCAAACCGCAGAACAGAACAGAATAGAAAACTAGGGTCGACCCATACACCTCCCACAACAAAACACCAAAGTTGGCCATCGTCCACCAAAACACAAAATGGAGACGCCGTGGACTGATCACACCGCCACGGAAGGTGTCATGCCTCGGTGTCAAGAGGACATGCCTGTGGTACCCCCACAGGTGGTTATAGCTCAGGTATACCCTAAGGTACTTTCTAACAAAAATATCATGTCACAACGAATGCTACATAATATCACAAAAGGGGTTCTAATACACACATGCTAAACCGAAACGAATCAACACAAAGTCCTCAAAATATATTAGCATATACGTTGCTACATAATCATAATAAATACTAGACATGCTCTCTAAGTCCAAAGAGTACAAGTTATGAATTTTCGAATATCTAAAACCAAACAATTCTATCATAAACATTGGAATATGAATAATATATCGAAATAATATTTGAATTCTAATTGAGAGACAAAACGAATAAACTTAAAAGTAAAGAAATATCGCTGAAGGAGTACGGAATCCGTACCTGGATTAAGCAATGTAATATCCGAAATTATATTCCAAAACGACTCGTTAAATTTCCTCCGTCGGAACTAATTAAACAAAATAAAGGAATAAATAAATAGTTAATTAATTGATTAAGTTTTACACATTTTCTTTAGGCGAATTTGAAATCATTTCGTTCTTTAACAAAATAAACTTGTACATATATAAAAAATATATATATATATAATATATTAATAAATAACATCTTTCTTGCTCCTTCCAAAATACATTTAAGTATATTTTCAAAATATTCTTTTCATTTTTAATTATGTTACAAATAAATATTATTATTATTATTATTATTATTATATCAAAACTCTAAAGTTACAAAAATAATAATTTATTATCCCAAAATGCTAATTACTAACAAAGATATACCAAAAATATATATGCTAATAAACTAAATAACATACAAAAATTAAAGTTACAAATAACAAATAATAATAATAATAATAAAGCAAAACTAACAAACTAATTAATTAAAGCTACAACATAAAAATAATAATAATGCAGAAAATAACTACACAAGAAAAAAAAAAGAAACATATCCGAAATTACGAAGAGATCCACCGTCTCCAGAGAAAACCAAAAGAAATTTGGGCTTATATCAATACCCAAAATCCAAAGAAAGAAATAAAATATTTAACTATGGAGGTTCTTATTTAAAAGCCCCTCACACAACAAAGTCCTTACTCACAATGGGAGGTCCTTGTTGTTTAGTGTATGAAAAGGAGAGGGTTAAGCCACATTTATAGGCTAAGGCAGGGAAAGCAGCAACATTAAGGGGCGATGTGGGATAAAACTGTAACCGGGTATTACATTACCTCCCCCTTAAAAAAGGATTCCGTCCCCGGAATCAAAAGAAAAATAAAATGTACCTAATTATCAAAAAGATACGGATACTCCGCTCAAATAGATTCCTCCATCTCCCAAGTAGCTTCCCGCTCTGAATGATTCTTCCACAAAACCTTAACAAATGGAATTGTCTTTCTCCTCATAATCCGTTCTTGACGATCCAAAATCGCCTCAGCTTGCTCTTCACAAGTAAGATCACCTCGAATTTTATCAAATGGATATTGCACCACATGCAACGGATGATAATGATAACTTCTCAACACCGACACATGGAACACATTAAGCACATGAGCTAGCTGTGGAGGCAAAGCTAACGGATATGCAACCTCACCAACTCTCTCCAAAATCTCGAATGGGCCAATATAACGCGGACTAAGTTTTCCTTTTAACCCGAATCGTCGAATGCCCTTCCAAGGAAAAACTTTTAAAAATACATGCTCACCAGGTTCAAACTCTAACTTCTTTCTATTCTTATCAACATAACTCTTCTGTCGTGATCGAGCCGACCGCAATTTCTCCTTAGCCACCGCTACATTCTCCGTAGTAATTTGAACTAACTCAGGCCCTTCTATGGCCTTCTCACCAACCTCATCCCAACAAGTTGGTGCCCGACACTTCCTACCATACAACGCCTCAAACGGAGCCATTTCAATACTTGCGTGCCAGCTGTTATTATAAGCAAACTCAACTAGGCTCAAGTAATCATCCCAATTACCCGACCACTCAAGTGCACAAGACCTCAACATGTCCTCTAACGTCTGAATAGTCCGTTCAGATTGCCCATCAGTTTGCGGATGGAAAGAAGTACTAAAGTTGAGCCGAGTACCCCAAGCTCGCTGAAATCCTTTCCAGAATCGTGAAGTAAACCGTGGATCCCGATCTGAAACAATAGACACCGGAGTACCATGGAGTCTAATAAATTCCTGCTGAAAGATTTGTGCCAACCTGTCCACCGAGTAACCTTCATGGATTGCTAAGAAGTGTGCCGATTTTGTCAACCGATCCACCACAACCCAAATGACATCATTCTTTTTGAAAGTCTTTGGCAAACTAGTCACAAAATCTATTGTGATATCCTCCCACTTCCAAACTGGAATGTCTAATTGTTGCAGCAGTTCACTAGCTCGTTGATGTTCTATCTTCACTTGTTGACAAATGAGGCACTTCCCAACATATTCAGCCACATCTCGCTTCATCCCATTCCACCAAAAAATTTCCTTTAAATCTCTGTACATCTTTGTAGAACCCGGATGAATAGAGAATGGTGAACTATGAGCCTCAGCCAATACTGCTTCCCGAATAGTTGAATCTAACGGTACACACAATCGTTTACCCAACCAAATCACACCATGGTCATCAATACGAAACTCGGGTTGTTTTCCCTCCTCCAAGTTATGCGTCATTGCCCACAACTCCCCATCTTCTTTCTGAGCTTCTTTAATCCGTAAGATAAGAGAGGGCTCCACTCTCATTCCTGCTAAATGTTCATCCGAACCTTGAACATACAACTCTAACTCTAGTCGCTCCATATCCGCAATAAGCTGATGTTGTGTAATAAGGGCTGCTACACTCCCTGAACTCTTTCGGCTAAGAGCATCTGCAACCACATTCGCTTTTCCCGGGTGATACTGAATTCTCGCATCATAATCTTTTAGAAGCTCTAACAAACGCCTTTGCCTCATGTTGAGCTCCTTCTGAGTGAAAATGTATTTAAGACTTTTGTGATCGGTGAATATATCACAAGTCTCTCCATACAAATAGTGCCTCCAAATTTTTAAGGCAAAGATTACTGCTGCCAACTCCAAATCATGAGTGGGGTAGTTCACTTCGTAAGGTTTAAGTTGCCTAGAAGCATAAGCAATCACCTTACCGTGCTGCATCAAAACACACCCCAAGCCCTTTTTAGAAGCATCACTAAAAATTTGGTAACATCCCGTGCCCGATTGTAATGTAAGTATTGGAGCTGTCACAAGTCGTTTCTTCAATTCTTCAAAGCTCTTCTCACGCTCCTCATTCCACACAAACTTCGTGCCCTTCCTCATCAACTGAGTCAATGGCAAGGCAAGCAAGGAAAATCCTTCCACAAATCGCCTATAGTACCCTGCCAAACCCAAGAAACTCCTAACCTCCGTCACCGTAGTAGGTCTCGTCCATTTAGTGACAGCCTCAACCTTCGCAGGATCCACCTTAATGCCTTCAGCAGACACAACGTGACCCAAGAATGCAACCTGCTCCAACCAAAACTCGCATTTGGAGAATTTAGCATATAACTTCTCTTTTTGCAAAATTCTCAAAACTGTGCGAAGATGCTCCTCATGCACTTCCCTAGACTTGGAGTAAACCAAAATGTCATCAATAAAGACAATGACAAATTAGTCTAAGTACTCCCTGAACACCCGATTCATTAAATCCATAAACACCGCCGGAGCATTTGTCAACCCGAATGACATCACTAGAAACTCGTAATGCCCATAGCGAGTGCGAAAAGCTGTCTTAGAAATATCCTTATCCCTCACCCTTAACTGATGATAACCCGACCTCAGGTCTATCTTCGAAAAATACTTCGCCCCTTGAAGTTGGTCAAACAAGTCATCAATTCTCGGTAATGGATACCGATTCCTGATGGCAATCTTGTTCAACTCCCTATAATCTATGCATAACCTCATAGACCCATCTTTCTTCTTTACAAACAAAACTGGAGCACCCCACGGCGAAACACTTGGCCGAATCACACCACGATCTAACAATTCTTGCAACTGCTCTTTTAACTCATGTAACTCCAACGGTGCCATTCTATACGGCGCTTTAGAGATAGGCTCCGCACCAGGAATAAGTTCAATAGTGAACTCAACTTCCCGCTGCGGTGGCAACCCAAACAATCCCTCAGGAAACACATCGGGAAAATCACTAACAATTGGAACATCTTCAATACGAGACTCACCTATAGAGGTATCTTTCATAAATACCAAATACCCCTCACAACCCTTTGCCACCAACTTCCCAGCTTTCAAAGCTGAAATCAAGTTCACCACCTTACTCGATCGTGAACCTTGAAATACGAACTCTGGAGACTTCACATCTTCAAATATAACCTTCCTCGCTTGACAATCGATATTAGCCTGGTGCTTATCCAACCAGTCCATCCCAAGAATAATATCGAAATCATGCATACCCATCGGAAGAAGATTAGCCCTACGAATCTTATCTCCAAAACTAATTGGGCACTGTCGATACAAATCAGAAATGGCAACAGAAGTCCCCATTGGGGTAGCAATAAACATAACATAATCTAAGGACTGAGATGGCACGCCAAGGTGCCGAACAAAAGATTGAGCAACAATAGAATGAGTAGAACCAGTATCAAATAGAACAGAAGCCTTGCGACAACTAACTAAAAGAGTGCCAGAAATAGTACCTGGCGCACCTGCCGCCTGATTACATGTCAATGCAAACACCCGACCACCCTGACGCTGACCTCCATTACCACCGCCTCCACCGTTACCACGTGGCCCGGTACAATCTCTGGCAATGTGACCCATTTGTCCACACAAGAAGCATGCACCAGTAACTCTATGACACTGTCTTCCCGGATGATTTGCCCTACAGATAGCGCAATGAGTAATAGGGATAAGATTAGGGTTACCCCCCACCAACTGGCCCTGGGTAACGACCTTGATTCTGCCCCTGTTGACGATTCTGCCACTGCTGGAGATTTTAACCTTGCTGAGGTAGCTGAAGCTGACGATTCTGGCCCTGCTGAGGCAACGGTTGATAACCCCTATTCTGATTCTGGCCACGCCATTGCCCCTGCTGACCACCACGGTTTCTGTTCCACTGACCACCCTGACTCCTCCCATGTTGATTTGAAACTTGACCCTGTTGGTCATCTCTGTCCCTCTTTCGACTCCCTTCCGCTTTAGAAGACCGAAAGTCCTGTCGTTCCATCTCAATATTCTTGGCTGCATTAGCCACTGCCGATACATCTTCAAACTTAGTGTTTATGAGATGTTGACGATACTTGTAATGAATTCTCCACTTAAATTCCCGCAAATCCTGCCAACCTGGTGAACCTTGTCATGAAGTCTGTGATGGACTCGTCATCCTTTTGTTGAATAGACAGAAACTCTCTACCATATGCCTCTTTCTCAGCAGTTGAGAAATACTGCTGATAAAAGACATTACAAAATCCTGCCCATGTAAGTGCCTCGACGAATCTGTCACCCTTTGTTACTTTTATAGCTTTCCACCATCTCTGCGCATCCCCATCTAGTTTGTAAGCAGCCAATAACACTCTTTGGTTATCCGAACACCCCAACACATCAAAGATCTTCTCTAGATGGGCAATCCAATTCGCTGCTTCGATTGAAGTTGGAGCTGAACTGAATGAATGTGGTCTCTGCTTCTGAAACCTTTCTAACCATACATATGTTGGCACCACAAGCTGGTCAATACCATTTACATTTCCTTCCTCTTCATTTGCCTGTGGACCACCATTTCCCGGGTTTCCTTGATCGGGATTTTCTGGCGGTTGTTGTTGCATCTGTATCGCCTGAACGACTTGCGCTACTAACTGTGGTAAAGCCTGATTAACTGCTTGATTTACCAAGGCTGCCATATCCAGATTATTAGGTTGCACTTCAGGTTGCGCATTGGGTTGGGCCTCGCCTCTTCCTCTGCCATTACCTCGCCTCGCAGCACATCTAACGGATCTACGCGCCATCTAAGAACAACGAATGGAAGAAAATAGATTCGAGGCAAATTCGAATGCAAACTAATATTATAACTTAATAGAATATCAAACAGAATAAAACCTAACCCATAAATCTACCCATAACTCACAGGTCGAACCTAAATAGGTTTTCTACAAGAAAAAACCTTAGCTCTGATACCAATTCTGTAACACCCCCTTCCCTGACTGGTAAGGGAGGTTACGCACAGAACACAACAGAACGAACAAACTGATATCCAAAGCTTTAATATGAAACCGAATAGTTTAAATAGATAATTGTCAACTGGCTAAAACACGGTCTGAGTATTACTACAATACATAGAAACCAAAATATCAAACCCTACACAAAATATCTACACTATTTACATGAAGGAAGCTCTCTTCACACTTGCCCTTGCTTCCCTTGATTACCTGCCGGAAGAAAAACACAGCATGAGCCAAATGCCCAGTACGGATATAGAGTGCAAGAAAATAAGAACTAAAATGAATAACAAAACTAACTGAACTGAATTAATCTGAATAACATAATAGGCTGAATCAAATGGCTGGGGTTATTTCATACCGAGCTCAGAACAGAACACAAATATACTTTGTCACAAAGACAAGTCAAAATACTGCCACACAGGCAGGCACACATTGGACTTCAGATCCAAATGTATGCAAAATCGGAAGGTGTGTTCGACACAAACAACACCAAACCGCAGAACAGAACAGAACAGAAAACTAGGGTCGACCCATACGCCTCCCGCAACAAAACACCAAAGTTGGCCATCGCCCACCAAAACACAAAATGGAGACGCCGTGGACTGATCACACCGCCACGGAAGGTGTCATGCCTCGGTGTCAAGAAGACATGCCTGTGGTACCCCCACAGGTGGTTATAGCTCAGGTATACCCTAAGGTACTTTCTAACAAAAATATCATGTCACAACGAATGCTACACAATATCACAAAAGGGGTTCTAATACGCACATGCTAAACCGAAACGAATCAACACAAAGTCCTCAAAATATATTAGCATGTACGTTGCTACATAATCAGAATAAATACTAGACATGCTCTCTAAGTCCAAAGAGTACAAGTTATGAATTTTCGAATATCTAAAACCAAACAATTCTATCATAAACATTGGAATATGAATAATATATCGAAATAATATTTGAATTCTAATTGAGAGACAAAACGAATAAACTTAAAAGTAAAGAAATATCGCTGAAGGAGTACGGAATCCGTACCTGGATTAAGCAATGTAATATCCGAAATTATATTCCAAAACGACTCGTTAAATTTCCTCCGTCGGAACTAATTAAACAAAATAAAGGAATAAATAAATAGTTAATTAATTGATTAAGTTTTACACATTTTCTTTAGGCGAATTTGAAATCATTTCGTTCTTTAACAAAATAAACTTGTACATATATATAAAATATATATATATTGTGACGCCCCCAAATCTGGGCCCACACAGCCCAAACTTGAGTCGTCAAAATACTACAACAAAATTATTACAACAAAGCACAACGTACAACAATACAGTGTATAATAATACACAACTAAGTCTTCACTATTATTGCCACACTATTTTACAAAACGTGAAGACTTTGATAACTATTCCTTGGACCCTCACTCCATTCCCCGGCTAGACCCTGTTATGTTTTCATCTCCTGTTGAAAAACAATGGAACAAAAGAAAGGGTGAGCTCAAATAGCCCAGTAAAGAATATCATGACTAAGATAATGACGAATAAATTATCATTAGTCTTCAACAGTTGAGTTCTTGATAGAATACAATAGACTACAAGGTTTATATCAAAAACTGCAGTTAAATTCTTAAACAACGTTCAGATCAATAATAGCAGCGGAATGAGTAATCTATTAGAAGAATAATGCAGACTATAATGTCCACTCGGTTCTCTTTTTAGGAAAAACATCATCAACTTTTATCATCTGAAATATCATTAGTCAAGATAATACAAATTCACAGTTCCTGATCATAATCATGCACATCAACAGTTCATCTTTGTACTACGGGCCAAAGATATTCAATATAGCACCAACGGTCATGATTATACCAGATTCAGCCTTTGGTCATAATCATACCAAACAACAGTTCATCTTTGCACTACGGGCCAAAGAGAACATTCACCACATGCCATAAAAGACACCGAACAGATGTATCGCCTTTAACCTATTATATCGCCTTTAACCTATCATCTGTTCAACAAATATATCACATCTGTGCCCCCGGCCACAGATATTCACAACAGCTTGATTTTTTGGATGATTAGAATGATGTAAATGATGAACAGAAGAAATAGGATAACAATAAGTATCGGAAGTTTACTTTGTACAGATTCAAATAATGTCCAAATTGTCAACATGATGTGGAGTGAAATTCAAGATCCACAGTTCAGAAAACGGTTACAATTCAATAGAAAGATTCACGTAAATAGGAAGGTTCAGTTGAAATAATGAAGTTCAACTATTATGGAACATATAATATTTTCAGGAATTATAGAAGCAATAGTTCCATAATAAATTTCGATTTAGGAGTATGAAAGAAAATAATATCCCTTACCGTAGCAGGTTTGATTAACAAAAGGTGAAGGAAATTAATACAAAGGGTTATTCACCAACAGGCGGCAATCCGCTCCGTAAGGTTATTCCCACAATTTAATAGAATTTGAGTACAAAGAGTTATTCACCAAACAGGCGGCAATCCGCTCCGTAAGGTTATTCTCAGAGATTAATAATGAATGAATACGAAAGGTTATTCACCAACAGGCGGCAATCCGCTCCGTAAGGTTATTCCCACAATTTAATAGAATTTGAGTACAAAGAGTTATTCACCAAACAGGCGGCAATCCGCTCCGTAAGGTTATTCTCAGAGATTAATAATGAATGAATACGAAAGGTTATTCACCAACAGGCGGCAATCCGCTCCGTAAGGTTATTCCCACAATTTAATACATGGAAATAAAAGGCACGTCTTATGAGTAAGGAAGAAACAATATTATTATCGAGAATCAAATAATGATAATCCCTTACCATAGTATGTTTGAATAATGGAAGATGAAAAAGATGGTATCCCTTACCGTAACACGTGACTGGATATTGATTTAAATGAGGTTGATTAACTTGAACAGTACACGTATACTTATAGATCTTCACAAATACTCAAGATGACTTAAGCACACTTAGAGAGAACTTTCACAAGAAGTATTTAGAGAGAGAAAGAAAGAACAAGTAAGGAAGTTTATGAAAAATCCTTAAGTTAAGGCTTCTATTTATAGCCAAAAATCTTATCATTCATTTAATCTAAACCATTCATTTAAAGATCATCTTTTAATCTACACCATCCATTTCAAATATTATATTATCTTTAATCTACACCATTCATTTCATATCACCTAATAATCACCTAACTTTATATTATAAACAAATCAATTTAATTATTCAACAATAATTCACACTTTAATCTACACCATTCATTTCATATCACCTAATAATCACCTAACTTTATATTATAAACAAATCAATTCAATTATTCAACAATAATTCACACTTTAATCTACACCATTCATTTCATATCACCTAATAATCACCTAACTTTATATTATAAACAAATAACTTTATCAATTCAATTATTATGACTAATTGTTATAAATACAGTATAGTTAGCTCTTAGATATCAAGTCAATAAATTAATGAAATACAACTGTTTAAATAACATCATAATAGAGATAACAATAATGTAAAATAAAGCATACGTTACTGTGTAATGACAATTATTGATTCAATAATGTGAATTACTGTGCATATGTTACTGTGACAATTATTAGGTTCAATAATTTTAAAAACAGTGCAACAACAATTATTGACTCAATGATATAAAATACAGTGTAATGACAATTATTAAATCAATAATGCAAAATACTGTGTAACAACAATTATTGAATTGATAATATAAAATATTATGCAGTGACAATTATCGATGAAATGATGCGTAACAGTTACGGTGTCAATTATCAGACCAAAAATATGAGACACTGTGCAATACCGTGTGTTACTGTAGAGTACCGTGTGCTACAGAAAATACCATAAACTACCGTATGCTACTATTCTTTTATCACCGGTATTTTAACAGTTCCGTTGACTATTTTTATTTAAAAAGGTTACTTCTGTCGTTTTCTATATCCGACAAATATTCCGTTGTGGGGTCCACCAATAATTTATTATTTCGGCGCCGTCGTACGGCACGAATATTCCCCGACCAAACGAATATTCCCCGACAAAGCGAATATTGTCCGACAAAATAAAATTTGCACATAACATCCTTAACTTTTAACTTTATCGATTTAACCACTTACTGTTTAAAAAATATCTATATGAAGAAAAATTAAATTTTGTATTTCATAAAATTCGGGGTCTTACAACCTCCCCTCCTTATGAAATTTCGTCCCCGAAATTGACGTACCTGACATATCGAAGAGGTAAGGATACTTAGATTTCATCTCAGATTCTAGCTCCCAGGTCATTTCCTCAGTATCTTGGTTCCTCCATAAAACCTTAACTTGAGGTATAACCTTTGAGCGTAGGATCTGCTCCTTCTTATCTAGGATCTTAACAGGTACTTCCTCGTATGTTAAATCCTCTGCTATAACGTCTGGTTCTAACTCAATGACGTGGTTTGGGTCCTTCACATATTTACGTAATATAGATATGTGAAAAACGTTATGGATGCGAGACATACTTGGTGGTAGGGCTAGTCTGTAGGCTACGGTTCCTATTCGATCGAGGATTTCAAATGGGCCAATAAATCGAGGGTTGAGCTTTCCTCTCTTTCCGAATCTCGTAACCCCTTTCCATGGAGAAACACGTAAGAATACATGATCTCCGACGTTGAAACTTTCGTCTCTCCGATGAAGATCAGCATAACTCTTTTGTCGTTCTTGTGCGGTCTGTATTCGTTGTCGGATCATTTGGATCTTTTCGGTCGTCAAGCGTACCAACTCGGGTCCCAACAATTTTGCTTCTCCTACCTCATTCCAACATATTGGAGAGCGACACTTCCTTCCATACAATGCCTCGAATGGAGCCATGCCTATGCTTGCTTGGTAACTGTTGTTGTAAGAAAATTCCACCAACGGCAAATACTTATCCCAACTTCCTTTGAAGTCTAATACACAAAGTCTCAAAAGATCTTCGAGGGTCTGGATCGTCCTTTCCGATTGTCCGTCCGTTTGAGGATGGTATGCAGAACTAAAACGTAGTTCAGTGCCCATAGCTTTTTGTAGACTGGTCCAAAAGCGTGAAGTGAATCTAGGATCTCGATCAGAAACTATGGAAACTGGCATGCCATGCAATCTCACGATCTCATTTATGTACATACCGGCAAGACGTTCAAGTGAAAAGTTTTCTCGTATAGGCAAGAAATGAGCAGATTTGGTCAATCTATCTACGATCACCCAAATTGCATCTAAGCCTTGAGAAACTTTTGGAAGACCCGTCACGAAGTCCATATTGATGTGTTCCCACTTCCATTCGGGAACTTCAAGTGATTGTAATGGACCTTTAGGAACTTGATGCTCTGCCTTGACACGTTGACAAGTTAGGCACCTTGAGATAAACTCCGCAATCTCTCTTTTCATATTGTTCCACCAAAATGTATGTCGAAGATCTCGATACATCTTGGTACCTCCTGGGTGGATTGCGAACGGCGTGTTGTGTGCCTCCATCATGATTTTATGCTTTAATTCAGGATCGTTAGGAACACAGAGTCGAGAGTTGACTCGAAGTATTCCTTTCTCGTCAATTCTTGCTTCGGGAATGGCACCTTCTTGTACTTTCTTTATCATGTTTATCAGTTCTGGATCGGTAGCTTGAGCAACTTTAATTTTATTGATTAAAGTTGGTTCTACTCGCACGTGAGCAATCTTCGAGTGGGTCCCTGGTGTCTTTAGCTCTATCTCCATCTTTTGCAAGTCGTACAAAATACACTTTTGTGTTGTCAGCAGTGCACTTGTACTTGCATAAGATTTTCTGCTCAAAGCGTCAGCTACAACGTTCGCCTTTCCCGGGTGATACTGGATTGTGTGGTCATAATCCTTTAACAGCTCAAGCCAACGTCGTTGTCGCATGTTGAGTTCCTTCTGGGTGAAGAAATACTTGAGACTTTTATGATCCGTATAGATATCCACTTTTTCTCCGTACAAGTAGTGTCTCCAGATCTTCAACGCGAAAACGACTGCTGCCAACTCTAGATCATGAGTAGGATAATTTTTCTCATAATCTTTGAGTTGTCGAGAGGCGTAAGCTATAACCTTTCCATGTTGCATAAGGACACAGCCTAGACCTTTGCCAGAAGCATCGCTGTAGATAACAAATTCTCCTGATCCTGATGGTATGGTCAGAACAGGAGCTGAAACCAGTCTCCTCTTGAGTTCTTGAAAACTCTTCTCGCATTCCTCGCTCGATATAAGTTTTGTACTAGAATGAATGATACCGATATCTAGTAATTAAACTTTCAACTCTTGGTGTTCTATGGGAGCCATTTGGTATGGGACTTTAAAAATGGGCTTAGTGCCGGGTTCAAGATCGATACAGAATTCAATTTCACGGTTTGGGGTAAGCCAGAAAGTTCCTCAGAAAAAACGTCAGGAAACTCATTAACAATGAGAATATCATTTAAGTTTGACGTGTTTTTGTTCAAATCAGTGACATGAGCTAAAAAGGCTTGACATCCGTTTTTCAATAAACGGATGGCTTTATGGCTAGAAATAACAGTTATAGATTTCAATGGTTTAGTTGCTTGAATTTGCATGACAGGTTGATTAGGAATATGAAAACTAATAATCTTATGAAAACAATCAATTTTAGCATGATGGGTAGTCACCCAATCAATTCCTAAAATCACATCAAATTCACGCATCTCCAAAGAAATAAGGTCAACAGGTAATGTGAGGTTGTTGATTTGAACTAGGCAAGATTTATAGATAGTAAATGTAATAGGTATTTCTCCCAATGAGGTTTCAACTGATAAGACAAGATTTAAGTTTTCAATAGTCAAATTTAAACGTTGAGTACATATAGGTGAGATAAAAGAGTGGATAGAGTCAGTATCTAATATGACATAGACTTCACGAGAATTTATGAATAGCTTACCGGTTATCACCTCATTCGGTTTCTTGACTGTTATCGTCAAATCGAATCCCGAATACTTCATTCGGATCTTCACGTATTTCAACCATGGGAATACCACTGAATAATTTTCTAGCAAACTGTTTCTCGGGTTCATCAACTTCATCAGTAGTAAGGTACCAATGATTTCCATTAAAATAGTATTTTCGATAGACTGCAGTTTCCACGATAGTGACTAACTTAACCTGAATTCCTCTAAATTGTAACGCCCAAAAGTATAGAAACATCATTTTTAAATAATCTTGAAAATCATAGCTGGAACACCATAAATCCCAAAGACTAATATGAAAAGTCCATATATTCTGATCCTTTGTTATAGAGCATAACCATGTGATATCACTCTCCCAATTAGTGAGTAAATTAAAGGCAATAATTTCCGCAAGTTCGTTACTTCCTTTAATTGCTTCTAAGAATGGATCTGGAACGACTGTAGCAGAGCTTTCACCTTCATCCTTACTGGATAGAACATGCATAATTTTTGCCTTAGGCAAATGATTCAACTCTGAGTTTGTAAGAAGATTATTCGTCGCCTCTTGTTTTGCAGCTACATTTGTTTCAGTAATTTCATAATTAACCTCCTGATTTCCAGATGCCATAATTAACTGTGGTCACAAAATAAATGTTAGTTCAAATAAACTGACTCATCTCTTCATGTTCCTACATTCAAATCGATTCATTAGATAAAAAAATAAATCTAATTTAGGTAGGACACACTAGTGATTGATTCTATTCGTCTCTCCCCTCCTAGTTCTAACCCCAGATCTCCATTAAAGACCATATCCCTAAGCTCTGATGCCAACTGTGACGCCCCCAAATCTGGGCCCACACAGCCCAAACTTGAGTCGTCAAAATACTACAACAAAATTATTACAACAAAGCACAACGTACAACAATACAGTGTATAATAATACACAACTAAGTCTTCACTATTATTGCCACACTATTTTACAAAACGTGAAGACTTTGATAACTATTCCTTGGACCCTCACTCCATTCCCCGGCTAGACCCTGTTATGTTTTCATCTCCTGTTGAAAAACAATGGAACAAAAGAAAGGGTGAGCTCAAATAGCCCAGTAAAGAATATCATGACTAAGATAATGACGAATAAATTATCATTAGTCTTCAACAGTTGAGTTCTTGATAGAATACAATAGACTACAAGGTTTATATCAAAAACTGCAGTTAAATTCTTAAACAACGTTCAGATCAATAATAGCAGCGGAATGAGTAATCTATTAGAAGAATAATGCAGACTATAATGTCCACTCGGTTCTCTTTTTAGGAAAAACATCATCAACTTTTATCATCTGAAATATCATTAGTCAAGATAATACAAATTCACAGTTCCTGATCATAATCATGCACATCAACAGTTCATCTTTGTACTACGGGCCAAAGATATTCAATATAGCACCAACGGTCATGATTATACCAGATTCAGCCTTTGGTCATAATCATACCAAACAACAGTTCATCTTTGCACTACGGGCCAAAGAGAACATTCACCACATGCCATAAAAGACACCGAACAGATGTATCGCCTTTAACCTATTATATCGCCTTTAACCTATCATCTGTTCAACAAATATATCACATCTGTGCCCCCGGCCACAGATATTCACAACAGCTTGATTTTTTGGATGATTAGAATGATGTAAATGATGAACAGAAGAAATAGGATAACAATAAGTATCGGAAGTTTACTTTGTACAGATTCAAATAATGTCCAAATTGTCAACATGATGTGGAGTGAAATTCAAGATCCACAGTTCAGAAAACGGTTACAATTCAATAGAAAGATTCACGTAAATAGGAAGGTTCAGTTGAAATAATGAAGTTCAACTATTATGGAACATATAATATTTTCAGGAATTATAGAAGCAATAGTTCCATAATAAATTTCGATTTAGGAGTATGAAAGAAAATAATATCCCTTACCGTAGCAGGTTTGATTAACAAAAGGTGAAGGAAATTAATACAAAGGGTTATTCACCAACAGGCGGCAATCCGCTCCGTAAGGTTATTCCCACAATTTAATAGAATTTGAGTACAAAGAGTTATTCACCAAACAGGCGGCAATCCGCTCCGTAAGGTTATTCTCAGAGATTAATAATGAATGAATACGAAAGGTTATTCACCAACAGGCGGCAATCCGCTCCGTAAGGTTATTCCCACAATTTAATAGAATTTGAGTACAAAGAGTTATTCACCAAACAGGCGGCAATCCGCTCCGTAAGGTTATTCTCAGAGATTAATAATGAATGAATACGAAAGGTTATTCACCAACAGGCGGCAATCCGCTCCGTAAGGTTATTCCCACAATTTAATACATGGAAATAAAAGGCACGTCTTATGAGTAAGGAAGAAACAATATTATTATCGAGAATCAAATAATGATAATCCCTTACCATAGTATGTTTGAATAATGGAAGATGAAAAAGATGGTATCCCTTACCGTAACACGTGACTGGATATTGATTTAAATGAGGTTGATTAACTTGAACAGTACACGTATACTTATAGATCTTCACAAATACTCAAGATGACTTAAGCACACTTAGAGAGAACTTTCACAAGAAGTATTTAGAGAGAGAAAGAAAGAACAAGTAAGGAAGTTTATGAAAAATCCTTAAGTTAAGGCTTCTATTTATAGCCAAAAATCTTATCATTCATTTAATCTAAACCATTCATTTAAAGATCATCTTTTAATCTACACCATCCATTTCAAATATTATATTATCTTTAATCTACACCATTCATTTCATATCACCTAATAATCACCTAACTTTATATTATAAACAAATCAATTTAATTATTCAACAATAATTCACACTTTAATCTACACCATTCATTTCATATCACCTAATAATCACCTAACTTTATATTATAAACAAATCAATTCAATTATTCAACAATAATTCACACTTTAATCTACACCATTCATTTCATATCACCTAATAATCACCTAACTTTATATTATAAACAAATAACTTTATCAATTCAATTATTATGACTAATTGTTATAAATACAGTATAGTTAGCTCTTAGATATCAAGTCAATAAATTAATGAAATACAACTGTTTAAATAACATCATAATAGAGATAACAATAATGTAAAATAAAGCATACGTTACTGTGTAATGACAATTATTGATTCAATAATGTGAATTACTGTGCATATGTTACTGTGACAATTATTAGGTTCAATAATTTTAAAAACAGTGCAACAACAATTATTGACTCAATGATATAAAATACAGTGTAATGACAATTATTAAATCAATAATGCAAAATACTGTGTAACAACAATTATTGAATTGATAATATAAAATATTATGCAGTGACAATTATCGATGAAATGATGCGTAACAGTTACGGTGTCAATTATCAGACCAAAAATATGAGACACTGTGCAATACCGTGTGTTACTGTAGAGTACCGTGTGCTACAGAAAATACCATAAACTACCGTATGCTACTATTCTTTTATCACCGGTATTTTAACAGTTCCGTTGACTATTTTTATTTAAAAAGGTTACTTCTGTCGTTTTCTATATCCGACAAATATTCCGTTGTGGGGTCCACCAATAATTTATTATTTCGGCGCCGTCGTACGGCACGAATATTCCCCGACCAAACGAATATTCCCCGACAAAGCGAATATTGTCCGACAAAATAAAATTTGCACATAACATCCTTAACTTTTAACTTTATCGATTTAACCACTTACTGTTTAAAAAATATCTATATGAAGAAAAATTAAATTTTGTATTTCATAAAATTCGGGGTCTTACATATATAATATATTAATAAATAACATCTTTCTTGCTCCTTCCAAAATACATTTAAGTATATTTACAAAATATTCTTTCCATTTTTAATTATGTTACAAATAAATATTATTATTATTATTATGTCAAAACTCTAAAGTTACAAAAATAATAATTTATTATCCCAAAATGTTAATTACTAACAAAGATATACCAAAAATATATATGCTAATAAACTAAATAACATACAAAAATTAAAGTTACAAATAACAAATAATAATAATAATAAAGCAAAACTAACAAACTAATTAATTAAAGCTACAACATAAAAATAATAATAATGCAAAAAATAACTACACAAGAAAAAAAAAAAAAGTATACCCGAAATTACGAAGAGATCCACCGTCTCCAAAGAAAACCAAAAGAAATTTGGGCTTATATCAATACCCAAAATCCAAAGAAGGAAATAAAATATTTAACTATGGAGGTTCTTATTTAAAAGCCCCTCACACAATAAAATCCTTACTCACAATGGAAGATCTTTGTTATTTAGTGTATGAAAAGGAGAGGGTTAAGCCACATTTATAGGCTAAGGCAGGGAAAGCAGCAACATTAAGGGGCGACGTGGGATAAAACTGTAACCGGGTATTACAACCATCATCGTCAACTCCATGGTGACCATTTCTCTATCTCTAGTCACTATTTTAGGGTCAAATTATAATAAATTATGAATTTATTAATTAAACTTGATTTAATGTAAGTTTATTTAATCCCATTCTAATAGTTAATTTTGTAAAGCAGTAAATTTTTTTTCACACCAATGACTCGTGAGATGGGGTAGATGAGACAGAAAATGGATCTAAAATGAGATTCCCAACTTACTATACGACCTTGGAACAAGTAAGAAAGGGTTGACGTCAACTCAACTACTTCTTCTCCGGTAAGGTTTCCGATCACTCCGTCTCTCTCTCCTAACATATATAGATATATATACATATACACAAATATATATATATATAGAGAGAGAGAGAAAGAGGGGAAATGGAGGATAACTCGAGGGGGTTAATACTAGCAATATTCTCGAGCTTCTTCATGGGAACAAGCTTCATTCTAACGAAGAAAGGTCTCAAGCGTGCTGCCTCTGCTGCTGGTCCTAGCGCAGGTCAAACCTAGTGCTTAATTAATTAGATTTCTCTGTTTTTTGTTGAAGGAAAATGATTTTTTCACTTCAAATTTTTGCATTTACATTTCACTTTTGAACAAATTTTGATCCATTTAAAAAGATCTAATTTTGATGATTTACTAAAATTTTCAAAATCTAGACTGTCATCATTAATCTGATTTGATTCAATAGAATTACAATGTATGCATATATGTTACTAGATGCTTTCTTGGTTATTCATATCTTGTTTTTCTTTATCATTTAATTAACTATACAATTTTATGCTCCGTTGCAAGTAATAACAGTTGGCAGTGTTAGTTTCTAGCTGATTATAAGGTGATTAACTTGATAAATAAATTTTGTGTTCATGATGACATTTGGTGTTTTGTTTTGGATGACATTTGATGTTTTGTTTTGGATCTTATAGTGAGTGAAGCAAAGGATAAAAGAATAAGGACAAAAACATATAGTGAAGAAAGAAATGATTTTGCTTTTTCCATGTGAGTTTACAGTTATATTTGGTGTGGGATTTATAGGAGTATGTACCTTTAGACTTGTGTCTATCAAGAGTTTATAAGATCCAAACGGAGCATCAGGGATATATCAGGTGAACCGAGTTCATCCTTGTGACAAACTTATAACGAGCATAATCCAGGGTGTAATTGCTATCACTCTTTATCAAGTCTAGTTCTGCTTTAATTTAACCTTAATCTAGTGAGTCATTGCTACAGGAAACAATGCTCCATGTGAATCAGGATTTATTCAGCTCGAGAATTTAAAGTGTAGAGGGTTGACCGAATCATGGTTTTTCACTATTTTTTTTATCCTTTAAAGTCTATTTTGAACCACATATAGTGTAATTGTTTGCTTATGTGCTGAAAGTTTACAGCTTCATGATCAGCAATTAGATATTTGAAATTGATGTAACATGTTCCAGCCTAATATATTAATGAATACAGACCTGATGCTCGGAGGGTGTGGGTTATACTTTGAAGTGAATTTAATTTAATGCCTCTCATTCCTGTGAATTCCACCTATACATGTTACTGTGGCACATTTCAACTGGTAAATAACATGTTACCACGAGTTACTACACATTCTAACTTAATTCTTCATCTCAATTCATAAATAAAATTTCAATGGTCATACATCTCTATCTTTTGATTCAAGATACATAACTCCCTTCATTAACTGTGTTTTAAAAGGCTAAGCATACTAAAAAAAGCTTAACCAACTCCCAGCCCACAACTAGACTAAAGGAGTTCAACAGCTTCTAGAACAATGCTGAGCCAATATGGTAGGCAGCACGTATATTTTATGTGACATGTTGCGTGCCATTATGAAGGCTGGCCTAAAGCTAACTTGACGAAAATAATGAGCTGAATGATGAAGCATATTGCATTTGGAACAAAGCAAATAAGCAGAAAACGTGGATGAAAATGCAGGGGCAGTAATCCCATGAAGTATTTTAGCAGTACTGCTCATGATATTATTCATTAGGCTACTACTGTATTTCTTAGGATTAATGAACCAGAATCTGAGATTTTGATGGATTAGCATTCAAAAATACAAAGTATAAAAACCAATCCAGCATCTGCTTATTATGTACCTGCTTAAAGTGCTATTCAGCTAATATCAGGACATCACAGCCGACACAAGTTTGCAGAAATATAATGATCTTGGCTTACCAAATGTGATGTCTTTCTGCTCAAATTTACTATTGGAGGTATGTGTAGGCTGTGTAGCCAATAAAGTGTCCTTACTGTTATCGAAATTGCCACCATGTCGCAAAGATACTTGATTTTCTATGGAAATGGTCTTCATGTTCGGGGTTGGATTGGACATGTTAGTTCTAGAGGCAATTGCCAGTGACTGACCTGTCATGTATAGTTATTGAACCAGCCATCTGCCGGAGGTATTCTCATCCTCCTGAAATATTGGACATTCAGAGGTCCATGGGGGTGCAATACAGATTGGTGTCTGGTTATACCACTGAAGGGGCTAACTATATGTCTAGAAGAGATGGTATTTTGTTGTGGCACTCTAGGGGCTGTCATCATCGCAATCTAGTTTCTTCCATTGCGGAAGGATTTGAATGTCTCAGAATTTTTTCTTTCCAAATTTTCTTACTTGTATTTTCTTTTCTTCTTTCTGGTAGTTCTCTATTTTTCTTAAAGTTGCTCAATAGGGCTTGGACTTCAAATCCTTTTAATCACCATGCATTACGCAACCACTTAAAGTTTGTTTCATAGCACTGATACTAACTATATATGAATTTAGGTGTAACTTGATTATGTTTTCTTTGTTGTTACTAACTTCATGAATGGCGTGCACCTAAGAATATGCTGTACACAAATGGCATGCACTTTTTAACATTAAATTTTCTTTATCAATAATGTAGGAGTTGGAGGCTACACTTACCTACTAGAACCACTTTGGTGGACTGGCATGGTGACAAGTAAGTGAAGGATAATTTATGCAAGTTCCTCTGCCCCCTGACGAATGGGAAAGGGGATTCTTTTTTTACTTTTTATTTGGAGTTTGGGTTATTAATGTCGTCTTTTAAATTTATGGACATCCAGTGATGGTTGGGGTGGTTGCAAATTTTGTGGCTTATGTTTATGCTCCAGCAGTTCTAGTGACCCCTCTTGGTGCATTGAGTATAATTGTCAGGTAATAATTGAAAATAGTTGGATTTCAATTGTATGTTATGAACTCTGAAGAAAGGATTTGAATAAAATTTGAAGCTAACCTTTGTGATTATCTAAATAGTGCTGTTTTGGCACATTTTATGTTGAAGGAACAACTGCAGCGGATGGGTGTTCTGGGATGTTTGTCATGCATTGTAGGGTCAGTTGTCATTGTAATACATGCACCACAAGAGCACACTCCAAAATCTGTAGAAGAGATCTGGACCTTGGCAACTCAACCAGGTTATGTTTTGGTTCAACCTCTTTTTCAAGTGCACAAGATCTTATATTAGTTTGAGAGATGATCATTGTAGTTACGTTTCTTCTTTTCTTTTTTTTTTTTAAATAAAAAACTTAAATATGTGTGCTTTTTGTCAACAGCCTTTTTAGTATATGTAGCAGCTACATTGTCGGTAGTGCTAGCATTGGTTTTGTACTTTGAACCTCACTATGGGCAGACAAACATACTGATTTACTTGGGAATTTGTTCTTTAATGGGTTCACTTACGGTAATTTCTCTCCTTCCAAGTAGAGAAGGTGCTGTTTGCATTTTGTTGCTGAAGTCTAAAAAGGTTGTTTGTATATATATGTTGTTTACTTCTTCATAGGAGCTTAGCCTATGTTTATTTCTCATCCTATTCTCAGGTTGTAAGCATAAAGGCCATTGAAATTGCAATAAAGCTTACACTTGAGGGGATAAGTCAAATTGCATATCCTCAGACTTGGTTTTTTGTTGTGGTTGCTGCAATCTGCGTGGTCACACAGTTGAACTACCTTAATAAGGTAAATGTAGTAAATATTGTTATGCGACAACTAATTGCTTCAACCCCCCTTCTCCGTCTGTTTTCACATTGTTACTCAACTTTTTCCAGATCTACATCATATTTCGTTCAACCATGTTTATTACTTGCATCAAGTATAAATTTTTTCACTAAGTAGTGTATTTAAGTTCACACTATATGCTGGTAACTTGGTGGTGTATCATAAATTATTTCTCCTATTGAATCCTTCCTCCCACTGCCCTGACAACTAAAATAGCAAATTAATGAGGTAATGCAGTACTCTCATCCAGGAATAGAAATAACTTATAAGATTACAAATGCATTTGTTTAGGAGATATACTAACATATTTATGTGACAGGTCCTGCTTAAAATTGTGCCATCAGTGATTTCCCAGTCCCCGTCTTTGATTGTGATCATCTCTTATGTTTTGGGATTTCTAAGACCCTGGTTAGATTCCAAAGTCCAAATGCATATCCTTTTGCATGTTAAGTCATAAAATTCAATGTCCCTTATTTATCTATTTTGATAATCCCTTATCAATTTCCCTGAACCAATTCTTTCTGTTAACTGTGCATATATTGCATATATTAGGTTCCTCTAATTTGTGTTGATGATTCTATTGTGTTACTCGTGAGCGGCCATGCAGTTTTCTGTTGCTTTTGCTGGGGTTCTGAGGGTCATGTAACAGATTTGTAGATGTTTTCAGGCATGTCAGGGTTTACTTGAGGAGAGGAATCAGTTTTTTAACATTATTTTAAAAGATTTTCTAGATCAGATTTGAAAACTAGCCATGACATTTGACCTTTAGAAAAGTAAGGATAAAGCATTGGCCGATGTTTGGGCATGTATTATGCTGTGAGGAACTCATCAGTGCATCTCATGCATGTTTTCTTCTGATACACCTTCCAAAAGTAGGTGCTTTTACTTTTTCTTATATGTTAGTGACAATTATCCACAATAAAGATTTCTTCCTTCATTCACATGGTATTTCTATTACTTTATATATGAAAAGATCTGCTTACTGGTATTTCTTGCAAGGCGTTGGATACATTCAATGCGGCAGTTGTTTCCCCAATATATTACGTGATGTTCACTACTCTAACTATTATTGCAAGTGCAATAATGTTCAAGGTAAATAGCCCAACCTATCAGCTTGGAGTTCTCTTATGTCATTGCATAATGCCTGCTTGTATAATGAAATATGAGCATATTTTTTGTTTTTGCCTATTTGATGTGCAGGATTGGTCAGATCAGGATGTTAGCTGCATAGCGTCTGAGATTTGTGGATTCATCACTGTTCTTTCGGGAACAATCATACTTCAGGCGACAAGAGAACAGGAACTACCGACTACACCAGGTAAAGTAGAATAATCTTTAGTTTGCAATTGACTTAGTTTGACCATTCAGTTATTCTGAACAAATTTTAGACATGCTGAATATGGCACTCAACTTTAGCTTGAAGTTGTCTGTCACCCTATTGACCAAAAAGTTGATGTAGCTCTTGTTTGATTGTGTTGATTTTGTTTTTGGTGTATTCAATTATATAATGGTGAATATATATGAAGAAAATTAGCGGTGGTTCCCAGCAATATACATCTGAACAAAACCTCAAGGGATAGATGAAATGGAACAAAACCTTAAGGTTGTTGGTTCAATCCTCATATTTCATGTTTGGGGCCAAAACTACCTATCAAAGCACCAAAAAAATAAATATAAAATTTAAACATGTGCTCGCAGATGCTTTCTTCTTGGCCAGGAAGTAGATTTATATTAGCGAATAAGCTGTAACATACATTCTTTAAACGTTGATGTAAATATTGGATATTAAATGCAGGTAGTATGACATGGTACCATGGAGGATCAATAAAGAGTATAGAGGATGCACATTTTATCACCTTGCACAATTCAGATTATTTTGAATGATGGAAGTCTTTCATTGAGAAGGCTTTTAGGCACATGATTTCTGATGGCACTACCATCTTGGTCAGCTGTAGGGTGGTTGATTTGCTGATTAGTTTGGCCCTGCCAAGATAGTGTTGAGTTGTTCTCTGTCCACCTTGTTTTTATATAGCTTCCTGATGAGGGCTCGAGTTTGAATTGCTTGAGCATTTCCAGTTTATCATGGAGGCCCCAACAGTGCATCAAACTAAAACTTGCATATATAGGTATGTATATTCGTTTTGTTTGTATGTACATGTATGTTGAGGTTGAAATTGAGGTTGAGGCTTGTCCATCTATATTTATATGCCTTTCTGCTTTCACTTAAATTCTTAAAATGCGTGTCGTTATTGAGCTCGATTTCTAAAATCGATTTTGTAATGAAGTTGATTCCTTAAATCGAGTTTGTAATCAAATGTTGTTTATACTTTGGTTTAGAATGTACCAAGTTTGACAGGAAATAGCTGAGTCTGAAGATTTACAGAATGCTCCAGTTAGCTAGGTTCATCAAAAATATTATACGACTGGTTTAATTATAATAAATTATTATATGAGAATAATACATTTAACATGAGAGGTATATATCTGTACAATGTGTCAAAGTGCAAATCCTATCGGAGAATAATTTTCTCTTTTAGTTTTTATATTTTTCTTCTTTTTGGTAGGAAAAGAAAAATAAACCAGACTTGATAAGCCTGTCATTATATATATATATATATATATATATATATATATATATAGTCCATTTCTCCAGCGAACCTTAAAAAACGAACCAAAGACGAACCGTCGTCTTTGGTATTTATGACGACGGTTCGACCCGTCGCCATAGCCATGCACTCTATGACGACGGGTCGAACTGTCGCCATAGATACCAAAGACGACGGTTCGTCTTTAATTCGCTTTTGAAATTATATATATATATATATATATATATATATATATATATATATATATATATATATAGTTGAATCTTGATAAGGTTGGCAGGAAGGAAAAAGAGAAAAAGGGAGAGAAGTAAAAGGAAGGGATTCTTTTGGAATTTACAAGAGTTGCAGTCTTATTTTCTCTTTTAGTAACAAGACACGTACTTTTCCTTTTCTTCTTTTTCTCCTAAACTTCAAACAAAACGTAATGAAAAGCTTGGAGGTTGACTTTGGTAGTTTGGTTTTTCCAAGGTGTACATAGGAGTTTTGGATAAATTGTACGAATATAATAATAATAATAATAATAATAATAATAATAATAATAATAATATATTGCGAATATTTACATAAATAAATATAGGAGGTAATTATTTTAGAGGTATGTGTAATATAAGTGGGTTAAATTTCAAAGATTAATATCTTTGGTAATTATAAATCGGTACAATTTTTTTGTGATTTATTTTACAATTTAATCATAAAAATTTCTGAAAAAGCTTAGGAGAAATTAAAAAGGGAATTAAGAGAACCTAAAATATGCTTTATTTAGCGATAGAGAGCTTTGTTGATTTTGTACATGCCAAAAACCATGGTCAAATTCGGCCCTTTTTTACTCGTTGCCTTGACTAAAACGAAGTACTGGTATAAATAAATTTAATTACTGTTTAAAAGTGCATGATATACATACTATAAAGTTGGAATACTAGTACTAACCGTAAAACTTGAACCTTTGTATTTCTCTATTTAATAGCTTAATTTAAATTTTTTGTATTTTATTTTGAAAATTAATATTTTTTTAAATTAATTTAATATTTTCTCAAGATTAAATAGAATTCACTTGAAGAAACATCAAATTAACTTATGGAAAAATTATTATTTTCGCAAATTAATGTGATATTTTTGTAGAATCAAATGAGATCTATTTATAAAAATATTAAATTAATTTATAAAAATATCATTTTTTTTTTTAATTTTTCATTCAAAACTTGGAATCAGCAAAACTAAATTAAGAGAAATTACTTAAATTTTAAGGGGATGCTAACGGAAAGAACCATAATTTTGTGTCCAATTTACACATTTTGCCACTGTAGGTGTTGTGCCGTACTCCATTACCTGCGTCTCCGTAACTGACCTTTAGGAGGAAAAATTATTCAATATTGTTTTTTAGTATTATTATGTGATATTTTAAATTAATTATATATTATTATTTTAATATATATAATTGATTTTTTATATTCAAGTTTATTATATATATTAAAATAATAATATATAATTGATTTATAATATTATATTATAATATTTTAAGAGTATGGAATAATTTTTTTTTTAAAATATAAAAAAGAAGAAGAAGAATAATAAGAGAAGGGAAAAACAAATTGAATTTTATCTTCAACCGTCCATCGCATCCGATTCTACTAATTACTTTCGGATCAGGAAAGTCATCTAAATTGAATCCTCACCGTCGGATCAAAGTTCTAACCGATCCCTCCACTTCTAACAGTACATGCTAGGCTAAAGCATAAACCTATCTCCATCTTCTTTCTCTTCTGCGCTATCTTCTAGAGAGTGAACCACAGCTTTTTAGAGAGAAATTTTTACAAAGCAAACATGGCGGCAACTGTGACGACTGGTGTATGGGCTAAACCAGGAGCTTGGGCTTTGGATTCCGAAGAGCACGAAGAAGAACTCCTTCACCAACCCAAGGATGAAACCGCCGCCGTCGGACACCCCATCGCGGCGGCGCCGCTCGCTGATTTCCCTTCTCTCTCCATGGCCGCCTCGACCAAGACCAAGAAAAAGAAGGCCCAGACCTTATCTCTAGCCGAGTTCACAACTTACGACCCGGCTAAGGCAAGGGAAGCCAAGCTTAGCCACGTAGATATGACGATGCTACCAACTGGTCCTCGTGAGAGAACTGCCGAGGAGCTGGAACGGAACAAACTCGGCGGCGGCTTCAAATCATACGGTAACAATTCCGATTCAAGCAGATGGGGTAGTAATAATAGTAATTCTAGGGGTTCTGATGAGCCGCGGAGGCAGGGTTCGTTTGGTAGGGATTCAGGTAAGGAATTTATGCCGTCTCAGGCTGATGAGATCGATGATTGGGGGGCTGGGAAAAAAAGTAGTCTTGGCGGTGGATTTGAGAGGAGGGAGAGGGGAGAGAGAGGAGGGTTTTTTGATAATTCGCAGTCGAAGGCGGATGAATCGGATAGTTGGGTGTCGAATAAGAGTTTTGTTCCATCTGAAGGCCGGAGATATGAGAGGCAAAGGATGGGATTTGAATCGAATGGTGGGGGAGCTGATTCGGATAATTGGGGAAAGAAAAAGGAAGAGGAGGGACGAAAATTTGGTGCCTTTGATAGTCTGAGAGAGAGGAGAGGAGGCGGGTTTGATTCTGGTAACGGAGGGGGAGCGGGTGCGGATAATTGGGGGAAGAAGAGGGAAGAGTTGGGAAGTGGGGGTGTGAGGCCAAAACTTAATTTGCAGCCAAGGAAGTTGCCAATTGGAGAAGAACAGCCAAATGGGAGTTTTTCTAAGCCGAAAGGTTCGAACCCGTTTGGAGATGCAAGGCCTAGGGAGGAAGTTTTGAAGGAAAAGGGACAGGATTGGAAGGAGGTGGATGAGAAGCTAGAGTCTTTGAAGTTAAAGGAAAAGGAAGCAGGACTAACAGATGGACATAGTTTTGGGAAGAGGAGTTTTGGTAGCGGAAATGAGCGGGCCAGCAGGTATGATGATAAGTCAGATAGAAGCTGGAGGAAGACTGATGCAGTTGAAATTCGTCCTCAGAGGTCGGTGAATTAAAAGGCTTTTGATTGATTCATAGAATTTATTGGTGCTGTATTTAGCTAATATAAAATTTGTGATGTAAATTTGCTGGATAATCAGTTTATTGTTGATCTTGTTTGTCTAATTAACTTGATGGATTATATGTTATTACTGCCTTGAGTAGTTTGTCTCCGGCTTATATGAGTGTGGATACAGGTTTTTGTATCTGTTTGTTAAAAAGATTTAGGTTATGTTTCTTTGCACGGTTAGGCTTTTGATATGCAATCCTGGGATAGTATAATGCACCCAAACGTGGTACTATCCAATACAATGTCCAGTCATTATGACCCATGTTATATGGGACTTTATAAGCTTAAATATAGTCCCTAAAAAAAAATACATAGTCTTAGTGAGTCGTGGCCCTTGTGCAAGTTTATAAAGCTAGTTCTCTGAATGAAGGGAAAAGTTTTGAACTTTAAAAGTTGGTTTTGGTTGCTAGTCTACAAAATGCTTTCTTTACTCACTGCTGTTTACAGAGAGCTGTATTCAGTCCTTTTTCCTATAAATCTTGTAATGTTTGCAAGTCTTTTGGAATTGTTAGTTGTTTGAGTTTCACCTCAATGAATCACTTTTTCTTCAAATAGTTGGAACTCACTCATAGTCATATATAAAATACCTACAGAGGAAATTATATATTTATGAAACTTCTATAGATGTAAGTATGGAATCACTCCCCCTTGATTTGTATTGAAAGTGTTATTCCCTCTGTGCCAGATATATCTATTGGGATTTCATGTATTTGTACATTGGTGGCACCCCCTTGGTGCCTGGTTGAATAAAATTTTATTTATAAAAAAAGTAGATTATTGAGAATTGTGTAAAAATTTACTTTTACTCCAAAATTACCTTTCATTTGGCAAAACCCTTGTTTCTGTTTTTCTAAGCAAAGTAAAATGATATTGAAAACCAAGTAACTTGTCAAAAAAAAAAAAAAAAGAAAAAAAAGAAGAGGAGCTTAATGCGAATTTTTGAAGTTTTTGTGTTAAGCATGTGAATTGCTAGAAGGATAAAAAATGGATTAAGAGTGTGTTATTAATTTCTATAATTAGCCATGTTAGCCTAGCCATGTGAGTCCGTTAGATGGTAATTTGGACTTTTCTTTTGTTTTTTGTTGCCAAAGTCGGTAGGAACTCTCTTTATATGTTGAAAGCTCGCTTATTTATTGTAAGGTTCATGAGAATCATGAAGAATGAAATATGAGAGCTCATTTGAAGCTTCTCCCTTATCCCCTTTTCCTCTTTTCCTCTGCCTCCTCAGTTCCAATTCTTACTCTTCTCATCCCTAATTCTAATCTGAATCTATCCCTTCTCCCCTCAATTTTTGGTAAATTTGGTAAGGCTTTATTGGAGGCCTAACAATCTAACGTTTATGTGATGGCTAAATATATGTGTTTTTAACAAATCCATACAAATGCAAACACGTGTACGCTGATGTATTGGATTTACTCTTCAGTGATCATTTCTGCAACTTGTCTCTGATAAAGTTGATCTGATTATCATCTTAGTTGATCCAGTTCTTAAGAGTACGAAACAAGAACTTTTGTTTCTGTTATCATCATTCATCAACTATCATAGATGTATGTGTAGTTTTGTTATGTTTTTATAGAATGTTTTTGAACTGATGAAGAATTTCCTGCAATATTAATTGTGCTTATTAATTAATTTATCTTTGTAGTGCTGAGAAAGCTGAAAATGGGCATGCTGCTGAAGAAGCTGAAAATGGAAATTCAGAGATATGACACTGAAGGTTTGGAAAAGAGAGAGGGAATAGCATTGGTAGGGGCTTTACTTACTGGATTGGTGATGTATTTTTTACTCTGTTTATTCCTTTGGTGGTCTGGAGGTGTAATGTAGAACATTTTTGATAGAGTAGATTGGTTTGAGGCCTACATGGCTCTTTTTAGTGGTTGTCGTAATTTGGATATATATATTCCTATTATTGTTAGTGTTCATTGTTTTTCTCTTATAAATTTTGTTTTCTTTGGTGAACATGAGTGGAGAGTCTGGATATTATATTCTTGCTGTAATTTATTCGTCTTATTTAGCAAAAATGTTCCTTCCTTCTATACTTCTCAGTTCTTTGTCTCATGGTTTGCATTGCAAATTTTTTGTTGTTGCTAATTTAAGGTATAATTTAAACTTATATGCACTACGTAAAAGTTTAAAATCCCACCCTCTAGAAACTCAAGGGGAGAGTTAGGGATAACCATTTTTTTGGTTTGGTATTTCTTGGTATATAGTTCTTCAAAAAATTTGATGGAACCGACTGAAATGTCTCTGTGGTTGATGTTGATAATTATTAAGGGCATTCAGCCAGTTGGATTTGAGAATTACCATTGGTTTGGTTTCTGTGTTCATTCACGCAAGCAAGCATACATTAATTTCTTGATGAATTTCCTAGATTTGCCAATCAATGAAACGTATTTTTCATAGCGCGGCGTTTTTTATTGTCAACTGATTTTCGTCACCATCTGGGAGTATGACTCGTACGTTCCTCCTCCTACACCTACTTTATCCCATCTAGTCTAACTCCAGTTTTCCAAATATGGACAAAAAGGCTTCATTCTCTCTCCTCTCTCCTCTCTTCCCCGTTAATACTCGCTCCTTTTTCTGCCAAGTTTAATCAACGGCCACAAGTTCTCAACCCACGAAGCCACAAACCATCAAAAGACATCCAGCTCGCCTTCACAGAAAACAAACTCCCCTCCAGACAACTCGTTAACTACTACATACAGCGGATCGAAGTCCGGTGTTTCAAGCAGTAGTGGAAGTGAAACCGGACACGCTTGTGTTTCAAGCTGTTGTGGAAGTGAACCCCGACACGCATGATCAAGCAGGGATGGCGTAGCTACCAAAGACGAGCTTAATACCTGCGGTGGATCGTACGCGCTGCTGGGATCGGTGGTGGCTCGGGATGCAGGCATGGTTGACAAATTGAGGAGAGGCGGAGCGTTGATACTTGGTAAAGCCAGTATGAGCAAGTGGTGTCATGTTCGGTCCTTTGCTATTCCCGATGGTTGGTGTGCTAGAACTGGCCAGGGCGTGGTTAGTAGTTTGATTTTGCCCACTCCTTAGCTTCTGCGTCTCTTTTTATTCATTCATTTATTTACTTATTGGATAGTTTATAAAAAGGATGTCTAGAAATACAATGACCATACTATAGAAATTATGATATTTATGGAGAAATATAAAGCTGGGTTAACTGCAAAAGTGTCATTCAAAGTTTTACATAATTTTATTTATAGCCTCAAAGCATCAACTTTCTTTATTGTGTTCTTTTATTATGTCCCTTTTTAACATATTGGTGAAATTATAGAATACATAGTGCAGCTAATTCTTTTTCTATTCATTCGAGTAATACCACAGTAAAACGAGTAATCAGCTAGGAGCTTCAGTATGTAATGGTTAGTTCAATCATACTTAACAGTCTTGCTTTCCTATAAAAATCCAAGGTAGAGCTTTGTAACAAAAATTTTTTGTATCTCTGTTATGAGACTTAAAACGACGGTTTTTAGGGTCTATGACGACAATTTGTCCCATCGCAATAGAATAGGATTACGGTTAGGCCTCGTAATAGAAATACATGCAAATTTTGTAATAGAGGATTTGGTCCCTTGGTATGGAGTCTTTGGATTGGATTGGTGAGAGTGACAAAGCCAATTTGTAACTCTGTTCATACGCGGTAATAAATGCGTTTCAACTTTTGAAAACTGGATTGGCAGGTAAATGAATGACAGTATTAAGACTATTTAGTTTTGAGGCCAGCTTCCCGTGTGAGAGGACTAAGTCATACTTTCAACGTCTTTATTTGAGGCTCAGATGGCTACCCACTAGTGACATGAAACTTTGTAACTATGGAAGCATGCAGAATCCTTACGTTCAAGGAGGTGACCCATGCGGGTCGAGCAGTGGATGTGCAATATCGGTGGCCACAAAACATGGTGATAGTATCACTCGGGACAGAAACTGATGGCTCTATATATACTCTGCCCAGCTGATTATAACTCTGTTGTAGGACTAAAGCCCACCGTTGGTCTCACCAGTCAAACTGGTGTCATCCCACTCTCACCCCGCCAGGACTCTAACGGGCAAGTCTACTCGTCGCATATTTTTCTTCATCCTGGAAATTTTAAATGTTGAGCTGGAGAATCTTACTCTTGTCGATGAACTCTGGCCTATCTTGATGACATTGCAGGCCAATATGCAGGACTGTTTCGGATGCAGTTTACATGCTCGACTCATAAGTGGGCTTTGACCCGAGAGATAATGAAGCAACAAAAGAAGCAGCCAAGTTTGTTCCTGTGGGTGGTTAAAAACAATTTCTCAAGAAAAAATGGGATAAAAGGAAAGAGATTATTGGGTGTGATTATGGATCCATTTCTGGCCCTCATGGTCCACAGCTTCTCCAGTTTTCGAGGGCCATTGTAAGACAATGAGGCGAAAGTTTGATCAAAAAACAATTACTACAATCATCATAAATTAAAATAGAATAAATCTGGTAGCAAACTTTTTATTTTGTAATTTTAAATGAGACTCTGCCTGTTAAATGAAAGGAGTAACACTTTAATTGAATGATTTTATAATTAAAATCTTCCAATTATATCACCAACCATTTGAAAAAAGAGAATATATTATTATATAAAAACATTTAATAAGACTAGTATTTTACATTTTTCATGTAAATAAATTTAGGAAAAAAATAAAAAAAAAATTGTGCAACTGTTATTTAATCATACTAGATTTAAAATTTCTCATTTTTCTCGGGCCATTCTTTTATAATTTATTTATTCTTTTGTAAAAATTCAATCCAAGAAGTTTATACTCTTTAGTTGACTTTCACTTTGAAAGACACCATCAACAGTTGGTTTCTCAATCACTTTGACACCATGATCATGTCCACAATCACTATCATCGTCGCTGTAGCTGTAGGTGTTCTCTTCATCACGATGAAGGGCCAAGCTTTCACGATCGAAGAAGCCACCATCAAACAAATACGCCAAGCATTCACTGAAAACAAACTCACGTCAAGACAGCTCGTTGATTTCTACTTACACCAGATTCAAACCCTCAATCCCCTGCTTCGCGCCGTCATTGAGGTCAATCCTGACGCGCAGAATCTCGCCGACGTGGCCGATGAGGAGAGAGAAAGAGGTAGGGATAGGGACGGTGGATCATTGGGTGAGCTGCACGGTATTCCGGTGCTCCTGAAGGACGCGATTGGTACCAAAGACAAACTGAATACCACGGGTGGGTCGTACGCGTTGCTCGGGTCGAAGGTGCCCCGGGATGCGGGGGTGGTGGAGCGGTTGAGGAAGGCCGGGGCTGTGATTTTGGGTAAAACCAGTATGAGTGAGTGGTACAAGTTTCGGTCTTTAAGTGGCGTTCCTGATGGATGGTGTGCTAGAGCTGGACAGGGTGTGGTTAGTTTTCTCTCTCCGTATAAATATTTGCATTTTTATATAGTTAAAAATTTATTGGGAAAGAACATAAATATAAATCTATGTTAAGTTTGCCATAAAGATTATACTTTGAAGGCTTTTAATTAATTATTTAAAGATACAATTTTCTATTTTTTTTTCATTTGTAATGGGAAATCAGTTTGTTCAAAGAAGACTTGTTTATAAGTTTGAGACCATATCCAAAACAGGATTTACATTTGTAAATTTGTGAATATTAAGGATATTTATATCCCTAAAAATAATTTTTTAGTTTAGTAGTGTGGTATTATAATAAAATTATGATGACAAAGTTAATGAAATTGCATCATTTTGTACTACTATGAGGTAAACTCTTTTGGTGGAGCAAAAGAAACTGGCAAATAAGACTCATTTTGTGGATTGGAGGAAGTAATATTTATCGGATTACATCTTTATTGTTTGAATTGGTATCCTTTATCATTTGTGTCAAATATAAAATTTAATGGGTATGGTTGTTCAATCTATATACTATGAGGTTGAGGGTGATGGAGCAAACTCAGCCTTTGGAGTTCAAATATGCTTCGGTAGAAAATTGACTCTCAAGTGCTTTAAGTGTTTGAACTTCTCTGGTATGGATCTCTATAATTTGTAATGGATCTTGGCAATTCATATATGGATGGGAGCGAGCGAACGACTGATTTGCACATACTTTGTATTGTATGATAATATTTTTCATAACAAAATTAGTCTGATATTCTCTAGTGACAATGTGCAGAATCCTTATGTCCACTCAGGATCTCCATGTGGATCAAGCAGTGGATCTGGAATAGCTGTGGCTGCAAACATGGTGGCTGTGTCACTAGGAACTGAGACTCACAGCTCCATCTCATGCCCGGCAGATCACAACTCAGTTGTTGGGCTCAAACCAACCGTTGGGCTTACAAGTCGAGCTGGAGTTATTCCTATGACACCTCGCTGGGACACTGTTGGGTAAGCACGTGGGGATACATGCTTTGTGAATCAGAAATGTCGATACTATTTCTTTGATTTTATGTCACAAGTAGACACAAACTATTTAGATTGGTTTCATATGTGGGATAGCTGGGTTTATTTTTCCCATTTGCTTTATCCTGAATTGATATAAATGTTCATGATAATTACAGGCCCATTTGCAGGACTGTGTCAGATGCCGTTTATGTGCTTGATGTGATTGCAGGTTTTGATCCCAGAGATGAAGCAACAAGGGAAGCAGCTAAGTATATTCCTCAAGATGGTTATAAACAATTTCTTAATGTGGATGGTCTTAATGGAAAAAGATTAGGTATTGTTCGAAGTCCATTTTTGGACAAGCTTAATGGATCGGCTGAAGTTTTTGCATTTGAGCGTCATGTGAAAACATTAAGGTATGATGTGTTATGTTATGATAAACTTTGTTCACTCTTCCAACTTTCAAATGTTTACTGCAGTTGTACTTTACTTTTTTGTGCATTATGATGCACTTAAGTTTGTTCCTCCCTGTGCAAATGGGTCTCACGTGAAGTGAAATGTTAAAGCATGATTCATAGTGTTGGCCCTTTCTCTAATAGTTTAAGCATTTGGAGGACCTGCTGACTTAACAAGCTATTATTTAGTGTTCTGTTAACAGTTTGAGAAATGGTTTCCACAATAAAGTGGATAAATAGTGCGAGGAACTGGCTTATAACTTGAAACATTACAGGCAAGCTGAAAAATATGAGCATTTCAAACAATAAAAATAGTATTGGAAAGAACCAAGATGTGTATCTGTGTTAATTTTTATTCAGAAAATGCCATTTGGTGCTAATATTATGTTTGCCGTCCTGAAAACTCAAGAGAAAGAGGAGCAACTGTAGTGGACAATCTAAATATTGCACATATCGACAAAATCCTGGATCCCAGTCAAAGTGGTGAGCTAGAGGTGATGTTGGCCGAGTTCAAGATCTCTATCAATGCTTACCTCAAAGACCTGATCAATTCTCCAGTTAGGTCACTTGCAGACATTATTGCCTTCAACCAGAACAACTCTGAACTGGTACGTATCTGATTCTTTTTAGTTGGTGTCATTTCTCTCTGTGGTACTGTGTACGTAACTTTTTGCTGTGAAAAAGGTGGCTCCCCTATGCATAGGTGGTCCCTACCAATGCGCTTGGTCAACAGTGAACACATAGTTATAGGACGTCATAGGCGCCTGAGTTCTACAATGGATATAATTTGAACTCATCCCATTCAGTATTTCTTGTTCTAAGGAACTCTTACTTTTTGTTTCAATCTGTCTGCCATGTCAAATTGTCAATGTAGCCTCCCGATCAGACAACTTGGCCTCAAGAGATTGTATCTAGGTCAAATTTAGTGATATATCTAATTATGCTTGGAGGGCCCATAAATGGTGTATTCATGATTTAGTCTTGTAAGTGTTGAATAAAAGGTGCATTTGCATCTACTCAAAGCTAAAATCAGTTTTTTGAAAGATGCCTAGTCCACTAATATCCCCATGTGGCACTTCCCCTGATCCGGATGATCCACATTCATTATACGGATGTCACTCCATTCATTAATGAGAAAATGCACATGTTTATCCTGTTCTTAGGGGTTCTGACAATCCAAATCCTGTCCAGACAGTTGACAGCATAGATATCTGCCTAGAGAAGAGCAGAACATGTGAAATTTTCTAGAATTTGATAATAATTTTAATTGTTTCAATCAGGCAAGTAATAGAACTAGCCTTTATTTGTTACAGGAAAAGCTTGGAGAATATGATCAAAAAACTTTTATTGCATCAGAAGAGACAGATGGGTTTGGCGAGGACGAGAGGAAGGCAGTGGAGATATTGCAAAATCTTTCGGAGAATGGGTTTGAGAAACTAATGAAGAAGAATGAGTTAGATGCAATGGTGACACCAGGTTCACGTGGTGTCGCTGTTCTGGCAATTGGAGGTTACCCAGCAATAACTCTTCCGGCTGGGTACAGCACTGATATAATGCCTTTTGGGATCTGTTTCGGAGGGTTGAAGGGCACAGAACCAAAGCTTATTGAAATTGCTTATGCTTTTGAACAAGCAACTATGGTTAGAACTCCTCCATTCTCCATGTCAATGGTAGTGAATAAAGTATCTGCTGAGGGGTGATGTTAATGGGGGTGCAAGCCTAATGATGACTTTTATCTTGTAACATTATCATGTACAAAATACTATACCTTTTGTATTCTGTAACATAACTAACAGGGAGGGCTTCACAACACAGAGTAAGAAATACTTGATTTAGTTCTTTGTACATGATGAAAGTGTTTATTTCTTACGTGTTTCTAGGGGAAAAAATTAGGCTTTACCATCTCAGAAATATTTCATCAATACAGAACTGGAATTATGACAAGGCGTGTGGTCTCCTGCCTTGGGTAATAAGTGTACCAATATCTGGATGCCTTTGTTTAACTGGCTAATATTTAAAATCACCAAGGGAAAAGGTAGTGTGAACTCTGCATGCTCTTTCATTTAGAAAGTGTTTCATTCTTTATTGAAAGAAGTTGCGTGTTGTCCAAGATTATTAACTTCTTCTCCTGCTTTCTCTATGGCCATCTACGGCGGACTTCACATTATTTGGGTATGGATTTTATCAGTTATGGCATAAACGCTGAGGACATCAGAATGAGCAAATTCCAGAGTAAAGAATGCTCTTGTTTGATTACTCATGCCATGGGATGTAGTGTGGTAAAGAAGTTAGAAAAGCAGGTGCAATCATCCTCGGGAGAGGTGAGCTTGGATGAGTGGGCTAATTTTAGGTCATTCTCAACACATGGTTGGAGTGCTAGAGTTGGCCAATCTCTGGTATGTTGGCAATCTATTTCATTACTATTATTTTTGAAATGTCAAGCAGTGCAAGTTCAAACTTGGCTTCTTTTCTTATTTTTAACAATCTTAATGTTTGATATAGTTCCATTATACTTCCTCCGTTCCATGAAGAAGTCAAAATTGATCTTATATTTAGAGACGAAAGGAATACAAAACTTATCTTGTGACCAAAGTTTTAAAAACTTATTGAGCCCCTTTATTTATGCATCCTTCTGTAAGAGGTGCATAATTTCTTGCTATTGCTAATCCAACTCAGTGTGGCAACAGTACTTTGATTGTGGTAGTTGGTGTAGATTTCTGCATCCTTTTGTTCTTGTTTTGGTAATTGCCCTAAGATAATAGAGTAGTGTTGTACTATGGAAACGGATTAATAATTAGATTTAATTATTATTATTATTTTTATTATTATTATCTGTAAGACACAGCATGCTTGCATCTTATTCAGATCCTTTGGCCTGTTCCCATGTGTCGATCTCAGTTTTTTCGTTTGTTACTGTGAGATTATGAGATTATGATCACACGCACCTTTAGGAAGCGAAGCATCCTCTATCGTCCGATTGAAAATATATTTACATGAATACCCTAATCAAATTCACCCGAAACTAAAAACTTGAAAGTAAGAATATGAACAAAGTTAGCATGCACAGACTTAATTGTTGGTAAATACCAAAGATATCGATAATATAATTTTAAAGCTGGAGTTATACTGTTACGAACCATTTTCTGTTTTTAGTCAAGGACCTTAGAGTCTTTTCTCATTTAGCAATTCACATGTTTTGTAAGCTTATATATCTGAAGATTGTAATCTGAATGGGGATGAACAAAATGAATGAAAACCTCTCCTTCAATCTATCTTCTTCTATATCTTCTTCCCTGCAATTCTATCCAAAGTCTACCCGAGACTATAAATCGGTTACAATGGTGCTTTCATTGAGAGCTCCAGTGACTGATCCAGATCCTATCAAGGCAACTCTTGACAAATTTGAAGTGAACTTTAAAGCTTTTATGAAAACATGGACTCCTCAATTTAGGGAAGCTCTGAAGCAAACCTACCCAAAATCTGATCCAGAGCATCATCAAAATCAAGCAATCCACCAGAGAGATACTCCTATCATCCTAGAACAGAAGGATCCAATCGTTATTGAGGATGGAAATATCGAAGGTTTTCAGACGAAAATTGAAGCCCCAAAACAACCAATTCATCTATTTCTAGATCCATTAATTCATGACGAGGTACAACAAGAGAACTATGTATGCGTAGTTGCAGAATCCATAGAGTCAGACTTTTATGAAAAGAATGAACATGGTGATGCGATTTTGGATTTGAAAGAGTATGAGACGAAACCATGTACTGAAGATGTTGATCAAACTGGTGATGAAGATGGAGATCCAACTGTGACCGAGGTAGAAATTGATTGCTTCTCTCATGGGTTAGCCAACAACACTGTGATCAGAATGCTTGGTGCAAATAAAAAGGAACTTGTTATTGCAAACGAGGTCTTCGACAAAAGTCCTCAACGAATGGGATATTTGGCTGCACTTAACCCAGATCCTCCGGATGGTTTTGATCAACTTACTCATGGTGTAACAATAACGCAGTTGAATCCAGCGACTATTAAGCTTGGTGCTATAGTACTACTGCAAAAAAATGAACAAGAGCTACCTGCTTGTGCTCTTGATTCCAACATGTACTCAGTTGAGGGTAGGATGTTAGTTTCTATTATCAAAAAAGGGCCATTGTTTGGAATACCAATTCCTTATGGGATTGAGGCATGCAAAGTGTTTGATGAAATGTGTAGGAGTGTTTTAATTTATGGCTATGCCGAGGAGGTTTGTGTGCACGTTATGACTGATCTATACCAGCCAATGTACAACGATAGCGGAGGTGGTACCGAAATTCCATTGTTTGAAGGAGCTCACATCAACCTCACTACTATCAGCCGCACTACACCATCAACAACTCCATTATGGCAATATCATACTCTTGTGGGTCTTAAGCAACCAACGATTGAAGTTAAACTAAATGAAGGAGGTGGTTCAGTTAATCATACTGTTGATCATATGAATTTGGAGGCGAGGAGTTTGCCTAAAGTATTACTTCCGTTGTACCAATCCTCTTCAGTGCGTGCTCAAAAGACAACAATGGCGGTTGTACACAAACTAAGGCAAACATCTCAGGAGGTTTATCAGTCTAGTGACACTTATTGGGGCCAACGACCTGCAGCTCTACGAGCGCGTAGCCAGAGGTTGAGCAGGGGTTTCAACGAGGCTTTTAATTGGTTTACGGATGAGGGATGGTCGTTTGAATCCAAGTTTGTGCTGCAAGTAGTTATGTCTTCAATTTTTGCCAGCCAATCAAGAACAACAAGGGGATGTAGCACTGAAATTGCAAGTATTTTGGTGCTACATGGAGTTCACAATATCATGGGTGTCTCGAAATTTTCTTCCGAAGAGGTAAAATCACAAAATTATAGGACTACCTTTATAAATGGTTTAAGGTATGAATGTGATTACATATCAAGTGCTGAGTTTTATGTTATATATGATCCTGGTTGGTTTTTGGAAGATATAAAAAAAAAATTATGGTTGGATTTACATGTTTTGCTCAATATTTTTCAAATTGGCTACAATCATAGTAAAAGTAGTGTGAGCTATTATGGGATAAACCATCTGCGAGACAATTGTTTGAATGGTGGCAACATTTGTACTGGATTGGGTATAGCAGAGGACTTACATGCATTACCAAACAGTAAGGGTTATGTGGCTATTGTAGAAGTTTTTATTGAATGCTTAGATCTAATACCACATAGTAAGGCTGCTACAATTGGAGATGTGTTGGAGCACAATAGTGAAGCCTATCTTAAGGGGTGTGATGTGTATGTAACAAATTCTAGGATATTGATTGGAAGGATTTGTCTTATATGGTGGACCAAAGTTGATAGTGCTATATCTCACACGGGGTTGTTTCAAGCAAAAATGAGCAATGATGCCTTTCAATTTATGAGAGGAATGGGAATGATCCCTCTAATTGTTACAAAGTCAAAATATGAAACTCCAATTATAAGCATCTGGTGTTTAGTAGCTGGTGAGATCTTCTTATCACACATAAAATTTCCATTCATCAGATTTCACATAGACTTGAACTTTCAAGATATGTCATATTTGCTAAATAACTTTGTGGCACTAAGGAAAAATAGGCAGACTTTGATTGCTTGGGAAGCATACATGGGTCACGAGTTTGGTGAGGCAACCACGTATAGATTTGTTCCAAGAGGAATTTCGTGGTTGGCAGGAGTCATTTATGTGAAAAAAGGGGTGCGTGGTAGGTTGAAATGGAAATTGACATATCCTACTCCTTATGTGTTCCTGATTGGTTTCATCAAAGCACTTGTTTCTAAAAAGCCTGATATGATAGAACATGTGGATTATTTTTTGGCTGAGTTGGATATGATGAATTATACCATGGTTATGTATTGTCTATCAATGGTTGTTGCCTTAGCAGTTTATGGGGCACGCTGCCATTTCAACAAGGTTTTTTTTTTTGAATGAGATACTCAAACAGTACATGGACTTTTCAGAGTCCCAACTAATAAATTGTGCCAAAATACTTGTTAGCTTCCATTCAGCTGCTGCAGAGAATAAGATGAAATTGATTTTCAACTCAATACTTGCTGCACAAAAGGGAATGACTAAAGCTAGGGAAACAAGGGAATGTAATTCAAATGTGCAGAGAACTATTCTGGTGATGCAGGCTATTACTGGAGACCCTGTTGATCTAAAATTTGGAACGGCTAGATGTGCAAATGCAGGGGACATTGTGATGGACAAGTCAACTGATGTTATGGATGCAATTGCAAGGTACCTTCATTTTTATCCACCTTGAGGACAAGGTGAATTTTGAGGGGATGCTATTGTTACGAACCATTTTCTGTTTTTAGTCAAGGACCTTAGAGTCTTTTCTCATTTAGCAATTCACATGTTTTGTAAGCTTATATATCTGAAGATTGTAATCTGAATGGGGATGAACAAAATGAATGAAAACCTCTCCTTCAATCTATCTTCTTCTATATCTTCTTCCCTGCAATTCTATCCAAAGTCTACCCGAGACTATAAATCGGTTACATATACAGTAGTTAGACATCGAAAGGTCAAAAAGAGTTTCATAATTTCATTATTTTAATTCTGTGGGGGTGACAATTTAAAATCATTACAAATTCTTACGCCTAATACTGTTAAATTTAATATAGGACTTGGTTCAAGTGCATATCCCCTTAAAAAACATACCAAATATATCTCTTTTAGTGACGGATCCGGCGACGGTTTGGTCCGTCGTCATAGGTTCGTCCGTTGTTAAAACTTTTAGCGACGGACAACATATCGTGACGGACAAATATATAGCGACGGACGAACCTATGGCGACGGACCAAACCGTCGCCGGGTCCGTCACTAAAGGGGATATGTTAGGTATATTTTGTAAGGAGGTATGCTTTTGAACTTTACTCTCTCTCTCTCTCTCTCTCTCTCTCTCTCTCTCTCTCTATATATATATATATATATATATATATATATATATATATATATATATATATATATATATATATATATATATATATATAGTTTAGAAATACAAAAAATTTAGGCATGGTTTGATATTTTTACAAGTGAATTTCATTTGATATTGTGAAAATATAAAATTAGCATGTAAAAATTTCAATTTCACAAGTTAGTTTGATATTTTAACAAGTGGGTTCTATTTAATCTTGTGAAAATATCAAATTAACTTGTAAAAATTTCAATTTTCGAGTGGACAACTGAGAAATAAAAGCCATATAGCAAAATTAAAAGTTCTTAGAAAGCGCACTCAAAAATTCAAAAATCCTAAAATTTTAAACTAGATCCTCAAAGTCCAGAGAGTTTCAATAAATCACTGACAAACTAAACCGTCTATAAATAATTATCTCAGATTTCATAAAAGAAGGGCCAAGCCGGAAGTAGGGGTGAAAATGATCCCGAGTCGATCCGAACACTCTGATGCTCAAACTCGACTCGGATCAGAAAATTTGTGTTCAGGTTCGACTCGAATTCGAAATGATAATTTCTAAGACTGTTCAAGTTCGACTCGATGAATTACTCGATACTACTCGGCTCGAAGTTACTCGACTCGTTTTCACAACGAGTAATTCGCGAGCCTCTATTCGAGCTCGAATCTGAGATGGATCACACCAAAATGAGACATAAAAATGAAAAATTAGAAAAACTTTAATTTTATTTATATATAAAAATACAAGTTACAAAAATTACAATGATAAATTTATAATATTAATTATACTATAATACAATTTCTAGTAACTTCATTATATTTATCAAATGTCATACATCGAACCCCTAAACGAGTAGGGTTCATTGAGTAAGGATCGAGTATGGATCAGATGAAAGTAGTGTACTCGAACCTTAAAACGAGCGAACAGTGTGCTGCTCAGATTCGGAGTTCAGTATTATAATCCCATAAACGAGCTTGACTCATATTCAGCTCGGATGCCTACCGAATCCGAGTCCCGGATCATATTCTCGAGTCGAATCCGAGTCGGGTACCGAGTAACTCGGACCGATTTTCACCCCTAGCCGGAAGCATAAAACACTACAATGCAAAACATATATAACAAGGAAGTACACTAGGTAGGTTAATTTTCCTTCCTCTCTTTTTTCTCCTCTTTTAAATCAGCACTCAATAGCTCATCTCAATTATAAGATCTTCGAGAATCTTTTTCACTTCTTTAATTGGGCCACTGGCTGAAATTTAATATATGTACATATTTTTTGGAGTCGTTTATCATTAAGTCCTAGTACCCACCTTACAAAATAAAAGGAAGTTCATTCGTTAACTTGGTTCATAATAATAAATAAACAAATAGCATAAGAGTAAAATATGAGTTGAAGTGCGCCCCTTAAGATAATATGGAAGTGGCTCAAAGAATAGTAATATATAACAATGCAAGTGGTGATTTTAAATTTAATTATTTTAAGTCAATTTTATTATAATAACATAAGAAGCGATTCTAAATTCAATTATTCTGAGTCAACTTTGTTGGTTATAAGTCAATTAATCGATTTTTGACTTAACCCAATTCGGATAAAGTCGAATGATCGTTCTTTTCCAAACTCTCGTTTTCTCAATAAATTAGATATTTATGAATCAATAAAATTATATTTATAATATATAATAATAATATACATATATATCACATATGTATAATATTGTAATATTTATACATTATATACATACATACATATATATATATATATATATATATATATAGAGAGAGAGAGAGAGAGAGAGAGAGAGAGAGAGAGAGAGAGAGTATTTACAATAATTTATTTTAAAATATTTTAATAAAATTATAACATCTAAGAAAATAAATAATTTAATTTATAATAAAAATATTAAATTGTACCATATAAAAATAATAATAACACAATGATCAATATTTAAATAAAATAAATAAATAATATTTATAAAATAAATTAAAAAAATATTTAAAAAATCTTTCACATTAACTGTCTTATACGGGCTATCAACTTGTGACCCTAAAGTTACATTCCAGACCCTAAAGTTACAATCCCGCAAAATAATGACCATTTTAGAAAGAAGATGACAACACGCTGTTATAATTAACGCCGTTAACACACACATTAAGCGAGAAAATGACGTGAAACTAATGTTATGAAAACGGACCGGACGATTGAATTAGTTGAATCAGGATTTGGTTTAATCTGTCTAATTTAGATCAATTTAATTGATTTGGTTAATAATTAATAGTATCAGTTGATTATGAGTTTGACAGGTAGTTTAATCATTAAAATCGGTTAGTTGAATTAGTTTTAAAATATTATTTTTGTATAAAATATTTTTATTTTTAAAATTAGATATTTTTAATAATATTATAACATAATTTCACTATATTTTAATTTTAAAAAAAATTAAATATTTTAAAATTTTATTAATAATTAATAATATATATTCTTTATATTTATAATGTCACCGCTTTAATAAATGTTTGACTATTGATTAAATTAATAATTTATTTTTTTAATTTTTTTTTTATTCGATGATGGATCCGAAAATATTGCGTGAAAGAATCAAAAATAAAAAAGACAAATAAGAAGACTAACGAGCCGGTGCGCCCGCCAAGACCCAGTCTAGGGTCAAAGCACTCATTAATCAAACTGATCAAAAAGCACAGACTATATTTTAAATAGATAGCAATAAGTGACGTTGTGGAAAAATGGAAACGAAAGGGCGTTGATCTGGACTCTTAGGTCTTTTCTTAGGGTATTGATATGCAAGAAAATTTTGGCAAATTGAAAATGACATTGTGAAAAACATTGACTTGGAGGACTGCAAATATTCATTGATTTGTTCAAATGGCCACTCTGAGTTTGTGCATAAATATCTAATTAGGCAATATCGGGTTGATAGCTAAAATGTAGTCATTGGTTCAATCATATATAATAAAACATAAATTAATTATAATTTGATATAACATTTTATATTTATTTTTCATAACCATGTTTCTATCATCACATTTATGTCTGGAAAATCAAGTCTCCTTTCTCATTTCATGTCTTACATCTTGTTCCATATTATATATTTTCTTAGTAATGTAGTTATTTATTTGCATTAAACTTTTTAAATAAATAATTGTTATCTAACACGAATATATGTATTGTGATACTCTCCTAAAAAAATATATCTTTAAATATAAAATATTTTATTCATAAAAGATATTTAAAAGCTTACAAGTTATATATAAAATAATCCTAAAAATTAGTTCACCTTCAAAAATATATTCACATGATGCCCATATTTCTGTGTCACGTAGTACCATGGTCCGTGGTAGAAGTTAAATCAATAACCCTTAATAAAATGAAGCATAAAGGTCATCCACAATGCTGTTGGGATATTTTATATTAGATAAATTTAAGAATGTAGATGAGTTACTAAGTATGGTAGAGTCTCAACTTACTAAGTTAACCTATTAGGTAAGGAAATGATCCAACATACTTGTTGGGTCAGTATACACATGTATTCACTGCATTGATAATGAATTAATGTGTGATAGATCGTATAATTTCAAAAATAATCTTAAAAATTAGTTCACCTTCAAAAATATATTCACATGACACCTATATTTATGTGCCACATAGTACCATGGCCCATAGTAGAAGTTAAATCAATAATCCTTACTGAAATGAAGCATATAGCTTATCCACAACGCTGTTGGGATATTTTACATTAATTTCACATTAAATAAATTTAAGAGTGTAGATGAGTTAATAAGTATGGTGGAGCATCAACCTACTAAGTTAACCTGTTAGGTAAGGAGATGATCCTACATACTTGTTGGGTTAGTATACACATGTGTTCATTGCTTTGATAATGAATTAATGTTTGATAGATCGTATAATTTCACTTCAAGTGGTATTAGAGCCCATTGTTCGATAGACCCAAGTATCAGGTTGGTTTTCCAAGGTGAAGCATTCGCAGGCTGCGTATTATTCTCTTGACACTTTGGAACAAATAGAGTTGAGTCGGGTAGAGCACAAAGGGATTACTCACGCGTTTGCCACTATGCGGTGAAGTATAATTTGAGTCGAATAGAGCGAGTTCAGGATGACTTTGAGAAGCTACTCAAGGTAAATGGTTCATAAGGAGTAATGTTGTACTTCCACGTTTTCCTCTGGCGTGGTGGAGTAGTATTAGAGTTAAGTTGGCCACTTGAAGGACTAAAAATAGTTATGCTCAATGAGTGACTACTCTAATATGATACTTATGATAGATATTCAAGTGAAATGTGGAGATTGTTGTGATATTTCATATGAATCCCACATCGGGTAAAATCAAGAGTATAGATAGGTTAATAAGTATGGTGAAATCTCAACCTAATAGGTTAACTTTTTTGGTAAGGAGGTTATCCAACATTTTTATTGGCTCATCCTATACAAGTGTCCACTGCATTGGTAATAAATTGATGTGAAATGGATCGTACAATTCTGCAACAAGCGTGACTGCATAATAAACAAAAATAATAATAAAAAAAAACGACCCACACCTAATTAAATTAAGAGTATTGCTACACTTAAAATGTTGTTTGTATATATCTTGCACTTCATATACCTTGTATTTATAGAGTTTCTACACTGTATTAAGAGGGAAAGATCCTTAGTTGACTGAATTGTCATTTGTTGAGTCCTCATAGGAAATGAGATTTCTATATAGAAATAAAATCCTTTATAGATATTACTAGTTGATACTTGGTTGACAATTAATTTCAAGGGTCTAAATACTTTAGGTTTGCCCAATTAAGTTCAAGGGAAGCTAGAACATATTTAGCTGTGGCTTATTGGGTTAAGCCTAATTAGGAACTAATGAAATATGACCTTCACATTATGTCCCACTCTTTCAGAGAATGAAGTGAGGTGGAGAAGTAATATAAAGAAAAGGTTTCGACAGTCTGAAAGACTACCACGACCGAAGATATATAGAAGTTAACATTAATAAAAAGTTTCGAAAATCCAAAGGAGTACCATAACCTAAGCCATAGCTCAAAAGGAAAATCCAATATATTACTGTATAGGTCACCCTCAATTTAGAAGCGATGCCTTTATGTTTTTAAAATGGAAGTGATTTGCTCAAATATGGGCTTAAGAGGCATTCATCGAGCCAATCATAGGCTTCTAGGAAGTGAATTTGAGCTCATTTGGGAATCAGGGATTCAGGTCGCCAAATATATATCTCGAAGATGTTCTATTCAATCATTGGATCGCACTACATAGTCTCACATGATAAGTTTTTTAAAAAAAATATTAGATCAAAATATGATGAGTTATGCAAAAAAGATCGATAGAGACAAAAGATACAGATGTCTCAATTAACACTATTTCAATTGTGCCTTTTGCAATTTTTAATTTTCTAGTCATCAAACAAGTTTTCATATGATCAGAGATGATGGTCGTAATTGAAATGACATGTTCACTCGAAGATAATATTTTTTATAATTTTTTTTTTCGATTTGAGGAGGTTCACATTGTATGTACAAATAATTATATATGACATAGAGTAAAACTAATATAGAAGTCTTTCAAATTTAAGAAATTGATCAGAAATTGAGAACATAAATATTGTACCATCATGAATAATATAAGACAGAGTATATAACATATTACTTGTAATCATGTGATGTTATAATGTGTTCATCAGATTTGTGCAATAAATTAGTGGCAAATAAGTTAATTAAATAGAGGAGATAAACAATTAACTTTATATTTTATAATTGTTGTCCTCCTTTGTATAAGTAAATAATATTCAGTAGAATATTGAGTTGAGTTTTATTTGACATTGACTATGTACATTCAAACACGTATGTGCCCCCAATTCGTTGAAACATTTTTGTTATTAGTACAACGTTGTAAAGAATTTTAAAATTAATAAGCCATAAAGATTCACGATTTGCCATAGATCCATGAATATTGATTGTTGAAGTTATGTGATAAACTGCGCAAAGTTTGTCACATAACTTCACGAGTGGATCCAATAACAAATTATGTAAAAATAAAATGCCTCGTGCGCATGCGTATGTGAACCAATTAAACTAATTTATCTAGAAGGCGACTAGTCTGCCACTACCTATATTTTATGAGTATTTTTCAAAGTATTTTTCAAAACAAGAAAATTCAAAGGCATAAATTTTCTTGCAGTTGTGGAAAAATTTGGCTTGGAGGACTCTTTATACTACGTTTGAATTAAAAAATGAAATAAATAAAAAAATAAAATAGAAAAAAGAATGTAATGAAGAGTGGATGATTTATTTTATTCTAATTGAAATAAGTCAATTTATACTCTCACTTAAAAAATAAAATTCATAAATTTGGAAGAGATGAAAATGGTCAATTCTATTTTAATGGAACAATTAAATACATTTTTTTTTTATATTTTATAAAAATAAATTATTTCATTATTACCTTTATTCTTTTAATCCAAACCTAACATAAGGGAAAGAATTCACATAAAATCGTATGGCCTGCCACTACGAATATATATGCAGTATATATTTCAGGACCTTAGAATTTAACTTTGTGGAGAAAATTGACATAGTTGGAGGACCAGATATTACTGACCCACCATCATATCTACATAAAATCATATGGCTTAGCCACTACAATTTCTCAAAAATATCTTTTTAAGTCCACCAAACATAACTTCTAAAATAGTGAGGATGACAAGGTGGTGGTGGAGGATGACGGTGGTTTGCGTGGTGGTCTTTTTAATTGTAGCGGTGATGATAGAACCGGTTATATCGGACCCCCAAACATATCTGCTAAAAGATGACTGCACTCGGTACAACTCGACCGACCAGAATTTCTACAGCAATTTTAACGAAACCTTTGATGAGCTCAGAAGAAAGTTATCTGAAAATAACAAACACTTCGCCATCGAGAATCGAATAAATATGTATGCCCTGGTACAGTGCAGGAATTATCTGTCTAATGCAGACTGTCTCGCTTGCTACGATGATGCTTTGTCTCGGATGAGACGCAAATGCCCGGCTCACGAAGGTGCTTTTGTAGTATACGAAGGCTGCTCCCTCAGGTAACTAACCCTCAAAACCTTTTTTTCTTCTTTTAATTTGGTCAAAGAGTTATTTACATGCGAGCTAAAATTATCGGCTGTGGAAACTAAGGTATACTTTAAGACCTTTAACAATAATCATTATATGCCGTCAAAATTTTGAGAAGCTCAAAGTTAAATAAAATAATAATATTACTAAAAGTTTTAATTGTAGTATGTTTTCACTATATCTCATTATCTTTTTGGTAGAAACAAATATTATTATTTTTTTTTTATAAAAAAAACGTACCTTGCTAGTCTTTAGAGGGTATGCAATGAAGCACAGGCCAATTTGTTGGTCCAAAATATGCTGGAAAGATGAAATTATTCAATTATTTTAGATGTCCAAATATCATGTCGCCTTAAGTTCAACTTATTTCAATATTAATTATCATTTCACCCTTATTTTGAGGGGGGAAACGAACATTGAAATGGGATTTAATAAAGGTTAATGTATAATTTTATCAAACATGAGCTCGACACCCACTCAATTTTTTTCTGAAAGCCATACTATATTTTAGTCCAATATATTTTGTAATTTAGGTTCATTCTATATCTTCACGAGAAATGGTGATTTTGCTTTTAAATTGACAAGTTTCGAAAGGTATAATTAAGACATCATTTTGTGCATTTGCCTGTGAAAATGACATTTTTCCTTACGTATTGTGAGGGATTAGAAATAGTAAATTTTAATGAAACCTCGCGCTTTTCACTAATGAAATTTTTTATTAATATTTTTAACTATTTTTATGTGCGCCTAAATAAATTGGTTTTTATTTTTGTAAATAATACTATCAAAGCAAACATACATATTACCATATTAGGATCTCCTTCATTATAACTATCCTTCAGTTTCTCTCAATACACATTTAGCGACAGAAATATTACATTTAACAGTAATATAAAATTTGTCGCAAATAATTAACGACACAATAAAATTTGCCGCAAACCAGAAATATTACATTTAACCACAATATAAATTTTGTTGCAAAAAGTTAACGACAATAAAATTTGCCGCAAATAATTGTGTCGCTGAAATTATCATTAAATATAATATTTGTGTCACTAAATATGCATTTGGAGAAATTATAGAATAAGTGTAATGGAAAGAATTCTAATAGTACTTTTGTTGTTGTTGTAGTGATACTTAATACTTTAATACTTTATGCAACACTTGATGCTCAAAATCAAAAGAAATTCAAACTTTATGAGCTATTGATAAGGCAATGATATGGAAGAAGGGAGGTTACCAAAACTTGCTACAAATATGTTGTGTGACCCTATAGAGTTTTCTTTACTTACTGTACTTTTTTGTTTAAGGTACCAGGTCCCCAACTTCAATAATAAGAATACTTTTCCAGGCTATTCTGGGGTATGTAGTGATCGGGCAGTATCTAAGGCAACTGAATTTAATGCAATGGTGGAAACTTTGTTAACGGAACTTATAGCTCTCACACCCAAGATGAATGATTTCTTTGTATCGACATTAAGGGAAGTGGTTGGAGGTGGTACAACAGTGTATGCTATCGCACAATGTGTCGAAACACTAAACCCGAGTGGTTGCCAAAATTGCTTGACCGTGGCATATAACAACATACATAATTGTCCTCCTCTATCAGGGGGAAGTTCAATCGATCTTGACTGTTTTTTGAGATATTCAGACACCTCTTTTTTTGCTGAAAACCAAACAACTAATATCACACCCTACCTAACAGGAGGTGAGATCTCTACCATGTTAATATGCATATATATTTAGATATACGATTTCATTTTTTCCTTCCTTTTTCATTTTTTAGCAATCCTCGTGGAACCTTATTCAACCATATTACCACTTTTAACATTTGTAATATGAACCATGTAATTAGCGATTCCTCACTTTACTTTATAGGAGGTTCAAGCAATAAGACGATCATCATTGGGGGTGTAGCTGGTGGTTTAGGACTTGTTTTGCTCATACTTGCCTTGCTTTTGTTGTATCGATTATTAAGAAAGCCTGAAGTAGCCGAAACAGGTAATTAACCAAGGTTCACTAACATGGATTTTTATGTACCAAATTTGGGTGATTTTTCATTTTTGATCGAGCTCATGTTTGATAAAATATATTTCCATGTCATTCCTTTCATAATGAATATGTAATTGTTTTCCTCCATATTAGGTGACATACTAGAGTTAACCAAGTTGAAGGGAGCAGTGATTTACAAATACAAAGATCTGAAATCAGCAACCAAAAATTTTAGTGAGGAGTACAAAGTGGGAGCAGGAGGTTTCGGAGATGTATACAAGGTGATTCCTCTATTTTAATTCCATTCCTCATCAGACATCAGCCCCCGCATATACGGATTGTCCATCATTAGAAAAAATCTTTTTCTAACCGTCACCTTTTCCCTTTTGTCTTCCAAATTTTACAATCATTTTTTGCTGATAATTGCAATATCGGAGGTTCACTTTATCGTCGTTGGTAAATTTTCTCGGTTATTATGTGAATGACCAGGGTGTTATAAAGAATGGGGATACAGTTGCAGTAAAGAAACTAGCTATAACTGCAAGCAGAGGGAAGGTTGAATTTGAGAGTGAAGTTAGGCTTATAAGTAATGTTCATCACCGAAATATCATCCGTCTCCTTGGACGCAGTGGCAAAGGACCAGAGCTACTTCTTGTCTATGAATACATGACAAACGGGAGTCTTGATAGATTCTTATATGGTGAGTTGGCCATAACTTTCTAGCTCTTAGGTTCATATATAACATACTCATCACCGATTAGCTGTTGTAACATCTTCGTTGATTTTCTTTCAAGTTTATAAAACATTGAATATATTTTTCTTGGCAGGTGAAAAACGTGGTACTCTCAACTGGAAACAACGAGTTGATATAATCTCTGGCATTGCTAGGGGTCTTGCCTATCTACATGATGAATTCCATTTACGTATCATTCATCGAGATATAAAATCCAGCAATATTCTACTCGGTGATGATTTTCAACCCAAAATTGCAGATTTTGGATTAGCAAGGCTTATACGTGAGGATCAAAGTCATCTTAGCACAAGATTTGCCGGGACGTTGTAAGTCGAATTAACAATCACTTCACTGCTTCATGAATTTATTTTGTTATTTCAACATCGAACACAATGATATTTCAGTTCACGAAAATACGTAGAATTAGTAATTTATTTATTTATTTAATAAAAACTAATCTAATGCACCAGGGGTTATACAGCACCTGAGTATGCAATTCATGGACACTTGTCTGAGAAAGTTGATACCTATAGTTTTGGTGTTGTGGTCCTTGAAATTATAAGTGGTCGAAGTTGTAATGGCATGAAGATTGAGCATGTCACTGAATCCCTCCTCGAATATGTAAGTTCTATGTGTAGTAAACTTTCACTTTTGTTGGAAGGTGGATGGCATCTAATTGATGATCGCTTAGCCAATGTTTTTGAAACTCAACTCTTATCTAATTATTTTCTATGTTTGCTTTGGTATCATGGTGTAATAGGCGTGGAAGTTGTACGAGAATGACATGCATCTCAAGTTGGTTGATGAGACTTTAGACCCAAATGAATATAAACTTGAAAATGTCAAGAAGATCATAGAGCTTGCTTTAATGTGTACTCAGTCACCAATTTCTTTGAGGCCAGCAATGTCAGAAGTAGCTGTTTTGCTTATAAATGATCGATCAATGGAGCAAAGTGCAGGCCAACCTAGCTTGGTCCAGTCAGATAACAGGATTAATGAAAACATGTCCACATCTACTCCGTCATCAATGTCCAGTGCCACTACCACTGTCACTGTTACTGTTACCGAGTTCACAGGTCGTTAACATCTATTATTTCAATTGTTTGGGATTTTTCTGTATGATTTTTTTTTAATCTAGTACGAGTATATGTTAAAAAAAATCACTACAAGAAGAAGGCTCAATTTCGACGGAAATTTCCGTCGGAAATATACCTATTCCGTCGGAATTATAATATTACCGACAAAAAGTTCGGTCGATGATTCGGACGAAAATAACCGCGTCAGGATTAATTCCGTCGAACATTCGATCGAAAATAAATAATCCCCGACATCTTTTTCCCGTCGAAATTTTCGTCGAAATTCACATATATCCGACAGAATATATTCCGTCGAAAATAAATAATTCCGTCGGAATTTTAATATATATCTTCGAGGGAATTTCTGTCAGAAAAGTACTCCATTCGTCGAATATAATTACTTAATTTCGACGGAAATTTTGTCGTAATAATTTTATTCCGTCGGTAATAGTCCTTTTGATAATTAGGAAATTAAATATTTAATGCAATAATTCCAACGGAAGTTCCGTCGTAAATACCTAATTCCGTCGGAAATACAAGTTTTTTTAAAAAAAGGTTCTTTTTGCTTTTTTCAATGCCAGGTTTTAAAATCACATTTTTTGTACCTGCAAACCTATATTATCCCAACAGCACAACATCAATCCATTCTTTATGTTCACACACTTGATATAAATATAAACGACGACACATTATAAAATAAATTATCATACTTTACAAAACTAAACAAAATTACGATGAATTACAATCAATTAAGCTAAATTAAAGTAAGTACAACTAAATTATAATCTACAAAGAATCATCGCCCGGAGATCGACGGTTCTGCTGTGGTGTATGAAAATTATCGTTGTCACCCCCCCCCCCCCCCCCCCGCGCTCGCGATCGGCATCGCCAGCATGCTTGAAATTGTCATCATGTTAATACAATTACAAATATCAGTCATTAGTCCGTATTTGAGACAAAAATTCATAGTTAAATAATTATTGCAGAACATACAGAATATACAACTTAAATTGAATAAAATACCTGTGCAGTCGGGCGCTATGTCAGCATCGGGCCAAAAGCCTCTAACAACAGGGTAGTCACCATCCGAATCACCTCGTCTCGTATCGCGGCAAACTACTCCGGAGATATGCCCGTACTCTCGACATTGGCCCCTGCTGTAACGTCCTGAGCAATCTAGTGAAGACGAGCACTGGTAGGTAGGCTCTGACTACGGAATATCGGATCCGTATGAAACGTCTCTGACACCGCCGCCATAACCCGCTGGAACAACGCGTCGTCTAAGCCAGCGCCCGTATGAGATTATCCAACATGTCCTTTTGAACGCTGGTTAGAACCTGTAACATTAAATATAACACAAAAAAAAAATGAAATATCAATATAAATTTTGAATTAACGAGTAACATACTACAATAAATACCTTCGGTCAATGTATATGCCGGCACCCTCGGCAGCCCCAACACTCAATATCTGGTTGTAGTGCTACTAGGGGGATCTTGAGACGCGACCCAAAGAACCATCTCCTCATCCCTAAATAAGCGAACGTCGGACGGAGGGATGGTAGAATCTCCCCTAGCAGCCTGCAACTCAGCTACACGCTTGTCCCGAAGGCTTTGAAATCGGTCCTGCAATTTATTATGTATATGGTAGTTTATTGACTCATTTAATTAAGTACATGATACTAATTATTACATAACTTTATAAAAACTCTTACCCGTATAGCTGCAGCTGCCTGTGACATACTACATTTGGCTCTTTCCCAGAACTCGATCATGGTGGGAGGTCGTCCCAACTCACCGCGCATGACCTAACAAATAAAATTTTAATTTATCATTTATTTAGTACATATTTTTATGAGAATATTAAAGTAAACTAAATATATACATACCGATTTTATTTCTTCAAATGACCGTGAACCCGTAGTATGTACTACTCGGAGCTGGCTACGATTTTTCTTCATTTGTTCTGATTTTTTTTTGAAGTCGTCAGCATCCCAATGAGTACACATGACCTCTCATGCAGCATCTGAGACAATAGGAGGCTGATGGTCTTGAATAGTAGTCCCGGGCTGGTCTACAACTGCCCGGGTAGCCCTATGTCTCATCTCGTACAACCAGTAACACCATCGCATGTCGCCTGAGAGATGTCCTCCTCATATCTAAAATAAATTTAAGAAAACGAACTAACTTATTAGAAAAAATAAATTGAATGTGTAAGTAATATGTACGTATACAGTTTAAATTATTTAAAATAACTTACGTGAAATTCATGTAACATGGTATCCTTAAGATTTTTATAGGCACACGCTTAGTTTCCCCCCCACATTTAGTTGTCTTGTAACGAGGCAGGTTGCAAATGTCACACTGCAGTTTATCTATGTCAGCCCCATAATATAACATGCAATCCTGCTCACAAGCATCGATCTTTGTATACCCCAAATTTAAACCCTTTACCATATTTTTAACTTCATAATAACTTGAGGGCAGAGTGTGACCCTTTGGTAAGAACTCACTGATAAGCTTAAGCAATTCATTGAAACCTCTCTCACTGCAGCCATGCTCATTCTTGAAGTGTAAGAGCTTCGTCACTACAGATAGCCTGGTGTGCTTATCATTTCCATCGTACAATGGGACAGTAGATTCAGATAGTATATTGTAAAAGGCTGTTGCTGTGTCCTTTGGCTCTTGATGACCAGTTATTGACGACTACTCATTTGCACCCCAATCAATATTGTTAGGGCCATACGCATCAACCAACATCTCTACGGCATCATAACTATCATCGTATCGATCGCAGTGAATTGGTTGGCCTATACTGTCACTTATTTCGCTGAACTCAGTTGACTCTCCGTGATGAATCCATAGAGAATACCCATCTACAAACCCACGCGAATACAAATCGTACTTAATGTTGTCGGCTTTCTTCCAAATTAGGTTTTTACATTTGAAACACGGGCATTTCATCTTTCCGTTAGAATTATCAGCATATTCATTGGCAAAATTTAAAATTTTGGACACCCCATCACGGTACTCAGGCAGTACTCCTCTACCATCAACCGGTATTCTACGGTACATCCAACTCCGGTCGTCTGACATATTTAACTAAACAATAGGATGTATCAAATTAACCAGGGTGCTTAGCGTATGTGTGTGTATTCATGATTCCTGCATGACTTCACCTTCTAAGTATACGGGTCAGACTTCTATCCCGTTCCTAGATGCGTCTTCTAACTTGTGCCAACACCGTGAACACGTTTTTTCTGTTTCAAAAAAATTTCGACAGCACCTCCCCATGGTCTCTAAGTACACGAAATAGACCACGTCAACGTAGGCTAAGTATGTACTCAAAGAACATGTAGAGATATCAACGAAAAGTCCCCAAAACAAATAAAACGTACTCAAATTGTTGGCACAAACCTAAGTGAGAGGCAGAATATCTAGCAACAGTCCCAAACGGGGGACTATTTGACATTCATTCCTAGTGAGTGAATGTCAAATAGGTTTCTAAGCTCCTAACCAAATTACATGCACAATTGATTGAATTTATTAAACGAATTTTTTGGGTATAGCGCAATTGAATTTCTAAAATCGTAACGAAACTACATGTACAATTGATTTGATTACATTCAGAGTATTCCATATTCACCCGTTACGAGTAAATGTCAAACGAGAAACGTTAATTTTATTTTATTTTATTTTATTTTATTTTGTTTTACTTAATTTACTTAATTTTCATTGTATTTAATTTAACTTAGTCTTATTTAATTTAATTTAATTTATTTTACTTAATTTAATTTATTTTTTCTGAATTATATTTAATTTCACTTAATTTTATTTAATTTAATTTTTTTTAATTATATTAACTTAATTTATTTTATTATATTTTGTTTTACTTAATTTATTTTGTTTTATTTTATTTTAATTATATTAAATTTAACTTAATTTAATTTAAATTAATTATACATGATACAATTTTATTATATTAAATTAAATTAATTATATTTTATTTTAATTGTATTTAATTTAACTTAGTTTAATTTAATTTAAATGTAATTACTTTATTTTATTTTATTTTACTTTATTTATTTTATTTTATTTTAATTATATTAAATTTAAATTAATTTAATTTAATTATATTACATTAATTTTATTATAATAAATTAATTTAATTATATTTTATTTTATTTTATTTTATTTTATTTTACTTAATTTAATTTATTTTTTCTAAATTATATTTAACTTTATTTAATTTTATTTAATTTCTCTTCATTTTATTTTATTAAATTATATTAAATTAATTTATTTTATTTAGTTTTATGAATTTAATTTAGTTTAAGTATATTTAATTTAACTAAATTTAATTTAATTAATTTAATTATATTTTTATGTTAGTTCATTTTATTTTATGTTATTATTAAAAAACTAAGTAAATACTAATTAGCTTATTTTAATATTGACAAATTAGGAAAATACATAAATAGATGTAGGGCCCACAAATATTGCATTTGAATAATTTTAACAGAAATTCCGTCGAAAATTTCATCGGAAATACACAAAATAATAACCATCAAGGAAATATCAAAAAATAATAAATCCACATACTGCATTTAATTTTCAGAAAACAAATTAATTTCACAATATATATATATATATATATATATATATATATATATATATATATATATATATATATATATATATATATAAACCTTAGTATTCTACGGCAATTGAGGGGCAACGAACGGCGACAACGGAGGGGCAACGGACGGCTGCAACGGTCGGAGGGGTGGGCCAGAGGTGATATGAGGTTGATCGGAGGGGCGACGGTAACGGCTGTGAGAGGTGAGAGAGAGAGAGAAGAAATAAAACTGAAGCGGCTGGAGGAAAAAGACGATGAAAAGGGTTTTTAATTTATTTTCGACGGAATATTCCGTCGACATTAGGTCCGTCGAAAATATACTAAAATTGACATTCGGTCGATTATATGTGTGTATTTCGTCGAACTTATATTGGCTGGATGCGGGAATTTTGGCGCCAACGGGCCTTATAATATCGACGGAATTCCGTCGACTATAACTTATTATCGACGGAATTAAATTCGACGGACTATTCCGTCGTAATTAGGTTATTCTCGACGAAATTAATTCCGTCGGAGATAATTTCGTCGGAATTGAGCATTTTTCTTGTAGTGAATAGCTCTGTGGAGTCATAATTGGATATTATTTAGAGAACATAATACGGGTAGTCTTTGTTCTTAAAGTCTTTATTGTCCCTTACCACATTCGGTTTGGTATGAGCTACAGACAATATACGTCCAGGATTTATGTCAAGTTTCGAAGTTGAACAATTTTATGATAGCAATTTACAAAATATTTCAGCTGAATACTTCTTTGTTGTATATATATATATAGGGAATGATCCACAACAAACGTTTGCTATATCTATTATTTCAGCAAATGCATCTGGTACTGTTTAAATAATGATTTAAGGGAGGGGATATATCTCCATCCGTTAACTTAGTTAGCGGGCAGGAGAATAAATAAAATAAAATAAATATATGCCGCTAATGAAGTTAACGGGTGAAAGAATTTTTATTTTTAATTTCTCTAGCCGCTAACATAGTAAACGAGTGGGATTTAAAAAAAAATAAAAATTATGTACTACCTGCTAACATAGTTAGCGGCTGGAGAGAATTTTTTTTTCCAACCCGTTAACTATGTTAGTGGGTGGAAAGAATTAATTTTTTTTAAATTAACTTTAACATGAATAAAAAAAAAAAAAATCTCCCCCAACCTATTAACTTAGTTAGCGGGTGAAGAGAATTTTTTTTTTAAAAACACCAACTTTAACATGCAAAAAAAAAAAAAAAAAAACTCCTCCAACCCGTTAACTTAGTTAGCAGGTGGATAATTTTTTTTTTTTTTAAAAAAAAAAACAACTTTAACATGTATAAAAAAATAAATAAAAATTTCTCCTTCAACCCGTTAACTTAGTTAGAGGGTGGAGAGAAATATATATATATATATATATAAATTTTAAAAACCAACTTTAACATGCATAAAAAAATAAAAAATAAAAAAATTCTCCAACCCGTTAACTTAGTTAGCGGCTAGTGTAATTTATTTTTATTTTTTTGTGCCACCCGCTAACTTTGGTAGCATCACAAAAAAGAAAAAGAAAAAAAAAACAAATCACTCTCCATCTGCTAACATAGTTAACGGGTTGGAAATATATATATATATATATTATGCAAGTTCGAGCATGTTCTTTAAAAAAAGAAAAAAAATTAATTTTCTCCACCCGCTAACATAGTTAACGGGTTGGAATATGTTTTTTATTTTTATTTTATTTTTTTATGCATGTTCAAGTTGGTTCTTTAAAAAAAAAAAAATTATCTCCACCCGCTAATATAGTTAACTAGTTGGAATAATTTTTTTTTATGCAAGTTCAAGTTGGTTCTTTAAAATAAAAGAAAATAAATTTTTTTTATTTCTTTCCACCCGCTAACTAAGTTAACGGGTTGAAGGAGAATTATTATTATTTTTTTATGCGTGTTAAAGTTGGTTTTTAAAAATAAAAAAATAATAATATTTCTCTCTACCCGCTAACTAAGTTAACGGGTTGGAAGAGAATTTTTTTTAGGCATGTTAAAGTTGTTTTTTTAAAAATAAAAAATAAAAAAATATATTATTTCTCTCCACCCGCTAACTAAGTTAACGGGTTGGAGGTGAATTGTCTTTTTTTTTTTTAGGCATGTTAAAGTTGGTTTTTAAAATTAAAATAAAATTATTTCCCTCCACCCGCTAACTAAGTTACGGGTTGGAGGAGATTTTTTTTTTAATTCATATTAAAGTTGTTTTTTGTTTTAAAAAAAAAAAAAAAATCTCCACCCGCTAATTAAGCTAACAGGTTGGTGGAGAATTATTTTATGAATGTTAAAGTTGGTTTTTTTTTAAAAAAAATTCTCTCCACCCGCTAACTAAGTTAAAAGGTTGAAGGAGAATTTTTTTTTTTTTTTTTTTTTTATGCATGTTAAAGTCGATTTTTTAAAATAAAAGAAAAAAAATCTCTCCTCTCGCTAACTAACTTAACGGGTTGGAGGAGAATTTTTTTTTTTTTTTTATGCATATTAAAGTTGGTTTTTTTTTTTTATAAAAAAAAAAAAATTCTCTCCACCCGTTAACTAAGTTAACGAGTTGGAGGAGTTTTTTTTTTTTTTTTTTTTTTTCATGTTAAAGTTGGTTTAAAAAAAATTTAATTCTCTCCACCTGCTAACATAGTTAACGGGTTGGGAAAAAAAATTCACTCCAGCCGTTAACTATAGTTAGCGGGTAGTACACCCGTTAACTATGTTAGCGGCTAGAGGGAAAAAGAAATCTTCCACCCGTTAAATTAGTTAGCGACATATATTTATTTTATTTTATTTATTCTCATGCCCGCTAACTAAGTTAGGGGCTGGAGATATATCCTGTAATATCCCAAATATTTTTAAAATTTTAAATAATATCTTAATTGATTTTATTAAAGGTTAATGTTTAAAACCTAGAATGTGAGGAGTAAGATGTGTAGAAAATGGGTAAACATTTTTTTTAACATAATGTATTTGTTAGAAATTAAATGTGGAAATATTTTATGATGCATATAGAGAATTTATTAAGGAAATAAATTCATTTGAGAAGTGAAGACGGTTATAAGGATATATATACATAGTTATATATTTCTAGAGTTGTGTTTGTTAGCCAAACAAGGAGATGAGTAAATTAATACTCAATAAAATTAATAAATTAATTAGTTTAAATATGAAATAAGAATGAAAGTCATGAAATATAATTAATTATGTTAATTATATTAGTTATGAGTTAAAGTTATAGAGGAGCTAGAATTATTGTCGATGATGGCAATAATAAGAAGTAATTAATTAAGAAATTAACTTAATTATTAAGTTGAGGTATAGAATTCAAAGGTGAGATTAAAACAATCCCAATATGTTAATTGTTGTAAGTCTTGTTGGGGATTTATATAGAGGTCCAAATAAATTTAAAGATTTAACCTCATGAAGAGTCCAAGTAATTTAATTACTACTAGTGGACTAGCCCAAAATGATTATATATGTTAGCCAATATGTGAATATTTACATGAAGAGGGTAATTAAATAAGAGAGCCCAATAAAAAGTAAGTTATGTAGCCCAAACCATTAAAAGTCAAATGATGGTCAATGGTTGGGAGAAGCATTTCAAGTATTGATTGAGTGTAGAGAATTAACTAGTATAGGGTTAATTGAATAACCCTAGTTGGTAGACAAGAGAGAGCATTAACCAATCATTGGTTAATTGCTAGGTAAATAAAGGTGGTGTTGAGAATTAACTATGGATGAGTTAATTAAGTAACCCAATGTGGTATAATTAATTATAGCAAATCTAATTGGATTATATTATAAGTCCAATTGAGTTATTAAACTAGGTCAAATTAATCAACCTAGTAGTTCATATAATTTAATTTGAACATTGATTTATGTAATAATTAACCAAGCCTAATGTTTGTTTTAATTAAATGTAACATAGGGTATTTAATATTAGCCAAATGTAGTAAATAAATTAAGCCCAAACAAATTTAATTGGAGGAGCCCAATATAATAAATCCTAGAGTTCAATGTGGAGCCCAAATGGTAGTCAAAGTGGTGGTCAATATATATACATTGGTGTATATATATATGGATACTTATATAATGATATAGGATATAAAAATAAAGCCAAATTGGTGTAATAAAATGCAAAATCCCGAATTTGGGGGGGGGGGGGGGGGGGGGGAGGGCCACATGAAAATGTTGAGTGTAGCTTCATTTAGCTTATTTTACACTTCAAAAGTTGCTTACAAGCAACCTTGATAGGAGTCTTTCATCTTTGTCAATCACCTTGTCCATCCAAGCTATAGTAAGCATGAGTTTAAGCCTTAAATGCCCAAGTGTTGGTTGATTAGTAGTTTAATTGGGAGGATCCTAGAGTTCTATAAATAGGAATCACCAACACATGAGCAATGTTGGTCATTTCTATGCTTGGTGATATTTTTAGAGAGAGGAAGAAATTCTAGAGAGAAGTGAGAGCATTGTTGGAGATTTCCACAAAGAGAAATTGCTAGAGGATAGTCAATGAGAAGGCACAAGCTTAGCTCATATCAAGAGGAAGAAGATCATCCATGTCTAAGAGGTTAAAAAGTACTCTAAACCTTTTTAATTTTCTTTTTGTTGTTTAAATAAGTTTTAAACAGTGAAAATATATTTTTAACCGATCAAAACTTGTTTTGATGGTCTAGAAGTCTTTAACTATGTAATATATGTATATTCATAGTTTGATAAGTTTATATCATGATTTGGTATGTGTATTTTGCATAAAAAGGTAAACACAAGTTGGGGTTGTGATTTATAGCCTTTATTTTGAAAGCTAGAGGTTGTGTATGAGATTTTCTTCTTTGATATGGTAAATATATAAGTTGAGAACAAAACCTAGTCGGTATAATGTTCATATGAGTTGTTATGGTTAAGATATGATTTTTAAAACTAAGGACTGTGAAGTTAGTTTTCACTTTTTTCTTGTGAGCCGTTTTGAGTATAGTTCCGTTTGGAATTTGGATTTGTGATCTAAAGAGAAGTTGTAGAGGGGAAATTCTAATGAGAATGGACTCAAGAATCACCTCAAAATGTTTTTTAATGAAGGAGTTATGGTAGTTTTAATCAAAGGAGCAAAAGTTGAAAAATCTGAAAAATGGCATTTCTGCAGTTTCTGCAACACAAGGGCCGGGGCCCTTGTTTTGCACTATAAAGGAGGGTCGGGGCCCTTGACACTGTTCACAGATAGTTCACTTCTCCGTTCCGGGTCGGGTCGGGCCATTCGGGTCGGGTCGGTTCGAGTCATTTAAGTCCAAAATGGATAAAAATGCTTAAAAATTAATATAATTAATTTGAGACCCAAGTTTAATAATTATTTATTATTTATAATAAATAATGTAAATAAAAGCTATTGTTATAATTAATTATTATTTAATTAATAGTAAATAATAATTAAAGCAAATAAATACAATAACTAATTATTTATTATTATATAATAAATAAAATATGAAGTTAGTAAAATAATTATTTATTATTTAATTAATATTGAATAATAAATAGTTAAAAAATATTAAATAATAAATAGCTAATTAATTATTATTTAAAGGATATTAAATGGTAATTAAAGAAAGATGAAGTTAATAAGGTAATTATTTTAATAAATAAGGGTAATTAGTTAATTATTATTTAAAGGATATTAAATAATAATTAAAGGGAGATGAAATGAATAAAATGATCATTTGTTATTTAATGAATATTAAATAATAAATGGGGTTAATTAATTAAGAGATTATTATTTAAATAATCATTAAAGGATTTGAGGATTGTTAAAGGATTAAATATGTAAGTAACTAAAATGTTATGAAATGAGTATTAACATTAGTATATGATAAAAATGTTATTAAATAATTAATGACATTACTAAGTGATTAAAATATTATTAAATGGTTAATAATATTAATAAGTGATTAAAATATTATTAAATGGTTAATAATATTAATAAGTGATTAAAGTATTATTAAATGATTAATAATATTAATAAGTGATTAAAATATTATTAAATGGTTAATAATATTAATGAGTGATTAAAATATTATTAAATGGTTAATAATATTAATGAGTGATTGAAATATTATTAAATGGTTAATAATATTAATAATAGATTAAAATATTATCAAATGGTGAATAATATTAGTAAGAGATTAAAAATATTATTAAATGGTTAATAATATTAATAAGGGATTAAAATATTATTAAATGGTTAATAATATTTGAATGTAGTTATATATTATCAAAGGTAGATAATATTTTGAGGTATTTAGTACATTATTAAATGTCCAAATCATTAAGAAGAAAGTTTAATTGAATTAAACCAATGTAAATAGTCATTTGCGACTAATTTAGACAACTTATTAAAAGCGGGTTGTACGCAGATCGTATAGTATTTTTGTCCGGAACTTAAGGGTTCATTTGTCGGACATCTTAAGAGTTAATAATTTAAAGTTAGAGTCTTATATAAAGGCTAAGTAATAGTCATTATATCTAATGATTATTTCAATTTCCTATATAAATTGTAGGTTGAACGAAAAACGCAAATAAACGTAAATGGTAGCAGCAAATCAGGCAAGTTTTTCAGAATGTGTTGCATTATGTGCATGATTTATAAGTTTATTATTAAATTGTGAGGTGCTCATACGTAGTTATGTGCAAAGATGTTTTAATGTGCATTTGTGAAACAAGTTGACTTGAACTGTTGATATGTGGTAGTTGATTTAAGACAATTATTCTCATTGCACTGTATGTCATGGTAGATACTAGACATGAAGCGTAGATTAAATACGAGGCATGTTATGCATGAGATATGTATGTACTGTAAAGCATAGTATGCATGAAGCATGATTGAACTGTTTTACGTGTTATGTGAAACTGTTAGACTTGTTGAGCCATCTTGCTCACCCTTGCTTCAAACAAAATATTACAGAGTAGCTTGAAGAAGCTGATTACTTCGGTAGAGTCAAAGATGAAGATTGACTAACGAGTCATCAAGATTGAAGCGTAGGTGCTTTCGAAGTAAAACATTGTGGTAGATTAATTCATTTACTTGTGTAAGTATATATGAATAGTTTATGTTTTGTTGTGCTATAGATTAGCAAACTTAAAATGTTAAGAGAACATTTACATATTATTTTTAATATCATTTTCAGACATTGTCCTTTATGTATAAGGATAATAGGATGGTGTGATTGGGTCATTATGCATATGATCTCAAAGTGGTAATAGGATTTTAAAGATTGCGATTCTAGAATAGAAATAGATGATGTAAAATTGTAAATAAATGATTATTTAGCAATTATAATATTGTTGTAATTCATGAACAATAAGAAAAAGTAGTACTAGTGTTGAACCGGATCCGAGGTTAAAGGAACCCGGATTTAGGGTCGTCACATATCCCTTCCTTTGGATCATTATTTAAACGATATCAGATGTATTTGCTGAAATAGTAGATATAGCAAACGTATGTTATGGATCATTTTCCTATATATATATATATAATAGTAATAACTATTATCAATTCTATTTTTATTGCACATTACTATAAATAATGTTGTAAGTTAAATATTAGTCATAATGATGTAAGTTACAAATTATTAATAATAATATAATTTAAATAAAAAATTAGAGTCACGTTAAAAGATTTAAATTAACTAGTTGTCAAATCCAAATCTAAAATATATTAGATTTCTTTTTCTTTTATTTTATATAATTAAATAAGATTACACCGCTTATGTTTATAAAAATTAATAATCTTTTGTTTAATCAATATGGAACCAATACAAGCTAGTTTTTACAAACAGCTTTGCACCTTATCAAATGCCCCATTTTAGACCAAATTAATGTAAGTCAAATGATTCCAACTTAAACCAAATGAACTATTATCTTATTTTCCACATAGAGGACAACCAAAGGACATCTTTTACACTTACTTAAGTTATGTTCACAAATGAATCTTATCAAACTCAAATATGACAAATAACAAGTCACGAAAGTATAAAATAAGATGTAATATATAATAGTATAAGTTTGGGATCATACCATAATTACTAGTGTAAAATATGAATCATGCGATATATATGATGCCCCAAGAAAAAGTACTTTGTGTGATTTTATGCGATTTTCTTAAAAGAGATGTTAAGTATTACTAGACCTGACAAAAATGGATTGGGCTCGCGGGCCAACCCAGCCTGCCAAGTTAAAACTGGGCTTTAGGCTTATCTTTTTTAGCCCAAAAAAAGTTAGGCCATTTTAGCCCGGCCAATGGCCTATTTTTTTTTTGGTCAAAAAATAAATAACTGATTTTAACTAAAAAAATCCCCTTTTTTTGGTAGAAAATAAGAAAATTAAAAGTGTACTCAACGAGAAAGAAATAGTGCAGTTAGATTTAGCAAAGTTGGCCCGGGCCTGCAGGCTGGCCCGACTCGCCCAGAAAATTACGGGCTTTGGGCTTCATTTTTTTAATCTGTGAAAAGTTGGGTTGTTTTTACCCGGCCCGCCCGTGGGCTTTTTAAAAAAAAACTATGTTACAGGCAAGAATTGAATTGGTGACCTCCACTTACTACTAAATCAAAGAATAAACCAACTGTGCTTTTATTCAATTTTCATTCCAATCTCTTAATATTTATTTGTTTCTCTCTCTAATCTAATGTAAAGTAAGTCAGTAACCCAGGCATAAAGTAAACCCACCCACTTGCCATTCATGTTTCTTTTCGAGGGCATCATTATTTTCTTTATGCATCCAACTGAAAACTTGAATCAATAGTCTCTTTCTCTCCAGTCTCCATGAAAGAATCAAGAGTTTTGACCTAACTTTGTGGTTTTTATTTTTTATAAATGTGTATATAATTTTATGGTTTTGGGGGTTAATTTTGTTGTAGATCTAAATCTATGTTTCTATGTTTTTAAGCTCTATAGTAGATCTAGATTTATTCTAAATGTTTCTATCTTTGCATTATCACTATTAGTGTTGTGTAGAAAAGGAAAAATATCATGTTTCTTTTATTGCATTATTAACAAAATTATGTTTTTTTTTTTGTTGATTGAAGACTTCAAGTTGTGTTTTATAAAACCCAGATCTGTAAAGATCTGTGTTTTAAGTCCGTGAAATTTGTTTTCTTCTTGTAGTTCTTTGTCCATAAATCATTATTGGTTATGAGTTTTGAATTTTTGATGTTCTGCTTGTTACTATGTTGACCACTATGGTCTTTAATCAGATCTTGTCGGAAACAATGGCTTTTGGGGGGTTTCCGTCGCGATGTCGACATGTATTTGTTTTATGCCATGTTACTTGCTTGCCCGCTTCGATGGAATTTCTTTCCGCTGGTTGGTTTTTGTCCGATGGTTGATTGGCCCGCGGGAGGGCTGGCTTGGCCCAAGTTTGGCTACGGGCCTTTAGATTTCATCCCAAAGAAAAGCTGAGCTATTTTGACCTGCCCGTTCCACCTATGACCCGGTCTGTTTGGGCCGCCCGACCCGTTTGCTAGGTCTAAGTGTAGTTAAGTAGCTAGCTTACTAGAGATGTGCATTACAATTTCTTGAAAATCAAAAATCAAAATTATGAGAGAATAAAGTGAAAGTCCAGTTTCATTTTCACTTTGTTTTTTCCATGAACTTAAATTTAAAGTTTCCTTTTTTGATTGTGAAATTAGCTAATTTTATGCCTAATTTACTTCCTTTTGTTGGGAATTGTTCACTCAGTTGATGAATTATATACTCCATCTTTCCCAAATGAGACATTACTTTCAAAATATATCTAGCAAATCTTATATACCATATTGTACAATCAATTCTTGTTTTCCAAGGTAAGCCTAGCAACATTTGGCATGTCATATCATATACTCTTCTTTCACAAAACATTACGTCATGATATTTGTTTCCATATTGGTAAGTTGTTTCATGTTCATCATAGTATGCTTTTCTATCTTACACTCATAATCAATTGAACCAGTAGGCTTCATGACTAGAATCTCTGTTTTTTGAGATACCGTGTACGTAATTAATAATTGAGAAATGAATGGTATTACTAAGAGAATGTTTTGTTAATCTATCACATTTTACGAAAACAGCTTACATGGTCAGAAAAGTAAAAAAATTATATCTGGTGTGCTGTCGCAGACAATAAAAAATAAAATCTTATTTTGATAAGTATTTATGTAGTAGTTCAAGTAAGAGTCGATCCCATAGAGAATAATTAATCTAATTTTATGCAATGTAAACCAAAATTAGGGAATTTTTAATTAAAAATAATAATTTAAATAATATAAATTTAAAAATAAAAATAATACGAAACTAACTACGCACAATAAATTAACAGAACAAATCAGAATAACGAATCCTCAGAAAATTGATATTGATCATTGAGTCAAACATAAATCAATAAATATTTTGAATATTCACCGTAGTACTAATTACTCACTGAGGGAATATTTTTTCTTATTTCTCCTTAATTTTAGTTAAGTAGAAAAACGTGATCTAAATAATATTTACTACTAAATAACCTCAAACACAGGCTAAAGATTTAACCTAGTAACAGATTTAAGAATTAGAGAGATCATTGAAGCTAAACAACATAAGCACACACAGTTGTCTTTAATTTAGTTGAACATTCTTCCTAAGATATAATAATATTTTGATCTATAAAATAATTATTAATCTTAGCAGATTTAGTAATATTTTGATCTATAAAATAATTATTAATCTTAACTAAACAATTAAGGATTTGATATTTAATTTAGCAATAGATTTCAACGAATAATAAACTAGTAAGCCTTATGACGACCTCGAATCGGGATCCCTCGAACCTCAGATTCGGTTCAACACGAGTACAACATTTTCCCTATTGTTCATGACTTATAACAATATTATAATTGTTAAATAATCATTTATTTATAATTTTATAACATCTCTTTTTATTCAAGAGTCGCAATCTTTATGCATTCCTAATATGTCTCAATATCATACATGATACGACATTCTATTACAATCAATTTGAGTATTTAACACTCATAGTACATACCAGCTAATTCTTATACTACATAATCATTTACTAGTCCAATTTGGACTGATATCTACAATAGATATTTAGATCTTCAATGAAAGTAATATCTACACTTGGGTTTATTATTTAATTACTCACCTTCAAGCAAATATTCTCATATTGGGCTTGTTTTAAATCCATTAATGAATCATATACAACAACTTAATAATTAAGTTAATTACTTAATTAATTACTTCTTGTTATCGTCATCCTAGGCAATCCTTCTAGCTTTTCTATAACTGTAACTCATAACTAATATAATTAATCTTATTAATTATATTTCATGACTTTCCTTCTTACATCATATTTAAACTAATTAATTTATTAGCTTAATTGAGTATTAACTTACTCATCCTCTTATTTGGCTAACCATCACAATTTAGGTATATACATATTAATATAATCACCTTCATTTCTCAATTGAATTTATTTTCTTAATATATTCTCTACATGCATCATTACAATATTCCCTCATTTAATTTTTAACAAATAAATTATGTTAAAAAAAATGTTCACCCATTTTCTACACATCTCAAACTCTAGGTTTTAAACCATAACCTTTAATTGATTATTCAAAATCTTATCTACAAATCTTGTAAATATCTGGGATATTACATTCACCCTTTCTGATAAGAATTTCGTCCCCGAAACTTTATCATACTCATTTCTATCAATTTTCATCTATGAGAATATCTCTTTACTTATCAAATTTTATGACCACCCTTTTCTAGGAAGTTCATACTTCTAAACTCACAATTCTAGAACAATGAAATATCTTGCAGAAGAATAAATGGAAAATCAATATCTTGCAAAAGAATAAATTAAAAATCAAAATATTAATTTAAACTTTCATAATATGCTGAGGGGTCATAAAGACCGTGAACATCTGCGAGAAGGTTTATCAATCACAAAGACTGAAAATATTCCACAATTGTTTTGTACGCTAGGTGATCAGCCTATCGTATTCTAGCGCTGTGCACAACGACTTCGATTAGGGTTGAACTCTATGGATTTACCAGCCTATATTTTTCTTCTATCAGCATGCCACCACTATTGGGCGCCCTCTCGTGGGTTCTTTATTCATGACTCTGACATATCCCCTATTATAGGGTTGTTCACCTCAAATTTACTACAAAATTCCGTTCCAGCATAAGTTGGATTGGAACATAAAACTTAAGTCATTTCTGACTAAAAGTGTCCAATCAAAATAAATGACATAGACTCACATCATTAGATTGTTCATATATTACAAACTGAAAATCATTTCAGATTAGTTAAAATAACCGAAATATATTTTTAGGACTTCATGCTATTGCACCGTTGTAACAGTGCGTTGAGAATTCTGTCTTTTTCATCTCTGCACCATAGCTTTATTGGCGTGTGATGATTTTATAAATACATTTTGATATTCTCAAATCAATTTGTCTAGCCGAAACAATTAGCATAGACTCTTCTTTAAACGTTTCAAAATACTAAAAATTATTTTATGACTTTGTCATATTACATCATACTATAGTGGGCTGAAAAATACATCCAACCCTAGGTTACTCTGCATTGATGACTCCATCGTTTATCATCTCTGCACTAAGTGTATTAATGATCTCTAAAATACATTTGTCTTTTCAAAAGCACAAAAGTATGATTTTGGCACGATTTTTAAGAATTTCAAAGTCTAGCATAGTTAGAAGATTTGGAATATCTAAAAATCTCAAAAATACCTCAAATTTCTCCTCATCTTTTTCAGTTTAATAACTATATCTAGTATAGTTTTAATCTTATTACTTAATTCTATCCACACTCACTGTTCATCAAACTTACCACGTATTTGAGCTTAGGAACTTACCACAATCATATGGTTTGAGGAGCTTGTCCTAGTCAGGCCAAAGTCGCCCATTCGCTGAGGGGTTCCACCACATAACTATGAGTCACAAACTTACCATACGTGTCAGTTCTCAGAACACGATCTTATCTTAACATCCTCTACCTATCCGTTATACATATGAGAAAAGAATCACATTCTCAACATACATATAACGAATAACGTGACACCAAGTTTAAATCGATTATCACTATAGAAAGCTAAGTGGTTGTCAAACCAAACACAATTTTCTGCCTATACAAGAAATTGGTTAACTCAGCCACTAATCAATATAGGAAGTTAAGCGGTCGTTAAACCAAGCACAAATATATCAGTTTCCCAACTGTTCAACACTGTAAGGAAACACATGCCATCAGTGCATATCTTTCTTCTTCGATACATACTGATCATGCAAGTTTCGCAGTAGTATCTCCCTAATTGGTTCGCTAACATATCATAGCCCCCGCCCATACAAGGGTTCGTTCAACTCAACCACTATATTAATATAGGAAGTTAAGTGGCTCTAAAACCAAGCACAAATTTCCTGCCCATATAAGGAATCGTACAACTCAGCCACTAATATGAGTCCTCAATTAAAAACCTACAAACCTCTAATTTTCTTAACTGAATACAAATTCTCTCCATTTATATTTTAGCACATCTGACTCATGACGAGTTCATCTCTTTAGATCATTTCATGAACTTATTAGCATTTTCTTTATGCTTCTCAAAATCTTAATATAAGATATTTTCTATCATTTCTTCAAATTAGGTACAACATGACCTTTTTTTTCTCTCTTATATCTTCTTAAATCCATCTTTGGATAATCTTCTATATATGAATTTTTCAAATTCATCTTTTATTACTTAAACCCTTCCGGAGTTTATTTATTTATCATTTTACTTATCTTCTACTACGGTTATAGCCTAAGGTACTCTTACCTAAGGTTTATAACCTATCAGCTCTGATACCAACTTATGACGACCCCGAATTCGGGTCCCTCGAACCTCAGATCCGGTTCAACACGAGTACTACTTTTTCCTTATTGTTCATGACTTACAACAATATTATAATTGTTAAATAATCATTTCTTTATAATTTTACAACATCTATTTCTATTCCAGAATCGCAATCTTTATACATTCCTTGTATGTCTCAAGATCATACATGATACGACATTCTATTACAATTAATTTGAGTATTTAACACTAATATTACATACCAGCTAATTCTTATACTACATAATCATTTACCTGTCCAATTCGGGCTGATATCTACAACAGATATTTAGATCTTCAATGAAAGTAATATGCTTTCCTGTTCCTTGTTCTTTATCGAGAACTTCAAATAACTTGCACTATCTAAAAATATTTGTTTTAAGCAAGAGTGAGCACGACGGCTCAACAAGTTTAACAGTTACACATAACACATTACATGATTCACATCATATACATGTTTTGCATCTTATTTTTTCATCATGCTTTTCGTATTAATAATATTTCATACCTCTTATGCATCACATACAATAATCAACTAGCACTTAGCAAATCATACTTCAATCTTGTACATAGTTTTCATGTAGCCATACCACATGTTGTTCATCTACCACAAACATCATCAATATAACTTCATATTATCAGTTTAAATCACATTATAGCATATTAATGCACATAGGAGCAAGTTATGAAAAACTTGTCTGATTTGCTTCTACCGTTTACGCCTATTTGCGTCTTTTGTTCAACCTACAATTTATATATAAAATTGACATAATCATTAGTTACAATGACTATAAATTAGTCTTAACTTAAGACCTTAACTTTAAATTATTAACTCTTAAAATGTCCGATAAACAAACCCTTAAGTTCCGGACAAAAACCCTAGCCCAAATACAGTTCGGACATAACAGGTATGCTTAACCAACTTACGCATTCACTATATGTTCATCGTACGACCCACTTTTATTAAGTTGTCTAAATTAGTCACAAGTGGACTATTTATATCGGTTAAACATTCTTGTTTTATATAACTTAATAATTTGGACATTTAATAATGTACCAAATACCCCAAGATATTATCTACCTTTGATAATATACAATTACATTCAAATATTATTAATCATTTAATAATATTTTACTCACTTACTAATATTATTAACCATTTAATAATATTTTAATCGCTTATTAATATTATTAACCATTTAATAATATTTTAATCACATATTAATATTATTAACCATTTAATAATATTTTAATCACATATTAATATTATTAACATTTAATAATATTTTAATCACATATTAATATTATTAATCATTTAATAATATTTTAATCTCTTATTAATATTATTAATCATTTAATAATATTTTAATCGCTTACTAATATTATTAATTATTTAATAATATTTTAATCGCTTATTAATATTATTAACCATTTAATAATATTTTAATCACTTATTAGTATTATTAACCATTTAATAATATTTTAATCTCGTACTAATATTATTAATTATTTAATAATATTTTAATTATTTATTAATATTATTAACCATTTAATAATATTTTAATCTCTTATTAATATTATTAACCATTTAATAATATTTTAATCACATATTAATATTATTACTCATTTAATAATATTTTAATCATTTACTAATGTTATTTATCATTTAATAACTTTTTAATTATATACTAATATTATTGATCATTTAATAATATTTTAATAATCTTCAATCAATACCAATAGTTAACATTTTAATTGTGTTAACCTTAATCTTTAACTTAAACATTTAGCTATCATTTATTCACTAATAGACTCTTTTACAATAGCTTATCTTTATTTCAATAGTGAAATTATCTTTTGTTAAGTTTTACAATGTCCGACAAACAAAACTTTCAGTTCCGAACAAGTCTGAATTAAAATTTTAATTTCTTTAACAAGCATGGGCATCTAGACGTCGCCCCAAACCCTTTCTGGGGCGTCTAGACTCCCATAGGCAGAAACCAACAAGGGCCGGGCGTACACTTGGGCGTCTAGACGCTGTGTACTTTGGCTGCCGGAACCTCTCTCAGTAATTTGGCCATAACTTTGTCATACGAAAATAGTTTGAGGTGATTTTTGAATCTAAATTCATTAGAATTTCATGATCTACAATTTATCTTTAGATCACAAATCCAAATTCTGAACGGAACTGGACTAAAAACTGCTCACAAGGACAAAATGAAAGCTAAAATCACAAATCATTGGTTTTAATTGTTCAAATTTGAATAAAATAAACTCTACACATCCAAATGACATCAACTTAGTGTTGTTGTCTTCCTAACTTCTTGTTTTACAACATTTTATGGTTCAATCATTTTTTTGAAAATGTTTTGACAAGAAATTTAAGATCGAACTGCTTAGGGTTTTAAAACGCCCTATTTTATAGTAAAAGTCATAACTTCCTTGTTTTTCCATGTTTTTGAAAGATTCAAGTTGAATTTTCTTAAAAACTCATATATGTAACTTTCTAGCTATAGAAATTAATTTTACAACTTGTATCTTTCAATCTACAACATTAAATAGTACATAGCTATCAAGGTTTTTACCGGTAAATCTCTATATGCACCTTTATTCTAATTCTTTGCATACCACCTATACAAATACATGTATTAACTATATCAAACCATGAATATACCTATATATTATAGTTTTAGACTTTTAGATCATCAAAATCACTTTTGATCGGTTAAAAATATATTTTAACCGTTCAAATCATATCTAAACTATAAAAATGAAATATAAGAAGGGTTGGAGCACTTTTAAACCTTGATGACTTGTGTGCTCTTCTTCTTCTCCTACCAAAGAATGATATGAGGCTTTGTGTCATCCACCAAGAACTTTCTCTAGCTATTTTCTTCAACTCACAAGTGTATCTCTATTTCCCTCTTGGAAATGCTCTCTATTTTTCTCTCTAGAAATGCTAGGAAATGAACTAACCAGCATAACTCATGTGTGGAGCATGTTATTTATAGGACTTCACTAATCCATCATCAACTCTCCTAATTCACCATCATAGTCAATTTAGTGCTTAATTAGAATTACTATTGGAGTGAATGACCATTTGATTGACAATGTGAATGACAAGGGTTGTTGAGCTACTTTGATGTAGTGTGTGAGCAAATCAAGCCATCACCCTTGTGGGGACCACTAAATCTTAGCAAAATAGAATTAAATCCCCCATTTTTGCTTTATTTTTATAACTTATATATATATATATATATATATATATATATATATATATATATATATATATATATATATATATATATATAAATGTTGACCAATTTTGACTACCATTTGGGCTCCACATTGGACTCTAGAATTTAAATATATTGGGCTCATCCATTTAATTTGGTTGGGCTCAATTTAATTGTTACATTGGGCTGACATTAAATACCTTATGTTACATTTAATTAAAACAAGCATTGAGCTAGTTTAATTATTACATGGACTACTAGGTTAATTTATTTAACTTAATTTAACACCAGATTTGGACTTATAATATAATCCAATTAGACTTGCATTAAATTATTCTACCACATTGGGTTACATAATTAACTCATCCGTAGTTAATTCTCAACACCACCTTTATTTACCTAGCAATTAACCAATGATTGGTTAATGCTCTCTCTTGTCTACCAACTAGGATTATTCAATTAACCCTACACTAGCTAATTCTCTATACTTAACCAAATTTTCCAATACTTTGACCATCAATTGACTTTTTAAATGTTTGGGCTACATAGTTTACTTTGCATTGGGCTATCTTATTTAATTACTTGAGCTACCCAACACAACTAACATATTTTTCATAACTTGGGATAGGTAATTTATTTAATTAGACTAACACCCCGTTATATACAATACTTGCCAACATTAATTAATTGAACTTATATTAATTACCTCTTGGGCTATTAATCAACATAACACTTGAGTTTATTATTTAATTACCCACCTTCAAGCAAATATTTCCATATTGGGCTTGTTTTAAATCCATTAATGGATCTTATACAACAACTTAATAATTAAGTTAATTACTTAATTAATTACTTCTTATTACCGCCATCATAGGCAATCCTTCTAACTTTTCTATAACTTTAATTCATAACTAATATAATTAATCTAATTAATTATATTTCATGACTTTCCTTCTTACATCATATTTAAACTAAATAATTTATTAGCTTAATTGAGTATTAACTTACTCATCCTCTTATTTGGCTAACCATCACAATTTATGTATATACAAATTAATATAATCACCTTCACTTCTCAATTGAATTTATTTTCTTAATACATTCTCTATATGCATCATTACAATATTTCTTCATTTAATTTTTAACAAATAAATTATGTTTAAAAAAATTGTTCACCCATTTTCTACACATCTCCAACTCTAGGTTTTAAACAATAACATTTAATTGATTATTCAAAATCTTATCTACAAATCTTGTAAATATCTGAGATATTACAAGCCTCCTAGCAATGAAACGAATCAATCATAAAAATTAAGAACAGAAGAATATTCAATACTCAAAATATAAATTGAACAATTAAAACCAATTAGAACTCACAGTGCATAAATTCTGATAACTTCCGCTAATTTAAACCAAAAACAATAATTTAGATATTCATAATAGAAGAAGAATAGGCCTCTTATCAATTAAACGAATCAATCATAAAAATTAAAAACGGAAGAACATCAAATACTCAAAATATAAATTGAACAATTGAAATCAATTAGATCTCACAAACCATAATTTAACTGTTCATAATAGAAGAAGAATTTTGTAGAAAAGAATTATAAGAGATAGGAGATATATATATATATATATATATATATAACACCTCCTTCTCGACTAGTGGAAAGGGAGACTACGCACAAACGAATTCTATGCAGAATATCAAAACAAAAAGGAAGCTCTCTTTACACTTGCCCTTGAATCTCCTTCCAAACCTGCCGGAAGAAAAACACAGCATAAGCCAAATGCCTAGTACGGATAAAAAGTGCAGAAATAAGAACTGAAATTGAATAACAAAATCAACTGAACTGAATAACATAATCTTACTGAACTAAACTAAATTGAATAACATAATCTAATAAACTGAACTAATCTATTAAACTGAACTGATCCACTGAACTGAAATTGATCCACTGAACTGAACTGATTTACTGAACAACATAAAAGGCTGAATTGAATGATTGTGTTTATTTCATACCGAGCTCAGAACAAAACAGAAATATACCTTATCACAAAGACAAGTCAAAATACTGTCATACAGGCAAGCACACATTGGATTGCAGATCCAAATGTATACAAAATCGGAAAAGTGTGCTCGATACTACAAACAACACCAGACCGCATAACAGAACAGAATGCTAGGGCCGACCCATATGTCTCCCACAACAAAATACCAAATGCCCACCGAAACACAAAACGGAGATACTGTGGACTGATTACACCACCACGGAAGGTGTCATGCCTTAGTGCCCAGAGACATGCCTGTGGTACCCCCACAAGTGGTTATAGCTCAGGTATACCCTACGATACATTCTAACAAAAATATCATGTCACAATACATGCGACATAATACTAACAAAGGGGTTCTAATACGCACATGCTAAACCGAAACGAATCAACACAAAGTCCTCAAAATATATTAGCATATACGTTTCTATAGAATCAAAATAAATACTAGACATGCTCGCTAAGTCCAAAGAGTACAAATTATGAAGTTTTGAATATCTAAAACCAAACAATTCTATCATAAGCATTTGACTATGAATAATATATTGAAATAATATCTGAATTCTAATTGAGAGACAAAAATAATAAATTAAAATTAAAGAAATATCGCTGAAGGAGTACGAAATCCGTACTTGGAATAAGTAATGTAAAACCCGAAATTATATTGCAAAACTGACTCGTTAAATTCCCTCCGTCGGAATGAATTAAATAAAGTAAAGGAATTGATAAATAAATAGTTAATCAATTGATTAAGTTTTACACATTTTCTTTCTCTTAAGCGAATCTGAAATCCTTCTATTCTAAACAAAATTCTACCTAAAGTTATACATATATAAATATTTTAATCATTGCAACGTATATATTATTAACTAAAATAGTATTCTTGTTCCTTCCGAAATACATATAAGTACATTCACAAAAATATTATTTTCATTTTTTATTCTCTTACAAATAAATTATTATTATTATTATTATTATTATTATTATTATTATTATTATTATTATTATTATTATTATTATTATTATTATTATTATTATTATTATTTTTACTATTATTATTATTATTATTATTATTATTATTATTATCATCATCATCTATCAAAACTTTAATGTTACAAAAATACTAATTTAATATTCCAAAATACTAATTACTAACAAAGATATACCAAAATATATCAACTAACAAACTAAATAGCATACAAAAATTAAAACTACAAAATTAAAATAAATACAGAAAATTAAATAATTAGACAAAGAAAGAAAAGAGACATATTCGAAATTATGAGGTTCGTAATCCGCCCATGTCCTCGACACCAAAATTTTTTACTAGGGAGATCCTTACTAAAAAAGTCTTCACACAAAAAGTTTCTCACAAAATATGAGGTACTAAATGTTTTGAGTGTTTTAAAAACTAGAGGGTTGCAAGTCCATATATATAGGCTAAAGTAATGGAAGTAGTTTTAAAAAGGGGTGATGCGGGACTTTAGGAAGTGGGTATTACAATATATATCCCTTATTGAGCCTAATAACATATATTTATAGATATGTAATTTTTCTTAACCCTAATAGAATTAAAATAAACTATCAAATTAAATTAATATTTTTAATTACTTTTCCAAATTGTTATTGGAGTCTTTAATTTATCTTTCTACAATTTCAATTCGGAACCCACTTGGAAATAAAATTACATTCTACTGATGGAATAAGGATTGCATAATGGTGGGACCCGTGTAAAGAAATCAAGGCTGAAGCTATATGGTCACGCACGCTAGCTACTCATTCTTCAATGTTTCCGATTGTGGGCTCCACGTTCCTAAAGTAAATTATGAAGATGGTCTGCTGCACATTGCATGGATGACTTCTCTCCCAGCTTTTGATAATTGGAGTAATTATTCAGTAGTCTTGGGTCACCTGTCATGTGGTGTTTTATACCATTCATGTGGTGTTATGTAAGCAATTAAAATAAAATGACTCATTTTAAGTACTCATATGACACCACATGAGTGGTGTAGGACACCACGTGGTATGTGCCCTAAGAATATCTAATATTTTTTTTGATAATTGCTAAGTTACCGTTATTGAGGGCCCCACTAACAAATAAATGCTGCTTTAAAGCCTTGCATGAGAAACGACGCCATCTCACTGCTGACATTTAACCCATGTGCACATGGCACGATAACTTGCATGCTTCACTTTATTTACATTTTTGCCATCTAATCATAATTCTTCCTACAAAATGAAATAAAATAAATAAAAATAATAAAAACATATAAAATTAAATAAATTACTTAAAATACTAAAAATACTTAAAAACTCACAAATAATTAAGCTTAAAAATACTTAATAAATAGATATAAAAATTTACAAATAATTAAGCCTAAAAATACCTAATAAATTTATATAAAGATCTACTTATCAATATCTGTGATTATTTCTCTATATTCTGGAGAAAATTATTAGATCTTCACCAAGATGCCTGATTTAGCAACTTGTTTTTTTATCGGTGTTCATAGATATAAAAATAATATCCTTTGTGGAAAGTTCTTATATATCTCAACCTTAGCGTTTTTTTCTTTAAAAATATGTAATGTTATAAAATTTTGAAGAATTATAATTATAATTGTAAAAAAAAAAAATTGAGCCCAAAGAGATTAAGCCATTTTGGCCCAACCTGGCTTGTTTGCTAGGTCTATATTACACTACTTATCATTTGTTAAAATTGAAATTATTGAAATGGAGATATCAAATTCATTATTCACATACCATAATTGCGTTTGTCATACAAGTTAAGTCCCATACTCCCTAAGAAACGCTATCACCTGACTTTTATCGTAATTAAGAATCTAAAAGAAATTAGGTTGTGATTTTATGATTTAGAATTTTTATTTCCAATCTGATCCTTCTACGGACTTGATAGGAGCTAGTTTGAACCTTTTCTTTTCTCTTCACAAAGATGGATTTTTTTTTGTTGATGGAAAAATATGCCCAAATTTTACATAACAAATACATATATAATGAAAAGAAAGTGATCAATATGAATATAATGATCCAAGATTTTTTGGTTGAGTATCGATGTATACAAGAAATTCTTAGATACATGCATCATAATAGGTGACACCTTACTTCTATGCCACATAACACTATTTTCCATGGTGATAGTCAAATTAATATGGATTATGCAAATTAAAGGATGAATCAAATATTCTCTTGCGTTACGTTTGAATGATCAGTGGGATAGGAAGGAGAATAAAATGAGTCATTTTTGTGGAATGGAGAATGGGTTGTTTGGTTCGCTTATTCCGTATGGAATGACTTATTCCTACCAGAATGTTAATAAACTTAAAACAAAAAATTTCATTCTTGGAAGGGTTCCTAAATAAGTCTTTCCATCCAATAATTTTAGTCAATTGACTATAATACCCTTGTAAAGATATACCCTTGTAATTTTATTTTATCTACTAAGAATGCTGAGAGGAGGAGAGCAGCAATGAGAGAAGATAAGAGATTGATCCATGACTGAGATTAGTACATAATCAATTCACAAATTGATTTCATCACAATTTTATTTGCTCCAAGTTAGCATCATCATATTTCCATTCTTTCTATTTCTCAGGTAATTTTGAAATCCTTTCAAAGCTTTGAATTGAATCAAATATCTTCCAAGTCTCTCTAAATTTATGGTATAATTTTTGATAATTGATATGTATACATATATAAATGGAGATCAGGATGAGTTACATTAATTTGTAGAGTTGAAAATTTGCATATGTCCTGTGTCTGGATGAGTTATGTATTTATTTTGGTATGCTGAAATTTTACAAATATCTATTTTGATTCACATGTCTTTCTAAATTGTTATAGCTAACTCCTATATTCTCTTTCTTTCTACAAGATAATACTTACAAAAATATATAGATATGTTTTAATTTAGATTGAATTTTTGTTTGTATTTGAGATAGAGAAATGACATTAGTGTATTTATATCAAAGTTATTAATGTAACATATAAGATAACAATGATGATGGTGCCTAAAATTGTATTTAATTAACAATTTAAAAACCAATGACAAAATATTCCTGAGAAAATTAGATGATGAAAACTAACTCTGGGTATAGTAATTAGTAAGTGGGTATAAGATATGTGGTGAAATGATTTAGAACTACTTATGGGTTGGAAAGCTCATTGGTTGGGGATGTTTGAAAAAACTAACTAAACTAAACATATTGCAGGAATATATATACACACACTACACACATTTTATGTTATAATTATTAAACTAACACTTTCTGTCAATTTTGTATTTAATTTGTTTGATCCACTAAAAATCTCTGTCAAGACCATCAAGTCTCCTCTATTTGAAGAGTTTATCTCTCAATATCTCTTGCTTAATCCACCAAGAGTCTTTCTAAGAAAAGTCCACCAATTGCTCAAAGAGTATATAATTTACCCATTATCTATAACCCATTGAGTTTAGCTCATCACGTCTCTTAACTGACGATCTTTTATTAAGAGCCAACCAAGAGCCTCTTCGAACAGAGATATTTTTGAGGTATCATGTGATAGTAGAGTCCCATATCAAAATATAAAGAGAGACGTTGAGGACATATATACTATAATGGACCATATAAACTTAATATGTTAGCCTTTTAGGTCAAGATGTAGTTTCAGATAATCATATATGGGCTGGATAATCCCAACAACTGGTATCAGAGCAATGACTATGGGTTTGGGTTATGGATATGGTATGGATTGTGTATGATGGGCGAAAAATAATTTATTAAGCAAATGGTATTAGAGCTAATTTGATTAGATCTAAGGTGGAGGGGAATTAGTCGCATTGGTGTGACAAATAAAAAAGTGCAGATTGAAGAGTTCGATTTGATGTTCATCATGATGTTGATGAAGAAGAGAGATTACACTTATGCAAGATCATTGTTGCAGTCGCTAAATGATGAAAATGATGGAGATAATGGTGATGAAGATAACGATGTTGATGCTGAAAATGTTGATGTTGTTGAATAAGAAGAAATGACGATGATGGTGACTATGATGCTGAAGATACAAATGATGTCAAGAATGTGAATAATGTAGATGACACAAATGACGCGGATAGTGTGGATGTTACAGGTAATGCGGATGGTGCGAATATTGCGAGTGATGCAGATAATACGGATGACGGTGACAACTACAACAATAATGATAGTGATGAAATTTAAGTGTCTGGGGATTTGAGTCGAGAGAGGAATTATTGAGATACTTCTCAAATCCTATTAAGAAAGTGATTGCTAATATGGAAAGGAAGAATTCCTATTTTTAACATGGGTATTATTTTAGAAAGAAAATAGTAGAAGTTTTATTTTAGAAGTGTCCTATTTGAGGAGATTTGTGAGTACTATATAAATAGAGCCTTATATATAGTTGTTGAAGTGTAGCACAATCAAAATTTATGTATCATCCTAAGAGTTAAAAAAGGGTGTGAGTAGTTTTGTGTTTTGTGCGAAAGAGAGTTTTTGCTAACTTTTATAGTCCGTGTAAAAAAATTCTATTGTGGGAGAAGATTTTTTAATTTTTATTCTATGTAAAAAGTTGTATCTTCAACATCATAGTCACTATCATAATAATTTATTCTTCTTCAAAAACGTCAACATTCTCAACATCAATATTGTTATCTTTATCTTCATCATCATCTCCATCATTTTCATCATTAAGGGACTACAACGGTTATCCTCCATAAGCGCAATCTCTCTTCTTCATCAACATCATGATGGACTTCGAATTGAACTCTTCAATTTGCATTTTCTTTATTTGTCACACAAATGTGACTAATTCCCCTCTACCTTGGATCCAGTCAATCTAAATCTGATACTACTTGCTTGATAAATTATTTTTTCGTACATATCCATAACTCAATCCCATAGCTATGACTTTAATATTAGTTGTTGGGATTATATATATATCCATCCCGTATATGCTTAACTGAAATCATATTTTGACCCAAAAAGTTAACCTATCATGTCTATGGTATATTAGAGCATATATGTGTTCAATGTTTCTTTTTATGTTCCGATGTAAGACTCTCTTATGACGCGATGCCTCAACATTCTAATTAATGTGTTTAACATACTCCATTTTTTTAATTATCTGGTTTTTGGGGAAGGTGTGTCTTTGGTAATTTGTTAAGCTTATTTATGTAATATACAAAAAGAACTAAAAATCTTAAAATGGTTTGATGGATTTGAAAAGTTAGATTGTTCAGTGACCTCTATTTTCCGTTGGTTAATTGAATATATGTTAGGATGAGGGGAACTCCCAAGCATGCAACATGATTCAGTTTTTCATCATATGTATTGGATGGGGATAAAAAGAGAGTAGTAATTATTTAGGATGGATGGGGATAAAAAGAGATTGCCTCCATTTGTCTTATTTGTTTTCTTAGACCACAGTATTTTAATTGATGTCTGTTCAGCATTGTTTTCGAGTTATTACTAAATTTTCTTTCAAGTAGCTTTTAGCTAATTGATTGAACGAGGTGTTTGCGACAATACTGCCTTGTATTGCAGCATGGAAAAGTAGTAGGCTTTTTTGAATGGGTTTTGGGTGTTATGTTGTTTTAGAAATCTACTCCATGCTTTAAATCTATTTACTGTTGACTTATGTCTAGAAATTAGTGATTTTATACCTCTTCTAAATGCAATTTGATTGCGTTTTTTTTTAAAATTTTCTTATTAGAGAAAAATAAAAGAAATGAAGATAAAAAGATCTTCATAAATTCTCTCTAAAATTTTCTTTTGGCATCCTTTTGTAGGTCCATAGTGATGCTATCTTTTATAGAACGCTGGTAGTGTTCTTAGTCCGGAGGAAACCAACCTTCAATCAGATTTGACCTGGCGAGAACACTCTCTATACATTTAAAACCCAGTGTACTCAATATGATACAAAATGATTATGTTTGCGGTGGTATATGCTACACACTTGAGACTGTCCATGATACTTCCTCTATCCCAAATTAAGTGATCGAGTTTGATATATAATTAAGTGTTGTGATTTCTTTGTCAACACCATTTAACTTTTTGTTGTTGTTTCCTTTATTATTTCATTTATTCAATTGTTTTAATTACCTGAATATATAGTGTTTATCCATGGTTATGTTTAAAACTATATAAATGGTTGATATCCTACAAATCATCATCATTTACAGGTAGTTATTTGGGAAACTTAGTCAATCTTGACAATAGGAGCAACTTTTTTAAACATTAATGCATTTGGGGCAATGCAACATTTGCCAATAAGTTGAAAGAACAAACTTAGTTGCAACTTAAAGCTGAAAAGGGGAGCAGGATAGAAAATTGTGTCCATTTAGCAACAGTTATGTTCTAAATATTTTTTTTATTCTTTTTGATATTACTTTTATTACCATATGTTGGATACGAGAGTCTTTTATTGTGAATGAATATAATTGTTATATAAAGGAATCATACACTTTTTTTTTATACCATTGTCTTCCGTGTTTAAAAAACATAATTCAAGCAAACTGATTGAATATGATTAAACATGATATAGGCCTTAATCAAATCAGTTTGTTTATATTATTTCCTTATAAAATTCTAGCAATAATATATACCTTGTAATTAAATTTTTTTAGTTGGAGAACCTTACAATATGACCTATGACGCCTCACAAATCTAAATCATCCAACAAGACCGGTTAGAGTAGTACACAGCAATATGAAGTATATAAAAGCCCATATAATGGGTCCAATTCTTTGAAGCCCAAAACTTTTTAAAACCAAATATCTCTATGCACCAAAAATTATAACCATGCCAAACACAGTATTTCCATGCAACCATGCACATTTTAATTGTATGCAAAGATTATTGTCATCATTAAAATCAACACTATACAAATTAGCAAAGTTGACCCACAAGACGTGGCGCAATAAATGGCGGTCGATTATATGCTGCCCAGATGTCATACCAAATAACAATATTAGATTGGGATGAGATGCAATGATTCGATTTGATTCCAAGGGAGCATAAAAGTCGAGAAACCATTAACTATGTAAACTGATGCAAGCAGTTGGTACTACCCTAACCAAAAGGCTTATCAGGACTGATACTATCTGTGGAGAATAATCAAAAAGAGTCTGGTTTGCTAATTTTCTTGTTCTAGATCGAACAGAGTTTAATTAATTAATAGCAAAATATCCTAAAGTTTAGCATCATATTTTTATTATGAGTTAAAATTTGATTTATTGACTGTGTATATACTTATATGAATATGTATTATGATCATGATACTTTATTAAAATAAGGATAATTTTGTTTAACATAGGTATTTCAGTAATGATGCGTCATGACCCTAGTATTGCTAGTATATAAACCGTCAATATATAAAATTTGAATTTTTTAATTGTTTTTTGCTAGTTTTAAGAGAATTTAACAACCTTGACTTTGGATCCCAGGATCTCATACATCCAAGTCTTATGAGTAGTTGTTTTACCATTGACTCATGAAAGATTTGGTATAAAACTTTAATTTTTATTATTATGTTATCAACTTATCACTGCTAAATGTAACTAAGTAAATTTGAAGTAGAAACATGGAACAAAAAGTCATTCTCAAAATTTATAAATTTTGTAATTGAGATTTATTTTTTGGTTGTTGCGGAAGGGAGTAGAATATTAGTTTAGACTTTCAAACAATCAAAATAGAGCAAATAAATATATGCTAGTGTAAATTAATGTACGAGTAATTTTTATCAAATCAGTTGAAGGTGAGATCAGAAATGGAGCATAAGCATTTCAGCTACACCCTCACATCCTTTCTTTTAAACAAAAGTCACTAAATTCCGAAGCCAACTGCTCCGTCTGCAAGCTCCCCTGCTACGACACGATGTTGTACGCATGCTGGGAATGCAAATTCTTCCTTCATCCACATTGCTTCCATGCAACTCGCTCCATAGACCACCCTTTTCATCTATCTTGTTGGGATTGTTTCACACTTCTACGCGTTTAACTAATGACTACTACGAACAGAATAGTCGTGAAATTTATTAGTAGTCTGGTATTGAATTTTACTAATGTATTAGATTTGAGTCTATAATATAATAGTTAAGTAGGGCTGTTCAACGGTTTTTAACCGGACTAGACCGGCCCAAACTGGATTGGACCGGTTACCGAATGTCACAAAAAATAGGAACCAAAATCGGTACCGATTGAAATAGTATTCAGAATATGTTAGTCAATTCAGTACCGATTCGGTATCGGTTATTATTTATTAAATACCGAAAATGTAGTCATTATCAGGAGTTTAGGACTGTGTGTCCACTGGTTTCATTTGAAATTCTATCTCCACTTGTTCAATCCATAACTTCAGCCAAGTTTGTAGGGACAGCAGATGAGGTGGTTGAATGTTTTCATGGGAAGCAGCTTTGCAAGGAGAATTAAGTAATGGGCCTAATGGCTAAGTTTTGCAAACTTGAGCTCTATCTTGAGTTCATTTAACATCTGAAAGAAACTTCTATTGACCCTTAAGAAATCTAAAGCAGCCACAAATGGTTCTAAGAAAACAACAGAAGACTGACAATAAAATTAGCACATCTGAGATAAACAGTGTATAGTTGAATAAGTCTAAAATTAGTAGATCTAAGAGTTGAGGATGGATTAGGTGACTTTAGATCGCACCTTTTCACTTTTCAACTGAGAGCTGTGGACAGACTGAGAGAGGAATGAAATACGTGCGTTTGTGTGGGAGAAGGACTGAAGGAGAACAGAGCAAAAAACTTGAGGGTTTGAAAGGGAGACTGAGAGAGGAACATATTTGAATATCTAATCTAAGCTGCTAAGCATCGATACAAGTAATAAATTGAATAACCAAGCGGGTGAAATATAAAAACCCGTACAACCGGTTAGGTTCAGTACGAACCAAATCATAAAAATTACTTATCGGAATTAGGAAAAAAAAATAATATATATCAATTTTTTTATATCAAAATCGGTCTGGGTCTTTCTGTCCCGAACCAGCGGACAAGTCTAAAAAATCGAAAAAACAGAAAAAATTAAAAAATTTACACACCCTTATGTATGAGACATCTAATAAATATATCAGACAAGTGGAACTAACCAAATAAATGAACCCAGGTATATCGTGTGTTCTTATTTTTTCATTCTTTACCTAATTTATGTGTGATTATTTTATATTTTGATCTTAAATTCTAACAAACCTGAATCAGAATGTCAACGTAGCCTTTTGTAACAAGAATTTTTTAAAATATTTATAATATTTTTTTTTTAAAAATATTATAAAGTAATATATTATTCTTTCTAATTCAAGTGATTTACTAAAGAAAAAAAATATAATGTATTAAAATGTAATGTCTAATATAGAGCCTCTTAAACTAAAAAAAAAACTCTCGAGGGATACCCGCAAACGTACGTACTTCTATTTTTCAAGAAAAGAAAATTTAAAGGCCTCGTCTTTATCACTTGTTGAAAAAGTTGGCTCGGAGGACCATACTATATTACTGAATGAATCCACACAATCACATGGCCTGCAAATACGACTTTTCGTTGATTAATTTACAAGGTCCTTAATTTTTTCCAAAATTGGAGGGCTAGATATTATAAATTCATAGATGGCCCGCACTTTAAATTCGCCAAAATATAAGTCCACCAAACACGAGAAGGATACCATCAATGACAAGGTGGTGCTGGTGGAAGATGAAGGTGGTTACGGTGGTCGTCTTTGTAATAGTATCGGTGATGGTAGAACCGGTTGTATCGGACCCTCAAACAAATCTGCTAAACGAAGAGTGCAGTCAGTTCAAGACTATTGACCGGTCGAATTTCTTCAGTGATTTTAACAAGACATTTGATGATATAAGAAGGCAGTTATCGAGCAGTAACACACACTTTGCTACCGCATATCAGACGATTGTATTTGGCATGGTTCAGTGCAGGAACTATCTCTCCAGTGCAGACTGTGTGGCTTGCTTTGATGACGGCTTGATTCGGATGAGACGCAAGTGCCCTGATTACGATGGTGCTCATGTCGTATACGACGGTTGCTTCCTCAGGTACGTAACTTGATTTTCCTTTTCACATCTTAACCTCTTAATTATTATGCCTTCCTTTAATATGGTTAAAGCGTCATCTATAGGCAAGCCCAAAACTATCTGATGTGGAAATTACCTACAGCAAGTGGTCTGGTATAAACATAAAAATCTTGATAAAACTAAAGGAACAAAATCAATTTGCAATAATTTAGAGCTGCTAACAAACTGAACAGCGGAGCAACTCGGGCTCGGATCCAAGTGAGTATTAAGTTTTGTTTTGTTTCAATTTGGCAAGGAGAACCTAGAAACTTTACCATGTATTACGTACTACTGGTCAAGAGATGGATTGACCAATCTTTTGTAAATTTAGATTGAATTAATTAATAAATTATCTTTTTGTTAATAAAAAAAAAAAAAAAAAAACTCGAGCTCGGATCATTTGCAGCTTGTTTAATTTGCCAGCCGGTGATGGAGGTTGGTCGACCTCCCAAAGGCTTAAAAAACCGTTGGTGCGGGGTTCGATTCTTAACTTACCTCGGGAGCTTTTATCTTTTGATAACAAGGGTGATAAGTTAGTGGTAGGGGGAATCTCTTTTATTTTGTAATGTCATATGTTAATTTAAGACGTTTTTCAGAAAAAGTCAAAGAAAATGATAAAAAATATATATAAATCAAAATAAAAAAAGGGTGGTGGTATTTATGTAATAAACTTGAAGTTATATGCCCTTTTATTGTGTGGTATCATATATGACAAGGCTTGCATAATTATCCATATTTTGAGGGGAAAATATTCCTTACTCCTATTGCTGTCATTGTTGCTCACGGCCACTACAGTACAAGAAGTAGATAATTAAACCAATGATCATAATCAAAAGCAATTTCCACTTTAATTATGAGCTCTAAATAAAGAGATGATTTGGAAAAAGGGAGCAAGGTTTCACAAACTTGCTAGATATATTTGTGTGAAGGTGTAAAGAGGGTTGTCACAGTCAATTTTAATTTGTTTAAGGTACGAGGCGCACAACTTCTATAGTGAGGCTACTTTCCAAAGCAATTCTGGGATATGTAGCAATCGAACTGTATCTGAGGCAACTGCTTTTGATGCTGTGGTACAAGGGTTGTTAACGGATCTTCAAGTTGTCACACCCAAGATAAATGGTTTCTTTGCAGCGACAACAAGGGAAGTGGTTGGTGGTGGTACAACAGTGTATGCTGTGGCACAATGTGTCGAAACATTAAGCCAGAGTGATTGCAAAAGTTGCTTGCCATTGGCATATAGCAACATACAAAACTGCCCTCCTCAAGCAGGGGCAAGTGCTATCAATCTTCGGTGTTTTATGAGATATTCAGACACCTCCTTTTTTGCAGCTAACCAGTCAATTAATATCACACCCTACCTACAAGGAGGAGGTGATACCACTTTACCCTATTCTCTTGCATGCATACACATACTACCCTTAAAATTCGTTTATCATTATTGGGATTAGAATCCCATTCATTACAATTTTCACCCAATTTCACCTAACACAAGTTTAAGGACAAATATTGCATCAAGCGACAAAATATAAATGTTCGCAAATAATTGTGTTGCTATAACCTTTACTTTAAATAATACTCCCTCATTTCCATTATATAATGTTAGATAATTAATGTTAGTTTAAAATTTCATTACTATACATGTATTTATTAATTACTCATCTTATTCTCTCTTTCAATGACTCAATCTTTATGGGTAAAATAAAAAATGATTAGATTTTTTTTCCTAAATATAAATAAAACGTCTTATATTATGGAAAAAAACAAAAAAAAAACGAACTATATAATGGAAATGATGGAATATTGTGTTGGCAAAAGTGTATTGAAAGAAATCGGGCAAAATGTGTAATTGAGGGGAACCGAATCCCAATTCTTTCTAACCTTAAAGTCAACTGGCCATATTTTCACCAACTTTAATAAAATATGAAAGACCATGTATTAAGTGATTTAGTATTTCACAGGAGGTTCAAGCACGAAGACAGCCATCATTGGGGGTGTAGTTGGTGGTTTAGGCCTTCTTTTGCTCATACTGGCCTTGATTTTAGGGTATCGATTATTTAGAAAGCGAACTGGAACAGGTAACCAAGGTTCACTAAATCCAAAAAATTGGGAGATTTAATTTTATTTGATCTAAATTTGAATATGCAATTTTTTTATTTTTCCTTTTGTACCAGGGGATATATTAGGGGTAACCAAGTTGCAAGGTCCAGCGATTTACAGTTACAAAGATTTGAAATCAGCGACGAAAAATTTTAGTGATGAATACAAAGTAGGATCCGGAGGTTTCGGAGATGTATACAAGGTAATCTCCTCAATTTGTGTGCATCTCACATTAGTCACCCACATTGTTGGTTCTGACCATTACCTTTACTTTTCCTTCCATGTTTAAAAAAATCCAGCTTCTTGCTCATTGCAATATTTGTGCTTCACTTTATGGTTAGTATTTTTAATTTGGCTGTGCCAATGAACAGGGCGTTATAAAGAATGGGGATATAGTTGCAGTAAAGAAACTTGCCATAACTACAAGCAGAGGGAAGGCTGAATTTGAGAGTGAAGTTAGGCTTATAAGTAATGTTCATCACCGAAATATTATTCGTCTCCTTGGACGAAGTGGCAAAGGATCAGAGCTACTTCTTGTCTACGAATACATGGCAAACGGAAGTCTTGATAGATTCTTATATGGTATGTAGGCCTCAACTTTCTACTGCTAAGGTTCCTAATATGCTCATCATAAATAGATGATTGCAATATCTTATTTAGTTATTGCATTTTTGCTGGCCTCAAAATATAAGTTTCTCAACTTATTCCATAAAAGAATTAAATATATAAGAATATATTTATGTGCACATATTCAACATGTAGGTACTGATCACGATACGATACTCCATAAACCAAGGGCTCAATAAAATAAAATCAAAACTTAATTATTAAAACACTAATAAATCATATTAAATGAACATTTTTCAAATATTCATGTCAAATAAGCCGCTGGTAAACCGTTAGCCAAACCGCCAACAAGTCGAATAAGGGATGATAATAAAAAGCATGTCCATCACCCTCAAGGGCGGAACAACCAATTACAAAATGAGTACTTAATAGTCAACCGAACAAAAAAAAGAAAGACACTATTTTAATGCATCAGGGCCCACGAACTTCATGTCCAGTACGACTCCAGACAAACAAAACTGGTCAACAACTCATCGTAGTGTTGAGCCGCCTACCAGTCTACCACCAAGGGTGGCTAGACGTCAAATATATATAAATCTAGATCAAGTTAAAACTAAATACTTCCTCCGCGTTCAAAAGCATAACTAAGGATAAATTTAAATTAAAATAATAAATTTTAAAGGCATTGACTTTTCAATTCTTCAGAGTCCTTGGCCAACTTTCCCTTGCCACCTCTATGCTGACCAAGTATGCTTTAGCGACGGAGCATATCCGTCGTATTCTATTTGCAACATAAAACATAAAACCGTCACTGTTGGATACGGATATCACTGATTTCCATCACAAATGTTTCTTTTACTGTAATTGCTCCCCCTTTCATGTGCTTTAGTCTCATGTTTGAGCCTTATAAATGTCATAAAAACATACTAATAGGTATTGCTCTTGCATAAATTGTTGATTAGTATTAGATAAATTGTTTTTATCTTGTTTGATATAAACCATCTATATGTTCAATATTCATCACGATAAAATAGTTTTCTTTTTCATATTCAGAGATCTTTCTTTGGTTGTTTCTTCTCATATGTAAAGATTTTGGTATAGTAATTCTTGTAAACTATAAAGATAAGAGGGAGGAGGGGGAGTTGATGAAAAACCATAATTCAAACAACTGAAAGTGCAATTAAAAGGTGCTTTCATTAATTTCAAGAGCTAATTAATCTCGTATGTAACTTAACCTAATTATTTTTGTTGACAGGTGAAAAACGTGGGACTCTCAACTGGAAACAACGGATTGATATAATCCTTGGTATAGCTAGGGGTCTTGCTTATCTACACGATCAATTCCATTTATGTATCATACATCGAGATATAAAATCCAGCAATATCTTACTCGGTGATGATTTGCAGCCCAAAATTGCAGATTTTGGGTTGGCAAGGCTTCTACCTAATAATCAAAGTCATCTTACTACTAGATTTGCCGGAACCTTGTAAGTCGAATTAACAATCACTTCAATTCTTCATGGCTTTATTTTGCTTTTTCAAAATCAGACGCAATGGTTGTTTAGACCACATGCGAAACCACATATAACAAGTGGAATTCCTTATATAATCAAGACTAATCTAATACACCAGGGGTTACACAGCACCAGAGTATGCAATCCATGGACACTTGTCTGAGAAAGTTGATACTTACAGTTTTGGTGTTGTGGTCCTTGAAATCATAAGTGGTCAAATGTGCAATGACGTAAAAATTGAGCATGTCAGTGAATCCCTTCTTGAATATGTAAGTTCTTAAACTTTTGCTTGTTTTGGAAGGTGTTCAATTGATTATCCAAACTTTTCCAATTTATTTGGAAGTCATCCATCTTATATGATTATTTGCTAAGGTTACTCTGGTATCATGGTGTAACAGGCATGGAAGTTGTACGAGAAGGACATGCATTTGAACTTGGTTGATGAGACTTTAGATTCAAATGAATATAAAGCCGAAACTGCTAAGAAGATCATAGAAGTTGCGTTGATGTGCACTCAGTCACCTATTTCTATGAGGCCAACAATGTCTGAAGTAGTTGTTTTGCTCGTCAATGATCGATCACTGGAGCAAAACCCGCCGAACAAGCCAACCTTGGTCCAGTCGAATACCATGATTGGCGACAACATGTCCACATCTACTCCATCTTCATCCGGTGCCACTGCTACGTTAACCGAGTTCACTGGTCGTTAGCAAATTTTATCTTAATTAAATAGGGATGAATAGATTTTTTATCCATGAGGATCCTATGTTTGGGATATCATTTTAATTACTAGTGTAAAATTTGAAGCATGTGAAAACTTATTCTTACATATATATATTATGCCCCAACAAAAGAAGTAATTTGCAATTCTTAATAATATTCTTAATAGTGGTGTTAAGTACCAGAATATATTAGTGATAAGAATAATTAGCTAGATATCATGTTGAATAATATTAAAGAAAATCTGGTGAAAGTGACAAAGATAATTAGGTAGAGATATATTGAGTTATCAATATTTCATGCATGTATATATCGCCTATAGATAGACACCTCTATAAACTGTAATTCTTGAAGAAATTATTGAAATGAATTCTACCTCCCTGTGCGACACGTTGAATTCTTTTCCGTTATGCCTCGATCTTATGTTTACTATTTGTACTTTCTATAGTATCAGAGCTAGTTCACTACAAAAAAAAAAAAAATTGACTTTTTTGTGATGGCTCAAATTAATCACATAATTTAAAAAAATTATTACGAATTTGTGATGGTTTTAACAATCATGCAGAAGCAGAATGTTTGATGATTAATATAATCAGATTAGCACGCGACTCTTTTGTGATGGTTAAAACAATCGCATTAATGCATAATCTCTTGTGATTGATGGTAAAATTAATCATCACTGAGAGCTATCATATATATTATTTTTTTTTTGTGATGACTTAAAATTTTCATCATAAAACACATTTTCCTGTGATTACAAAGAAAAATTGTCACAAAATTTATATTTTTTAATGATTGTCAAAACTTTTACAAAATATCGTTTTGATTATTTTTCTACTAGAATATTAGTGAAAATTTTGGTGATTGACATGGTCATCACAATTATAATACATGGATGGCAAAAATTAGTAATCACTAAAAACCATTGTTTTGTAATTTCTCAAAAAATCCTTCACAAATTACTATCTTTTATGATTTTTTTAAAAATAGTCACAAAATTCTTTTATTTTAATTTTTCTAATAATAATTAATTTACTTTAAATATTTTTTTTCTCTTGCATGAAAGACTTCAACATCAAAACTTAAATTCAGGTCGAGTTTTGTTCAACTTCGAAAGAATGATAGAAGAAGATATTGTAATAATTTGTATTTAATTAGTATAATTTATAATTTTCAAATTTTAATTGTTAAAAAGATTTTATGTATGATTCTTGCAATTAGTACATCAATTAAGATTAATCAGGCTTGATTTTAGGAATTTAAAATATGTATTTAATTAATGTCAATTCTGACTTTTCTTTTAGGTATAACAACTCTGATTTAGAATGATATACTCGACAAATACGGAGGCGGCAACATGTATTAACTTCTAGTCATTATCTGTCAGATACTGACTTTCTAGTTAAACAAATCCTCTTGTCCCTTGGGTCCGTTAAAATAATGATATTTTGTAATCCTTTGTTAAAACATTTTTGATTAATTAAAAAAAAAAAAAAAAAAGAATCCGTTGAATTTTTCTCCTTTGCAAGTTAGCTACTATCCAATAGCAAGACAGCAAATGAAGAAAGGACAAAAGAAAAAAAACCCAAAAACCTCACCCTACTCTGTCAGATACTGATTATTAGTATTAGCTAAGAAAGAACAAAAAAGAAAGTAAATAATTAACTACTGACGCCTTTATTTTAACTTCTTAATTGGCTTCGTAGGACTAAAAGATCAACGAGGGTCAGTACTATTCAGATTTTTTTTTTTTTATAATAAATATACCAAGTTGATGCGAAAGTAAACTCTTAAGATCGTTCGTGAAGAGATTTAACCGAAAAATGACATGAAAGAATCAAACCAAAATGAGAAAGACAGACAAGAAACCAAAATGAAAAAGACAGACAAGAAGACTAACGAAGTGTTGCTTAGAGATGTAAATGGATATAAACGAATTCGATTACAGTAATATTCGTATCCGTATCTTAAAAATTAATTCGATATCCGTATTCATATTCGGTATTCGGCGAATTTTAAAAATACTATATGTATTCGGTATTCGGAATAATATCTGAATACGGATAATATCCGTTTCTATTTATTTTATTCGAATAAACAGATTATTCGAATATTAGGATATTCGGATTCGTATATCAGTCACCTAATATAAAATTCATTCAAATTATTCATAAAAAATAAAGAAAAAAATTAAATAATTATTCATAACTCGTCACAATTTAAAGTTTAAACCATACATATTAATGAATGAATGTTAATTTATTTATATTTAATAAATACAATAATTAATACTCTAAAATACAATTCAAATAAGTTTTCATTATTTTTGAAATCCTAAATTTAAAATGAATTATTTACTTATTAATGTTTAGATGTTCAATAATAAGTAGATGTTCATTTTATGTGTTAATTTGGACTAATATTGTAAAGTGTATGAATATTTATAATATATAATTATAACATTTAAATGATATTTATAATACTTATTAAATTATATATTTTAGATATATTATAGCGCTATATATAACAAGAATAAGGAGAAAAAATAATAAGTTTTAAAGAATAGTTCATTAATAATTGAATGTTAATTTATTTATTTTTAATAAATACAATAATCAATACTCTAAATTACAATTCAAATAAGTTTTTATTATTTTTGAAATCATAAATTCAAATTAAATGCTCTACTTATTAATGTTTAGGTGTCAATTTTATGAGTTAATTTGGAGTAATACTCTAGTGTGTATAAATATTTATAATATATAATTATAACATTTAAATTATATTTATAACACTTGTTAAATGATGCATTTTAGATATATTGTAACACTATATATAACTAAAATAAGGAAAAAAAAATAATGAGTTTTAAATGATAGTTTTTTAATGAATAAATGTTAATTTATTTATTTTTAATAAATACAATAATCAATGCTCTAAACTACAATTCAAATAAGTTTTCATTATTTTTTGAAATTCTAAATTTCAAAATGAATGCTCTACTTATTAAAGTTTAGATGTCAATTAATAAGTTGATGTTCGTTTTATGTCTTTGGAGTAATAGTGTAATGTAGTGTGGATGAATATGTATAATATATAATTATAACATTTAAATGATATTTATAACATTTGTTAAACGATCCAAAAGTTATATTGTAACACTTGTTAAATGATAAATTTTAGATATTTTAACTTTATAACAGTAAAAAATCATTAACTATACTTAAATCAATTTATTTTAGTTTATTAATATTATAATAAAAGTATTATTTATATTTTAGAAGTGAAATGACATATTTTATAAATAATTTTCGTATGATAGTAAAAACTAATTATTATATAAGGAAGACCACTTAAAAAAAATTATTTTGCTTATATATATATATATATATATATATATATATATATATATAACTTTATTCGGATACGAATTCTGGATACGGATCCGAATTTAGATATCGGATATTCGCTATCTGTCGAATATATTTACGGTCGGATGTTAAACGAATACGAATACGCCTATATCCGTATTCGTATCCGTTTATTTGCAGATACCTTTAAACCGAATACGGATATATCCGGATTTTTTTAATACGAATAATATCCGTTTTTTTTCAAATACGAATACGAACGAATATAAATTTTTCGATTACCATTTATAGTCTTAGTGTTGCCTATCGTTTAATATGAAAGCTTGTGACCCCACCCACATGTCAAGAAAAAATTATTTCATACTTCTAAAATAAATAAATAGTATATTATCTCTCTCACTTACTTATGAATTCTATTTCAAACGGATCTCACATATATATATAAGAAAAAAAATATATATTACTCACTTATTCTAAAAATATAAAATAATCTCTCCATGTCAAGACCCAATCTGGGTCAAAGCACTCGTATTAATCAAACAAATAAAAAAGGACGGACTATATTTTAAATTGGTGGCAATAAGTGACATTGTGGAAAAATGGAAACTGAAGGGCCAACAACTGGACTTTTGGATCTTTTCTATGGTAATATGGAAGAAAAATTTGGCAATTAGAAAATGACATTGTGGAAAACATTGACTTGGAGGACTGCAAATATTCATCGGCTTGTTCAAATGGCCACTCTGAGTTTGTGCACAAATTTCTAATTAAGCAATAATGGTTTGATAACTGAAATAATATAGTTATTGGCCTCAATCCTATATATAATAAAATATAAATTAATTATAATTTAACACATTATTTAATATTTATTTTTTTATAACCACGTTTCTATCATCACATCTGTGTCTGAAAAATCAAATCACCTTTCGCATCTCATGTCTCACATCTTGTTCCGTGTTATATATTTTCTAAGTCATATAGTTACTTAGTTGCATTAAACTTTATAATTAAATAGTTGTTACCAAAAACTAATATATGTATTGTGATATTCCCTCCATATTCAAAAAGATATTTTTAAATATAAAATATTTTATTCATAAAAAATATTTAAAAAATATACAAGTTAAATATAAAATAAATCTAAAAATTAGTTCACCTTCAAAAATATATTCATATTGTAAGACCCTCAATTTTTTGAAATATAAATTTTAATTTCTCTTCATATATATTTTTTTTCTGAAACAATAAATAGTTAAATTGACAAAGTTAAAAGTTAAGGATGTTATGTACAAATTTTATTATATCGGACAATATTCGTTTTGTCGGAGAATATTCGGTCGTACGACGACGCTGAAATAACTAATCATTGGTGGACCTCACAACGGAATATTTGTCAGATATAGAAAACGGTAGAAGTAACCTTTTTAAATAAAAATAGTTAACAGTGTTATCACTTTTAACTGTTAAAATACAAATAATAAAAGAATAGTAACATATGGTATTTTATAGTATTTTACTGTAACACACAGTATTCTATAATAGCATACGGTATTGCACAGTATCTCATATTATTGATCTGATAATGTGGTCATTGCACAATATTCATCAATAATTGTTGTTACACAATATTTTACATTATTGATTCAATAATTATCATTACACTGTATTTTATATCATTAAATCAATAATTATTATTGCACTGTATTTTAAAATTATTGAACTTGATAATTATCATAGTAGCAAATATACAGTAATTTATATTATTAAATTAATAATAATCTGTAACGTGTTTCTTACATTATTGTTGTAGTATTATTTTATTATATATGTTGGACCCACAGAAAGAAATCAAAAATAAAAATAAATAATTTTTTTTATTATTTTGAATAGTAAACATGTAGGCCCTCTATGGGGGTCACATGAGAAATGAGAATTGAATTGGTTGCTAGAATTGGTGAAAAGTGTGACATCCCCAAATTTAGGCCTACATAGCCCAATTTGAGGCGCCATAAAATACACGATTTCTAATAGAACAATACATAGAATAGAAATACAGAACTTAATAATACACAACTAAGTCTTCACTATTATTGTCACACTATATATAACATGTGAAGACTACAATAACTATATCTCGGATCGTTACTGTGACGACCCCAAATCCGGGTTCCTTGAACCTCGGATCCGGTTCAACACGAGTACAACCTTTTCCTTATTGTTCATGAATTACAACAATATTATAATTGATAAATAACCATTTATTTATAATTTTACAACATCTCTTTCTATTCCAGAATCAAAATCTTTATACATTCCTAGTATGTCTCAATATCAGATATGATACGACATTCTATTACAATCAATTTGAGTATCTAAGACTCATAATACATACCAACCAATTCTTATACTACACAATCATTTTACCTGTTCAATTCGGACTGATATCTACAATGGTCGTGCTAGACCTTCAGTGAATATAATATGCATTCCTGTTTCTTGATCTTTATCAAGACTTCAAATAATTTGCACTATCTAAAAATGTTGGATTAAGTATGAGTGAGCACGACAGCTCAGCAAGTTTAACAGTTACACATAACACATTACATCTTTCACATATACTCTGCAATTTATACTTACATCATGTTTTTAATGCATTTCAGTTTATGTCATACTACTCATGCATCATATATAACATCTAGCAATTCATATGCCTCATATTTATACATATTCTACATGTAGACATGCCTCATACTTTTCACATATCACATTTACCATCAATATATTTTCATGTTAATAATTTAACATCACATTATAGCATGTTAAAGCACATAGGAGTAAGTTCTGAAAAAAACTTGCCTAGTTGCTTCTACCATTTACGCTTATTTGCGTCATTTGCTCAACCTACAATTTATATAACAAATTGACATAATCATTAGCTACCAGGACTTTTAATTAGTCTTAACTTAAGACCTTAACTTCAAATTATTAACTCTTAAGATGTCCGACAAACGAACTCTTAAGTTCCGGACAAAACCCTAGTCCAAATACAGTTTGGACATATCAGGCATGCTTAACCAGCTTACGCTTTCATTATACAATCTTCGTACGACCCACTTTTAATAAGTTGTCTAAATTAGTCATAAATGTACTATTTACATTTGTTTAATTCAATTAAACTTTTTCCTTTTACATAACTTAATGATTCGGACATTTAACAATGTACCAAATACCCCAAAATATTATCTATCTTTGATAATATACCACTAAGTTCAAATATTATTAACCATTTAATAATATTTTAATTATTTACTAATATTATTAACCATTTGATAATATTTTAATCACTTATTAATATTATTAATTATTTTAATAATATTTTAATCACTTATTAATATTATTAACCATTTAATAATATTTTAATCACTCATTAATATTATTAACCATTTAATAATATTTTAATCACATATTAATATTATTAACCATTTAATAATATTTTACTCACTTATTAATATTATTAATCATTTAATAATATTTTAATCATCACTTCTTAATATTATTAACCATTTAATAATATTTTAATCACTTCTTAATATTATTAACTATTTAATAATATTTTAATCACTTATTAATATTATTAATCATTTAATAATATTTTAATCACTTCTTAATATTATTAACCATTTAATAATATTTTAATTACTTATTAATATTATTAGTCATTTAATAATATTTTACTCACTTATTAATATTATTAACCATTTAATAATATTTTAATCACTTATTAATATTATTAACTATTTAATAATATTTTACTTATATAATAATGTCATTAATTATTTAAGAACATTTTCATCATATACAAATGTTATTACACATTTAATAACCTTCTAATCTTATACTAATATTATTCAGCATTTAATAATATTTTTATATTTCTTCAAATATTACCAATAGTTAACTTTTTAATTGTGTTAACTTTAGTCTTTATTTTATACATTTAGATACCATTAAGTCACTAATAAACTCTACATATATAGGTTTGGTATTCAAATACATTCATTTTACATGTATTTCAACTTAAATTTCCATTAAAAACTCAACCCGGATTGACCCGACCCGACCCGGACCGACCCGGACCGACCCGACCCTGCGACGGTGGTTTCCACCACTACGGCGGTAGTACAAAATTTCCAAAAACCTAATTTGGGGACTGTCGGACCCTCCGACAGCCATAACTTCTTCATTTCAAAACATTTTGGGGGTGATTCTTGAGTCCATTCTCATCAGAATTTCCCCTTATAAAATTTCTCTTTGTATCACAAATCCAAATTCCAAACAGAGCTAAGCTTAAAATCGCTCACAATGACAGAATGAAAACTAGTTCCATAAATCATTGATTCGATTGGTTCAAACATGATGCTACAAGCATTAGTTGCTAGGCCATCATGTTTTATGACTCTACATACATCATATACATATCATACATCATTTATAATCTTTCTAGTTCAACATTTAACAACATAAAATAGAAAGGATTTAGGTTAAGAAAACTTTTCAACCTTTAAAAGAAAATCTTATTCTTGAAAATGGTTGGACCTCTTTCGTGATCTTCTTGATCTACCCGAACATAGCTATCCTCCTTGATGACTTAACCTTCATCTTACAAAAGCTCTAGCTTCTCTCTAGAACTTCTCTCTCTATAACTTGGTGAAATGAACAAATGACTAACCCTTGCTAGCTTCTTCTTTCTTCTCTATTTATAGCACTCTAGGATTACATCATTAACTCTCTTAATCAACTAACATTGGTGAATTAAGAGCTTAAACTCACTTACTATTGCATGGAATGACAACTTGGAATGACTAGAGTGAATGACTTCAATCAAGGTTGCTTGAAAGCAACTTTTGGAGTGAAAAATAAGCAAAATGAAGCCACACTCAACATTTCCATGTGGGGCCCTTTCAAAATTCGGGAATAACAATAATTTTTACCAACTTGGCTTTATTTTTATGTCTTATATCATTATATAAGCATCTATATATATATATATATATATATATATATATATATATACACCAATATATGTATACATATTTACCTATACATGCACATTGGGCTCCACTTTGGACATTGAAATTAAATTTCAATTGGACTTTGAATTATCATTGTTTGGACTTAACAATTTAATTCATTTGAGCTACTATATTAATTCATTTAAGTCATCACACTTGGGCTCCCAATAATTAAATCAATTGACTAACTATGACACTTGAAATAAAACAAGTATTGACTAGTTTAATTAAATTTGAACTCACCATATATTTTATATATGGCTCGCTAATTAAATCATATAAGGATACTACATTGGATTTATTAAATAAACACGTTAGTTTAATTACATAATCCAATTAAACTTGCTATTTATAAGTCCATTGGACTACTTAATTGAGTTAGTTTATTAAATCACTAACACTTAATATATCTTGAGTTTATTTAATTAAAACCCTAATGCTCATACATACTAGTATTTCAATTTGATTCAATAAACTATTATTTTTCAAACAGTTTGTACCACCGCTGCGGCGGTGATTACTACCGCTGTGACTGTAGTTCTATTTTTCATATTCCAGAAAGTTTCACCGTTGCAACGGTGAAGCCTACCGCTGCGGCGGTAGTGCTAATTTTAATACACATTAATATAAGTATTTTGACTTGATTCAATTTAATTCATTAGCTACCTTTTATCATTAACTTGGGTTTATAATATAATTAACCATACCCATATAGTTATTCCTACATTGGGTTACACAATTAGCTCATACATGGTTAATTCTCATCATCATATTTATTTACCTAGCAATTAACCAATGTTTGGTTAATGCTCTCTCTCTTGTCTACCAACTAGGGTTATTCAATTAACCCTACATTAGTTAATTCTCTACACTCAACAATACTTGAATTTATTCTCCCAATATATTGACCAACATTTGACTTTTAAATTTGGACTTAATATGTGGGCTACTAGTTTATTTTGCATTGGGCTCCCTTATTTAATTTTTTAGGTCACCCAACACAACTCACACATCTTTATAACTTGGGCTAGGTAATTAATTTAATTGGACTACCACCACATTATATACAATACATGTCAACATAATTTAATTGGACTTATATTAATTACCTTTTGGACTATTAATCAACATAACATTTGGGCTTATTATTTAATTACCCACTTCATACCAATATTTTCATATTGGGCTAACATCTATAATCCTTTTGGGCTAGTACACTAGTAGTAATTAAATTACTTGAACTCTATACCACAACTTAATAATTAAGTTAATTACTTAATCAATTAACTTTTTAATATTGTCATTCTAGACAAACTTTCTAATTTTTTTTATATAACTTTAACTCATAACTAATATAATTAACATAATTAATTATATTTCATGATTTTCATTCTTACTTCATATTTAAACTAATTAATTTATTAGTTTTATTTAGTATTAATTTACTCATCTTCTTGTTTGGCTAACAAACACAACTCTAGGAATATATAACTATGTATATATATCCTTATAATCGTCTTCACTTCTCAAATGAATTTATTTCTTTAATAAATTCTCTATATGCATCATTACAATATTCCCACATTTAATTTCTAATAAATAAATTATGTTAAAAAAAAATGTTTACCCAAATTCTACACATCTCACTTCTCAAACTCTAGGTTTTAAACCATAACCTTTAATTGATTATTTTAAATCTTATTTACAATTCTTGTAAATATCTGGGATATTACAGTCACTCCATTCCCCTAATAGACCCAGCTATTCTCTCGTTTTTTGAAAAACAATAGAACAAAAGAAATGGTGAGCTCAAATAGCTGAGTAAGAAAATACCATGACTAAGATAATGATAACTAAATTATTATTAGCCTTCAACAGTTGAGTCCTTAACTGAATATAATAGGCAATAAGTTTTATATCAAGAATTGCAGTTAAATTCTTGAATAAAGTTCAGATTAATAATAGCAATAGAATGAGCAACCCATTAGAAAATAACGTAGACTATGATGTCCACTCGCTTCTCTTTTTAAGAAAAATATCATCAACTTTTGTCATCTAAAACATCACTGGTCACGATGATACAAATTTACAATTCCTGGTCATAATAATGCAAATCAACAATTCATCTTTGCACTACGAGCCAAAGATATTTAATATATCACCAATGGTCATGATTATACCAGTATTCAGCTTTTGGTCATAATCATACCAAACTACAGTTCTTCTTGGCCCCCGGCCAAAGAGAACATTCACCACGTGTCCTAAAAGACATAACAATTATATCGCCTTTATCCTATCATCTGTGCCCTAGGCCACATATATTCACAACAATATAGTTCTTGATGATTAGAATAACAACAGTGATATAGATGATGAATCATAAGAAACAGTATGATCAATAAATATCGAAAGTTTATGATCTTTCTTTGTACAGATTCAAATAATGTCCAAATTGTCAACATGATGTGAACTCAAATTCAAGAATGATATTCAAGATCCACAGTTTAGAATAACGGTTAATGTTCAATAGAAAGATTTAGAAAAATAGGAAGGCTCAATTGAAATGATATTAAATGAAGCGTAAACTATTAAAGAATATATAATCATTTCAAGAAACTTTACCAATAAGAGACAAATATGAAGAATAATTCACTAAATATGCAGTAGTCCGCGTAGTCAGGTTATTCTCAGAAATTAATAAGGAATGGATATGAAAGGTTATTCACCAAACATGCGGTAGTCCGCGTAGTCAGGTTATTCCCACAAATTAATAAAGAATTAATACGAAAGGTTATTCACCAAATATGCAGTAGTCCTTGTAGTCAGGTTATTCCCACAAATTAATAAGGAATGGATACGAAAGGTTATTCACCAAACATGCGGTAGTCCGCGTAGTCAGGTTATTCCTACAAATTAATAAGGAATGAATACGAAAGATTATTCACCAAACATGCGGTAGTCCGCGTAGTCAGGTTATTCCTACAAATGAATAAGAAAGGTTATTCACCAAACATGCGATAGTCCGCGTAATTAGGTTATTCCCATAAATTAATACATGAAAATAAATGACACATTTTACGAGTAAGAAAGAAACGATATTATTTTCGAGAATTAAAGAATAATAATCCTTTATCATAGTAAGTTTGAATAGTGGAAGATAAAAAAGATGGTATCCCTTACCTTAATACGTGACTGGATATGAAGTTGATCAACCTATATTTTTATAATTTAATTAGTAACTACCATATATAATTTCATGGTGTATACCAATTCGTATGAAATCATCAAAAGTGATTTAATAGAATAAAATAGAATAACTTCAATATAGTTTTTAAATAAGATAATATTTCAAAATAAATCTTTCAAAAGAAGCTTTTCAAAATGAATCTTCTAAAGGAAGAGTCTTCTAAAAGAAGATTTATAAACACCGTGTGATGTGTGTGGTTACATATATAACTTTTATAAAAAGACTTATTTGGTTAGTACTCGTACACTTACAGATCTTCACAAATACTCAAGATGACTTTAGCATACTCAAAGAGAACTTATACAAAGAAATATTTGGAGAGTGAAAGAAAAAATAAGCAAGGAAGTTTATGAAAAATCCTTAAGTTAAGGCCTTTATTTATAGCAAAAAATCTTATCATAAACTAAGATTTTCTAATTTAATCCAAACCGTATATTTCAAGATAATGTTTAATCTATACCACTCATTTCATCTTTTAAGATTTTCTTAATCTAAACTATTCATTTAAAGATTATCTTTAATTTATACCACTCATTTCATCTTTTAAGATTTTCTTAATCTAAACAATTCATTTAAAGATCATCTTTAATCTATATCATTTAATTTACTTTATATATAAAACAACTAACTTTATATAAATCAATTAACTTTATATATAAAAATAAATAACTTTATATAATTTATTATAATAAAAATAAATAACTTTATCAATTCAATTATTCAACAATAATTCACAATTATTCATTATTATAACTAATTGTTATAAATGTAGTGTAGTTGGCTTTCTGAGTTAGATAAGTAGAGAAATTAACTAATAATAGAATATAACAGTTTAATCAACATCATAAAAGAGATAACAATAATGCTGAAAATAAAAAAGCACGTTACTGTGTAATGATAATTATTGATTCAGTAATTTGAATTACTGTGCATATGCTACTGTGACAATTATCAGCTCAATAATATAAATTATTATGCATGCGACAATTATTGGTTCAATAAAGTCAATATAGTACAATAGCCACTTTATCAGTTTAATAATATGAAATACTGTGCAATACCGTGTGCTACTGTGTAATACTGTGTGCTACTGTGCAATACTGTATGTTACTATTCTTTTACCACCGATTATTTTAATAGTTAAAAGTGATAGTACCGTTGATTATATTTATATAGAAAGGTTACATATGTTGCTTTTTATATCCGACAATAATTCGTTATAAGGGTCTACCAATATTTGGTTATTTCGGCGCTGTCGTACGAATCGAATATTCTCCGACAGAACGAATATTCCCTGACAAAACGAATATTCTCCGACAAGATAAAATTTGTACAAATATTTCTTAATTTTTACTTTTATCAATTTATTCATTTACCATTTTCAGAAGAAAATATATAAAGAAAAACTTAATTTGTATTTCATAAAAGTTGGGGTTTTACAAAAAGGCTGCTGCTGAAATTTCTCAGGCTGACGTGCAGCACACCAGCCACCCATCGCGCATAATAACTTCTTTTCTCCTATAAATAGCTTGCTCAGCTGAATAGAAAAATCACACATAAAACATAAAATTTTTCTACAAGTATTTTGTGAGTTTTATTTGAGAATAGTAAGGTTATCTTGAGTGTTTGTAAACAAAAAGGAGTGTATGAATTTTTCAAGTAAGTATTTTATTAAAGAGTATTAATTGCAAAAATACCTATTTCACACGGTATTCACAAATATTCCTTTAGAAAACTTTTCTTTGTGAAGATTTATTTTGAAAAGTTATTTTGAAGATTTATTTTGATATATTATTTCAAAAAATATTTTTGAAGTTATTATTTTACATTACAAAAATTTATATTATATAAATAATTTTGTTAGTTCATAATATATGAGTTATCATACATCTTGAAATTTATATGTGGTAATTACTAATTATATTATAAATATATAGGTTGATTAACCTCATTTTTATCAATATCCAGTCATGTGATAAGGTAAGGGTATCATTCTTTTCATCATCATAAATGGATATTATTCTCTTTCTTACTTGTAAGGGATACGATCTTTTTCATCTTCCATTATTCAAACTTACCACGGTAAGGGATATCATTTCTTTTATACTCTTAAACTTACTATGGTAAGTATTATTCGCTAAAACTCTTTGAACTGATTATATGTTCCTTAATAGTTTGCGCTTCATTTAATATCATTTTAATTGCACCTTCTTATTACGTGAACCTTTCTATTGAACTGTAACTGTTATTCTGAACTATGAATCTTGAAAATCATTTTTCAATTTCACTCCACATCATGTTGACAATTTAAACATTATTTGAATATGCACAAAGTAAAAATTGTAAACTTCCGATATTTATTGTTTATCCTGTTTCTTCTGTTCATTATTAATATCTCTGTTATTATTCTAATAATTAAGAATCAAATTATTGTTGATATCTGTGGCCTGGGGCACATATTAGATAAAGACGATATATTTGAGGATGTGTCTTTTAAGGCACGTGGTGAATGTTCCCTTTGGCCTAGGCAAAGATGAACTGTTGTTTGTTATGATTATGACCAAATGTTATAGACTGGTTTAATCATGAACGTTTGTGCTATATTGAATATCTTTGGTCCGTAGTGTAAAGACGAATTGTTAACTTGCATGATCATGACCAGGAACTGTGAAATTGTATTATCTTGGCTAATGATGTTTCAGATGATAAAAGTTGATGATGTTTTTCTTAAAAAGATAAGCGAGTGAACATCATGGTCCATATGATTTTTCTAATGGTTGTTATTCTACTGCAGTTATTGATCTGAACTTTGTTTAAGAACTTAACTGCAGTTGTTGAATTAAAACTTGTTGTTTAAATTATTCTATCAAAAACTCAACCCTTGAAGGCTAACAATAATTTATTTGTCATTATCTTAGTCATGATATTCTTTACTGAGCTATTTGAGCTCACCCTTTCCGTTTGTTCCATTAATTATTTTTCAACAGGAGATAAGAAAGTAGCTGAGTCTAGTCGGGGGATGAAGTGAAGGTCCGAGTTGTTGCTGTATTAGTCTTCATAATTTGTAAAATAGTGTGACAATAATAATAAAGACTTAGTTGTGTATTATTCGAATACTGTATTGTAGTACATTGCATGTTGTATTGTAATAGTTGTTGTGTATTTTGACAACTCAAGTTTACTCTGTGTGGATTCAGATTTAGGGGTGTCACACATATGACACCCATATTTTCGTGCCACGTAGTACCATGGTCCGTGGTAGAAGTTAAATCAGTAACTCTTACTGAAATGAAACATATAGATCATCCATTAGGAGTGAGCAAAAAACGGATAAAACCGAATAACCGAACAAAACCGAAATTTTTTAACCGAAATTTTTCGGTTATTCGGTTATTTTTTAAAATTCGGTTATATCCGATTTGCTATTCGGTTTTCGGTTTCGGGTTTGGTTTTCATTTTTTTGTTATTCGGTTAACCGAATAACCGAATTAGAAATATAAAAAAACTAAGCGTTAAAAATTAAAACAACACTCCAGACTCCAAGAAGACCAAGACTCCAAGAGGACCAAGACTCCATCTGTCGACAGTCAATCTCTCTTCTCTCATCTCAGACTCCACCCAATGAGGTTGTGCTGGGATCCCTTTTAGGGTCCTGCAGTTTCCACAATAACCTCCAGCTAGGAGAACGCTTGATGCGTGAGCTGGTTCAGATGTATCCACTAAATGTAGAATATCATGTATTGCTTTCCAACATGTATGCTTTGGCTGGAAAGCATGAGAAAGCTAATTCTTTACGTAGAATTCTTAAAAATAGGGGTTATAGAAAGACGCCTGGAACAAGTTGCATTCATGTCAGAGGCCAAGTTCATCAGTTCTGTGCAGGGGATAAGTCACACCCACAAACACGAGAGATATACTTCATGTTGGATGAGATGATTAGAAAGTTGAAATTAGCTGGTTACAACCCCAATACTTCCTCACAAATATTTTCCTGTTCCAGAAATGGAGAAGGTAACGACGATGAGCATGAGGAGAAGGAGCAGGGTTTGAATTATTATGTATTGTTAATTTTAAACATGTATTGGGCAATGAGCTAACTGCTAAGTTTATTGAGTACTCAGTATTGACTATTGTAAATTGAAATGTTCTTAAATACTTAAATGTATTTAAGCAGCAACCACTATATCAGGAAGCCTCAGTTCGGTTATTTACCGAATTACCGAATTTGCTATTCGGTTATTCGGTAATTCGGTTATTTTACATTTCGGTTATTTGTTCGGATACTAAAAATGTGTGTATTTCGATTTTCGGGTATAACCGAATAGCCTATTCGGTTCGGTTATACCCGAACTGCTCACTCCTATCATCCACAGTGTTGTTCGGATATTTTATATTAATTTTACATTGGGTAAATTCAAAAATATAAACTAGTTAATAAATATGGTAGAGTCTTAACTTATGATTACGACTATGTTATTATTTTGGGTATAAAGATGATTTAATATACTTTGGTACTATGGTTAAGTCCAATTCTTGAGCACTAGGAGGTCTTGGGATTTGGCAAGAATGTTAAATTTTAACCAAACTAGCACAAACAATTAATATATATATATATATATATACTTGTTGAACTAGTCTATACCGGTATCCGTTATATTGATAATTAATTGATGTGTGATAGATTGTACAATTTCACTTTAAGTGGTATTAGAGCTCATGGTTCGATGAATCCAAGTATTAAATTGATTTTCTAAAGTGGAGCATTCGCAAGCCACGTATTATCTCTCCGTGTGATGGAACAAATATTTTAAAAAAAATTATTATAAAGTAAAGTATTAAAATATACTATAAAAAAATGTAAAATAAAATCATTACCAGTTTAGGGCCTGTTAAACTAAAATAACAGTGATATACTAAAAAAAATCATTACCGATTATTATAAACTAAATATCATTATAATTCAAGTGATATACTAAAAAAATAATGTAACGTATTAAAATATTATGTCTGATGTAGGGCCTGTTAAACTAGAATATCTCAAGGGATACCCGAAAATGTACGTACTTCTATTTTTTTTTAAAACGAAATTAATTTAAAGGTCTCGTCTTTATCATTTGTTGAAAATTTTGGAATTTAATTATGATAAAGTTAAAAATTAATTTCATCATAACAAGTTCTATAATTTTTAATTATATTAAATATGTATTAATGATAAAATAATTAAAATTTTTATAACTTACTACGGTAGTCGGATCCAAAAAGTTGGCTCGGAGGACCATATTTTATTACTGAATGAATCCACACACTCATATGGCCCGCAAATACGAATTTTCCTTGATTAATTTACACGGTCCTTAATTTTTTCCAAAATTGGAGGGCTAGATATTATAAATTCATATATGGCCCGCAATTTAAATTCGACAAAATATAAGTCCACCGAAACACGAGAAGGATACCATCAATGACAAGGTGGTGCTGGTGGAGGATGAAGGTGGTTACGGTGGTCCTCTTTGTGATATTATCGGTGATGGTAGAACCGGTTGTATCGGACCCTCAAACAAATCTGCTAAGCGAAGAGTGCACTCAGTTCAAGACGAATGACCTGTCGAATTTCTTCAGTGATTTTAACAAGACATTTGCTGATATAAGAAGGCAGTTATCGAACAGTAACACACACTTTGCGACAGCATATCAGACGAAAGTATTTGGCATGGTTCAGTGCAGGAACTATCTCTCCATTGCAGACTGTGTGGCTTGCCTTGATGCCGGCTTAATTCTGATGAGACGCAACTGCTCTGATGCCGATGGTGTTCATATCGTATACGACGGTTGCTTCCTCAGGTACGTAACTTGATTTTCTTTTTCACATCTTAACCTCTTAATTATTATGCCTTCCTTTAATATGGTTAAAGCGTCATCTATAGGCAAGCCCAAAATTATCTGATGTGGAAATTACCTACAGCAAGTGGTCTGGTATAAACATAAAAATCTTAATAAAAATAAAGGTACAAAATCAATTTGCAATAATTTAGAGCTGCTAACAAACTGAACAGCCGAGCAACTCGGGCTCGGATCCAAGTGAGTACTAAGTTTTGTTTTGTTTCAATTTGGCAGGGAGAACCTAGAAACTTTACCATATATTACGTACTACTGGTCAAGAGATGGATTGACCAATCTTTTGTAAATTTAGATTGAATTAATTAATAAATTATCTTTTTGTTGATAAAAAAACCAAAAAAAAAAAAACTCGAGCTCGGATCATTTGCAGCTTGTTTAATTTGTCAGCCGGTGATGGAGGTTGGTCGACCTCCCAAAGGCTTAAAAAACCGTTGGTGCGTGGTTCGATTCTTAACTTACCTCGGGAGCTTTTATCTTTTGATAACAAGGGTGATAAGTTAGTGGTAGGGGGAATCTCTTTTATTTTGTAATGTCATATGTTAATTTAAGACGTTTTTTCAGAAAAAGTCAAAGAAAATGATAAAAATATATAAATCAAAATAAAAAAAAGGGTTATGGTATTTATGTAATAAACTTGAAGTTATATGCCCTTTTCTTGTGTTGTATCAAATATGATAGGCTTGCATAATTATGTCCATAATCCGTATTTTGCGGGGAAAATACTCCTTGCTCTATGGCTGTCATTGTTGCTCACGGCCACTACAGTACAAGAAATAGATAATTAAACCAATTATCATAATCAAAAGAAATATCTACTTTAATTATGAGCTCTAAATAAAGAGATGATTTGTGTGAAGGTGTAAAGAGGGTTGTCATAGCCAACTTTAATTTGTTTAAGGTACGAGTCGCACAACTTCTATAGTAACTTCTCTAGTGACGCTGCTTTCGTAAGCAATTATGGGAGATGTAGCAATCGAAATGTATCTGAGGCAACTGCTTTTGATGCTGTGGTGCAAGGGTTGTTAACGGATCTTCAAGTTGTCACACCCAAGATAAATGGTTTCTTTGCAGCGACAACAAGGGAAGTGGTTGGTGGTGGTACAACAGTGTATGCTGTGGCACAATGTGTCGAGACATTAAGCCAGAGTGATTGCAAAAGTTGCTTGACATTGGCATATAGCAACATACAAAGTTGCCCTCCTCAAGCAGGGGCAAGTGCTATAAATCTTCGGTGTTTTATGAGATATTCAGACACCTCCTTTTTTGCTGCAAACCAGTCAATTAATGTCACAACCTACCTACAAGGAGGAGGTGAGACTTCTTTACCCTATTCTCTTATTACATGAAGCGACAAAATATAAATGGCCACAGATAATTGTGTTGCTAGAACCCTTGCTTTAAAGAATATTGTGTTGGTAAAATGGTATTGAAAGAAATCGAGTAAAATGTGTAATGGAATCTCATTTCTTTCATAACCCTAAAGTCAGCCATATTTTCACCGACTTTTATAAAATATATGAAAGACCATGTATTTAGTGATATTGTATTTCACAGGAGGTTCAAGCACGAAGACAGCCACCATTGGGGGCGTAGTTGGTGGTTTAGGCCTTCTATTGCTCGTCCTGGCTTTGATTTTAGGGTATCGATTATTTAGAAAGCGAACTGGAACTGAAACAGGTAACCAAGGTTCACTAAATCCAAAAAAATTGAGAGATTTAATTTTTATTTGAGCTAAATTTGGAACTATTTCAAGTTGGCAAATATATCACAATATATGTGAACTTTATTTGCAGTTTATCTTTTATTCTACTTTGTACCTTATGTGAACTTTCTGTTTTATCATTTCTTTTAGTGTTTGGTATGGATGCCATTCTTAAGAATTAATGAATATGCAATTTTTTTTCCCTTTTGTACCAGGGGATATATTAGGGGTAACCAAGTTGCAAGGTCCAAAGATTTACAGTTACAAAGATTTGAAATCAGCGACGAAAATTTTTAGTGATGAGTACAAAGTAGGATCCGGAGGTGTCGGAGATGTATACAAGGTAATCTCCTCAATTTGTGTGCATCTCTCATTAGTCACCCACATTGTTGGTTCGTCATAATTACAAAATACACCTTCTGACCATTACCTTTTATTTTTCTTCCATGTTTAAATAAATTATTTTTCTTCCATGTTTAAAAAAATCAAGCTTCTTGCTCATTGCAATATTTATGCTTCACTTTATGGTTAGTATTTTTAATTTGGCTGTGCCAATGAACAGGGCGTTATAAAGAATGGGGATATAGTTGCAGTAAAGAAACTTGCCATAACTACAAGCAGAGGGAAGGCTGAATTTGAGAGTGAAGTTAGGCTTATAAGTAATGTTCATCACCGAAATATTATTCGTCTCCTTGGACGAAGTGGCAAAGGATCAGAGCTACTTCTTGTCTACGAATACATGGCAAACGGAAGTCTTGACAGATTCTTATATGGTATGTAGGCCTTTATTTTCTATTTATGTGGACATCCAGTGTCACATCAAAATATTCATATAGAGTATACTATTAACGATTAACTAACGAGTAAAAATGGGAGACAGAAAGTATTACAGAGAAAGAAGGGGAAAATATTTTTAATTACTAGTATTTTATTTATATATGTTTGTTTTAAAGCACCATAAACCAAGCACTAAAATAAAATGAAAGCTTAATTATTAAAACATAATAAATAATATTAAATAAACTTTTTTTAAATATTCATGTCAAATAATTAGCTAGTAATGGTAAACTGGTAAAATGTCGAATAAGGGATGGTAAAATATCCATCACCCTTTACCTTCAGGGTGGAATAAAGGTGGCAAACGGGCCTAGCCATTGGAGGGCTAGGCCAAACAGCCCAGTTTTTTGCGGGTTAAAAAAATTAAGCTGGTGGCCTGTCCAGGTCAATTTGATCCGACTCGCGAGTCATTTTAGTATTATATATATAACATATAATTTGAAATAAATACTAACTTTAATTATTTATAATTATGATACATAATTTTTACATAATTATTTAATATTATTGGGCGTCAGTTATCAGTGTGGCGGCGAGGAATGTTGTGAGAAGGAGAGGGATGGTGGTGGGAGTCTGGATAGAGATATTTTGAGTGGTAGGTTTGGGACCCACGAACATCATGTCCAGTACGACTCTAGAAAAACAAAACTGGTCATCGTAGTGTTGAGCGACCTACCACCAAGGGTGGTTAGAAGTCAAATACATATCAAGATCAAGTTAAAACTAAATACTCTCTCCATGTAACTAATTAAATGTAAAAGTTTATTGTTATTCAAAATAATAAATTAAGATATATAAGATAAATGATAAGTACATTATTTAGTAAAATTTATTAATATAAAAAAGGTAAAAATATAGGTACACAGTTGTGTACCTACATGGTAGACCTTTAGCAACGGTTTGAATGACTATGACGACGGTACTATCAAAAAAATTGTCGTTATAGCAATTAAAATCGTCCTCAAAAGCTTACCGCGTAGGTACACAGTTGTGTACCTATATATACTCTTATAAAAAAATTACTTATTATTTTATATAATTTAATAGGGTCATTAAAGATAAATTTAAACAAATTTATTCTCTTTCTTTTACTTAACTTTTTTAATATGTATAAAAATATATTTGTTCATCATTTTGAGAATAGAAGGGGTATGTCTAAAATAAAATTCGGAATAAATGACATTTATATAAAATAAAAGGATAGTGGAAGAGTGCCAGACACCGAAAAGCCCGAGGAAGGCCGAAAATGGGTTTACTAGAGAGCATGATGACGGTTTTAAAGGCATTGACTTTTCAATTCTTCAGAGTCCTTGGCCAACTTTCCCTTGCCACCTCTATGCTGACCAAGTATGCTTTAGCGACGGAGCATATCCGTCGTATTCTATTTGCAACATAAAACATAAAACCGTCACTGTTGGATACGGATATCACTGATTTCCATCACTAATGTTTCTTTTAGTGTAATTGCTCCCCCTTTCATGTGCTTTAGTCTCATGTTTGAGCCTTATAAATGTCATAAAAACATACTAATAGGTATTGCACTTGCATAAATTGTTGATTAGTATTAGATAAATTGTTTTTATCTTGTTTGATATAAACCATCTATATGTTCAATATTCATCACGATAAAATAGTTTTCTTTTTCATATTCAGAGATCTTTCTTTGGTTGTTTCTTCTCATATGTAAAGATTTTGGTATAGTAATTCTTGTAAACTATAAAGATAAGAGGGAGGAGGGGGAGTTGATGAAAAACCATAACTCAAACAACTGAAAGTGAAATTAAAAGGTGCTTTCATTAATTTCAAGAGCTAATTAATCCCGTATGTAGCTTAAGCTAATTATTTTCGTTGACAGGTGAAAAACGTGGGACTCTCAACTGGAAACAACGGATTGATATAATCCTTGGTATAGCTAGGGGTCTTGCTTATCTACACGATCAATTCCATTTATGTATCATACATCGAGATATAAAATCCAGCAATATCTTACTCGGTGATGATTTGCAGCCCAAAATTGCAGATTTTGGGTTGGCAAGGCTTCTACCTAATAATCAAAGTCATCTTACTACTAGATTTGCCGGAACCTTGTAAGTCGAATTAACAATCACTTCAATTCTTCATGGCTTTATTTTGCTTTTTCAAAATCAGACGCAATGGTTGTTTAGACCACATGCGAAACCACATATAACAAGTGGAATTCCTTATATAATCAAGACTAATCTAATACACCAGGGGTTACACAGCACCAGAGTATGCAATCCATGGACACTTGTCTGAGAAAGTTGATACTTACAGTTTTGGTGTTGTGGTCCTTGAAATCATAAGTGGTCAAATGTGCAATGACGTGAAAATTGAGCATGTCAGCGAATCCCTCTTTGAATATGTAAGTTCTTAAACCTTTGCTTCTTTTGGAAGCTGTCCAATTGTTTATCAAAACTTTTCCAATTTATTTAAAAGTCATCCATCTTATATGATTATTCGCTAAGGTTACTCTGGCGTAACAGGCATGGAAGTTGTACGAGAAGGATATGCATTTGAACTTGGTTGATGAGACTTTAGATCCAATTGAATATAAAGCCGAAACTGCTAAGAAGATCATAGAAGTTGCGTTGAAGTGCACTCAGTCACCAATTTCTATGAGGCCAACAATGTCTGAAGTAGTTGTTTTGCTCGTCAATGATCGATCACTGGAGCAAAAACAGCCGAGCAAGCCAACCTTGGTCCAGTCAAATAACATAATTGGCGACAACATGTCCACATCTACTCCATCTTCATCCGGTGCCACTGCTACGTTAACCGAGTTCACTGGTCGTTAGCAAATTTTATCTTAATTAAATAGGGATGAATATATTTTTTATCCATCAGGATCCTATGTTTGGGATATCATTTTAATTACTAGTGTAAAATTTGAAGCATGTGAAAACTTATTCTTGCATATATATATTATGCCCCAACAAAAGAAGTAATTTGCAATTCTTAATAATATTCTTAATAGCGATGCTAAGTGCCAGATTATATTAGTGATAAGAATAATTAGCTAGAGATCATATTGAATAATATTAAAGAAAATCTGGTGAAAGTGACAAAGATAAATAGGTAGAGATATATTGAGTTATCAATATCTCATGCATGTGTATATATTGCCTATTGATAGACATCTCTATAAACTGTAATTCTTTTAGAAATTATTGAAATGAATTCTCCCTCCCTGTACGACACGTTAAATTCTTTTCTGTTATGCCTCAATCTTATGGTTACTATTTGTACTTTTTCTATGGTATCATAGCTACATTCACGACAATTTTTTTTTTGGACATTTTGTGACGGCTCAAATTCATCACATAAATTCAAAAAAGTATCATGAAAGTTTTTTATTACGACTTTAGAATTTTATGATAGTTTTGACAATCACGTAAACGTGAAATATTTTTGTGTAATTAATACAACCGTATTAGTATAATCTCAAATTTTCAAGTTCGAAAGAACGATTGAGGTAGATATTGTAATAATTTATATTTAATTAGTATAATATATAATTTACTAATTTTAATTGTTAAGAAGATTTTATGTATGATTCTTGCAATTAGTATATTAATTGGGATTAATCAAGCTTGATTTTAGGAATTTAAAGTATGCATTTAATTATTGTCAATTTTGACTTATCTTTTAGTTATAACAAGTCTTATTTAGAATGATATACTGGACAAATACGGAGGTGGCAACATGTATTAATTTCTAGTCATTATTTCTGTTTCTAGCTAAACAAATCCCCTTGTCCCTTCGGACCGTTAAAATAATGATATTTTGTAATCCTTTGTTAAATCATTTTTGATTAATTAAAAAGAAAAAGAAAAAGAATCCGTTGAATTTTTCAACTCTCTAACAGCAAACGAAGAAAGGACAAAAGAAAAAAACACAGAAGCAAAAAACCAAAACCCTTACGCTTCCTACTCAGTCAAATACTGACTATTGGACTATTAGTATTAGCTAAGAAAGAACAAATAGTAAATTTAATAACTAACCATTGACGCCTTTATTTTAACTGCTTAATTCGCTTCGTAGGACTAAAAGATCAACGATGGTCTGCTATTTTGCTTGGTTTAAACATTGCAATAAGTGACATTGTGGAAAAATAGAAACTGAAGGCGTTGAACTGGACTTTTATGTAATATGGAAAAAAAGTTGGCAATTTGAAAATGACATCGCGGAGAACGTTGACTCGGAAGACCGCAAATATTCATTGACCTGTTCAAATGGCCACTATGAGTTTGTGCATAGATATCTAGTTAAGCAATAATGGAATAATGGTTCGATAACTAAAATATAGTCATTGGGCGCAATCATATAGAATAGAAAATAAATTAATTATTATTAACGTCCAGATTTATCTATATGTTTAATCATCGACTTGAACGTAAATTCGTACAAAAAAGAATCACAAGTGCGTACTTGACAACTTAGAACGTCGGGGAATATTTCTGATGTGAAAATAAGTGCAGGCTTAAAATATGTTAACAATAAAGGAAAAAATTTAGTAGACTGAAGTATTGTGTATTAATAGATGATCATACATATGTTATTTATCATGTATTTATAGTACTCTTATTACTCAACAAGATGTCAATTCCTAATAGGAACCATATAGTAGAAACTTTGTTAGAAAAAGTAACTACCCTCCTAATCACTGTTAGATAGTAGGTAACTCTCATACCAATTAGTATTATATATGGTAACTAGTTAGCTATCCGAATGTGATAAAGATTATATCCCAATCCTATTGGACCTAGGGGTCCTCTTGTGCGCACGCTAGGCCTAATGGGTAGTAGGGTCGAACCCAACATGGACAACTCTTTTGCACTAGTAAAATATGTAGCCCAACATTTTCTCACACCCCTTTAATGTAATAAATGGGTTGGAGGAGTAGATAGAAGGCTCCAGGAGTCCGATGACTGCAACGACCGAAAAAGGGTATACTTTCGGGAGCCCAAAGTCATCTAACCGAAAAGATAGCTCATGCGAGAGCCCGTAGACATCAGACCAAAAGGAAAACTCATTTGGGAATATGGAAGTATCAGACTGAAGGGAAGACTCTTTTGGGATTCCAAGGATTTCAGATCGAAGACAAGAGATTTCGGGATTTTAAGGACATCAAACCAAAGGAAAAACTCCTTCAGGAGTCCAGAGGCATCTGATCGAAGGGAAGGCTCCTTCGAAATTCCAATGACTTCAGATAGAAGACAAGAGACTTCAAAATTTTGAGAATGTCAGTCCGAAGATAAAGCTTATTCGGGAGCCTGGAGGCATCAGATAAAAAAAAAGGCTCATTCGGGATTCCAAGGACTTCAAACCGAAGACAAGAGACTTTGGGATTCTGAGAATGTCATACTGAAAGAAAAGCTCTTTCAAGGCCCAGAAGGAGTCAGACCAAAGGGAAGGCTCTTTCGGTAGTCCGGATGAGTTAGATTGAAGGGAAGGCTCCTTCGGAATTCCAAGGGCTTCAGACTAAAGACAATAGACTTCAAGATTTTGAAGACGTTAGACCAAAGGAAAAGCTCCTTCGGGAGCCCGAAGGCCTCAAACTAAAGGAAAAGCTCCTTAAAGATTTCAAAGACTTCAAACTAAAGACAAAAGACTTCGGGATTTCGAGGACAACAGACCAAAGGGAAAGCTTAGATGAAAGTTTACTTCACTTTTCATTTGGGACGCTTAAGGAAGAAAAGCTAAAAAAGACTGCAATTGTCAAACCCACCACTGCTGCACTTCCTACTTTTGAGACGGTTTTTGTGCCAGCTTCTGCTCATATTTTGGAGCCCATTTTTGTCTTTGAGGACATTCCTCTTCTGCTGACTTTCGATCCTTCAAATATCAGCTAGGAAAAGCCTCTGCGGCCGCCACCACTTCTGAGGTGATGATTTCGGCTGCCCAATGATTAGAGTTTGATCGAGAAAAGAATATAGGCTAAAGACGCCAGCACTTTAGAAGGCTAATAGAAGTATCATATTTATTAATATCGAAGAAACAACGTAATTAGTTAAAATAACCTGCAAATAATATTAAGTACATATATGCTTACTGATAATTAATATCATTGAACCGTATGACATATATGAAAGATATGCTCTCTTTTTTCCATGGTCTGAAGCTCTTCAATAATTATATGGAGATCTTTTTAAGTAGTTATAGGCATAGTAGATTTCGGGAACTCGAGGACTACTCCTTAGTCTCTTCAACTAGCGTAGTTAATAGTTCGACATCACTTTTGGTGAAGTTATCACAATTAACTATTGGTCTTAGTGTTGAAGAGGGAGGAGGTGGCGCGATCTGATCAAAAGTTGATTGTCCATTTCAATTTGCCATGTAACAACTTAGGTTTCCTTTTTAGATTTGTCTTTTGAGCAAGCGCTTCAGATGGTAGCAGTCCTCCGTATCATGACCCTCTACCTCGTGATAAGAACAATATTTGCCATTGTCCCTTTGTCTGGCAAAGACCTTGATTTTTGAAGGTCTTTTAAAGAATCATTTTTTAGTTTACTTACTATTTGAGCTTTGGTTTTGTTTAAGGGGGTGTAATCCTTGTCTGAAGAATTTTATTCATTTCGACCCTCTCTGCCCTTGGAGTTATCGTCCTCTTGCCATCGATCACTCTGGGATTGTCTTAAGTCATTATTTCTTTTATCCACTTCATGGCCTCTAGGTATCTTCTTTAATGATCATTATCATCGAATCTTGAAGAAACCCAAAGGTTGGCTAGGGCCTCTTCCAAATCTATGAATTTATAGACCATATTGTAGGCTTTGGATAGAGTTTGAAGAGCTTTGGAGATACTTTAATTTCTTCGATCAACTTACTGGAGTTATCGACATTGAAACCCGGCCCATAGTCAAAAATTGGATTACCTAGGTTGAATCTATGGGTGGGATTTCGAACACTGCCTCCCTAAACCTCTTCATGTAATGCTGAAGAGTTTCGTTGGATCTCTGTTTGACTTGAAGTAGCGATGTTGTCATCCTCGCACTCCTCTTATTGCTGGCGAAACGTGTATGAAACTGCTCTTACAGCTCTTCACATGAATCAATGGAGCGTGGAGAAAAAGAAATTATCCATTCTCTTACTGTCTTCTTTAGAGTGGATATAAAGATATGACACATTGTTGTTGCATCAAGACCATGAAAGTGTATAGCTTGTTCATAGGAAAAAATATGACCATGGGGGTCACCTGTTCCATCGTACATTTCCAAAATAGGAATTTTTAGGGTTCTGTCAATCTTAGCTTCTTCGAGTTCCTTTGTGAATAGTGATACTTGTGGTTTCTTTGACCCAGAATGTTTGCCAAAGTCTTCTTCGGGGATGACTCTCCAGTGTGATTACCCTCCCGATGCTTCATGTCTAAATCATTTGTGTTATGTCGATAGGGAGATATTGACCGCTTCTTTGGGTCTTTAGAAGTCACCAATTGGGAGTTATCTATCTTATGGTCTAGATGGCGGTCGTGATGACAATCATGATGACGATTGTGGAGTGGATCGTGACGACCCGAGCAGGAGGCTAAGCCTCTCTTGCTTACTTGGTTGTTCTCAATTTTTGTCAGGTTTGCATAGTGTCTGTCAAGTTCTTCTTACTAGAGATCAAGAGCTTTCTTTCTTTTGATTATCTCCTAGAGACGACGCTGCATGTCGGTATCTGTTGTGTGATGTGTTTGTGAGTGCCCCACTCCTCGGGAGTTATTCTGGCTCTTTAAGGGTGGTGAGGTCACCGTGCTAATTATCTCGACACTTATAAACATAAACAGAACTGCATTAATATTCATATGTTAAAATCATAGTGCATAACACTTTTACATCATAAGCATACTGCTATAAATGTTACTATCCCTGAAATACTACAAAAGGCGGGATCTAACCAAAAATATATCCCACAACTTCATAGAGTTGGGATTTACATCATACTAATCCTTTGTCAAAACAAAAACTAGGTTTCTACTGCATCTATATACATACAACATAAATAAAGAAAACTACTACTACTGACTGCGCATCCCTCGACGCACGGCGTCATCATACTCCTCATCTCCCATAACCATCACCACGCTCCTGCTGATAGTGTGCATGGTCTGGCTCTCCTCTGCTGGGTAATAGTACACCCTACTCTACAACCTGCCATAAGAAGAATGATAGACATAGCTAAGTCTATCAATCCCCACCCTCTTCTCTCTCACCTCATCCTCCAGCTCCAGCATCTGCCCATGTGCAGCATCTCTCTGGATCTCCATCTCAATCATATCGTCTATAGCCTACTGCCAATGGCCCCTAGCCTCCTCATTCTCTGTCTATACCTGCTGAACCTTCAGCTCAGCTGCTGCTAATCTGGCCTCCATTTCAGTCATCTTCTCCTTTAGCTCCGTGTTCTCGCCAGAGAACTGATAAGTCGCATCTCTATATTGGTTCTCCGTATGCTGGTGGGTATGATTCTGCTCCTCTAAATGTTGAACCTGTAATGACCCGAAAATTCATAAGACTAATTAGTATGGTCTTAGGAGATTGATGTGATTTAAGGCTACGTTAATCCTTGGATGAGGATGTAGTGGATAGTAGATTTGAGGAAATTTTAAGCTTTCGAGGATTCAAGCGGGAAATTTGAGGTTTAGATATGAAACTAACCATAGTAAAGTGGTAAAGATCGCTGGAAAGGAATTAGAGTTCAGTCACGGAGGGACTAGGATAGTGTTTATAAAATAATAAGTAAAACAATGCCTATGTTAAAATAATCGATAAGATTGATCGGTGGGGCAAATGTTGTAAGGATGTAGTGCTAATTCCAAGGATGGAATCATTTGTAAAGATTAAGTTAAAAAAAAATTAATCTGAGGAAAATAATTGTTGGGAGTTTAAAACCTAGAATTGGTTGAAGGGGTATATGATAATGTATACGCTAAGTTAGGTATCTATATAGTATATAGGTGCAGAAAACATGATGAGGAAGAATTATCCTCATATTTCTGAGTTACCTTATATTGAAATTTCGGTGACGAAATTATTATAAGAGGGGAAGAATGTAGCGACCCAAAATATTTTAATATAGAGAAATAGAATTATTGGCTGTAATTGTAAATTTCTAGAGGATTAAATTAAATCATTATATGATGGCTTGGTTTATTTAATTATGTGTTGAAGTAATTAAAGGAATTTAAGGGAGGTTCGATTAATGGGTTAATTAAATTAATGGACCAACCTAGGTTGTATAGTATCAAAGTTTGATAGGGTAAATGAGCTATGTGATATTTAATTAAATAGCTAGCAAGTTAAGCTGGATGTGTAAATTAATTAATATGGTTATTAATTAATGAGATTTCGTAAACATTAATAATGTTATATTTATTTTCATTTGGAAAGTTATTGATAGTGGGGTATTAATACTTTATATTTTCACTAGGAATTTAATTTGGGCAACTCAAAGCTTAGTTGCAATATAAGTAACAATTGGGCCACCAATTGTTTAATTAACAAAACAAATAGCAGCCCAGCCCAAGAGTAATAACATAACCCGGTGGAAAAGTAAGAGTGCCACTCATTTAGGGACAAAACCTCAGAAAAAGCAGAGCACACGCAGTTTGTGTAAAGCTCAAGGAATCAGTGCTGAGAAAAGAAGGAACAAGTCAGGCATAGGGGAGGCTATAGGGTCCAACTCCTCAGAGTTGTCTAAGGCTGAGAGAGTGTTGTATAACCTCAGTCATTCCCTCATTTCCCCTTCGCGTTCATTTAGGCTAAGAGAGATATGGAGCTTGAGAAGTAAATGCAAACTTCAGAGGAGTTCATGTTGTTCGGAGAAGGCAGAATCTGAATGTAAATCATCTGTCAAAGATTGAAGGTATTATCCCGTTATTTTGATTTAACTAGTTTTATGTTATGTTGGATTAAGGAAGCAGAATATGCTAGAGTTGCATATGAGGTGTTTAAATGAGAGTAATGTAAACTTGGTAGTCAAATGTTGTTGAAACTAGTTAATGATTGAATCAGAACTAGAATAATGGTTTCGATTATTTTACCCAGTCAACATTAAGAGTCTGAACCACAGTTGGTCTGTACTCGGTGTTCATGTTCATAAAACTTTAGAATGGACTGGTGTATTGACTTATTATTGGTCTAGATGTGGTTTTCGATTGGGAGAAATCTGTGTTAAGGACCAAGAATGGTCCAGACGATACAAGGTTGGAGTAGGTATGGAAGAGTCTTTGTTTACTTTAGATAATCAGTTTTTGAAGTTATTCCCATATGCTCACCAAGTGTTTGATTAACAGTCTAAGAGAATCGAGGTGGTTAAACCTTTTGTCCAATGATCTGTTTTCAAAATCAGAACCTCTTTAAGTAATATGTTAGACGTTTTGTTAATCCAAAGAGTAAACCAGAAAGGTTAAAATAAGTTTTGGTATGTTGTATGAAGCTAGTGTAAATCTGGGAATTTTTCTTAGTTGCGGTAAGAATCGTAGAGTGGTTGCACTCTGATCGTAGAGCTCACCCTTCAGCCAATGAATGACTTAACCAAGTCAGGAGAAAGAATAGTAGGGTAAACCTGAAAATCGTAGAGTGGCCTCAATCGGAAATCGTAGAGCCCACTATAATATTGAGAAAGAACTAAGCCGTGAGATTAGGTGTAAATTATAGAGTGACTTCGTTTAGTTACTCGGTAGATCGTAGAGTAAGCTCGCACAAGGGATCGTCGAGCAGTCTAAACCAGACTTGTGAATTGTCGAGTGGTTCCCACTCACAAATCGTAGAGTGACACTAGTCACTGAAAATCGTAGAGTGACACTAGTCACTGAAAATCGTAGAGTGACCCTAGTCACTGAATATCGTAGAGTGACACTAGTCACTGGAAATCGTAGAGTCCACTCGAGATCGTAAAATGCTTTGTACTCGCCGAGTCGTAGAACAGTCTGGACCAGTCTTGGAAAATCGTTGAGTGACCCCCACTCGACGATCGTAGAGCTGCCAGCCCAGACAGTGTATTCAGGCCCTGAACCTCGGTTCAGTCGCCGATTTCAGGAAATGTTTTATTAATTAAAATATTATTAACAGATTAATAATATTAGACAATGAGTAATTAATATCAAATGATTAATGATAACGATAAAGGTTTCATTGTAATTGAAACAAGGTATTTAATTAATTATTGTGCAACAATAATTAAAGTGAGTTATATTCAATAATGAATAAGGATGGGTAAGTAATTAATTATTATTTAAGAGGTATTAAATAATAATTAAAGAATGATAAATATAAAAAGGTAATTACTTATTTTTTTAAAAAACAAATAAGGGTGATTAATTAGTTAATTACTATTTAAAGGATATTAAATTAAATAATAATAAAAGGGAATTAAGGTTAATGAAATAATTGTTTATGTGAAGGTAAATAAACAAGTAAAGTTAAGTGAGTAAATTGTTTATTTAATTAATATTAAATAAATAATGTGAAGAAATTAAAGGAATAATGAAGTGATTAAACAATTTATATTTAAATTGTTTAAGTCTTTAAATTTACTAAAGGTGTAAATTATTATTAAATATTTAATGGTGTTAAAATATTATTACTAGATTAATAATATTGGTAATTGAGAGAATATTATTAAGGGATTAATAATATTAGTAACCAATTAAGGTGGTGTTCCGTACTTGAGTACAGTTGGTAACGTAGTGATGTATTATTAATGTATAATAATACTAATCCGTAATTAAAATATTATCCAAGGAGGATAATATTGTCTAATAAATTTTGAGTTAATAGATAAGAACTGCCGTGTGGTAGAGTCAATTCTTTTGTGAATGACAACTAAGTTCTCATGCACCTTCCTAATTGGCAGGCAAGCGTTTTAGGGCTTGCGGATGCAGTAATTGGAATTATATGAGCGTTAGTGATGGAACGCAGGACTTCAGACTGGTAGCGTAAGTCAATGCGCGTATCAGGAAAGTCTTTCAGTGATATTTGTTATCCCTGCAAGTTTTCAGTGCTATGTGTTATTTGCATAAAGTATTATGTGTGCACTTGTAGTATGTGCAAACTGATTTCTAAATTTGTCTATGTACGGACATATGATGTTAATAGCTGATATAATTAATGCTATGATTTGTAATGTGTTATATGAGTTATATAACCTGGATATATTGACATGCATGGTAAGCATGGGTAGATTTTATAAATGCAACGCATGATAAGCATGATGCCTAGGTAAATGCCAAGCATGGAGCATAAAGCATAAATTAAATGTAACCTACGTGTTATGTGTTAGCTGTTGGATTTGCTAAGCCGTCGTGCTCATTCTTGCTTTAAATTAACATTTTCAGCGAAGGACGAAGAGTTCGAAGATTCCGATAATCGCAAAGAGGATGTGCGAAGTTTATTTTATTAATAAAGGTTGTCACGAGAACTGTTTAAAGTCAAAGTTGCATTTTGTGGGAATAATTACCATTTGGTACCATCCCGGATGTAAAGCCTTGTAATAGTATTGAAAGGCAGTTGTAGTTAACACGAGTGTTAATGTTTTGTAAACTCGTGTAATTAAAAGCAGTGAGTAAATAGTCATGTCGACTTATTGTTAGGATGCGAGTTTTGTTGCTCACAATTGGTTGTAATACACTAGGTCGTGGAATAAATGATCTGAGTTGTAGGATTCATGTAAAGATTGCGATTCTGAGACAAGGTTAAGTAAATGTCTAAAATTTAAAATTTACCAAGTTTTAACAACATGATTTTATTTAAATGTTGTGGTTCTAGGAGAAGGTTGTTCGTGTAACGACTTAAACTCAGGATTGAGGTTACTTTTGACGGACCAGATCCGGGGTTATTGGAGACGGATTTTGGGGCTGTCACAGAACCCTAACCTCCAGTTCCTCGTTTCTCGTAGTCAGAGAGTCGATGATGTCACTGGCAGTAGTGCCCATGTCATCAGCGTACTCATCTAGCTCCTCGTCCTCAGACTCCTCAGACTCGGCCTCATCCTCACTGTATGACCTCATCACTCTGCCCCAGACGGGCTCCTCACGGTCTCCCTCCTCTAGATCAGACTCAGGCTCCTCTATCGGTGCAGCCACCAGCGGCTGTGCCGTATCCATGTGGATATCAGTGTAAATCACCTCCTCAACGGTAAGACTCGACTGTCTAATCTCAGACATTCTACAATCATATAAATAACACACGTTAGTACATAAATAAAATATATTTATTGATGAAATGAAATGATATTTTATCATGTACATCTCGGCTCGATAAATTTTCTCAATCCGCCTCCAAAAATACACATCACGATGAATCTCCTTGATTCATCTCATAACGCACTCGATATGAGTTTAGTACTAATGTTATAACCTAGGTTTCGCAATCCTAACGTTTCTAACCTACAACTCTGATACCAACCTGTGACAACCCCAAATCTGGGTTCCATAACCTCGGGTTTGGTTCTCACCGTACAATACTTAATCAATAATTAAATACATATATTGTATTTAAACTTCGCAGAATAATACAAAAGGTTCCTTATAAAAAGGCTACACTTCCTAAGGTCAATTAACCTTAACATAACATTACATATCTTAAGGGAATACAAAAGATTTACAAAAGAAATTACATAAAAATAATTAGTCTAACATGCATCAAGCTAATCTAAGCGTTGACTTTTCCCTTGCCTTTGTCATGTTTAGAACATTCTGGCTTAGCTGAAATAAGTCATGATATAGCAAGAATGAGCAATTAAATGACTCAGCAAGTTTATAAGCAAATATAGGATATATCATGATGAAAGAAAAATTAACTTTAGGGTTTTCAGCAATAGATAACAATTGTGAAAGAAATCAAGAATCAATTTATCAATATAAGAAAGGATTGACTCTTTACTGCTGAGTGGTCTTTAAGGACCATGAACTGCTACTAAGGTAGAACATGCATTTGTATATACCTGACTCCTCAAAAAACTAATACTCAAGGGGATCAGCCTCTTGTACCATATGTATATGCATAACATTCAGACATCTTGCGCAAATTCGGTTTCCCGACAAGTAAAAATCCCCCTTATTTAGGGTTGTTCATTCTCAGTCTTACTATAAGAATCCACACCAACCAATGGTTTGGATAAGCTTTTAAAAGATTCAAATGTTGAATTTCACATGCATTGTCTAGCTGAAACAATTAGCTTAGACTTTCTTAACAGTTTTTGAATTTAATGAACTAGACATTTGCAAATGCACTATGTGCGAATACAATGAAATATTGATGTGAAGTAATTTTTGATAATTAATTCACTTAAAGCTCTGTCAAATAATTACGAGTGTCGATACTTGCTCAACAATAATTGAATTGCTCAATGTAAATAAGGTTGAAGAATACTTGCAACAATAAATACAAGTTAGAGTTAAGAAGAACTTGCCTCGTTCGTAGTCTACTGCTAATCAATTCAATTTAATTTGCTTTGAACAGACCTAACAATTAATCAGTTTGATCTTAAGTTAGTATCATATACACATACATATGATAACCTTTATAACTCTTTCTTAACCACATAATTATAGATTTACGGGTATATTAACATTTAGGAAATATTATTATTACTTGATAATATTTCAATCACATAAAACCTATATTAGACATTTAATATAGATCACACACTTATCTAATATTATTCATCATTTAATAATATTTTATTAACATTTGAATATTATTAATCATTTAATAATATTTTATTAACTATCTAATATTATTAATCATTTAATAATTATCTAATATTATTAACTATTTAATAATATTTTATTAATTATCTAATATTATTAATCATTTAATAATATTTTAAAATTATTATCTAATATGAATAATTATTTAATAATATTTTATTAATTATCTAATATCATTAATTATTTAATAATATTTTATTAGTTATCTAATATTATTACTCATTTAATAATATTTTATTGTCTTATCTAATATTATTAATCATTTAAAAATATTTTATTAATTATCTAATATTATTAATCATTTAATAATGTTTTAATCATATTCTAATATTATTATTCATTTAATAATATTTTATTAATTATCTAATATTATTAACTATTTAATAATATTTTATTAATTATCTAATATTATTAATCATTTAATAATATTTTATTCATATTCTAATATTATCATTTATTTAATAATATTTTATTGATTTTATAATATTATTATTTATTTAATAATATTTTAATGATTTTTTAATATTATTATTTATTTAATAATATTTTATTAACTTTATTATATTATTAATTCAATAATAATATTTATACACTTTTAGACTCAAAGGCAAAACATCTGTTTGGTGAGAGCAGTTGAGGCGTTCACGGGAAAGACATGAGAAGGCTAAAATCACGAATTGGGAAAAGATGAAGAAAAAAAATAAAAAGTCACTTTCTTCCTTTTGGGTACACTCAATCCTTATTTAAGCGACTGCACTTGTTGAGGCAAGGAACTAGGTCCGTTGATGACTATACAGAGGAGTTCTACCAATTGATAGCCTATAATGATTTGTCTGAGATAGAGGAGCAACTGGCATCAAGGTATTTGGGAGGACTGCGACAATCCTTGCAGGATGTTCTCAATCTTTATTCGATTTGGACTGTTTCTGAGGCTTTCTAGCGAGCACATGATATGGAGCAACAACAGAGCAGACGTCAAGTAATGAGGAATAATCAGAACAGTAAACCGGCACCCCCTCCATAACCTCATTCTACACCGCAACAACCAAAAGGTAATCCCAGTTCTAATATTAAGTACTTCAAATATGGTGAGCAATGACATATGCCAAGTGAGTGCAGAAAATCTACCAATAAGAAGGGTAAAAACATTTTTGATTGAGGAGGATGTGGTAGATGAGACAGAAGAGTTTAGAGAGCCCGTATATGATGACTATGATGACGATGTTGTTTTGTATGGTGATGGGAAGGAGACTTTGGTCATTCACAAAAGTTTACTGACTTCTAAGGGTTATTCCGGAGATGATTGGTTAAGAACCAATATATTTCATACAACTTGCACAATGGCGGATAAGGCGTGTAGGTTGATCGTTGATAGTGGTAGTTGTGAGAATGTGGTGTCTGAAGAAGCTGTCCAGAAATTATAGTTGAAGACGGATTGGCACCCCAAACCATATAAGTTATCATGGTTGGATAAAGGCAATGAGGTAACAGTTGATAGAAAATGCTTAGTGCCTTTTTCGATCGGTAAAAAATACTTTGATAGTGTTTGGTGCGATGTGGTAGCTATGGATGCATGTCATGTGTTGTTAAGAAGACCTTGGCAGTACGACCGAAGTGTTGTTCATGATGGGAGGAAGAATACATACTCCCTTAACATCAAAGGGAAAAAGATTATGTTGCGCACGTCGTTGGGAAGAAGTCAATTCCCTTCAGACGGCTAATGGTACGAACTTACTGTTCATGTCTAAATTCATAACTGGAGTTGAACATGAAGGTGTGGTATATGCTTTTCTTCCTTGTGGGAGAAGTACAATCGATGAGAACTCCAAAATACCAGCCGATGTACATAAACTGCTATTGAAATTTTCTGACCTAATGCCCTAAGAACTTCCCCCTGAGCTACCATCAATGATGGACATTCAATACCAGATAGATCTTGTACCAATGTCGAGTTTATCAAACAGACCAACATACAAACTCAGTCCCAAAAAGTCTGAAGAGCTATAGAGGCAGGTAGTGGAATTATTGGAGAATGGCTACATTCGTGAGAGTATGAGCTGATGTGTAGTACCGACTCTATTAGTGGCAAAGAAGGATGGATCATGGTGGATGTGTATTGACAGCAGAACGATTAATAAGATTACCGTGAAGTATCGATTTCCAATCCCTCGACTGGATGACATGTTAGATCAGCTATCTGGAGCTAAGGTTTTCTCCAAAATTAACCTTAAAAGCGGATATCACCAGATCATGATAAGGCCTGGAGATGAATGGCAGCGTTCAAAAAGCAACATGGGTTATATGAATGGATGGTTACTCCATTTGGACTTTCCAATGCTCCTAGTATATTCATGAGATTTATGCATTAGGTATTGCAACCTTTCATGGGAAAGTTTGTAGTTGTTTACTTTGATGATATTCTCATCTACAGTCTGACATGGGAGACGCATCATGAATACCTCCGAGTTATTTTTAATGTGTTGAGGAAGGAGTGTTTGTTTCTCAACTAGAAGAAGAGCTCTTATTTCATGACTTCGGTAACATTCCTTGGCTCCGTTGTTTCTACCGAAGGTGTTCATGCCGATCAGTCAAAGATTGATGCAGTATTAGCATGGCCTACGCCGAAGACCTTGCATGATGTCAGAAGCTTCCATGGGTTAACTTCTTTTTATTGTCGGTTCATCAGAAGCTTCAGCACTTTAATTGCACCTATTACGGAGTGCCTCAAAGGGCATGAGTTCCAGTGGTCTAAAGAGGTTGAAGCAAGTTTTCAACTGGTTAAGCAGAAAATGACCAAAACACCAGTATTAGCACTTCCTGACTTTAAAAAAGTCATTGAGGTAAATTGTGATGCATCGGGAGTTGGCGTTGGTGGTGTTTTAAGCAGTCGGGTCGACTAGTCGTATTTTTCAGTGAAAAGCTATCCGGGTCAAAGAAGAACTATTCCACCTATGATTTGAAATTCAATGTCATAGTCCAATCACTGAAACATTGGCGTCATTATCTGATACAGTTAGAGTTCATTCTCTTCACTGATCATGAAGCCCTGAAGTACATTAATGACCAACACAAGTTGAGTTGAAAACATGCCAAGTGGGTGGCGTACTTATAGGAATTTACTTTCACACTGAGGCATCAATCAAGAAGCCTGAACTGTGTTGTTGATGCACTTAGCCAACGCGTTTTACTTCTTAACACCATGAGTAATAAAGTTGCAGGGTTTGAGACCTTTATTGATATATATACACAGTAGATCCTTCCTTCGGGAAGATAGTTTGGGAAATAAGTGAAGGTCAGCGGCATGACTATATTCTTCATCATAGTTATTTGTTTCGGGGGATTGCAGTTGTGTATACCAGATTGTTCACTTAGGCAACAAATAGTTAGTGAACTTCACAACGAAGGTCACTTCGGACGAGATAAGACATTAGCCTTGGTTTCTGCTGATTACTATTGGCCAAAGATATCCTGCAATGTAGCTCATTATGTGGAGCGATGTTATGTATGTCAGAGGTCTAAGGGAGTTCTTACCAATGCAGGACTGTATACTCCTTTGTCTGTTCCTAAAGCTCCATGGTTTGATGTTAGCATGAATTTTGTGTTGGGTCTACCCCAAACCCAGAGGGATATGGATTCAATTCTAGTTGTAGTTAATCGATTCTTTAAGATGACTCATTTTGTCACTTATCGAAAAATAATGGATGCTAATCAGATCGCTCATCTCTACTTTCGGGAAATTGTACGTTTACATGGTGTTCTGAAGACCATCACTTCTGATCATGATACTAAGTTTATGAGTAATTTTTGGAAGAGTTTATGGGATAAGCTCGAGACGCAGCTAAACTTTAGCTGTAAGACCCCGAAATTTATGAAATACAAAATTTAATTTTTCTTCATTTATATTTTTTTTCTGAAACAGTAAGTGGTTAAATTAATAAAGTTAAAAGTTAAGGATGTTATGTGCAAATTATATTATGTCGTACAATATTCGTTTGGTCGGGGAATATTCGTTCTGTCGGGAAATATTCGTACAACGGCGCCGTAAGAACCAATCATTGGTGGACCCCACAACGAATAATTGTCGGATATAGATAGTGACATAAATAATTTTTTTTTGGTCAATGGTACTATCACTTTTAATTGTTAAAATATCCGGTGGTAAAAGAATAGTAATATACGGTATTACAAGTAACATACGGTATTGCACAGTAGCACACGACATTGCACATTATTTTGTATTATTGAACTGATAAAGTGGTTATCGTACAATGTTTGACTTTATTGTCACATCCACAATAATTCATATTATTAAATTGATAATTGTCACAGTAGCATATGCACAGTAATTCACATTATTGAATCAATAATTATCATTACACAGTAACGTATGCCTTCTTTTACATACTTTCTGCATTATTGTTATCTTTATTATGATGTTGATTAAACTATTGTGTTTCATTATTAATTGATTTGGTATTTAACTCAGAAAGTTAACTTCCGTGGTATTTATAACAATTAGTCATAATAATAAATAAGTGTGAATTATTGTTGAATAATTGAATTGATAAAGTTATTTGTTTAATAAATGATATAAAGTTAGGTGATATAAAGATGAAATGAATGGTATATATTAAAGATAATGTAATAATTATAGAATTTCAAATGAACGGTGTAGATTGAAGATGATATTTAAATGAATGGTTTAGATTAAGAAAATCTTAAAAGATAAAATGAATGGTATAGATTAAAGATAATATATGATTTAAAATGGATGGTGTATATTAAAGATAATATTTAAATGAATGGTTTAAATTAATGGAATCTTAAAAGATAAAATGAATGGTATGGATTAAACATTATCTTGAAATGAACGGTTTGGATTAAATTAGGAAATCTTGGTTATGATAAGATTTTTGGCTATAAATAGAGGCCTTAACTTAAGAATTTTTCATAAACTTTCTAACTTGTTCTTTCTTTCACTCTCTAAATATTTCTTTGTATAAGTTCTTTCTAAGCGTGTTTAAGTTATCTTGGGCAGATCTGTAAGTGTACGAGTACTGTTCAAGTTAATCAACCTCTTTGAAATCAATATCCAGTCACGTGTTAAGATAAATGATTATCATTCTTTGATTCTCGAAAATAATATCGTTTCTCTCTTACTCATAAGATGTGTCATTTATTTCCATGTATTAAACTGTGGAAATAACCTTACAGAGTGGACTACCGCCTGTTGGTGAATAACCTTTCGTATTCATTCATTATTAATCTCTGAGAATAAATTTACTGCGCGGATTACCGCCTGTTTGGTGAATATCTCTTCGTATTCAATTTTTATTAAATTATGGGAATAACCTTACGGCGCGGATTACCGCCTATTGGTGAATAACCTTTCGTATTCATTCCTTACTAACCTCTCAGAATAACCTGACTACGCGGATTACCGCATGTTTGGTGAATTACTCTTTGTATTCATTTCTTATTTGTCTCTTGTGAAAATAATTTGTCTACACGAATTATCACATGACACTTTTATTCCATATTCGTTTGTAATATCATTTTCTTTCATATTCGTAAATGATGTTATTTTTCTTGTACTCATAAGAGATACCATCTTTTTTGTAATATCTCAGATATTTACAAGATTTGTAAATAAGATTTTTAAATAAATAATTAAAGGTTATGGTTTAAAACCTAGAGTTGGAGAAGTGAGATGTGTAGAAAATGGGTGAACATTTTTTTTTTAACATAATTTATTTGTTAGAAATTAAATGTGAGAATATTGTAATGATGCATGTAGAGAATTTATTAAGAAAATAAATTCAATTGAGAAGTGAAGGTGGTTATATTGATATATATATACCTAAAGTGTGCTTGTTAGCTAAATAAGAGGATGAGTAAGTTAGTACTCAATTAAACTAATAAATTAATTAGTTTAAAATTTGAAGTAAGAAAGGAAGTCATAAAATATAATTAACTAGGTTAATTATATTAGTTAAGAGTTAAAGTTATAGAAAAACTAGAATGATTGTCTAGAATAACAATATTATGAAGTTAATTAATTAAGTAATTAACTTAATTATTAAGTTGTTATATAGAGTCCATTAATAGATTTAATACAAGACCAATATGGGAATACTTGCATGAAGATGAGTAATTAAATAATAAGCCCAAATATTTTAGTCCAAGAGGTAATTAATATAAGTCCAATTGAATTATATTGGCAAGTATTGTATATAATGTGATGGTAATCCAATTAAATTAATTACCTAGCCCAAGTTATAAAGAGGTGTGAGTTGTGTTGGGTAGCCCAAATAATTAAATAAGGGAGCCCAATACAAAATAAACTAGTAGCCCAAATATTGAGTCCAAATTTAAAAGTCAATATGTTGGGAGAATAAATTCAAGTATTATTAAGTGTAGAGAATTAACTAATGTAGGGTTAATTGAATAACCCTAGTTGGTAGATAAGAGAGAGTATTAACCAAACATTGGTTAATTACTAGGTGAATGAATGTGATGATGAGAATTAACTATGGATGAGTTAATTGAGTAACCCTTGGTAATAAATAAATTAAAGATTTAACTATGCATGGGTTAGTTGTAGGAAGAATATTATAGATACAATTATGTATGTATATAAATCACCAATATAGAATTTGTAGGTAACCATAAGTTGGATGTTGTAGAGAATTAACCATACCTTGGTTAATTGAGGAAATGATAAAATAAGTATATTTATTTATATGATGAGTTTAGACCATTGTTGGGTGTGTGGACCAATCTAGGTCATTTTAATGTAGAGAGTTAACCATATTGTGGTTAGTTGTTGTGAGATATATAAATATGTATATATAAATAAGATGAGCCTTAACTAAGGTTGAGTATTGTGTGACCAAGGTTAAATGTTGGTGAGTTTGGTGATTGAGTGTTATATACTCAATTGGTTACTTGTTTTACTAGCTTGGAAAATTGCAAGTAACATGTCACACCATGGTCAATCAAGCTAGTCATTCCAAATGGTCATTCATGCAATAGTAAGCTTAATTAAGCCTTAATTTCACCAACATTGGTGAATTAAAAAAGTTAATGAGGTATTAGTGGAGGGCTATAAATAAGACATCCCACACTTGTGCTATGTTTGTTAGTCTTTTTACTAGAAAAGCTAGAGAGAGAAAATAGAGAAAAGCTCTAGAGAAAAAGAAAAAGAAAGTTAGATCTTGTGAGCATTGATGGTTGGATGATCTTGGAGCAAGGTTTAAATTTGGAGGTCTCATCAAGAGGAAGCTATCTATGTAAGAAGATTGATCATCCAAGCCTTTTCAAAGTTCTAACAAAGAGGATAATCAACAAAAGGTATAAAACCTTCTAGCTTGGTATTGTTCTTTGGGTACTACGTAATTTCTATGGTAGAAATATAATTTTCAAAGTCTAAATAGATAGATCCATGCTATATTGGTATATCTAGGGTTACATGGGTTTAACACGGATTTTTATATGTGTTTGTGATGAAAAATTTCATCAAACTCATTGAATAAATTTTTACCGACGAAAACAAGTTAATCTAATACGTAGCAGCCCCTTCACGGAATTACTGTTCATGATCCGTAAGTCGGATTTATGATCCGTCAATTTTGGGTGATAGATCCATGAAATATGAAGATTCTCCAAGTTGAATGACTAAAATCCGATTTAAAATGAGCAAGATATGGATTTTCTACCAAAACACCCCATTGATTTTAGGGCTGTGCATAACAGTCTGGTTTGGAGCTATTTTCAGTGACCAAAACAAATCCAAATTTGATGTTTGATAATATAATCATGTAGGTCGGGAAGTTACGAATCCATCGATACCTAATAGACCTCAATCGGACTTGTGGATTTCATTTTATTCAAGTTCCCGTCGGAGACCCCAAGTCTGAAAAACTCAGAAAGTAATCTGCCTATTTTTTAAAAAAAACCGGCCGATTCGGTTTTTTCCGGTTTTTCATGATTTCTAGGTAGGGCCGGTTCAGGCATTTTTAGGCCGGTTCTTGGGTTGGTTCCAAAAGAGAAAATACTTATAATTTTATAAAGAAAATTATAAAAATTTAAAATCTGAAATTTTCTGTTATTTTGTATTTATTAGAATTAATGATGGATTAAAGCTTACTAAATTAATAATAATTATAGGAAAATTATTATTAATTACAGAAAAATGATATTTGAACTCTTGACATATAATTCGAGTGATATAAAATAATATGTAAAAAAAATTGGGTGATTCATCATCAATTAGCTATTTATTAGTGTGTAAATAAGCTAATTAATTAATTAATTATTATTTAATTAATATTAAATAATAAGTAAAGTTAAGTAATTAATTAATTATTATTTGATAAATATTAAATAATAATTAAAGGATGTTAAAGTGAATAAGTTAGGTATTTATTATTTAATGGATAATAAATAATAAGTAAAGTTAAGTAATTAATTAATTATTATTTAATTAATAATAATAATTAAAAGATGTTAAAGTAAATGATTTAGTTATTTATTATTTAATCAATATTAAATAATAAGTAAAGTTAAATAAATAAATAATTATTATTTAATTAATATTAAATAATAATTAAAGGATATTAAAGTTAATAAAATATTATTAAATAAATAATAATATTAGAAAATCATTAAAATATTATTAAAGGAATAATAATATTATAAAGTCAATAAAATATTATTAAATGAATAATAATATTAGAATATGAGTAAAATATTATTAAATGGTTAATAATATTAATAAGTGATTAAAATATTATTAAATGGTTAATAATATTAATATGTGAGTAAAATATTATTATTTGTTTAATAATATTAATAAGTGATTAAAATATTATTAAATGGTTAATAATATTAATAAGTGAGTAAAATATTATTAAATGGTTAATAATATTAATAAGTGATTAAGATATTATTAAATAATTAATAATATTAATAAGTGATTAAAATATTATTAAATGGTTAATAATATTAATATGTGAGTAAAATATTATTATTTGGTTAATAATATTAATAAGTGATTAAAATATTATTAAATGGTTAATAATATTAATAAGTGAGTAAAATATTATTAAATGGTTAATAATATTAATAAGTGATTAAGATATTATTAAATGATTAATAATATTAATAAGTGATTAAGATATTATTAAATGGTTAATAATATTAAGAAGCGATTAAAATATTATTAAATGGTTAATAATATTAATAAGTGATTAAAATATTATTAAATGGTTAATAATATTAATAAGTGATTAAAATATTATTAAATGGTTAATAATATTAATACGTGAGTAAAATATTATTAAATGATTAATAATATTAATAATTGATTAAAATATTATTAAATGATTAATAATATTAATAAGTGAGTAAAATATTATTAAATGGTTAATAATATAAGTGATTAAAATATTATTAAATGATTAATAATATTAAGAAGTGATTAAAATATTATTAAATGATTAATAATATTTGAACGTAGTATATATTATCAAAGGTAGATAATATTTTTATGTATTTGGTACATTATTAAATGTTCAAATCATTAAGTTATGTAAAAGAAGAAAGTTTAATTGAATTAAACCAATATAATTAGTCCATTTGTGACTAATTTAGACAACTTATTGAAAGTGGGTTGTACGATGAACGTATAGTGAATGCTTAAGTTGGTTAAGTGTACCCGAAATGTCCAACTAGGTTTGGGCTAGGGTTTTTGTCCGGAACGTAAATGTTCATTTGTCGGACAACTAAAGAGTTAATTAATATTTTGAAGTTAAGGTCTTAAGTTAAAGACTAATTAATAGTCATTGTAACTAATGATAATGTCAATTCTAGATACAAATTGTAGGTTGAACGAGAGACGCAAATAAGCGTAACTGGTAGAAGCAAACCAGGCAAGTTTTTCAGAACTTGCTCCTATGTGAATTAACATGCTGCCATGTGATATTTAATGGTTGATAGAATAATCTAATGATGATTTTGTGATATATGAAACGCATGAAATATGATTACATGAAAAATATGTACAAGAATGAAGCAGGATTTGCTAAATGCTAGTTGGTTATTGTATGAAATGCCTGAGAAGCATGATGTAAGTATAAAATGCATAGTATATTTAAAATATGAAGCATGCAATGTGTTATGTGAAACTGTTAAACTTGCTGAGCCGTCGTGCTCACCCTTGCTTAAAACAAAACATTACAGAGTAACTTGAGGAAGCCGATTACTCCGGTAGAGGCAAAGATGAAGATTGACTAACGAGTCATTAAGATTGAAGCGTAGGTGCTTTTGTAGTAAAACCTTGCGGTAGATTAATTCATTCACTTGTGTAAGTTGATATTAAGAGTTTATGTTTTGTTGTGCTATAGATTAGCAAACTTAAATTGTTAAGAGAACATTTACAGATTATTTGAATATCATTTTCAGACGTTGTCCTTTATGAACAAGGATAATAGGATGGTGTGATTGAGTCATTATACATATGATCTCAATTTGATAGTAATAGAATGTCGTATCATATATGATATGAAGACATACTAGGAATGTATAAAGATTGCGATTCTGGAATAGAAAGAGATGTTATATAATTGTAAATAAATGATTATTTAGCAAGTATAATATTGTTGTAATTCACGAACGATAAGGAAAATGTAGTACTCGTGTTGAACCGGATCCGAGGTTAAAGTAACCCGGATTTGGGGTCGCCACATTTTTCATCTTCCAGTATTCAAACTTACTATGGTAAGGGATATTAATTTATTTCACCTTTTGTTAATCAAACCTGCTACAGTAAGGGATATTATTTTCTTTCATACTCCTAAATCGAAACTTATTATGGAACTATTGCTTCTATAATTCCTGAAAATATTATATGTTCCATAATAGTTGCACTTCATCTAATATCATTTCAATTGAACCTTCCTATTTTTCTCTATTGAACTTTAACTGTTATTCTGAAATGTGGATCTTGAATATCATTCTTGAATTTGATTCCACATCATGTTGACAATTTGGACATGATTTGAATCTGCACGAAGTAAACTTCCAATACTTATTGTTTATCCTGTTTCTTCTGTTCATCAATTGTATCACTGTTATTTGTATTAATCATCAAAAATTAAGCTGTTGTGAATATTTGTGGTCGGGGCACGAATGCGATATAATTGTTGAACAGATGATTGGTTAAAGGTGATTTAATAGGTTAAAGGTGATACATCTGTTCGGTGTCTTTTATGGCACGTGGTGAATGAATATCTTTGGCCCATAGTGCAAAGATAAACTGTTGTGTGGCATGATTATGATCAGGAACTGTGAATTTATATTATCATCACCATTGGTGTTAAAATGGTAAAAGTTGATGATATTTTTCTGAAAAAGAGAACGAGTGGACGTCATAATTTACATGATTCTCCTAATGGGTTGCTCTTTCCACTGCTATCTTTGATATGAACATTGTTCAAGAATTTAACTGAAATTTTTGATATAAACCTTGTAGTCTATTGTATTCTATCAAGAACACAACTGTTAAAGGCTAATGATAATTTATTCATCATTATCTTAGTCATGATATTCTTTACTGGGCTATCTGAGCTCACCCTTTTCTTTTCGTTCCATTGTTTTTCAACAGGAAATGAGAACGTAGCTGGGTCTAGCAGGGGGATGGAGTGAGAGTTCGAGGGATAACTATTGTAGTCTTCACGTGTTGTAAAATAGTGTGGCAATAATCGTGAAAGACTTAGTTGTGTATTAATACACTGTTTTGTTGTACGTTGTACTACTTATAATAATTTTGTTGTAGTCCTTTGACGAGCCAAGTTTGGGCTGTGTGGGCCCAGATTTGGGGGCGTCACAGTTGGCATCAGAGCTTAGGAATATGGTCTTTAATGGAGATCTGAGGTTAGAACTAGGAGGGGAGAGACGAATAGAATTAATCACCTGTGTATCCTACCTAAATGATATTTTATCTAATGAGTCAAATTGAATGTAGGGACATGAAGTGGTGAGTCAGTTTGTTTAACTAACATTTACTTTGTGACAACAGTTTAGTATGACATTTGGAAATCAAGAGGTTAACTATGAAATACCTGAAGCGAATGTAGCCGAGAATCAAGAGGCCACAAACAATCCTACTGCCAACTTAGGAAATAATATTCCTGATAACATGATGAATGATGGATTCTTTAGAAATTTCATGTAGTTATGCAGAATCAGGCAAGAGGAAATCCAGTTAACAATAACGGTAGAAATGTTGGTAATCCGAGGATGGTCACTGTCAAACAATTTAAAGAGTTGGGACCACCTGAATTCCTTGAAAAGCCTAATCCACTCAAAGCGGAGGCGTGGCTGAAGCAGACAACAAAAATATTTGATGTCTTACAATGCGCTGATGATCAAAAGGTGCTATTTGCCACTTTTATGTTGCGAGGTGAGGCGGATCACTGGTGGGAAGCGGTAAAACGTATCCACCCTTCAGCACTCGAGATGTCTTGGACAAAATTCCAAGAGCTATTTAATGAAAAGTACTTCCCAGTAAGCATCCACCGTATGAAAGAGGTGGAATTCATTAAGCTGGAGCAGGGAAACATGACAGTTTCTCAATATGAAGCTAAGTTTGCCGAACTATCTCGTTTTGCGACCCATCTAGTAGATGACGAAGCACGGATGAGTCAGATGTTCTTACGTGGTCTAAGATTCGAAATCCAAAAACAACTTAGCTCTCATAAATTTAGTTTGTATTCAGATGTTGTTGATAGGGCTCAAAAGGTGGAGCAAACAGATGAAAAATTACAGCTAAGAGTTAATGATCAGAGAAATGATAACAACCACATGAATGAAAACCATAGAAGAGGTAACAAGCACTTTGGTGGTAATCCCACATCGAATAACATAAGAGGAGATTTTAGTGGGAACAATTTTAAAAGAAAGAGATTCCTCAATAATTATGGAAGGGCACCAACACCAGTACCAGCATCGGCCCCAATTTCAAGGGGAGAAGATCGACCACCAGTGAGATGTTATAGGTGTGGTCAGGAAGGTCACATCAGTCCAAACTGTACACAGACGCCCAAAAAGTGTTACAGTTGTGGAAAGGAGGGTCATATTGCTCAATTTTGTCCTGCCACAAAATCAAGTCCAGCTGCAATGATGATACCAAAAGCTAGCGCAAATAAGGGAAAATCTGTAGTTCAAGGGAGAGCTTTTGTTGTGACATCCCAAAAGGCACAAAACTCAAACGAGGTGATAACCGGTAAGCTATTCATAAATTCTCGTGAAGTCTATGCCCTGTTAGATACTGGCTCTACCCATTCTTTTATCTCACCTGTATGTGCTCAACGTTTAAATTTGACTTCTGAAAACGTAGACTTTGACTTATCAGTTGAAACTCCATTGGGAGATATAGCTATCACATCTACTGTCTATAATTCTTGTTTAGTTCAAATCAACAACCTCACATTACCTGTTAACCTTATTTCTTTGGAGATGCATGAATTTGATGTAATTTTAGGAATTGATTGGTTGACAACCCATCATGCTAAAATTGATTGTTTTCATAAGATTATTAGTTTTCATATTCCTAATCAAACTGCCATGCAAATTCAAGCAACTAAACCATTGAAATCTATAACTGTTATTTTTAGCCATAAAGTCATTCGTTTATTGAAAAACGGATGTCAAGCCTTTTTAGCTCATGTCACTGATTTGAACAAAAACACGTCAAACTTGAATGATATTCCCATTGTTAATGAGTTTCCTGACGTTTTTCCTAAAGAACTTCCTGGCTTACCCCCAAACCGTGAAATTGAATTTTGTATCGATCTTGAACCCGGTACTAAGCCCATTTCCAAAGCCCCATACCGAATGGCTCCTATTGAACTTCAAGAGTTAAAGGTCCAACAACAGGAATTGTTGGATACCGGTTTCATTCGTCCAAGTGCGTCACCTTGGGGTGCTCCTGTTCTATTTGTGAAGAAGAAAAACGGGAGTATGAGATTGTGCATTGACTACCGAGAATTGAACCACGTCACCATAAAAAACAGGTACCCATTACCTCGAATTGATGACTGTTAGTTCCCAATGACACGATAGATATCTAGAAGGGGGGGGGGGGGGGTTGAATAAATTCTTTTAAAAATTTCTTATATTGGAAAAGATCTCACTTAATTAATTCTTAAATAGAAAGTTTAACACAGCGGAATATGATTTAGTTATCCTTTTCTTGATATGTTAGAGTAATAATTCAACAAGCAATTATATGGCAGATATAGCAAATGAAAGACAGAATGAGAAAGACTCTGGGTTTTAAGTGGTTCAGAGCACACAAGACTCCTACTCCACTGTTCTGCTCTTCCAGCAGCAAATCCACTAAGGATACTTTTACAATATCTGAATCACTAAGATTCCTTCAAGACCTGCAGTCTTGGAATTTTAGTTCACAAAGAACTTTACAAGTCTAACAGACTTGCCTACACTAGTTCACAAAGAACTCTTCTAGATTGATGTATATTTGGATGTGCTACTAAGTTGCTTATTAGCTTGAGTTTTTGAAGGACTTAGTAGCAATGCAAGCTTTCTTATGAGTTCAATCTTTTTCACTTCTTGCGTTTTTCTTTTCGGTGCAGTGCTTGTTTTCTCTTTTGCTGATCTTAGTATTTAAGAAGTTAGGGCTTCAGTTTTCTTCCCGTTGGACCATCTGCTTGAGCTTGTATTTCTTTCCGTTACCTCACAGAGGAGAGCTGCTGTATATTATATTAATATAACTCATTAAAGCTCTGATGAGATTTTATTTAATCTGACCTTTTAGTCCATAGAAGGTTGTTTCCTTTTTCCTTTGGGACATATATGTCAGTCGTAGGTTCCTACCAACTTTTATAGAGTCGTTTGGTCCTTCCAAACTATAGGACTGATAGGACATAGTCCTCTGACTTTTCTGCCTTGAAAGTCTTCTTTCTGTTCCATAGTGCGCTTGGGCCAGACTCCTGACTTTTCTGACTTGATCGATTTGCAGAGGCTTCCTTTTTGGTTACTTTGATGAAGATTGAATGCTTGAATAGAATAGCCCCTGATCTGAGAATTGTGATGACTCTTGCCTTTTTGCTCAACGACCTTATGTGATCAATTCTACGAATATCCTTGCTGACGTGATTGATCTGTAAAGGAACATCTCTTACTGACCATCGTAGAGTTTACTCAACTGTTAGACTGTTGATCGTAGAGTTCAATTTAAGGTTTCTCGTAAAGAACATAGTCTGTTTGGTCGTAGAGTCTTCTGGACCACAATCGTAGAGTCCCTTCTACGATTGGTTGCCTTGATCGTAGAGTCTTCTGAACCACAATCGTAGAGTTCATTCTACGATTGGTTGCCTTGATCGTAGAGTCTGTTTAAATCGTAAAGTTTCCTTGACACAAATCGTAGAGTTCTTTCTACGATTTTATTACACCAACAGATCAACCTAACAGTTTTGATCTATCTAAGTCTTAGCACAACACAAAAGACTTTTATACAATTAATAAGAGATCAACCTAACAATTTTGATCTTATCTAATACAGCCCTTGTACACTATTTCTTATCATCAAATTTAATCATTCAATGTTCAACAATCTCCCCCAATTTGATGATGACAACATTATTAACAGATAGTGATTTGAACACATTAAAATAGGCAAAATGCAAGAGTAATTGAATGCCTAATCATACAGTGAGCAACTGTATTTTCTAGAGAAAAATAGGAATTTTATTGATGTTTTAGTCAGATGATACAATTGAGAAAACAACAGAAAAAGAAAAAAAACTTATCTCCTTCTGCTAGGAGGTCTTCTGCCTTCTTCTTCCCTCTGCCTGAAGAATGCTCTCCTTTCTTCTTCAGCTTTTCTCAGCTCTTCTTCCCTCAACACAGCTTCTTCTTCTTTAATTTAAAACCATTCCTGTGAGCTAGAAGGCCTCATTGTTGAGGAAGAAGGTCTTGCTGTCACCTCCTGTCTGGGACGAGATGGTACTGCTTCGAATCTGGGAGGATGTATTGAAGTTTGAACCATCCTCATCCCTTGAGGTGCTCTTCCTCTTCTGCTGTAGTCTGAGCTAGTTCTTGTTTGCTCTGCTGTGCTCAGTTTCTTCTCCCCCTTGTTGGCATCATTAATTGTTGCTACCTATTTTGAAAGCTGTTGTATGCCTTGAATAATTTCTTGAAGTTGGGTCTTAGTGGCAGCGACATCATCTTGGTGGGCTTGGAGTCTTTCGTCAGCCATGATTTGCTTTTGTTCCACCAATAACAAAGTGTCATTCGACCGATGTTTTTGTTCTGTGAGAGAGTCCTTCAAGGCAATGATCTCATTACTGAGGAGGGTGATAGATTTATCATTGGTTTCTTGAAGAATAACAACGGCCTGCTGATGTGAGTTCAAGGCTTCCAGAAAATTTTTATCCCTTTCTTGGAGATTTTCAGAGACTACTGCCGTTAGCTGCTTTAATCTTGTGGAAAATTGTTTATTCATACTGGTAGAGAGACCATTGGCAGCATCAATGATATTGTCCATTCTACGTTGAAGGTTGTGGGATTTCGATGTCAGGTCGTTTTGTATCTCTGTATGGATATGGCTTGTCAAGTTAGTTAAGCCCTCAGTTGTAGGAAGCCGAGATACCTTGTCTAAAATTTCCTGGAGAAGTTGAGACGATTGTCCCTGGTCAGCCGTAGAGCTTGGAATATGAAAGTATTCGTGACCAGAGGTGGAGGGAATATCCTTGTGGGTTAATAGGAGTCTTGAAGATGAAGCCGGAGGAATTGTTTGCTGAGTAGGCAGAATTTCAGGAGAGTCTGGAGGGCACTCTACGTTTTGATTAGTTAGGCTTTCTTAATCACCAGTCGTAGAGGGTGGTGACTCTACGATCGGGGATGTGTTGATCGTAGAGTTTGATGCAGAGTTGTTATTTGGGGACTCCTCAAATTTATTGAACGATGAGGGAGTATGAATTTGAATGAGGGCTAGAGGAATAACATGTACCTTTTGCCCTAAAGAATGTGAGAAAGGGCTGCAAGAAATAAGCTTCTGGGCATAAAATAGATTCTGAGGATAGCCTTGAGCTATAATCACCACATTTGGGTAAGCTTTGAACGTCCAGAAAACTTGATCCCATGCATTGTGAACTAGAGCTCGGTGGAATGGCATCAGTGGCAAAAATTTCAGCAAGCTGTTGTAGTTCAGATGCCTTTGCTCATCTCTTTCAACGACCACTATTTCGACGTCATCCTCTTCATCAGTATTCATTGTAGCTGAAGGGACTGAAGTATCTTCGTGAGACTCCCCCTCAGCCCGAGCATCCATAGGCTCAGCTGCCATAGAAGACTCCTTCTCAACTGGAGACATGACAGCTTTTTCAAGTAGCTCCCCCTTAGCTACTGAGTCTTTGTCAGCTAATTTAACTAGCCTTCTTCTCTTTCTTTTTGGCTCTTTTGGGGTTGCCTCTTCAACTTCATACTTGCTGCGAGTTTCCCTCCGTAGATCAGAATCTGCAGCCTTCTCTTCAGGAGCAGCATTAGGAGCCTCATTAGATGAGCCCTGAGGTTCTTCAATCTCAAGGGCTTTCTTTCCTTTTCTCTTTCTGATGAGACCCTGAGATTGATTGCTAACATCCTGAGATTCTTCTTCTGCAGGAGTGTTCTTTAATAGAGATGGCTCTGCCCCACTCTGCGTTCCTTCACTATCCCCTGACCGGGATAGTTTCCTATTTTCAACTGGATTCCTCCTCCAGTTGTCGAAGATTCTCTGGGTGATTCTTTTGTTTGTGTTTAGGGCTTCTCCTTCGTCAGGCTCAATCAGATCCCCCAAAGATGATCTAAGGAGAATGCTGATGAATCTCCCATAGAACATTTTTCTGGTCCCCTTTGCTTTTTCCGTATTCTGGATCCAGTTCCCTATCCATTCCATCAGCAAAGAGCCATAGTTGATATTTGTCTTCTTGACTATAGTTGTCATCAATTTCAGCTGTACCTCACTGACTGAGTCATGAGCCGAGTCTTTGCATAGAAGGCATTTACCAACCACGTCTGCCAGGAACTCATATTTCTGAGGAAATTCTTTCTTCTTTAAACCTTTCAGTCCTGGATTCTTTTGATGGTGCATTCTTCTCAGGCCTTCTTCGGTATTCACCATAGTTAGAGATGTGAGGCCTCCTTGCTTGAATCCTAGGGCAAGATTAAATTCTTCAGCAGTGAGGTTGAGCTGTACTCCTCTTACAGTAGTGGTTAGAGTTCCATTTGCATAGGATCCATTTATGTAGAATTCTCAGATAAGCTTTGACAGAATCCTCGTATTAGTTCCCAGAGCTTCTCGTAGACCCGCCTTTTCGAGCAACTGGATTATCCTTTTGAAATGCTTATCTGCCGATGTGAAAGCTTCGAAGTTGAGCTCGTTTCTAGAAATGACTTATGCAGGTGCCATTTGGTAGTTTTTCCTGAAATAGTAGGAACGATTTATCTGAGTATTGAAAACTTAGGGTTTTGGATTGAGAGAGATGGATAGAAATGATAGATTTTTGATTTGAACAAATAAACGACGTGCAGTTTTCAAAGTATTTAAAAGTTCCCTCTACGTTTGCTGAGACGCGTGTCATGTTCTGATAGGAGCATCTCATTTGGTTGATGACCTTTTTTCCCCTAGAGATTTACGATCCCTCGTCACTTCAAATCTTTTGTTGATGTTCGTTGAGTTAGCTTTACGATAAGGAAAACTCTGCGACCCTTGGCTTGCCAATCGTTAAGTGAGCTCTACGGTTTGAAGTGTACTCTACGATCTTAGCCTGACAATCGTTGAGTAAACTCTACGATCTCTTGCCTGATGATCGTTTAGTGTATTTCACGATTTTGACTTTTACTTATTTTCCTTGCTCACTTTTATTTCTACAGAGTTAGTATATAAAAAAAACATGATATTTATTAAGGGTCTAGATTTAGCATTCCTAACTCACTTATTAGTTTATTAAATCTTGATTCATCTAAAGGCTTTGTAAAGACATCTGCTAGTTGATCTTCAGTTGGGATGTAGTGAAGTGATATATTTCCATTTTGTACATGATCCCTTATGAAATGATATCTTATATCTATGTGCTTAGTTCTTGAGTGCATAACAGGATTATGTGTTATAGCAATTGCACTAGTATTATCACAGTATATAGGAATAGAATTAAGCTCAAACTCATAGTCTGCAAGTTGAGTCTTCATTCATAGAATTTGTGCACAGCAACTGCCTGCGGCTATATATTCAGCTTCTGCAGTAGATGTCGATACTGAGTTCTGCTTTTTACTAAACCAAGAAACGAGTCTGTTGTCAAGCATCTGACAAGTTCCACTTGTGCTTTTTCTGTCTATTTTGCATCCTGCATAGTCAACATCTGAATATCCCATAAGATCAAAGGAGGACTCCTTGGGATACCATAATCCTAAATTTGGAGTTCCTTTAAGATACTTGAAAATTCTTTTCACAGCTAATAGATGAGACTCTTTGGGGTTAGCCTGAAATCTAGCACATATACATGTAGCAAACATTATATCTGGTCGACTCGCAGTAAGATATAATAGTGAACCTATCATACCTCTGTACTGAGTGATTTCAGTGGATTTACCATTTTCATCTTTGTCAAGCTTAGTGGCAGGTGGCATAGGAGTCTTTATGATAGATGCAGATTTCATGCCATATTTCTTTAATAAGTCTTTGATGTATTTGACTTGATTAATGAATATGCCTTCATCAGTCTGCTTCACTTGTAGTCCAAGGAAGAAGTTGAGTTCTCCCATCATGCTCATTTCAAATTTGCTCTGCATAAGCTTGGCAAATCTTTCACATAATTTTTCATCAGAGAAACCAAATATGATATCATCTACATAAATTTGAACTAGCAGTGTCTTATCCTTATGTTTTCTCAAAAATAAGGTAGTATCAATTCTTCCTCTAGTAAATCCCTTTTCAATGAGAAAGTTAGTTAAGGTTTCATACCATGCTCTAGGTGCTTGTTTTAGACCATATAGTGCTTTATCTAGTTTATAAACATAATTTGAAAAAGTTGGATTGATGAAACCTAGAGGTTGTTCCACGTAAACTTCTTCTTGGAGTTCCCCATTTAGAAAAGCACTTTTGACATCCATTTGGAAGACTTTGAACTTCATGTGAGCAGCATGGGCAAGGAAGATCCTTATGGCTTCCAACCTGGCAACTGGAGCATATGTTTCATCGTAGTCAATTCCTTCTTCTTGAGAGTAACCTTTGGCCACTAGTCTTGCTTTGTTCCTTGTTATCACACCATTTTCATCCATCTTGTTTCTGAAAACCCATTTGGTGCCAATGACAGGTTTATGCTGAGGCCTGGCCACTAATCTCCAGACCTTGCTTCTTTCAAATTGATTTAGCTCCTCTTGCATGGCCTCTATCTAACATGAATCTCCTAAGGCTTCTTCGATCTTCTTGGTTCCTCTTGAGAGAGAAAGCTTAGGTAAAAGCATTCATTAGAGGTTGCAGCTCTAGTCTTGATTCCGGTGTTTGGATCTCCAATAATAAGATCTTGAGTGTGATCTTTGGTCCATTTTATTCTGCTAGGGACGTCTGTTCTGGTGCCTTCTTGTCTGAGTTCCTCTAAATCAGCTTCTGGTTCTGATCGTAGAGTTCCAATGTCTGATGTGGTGTGCTTTACGATTTTCTCTCCTAGCTCAACGATTTCTGTCACTGATTCCATGGTCGTAGAGTCGGACTCTACGATTTTGAGTTCTTCGATCGTTGAGCTTGTGTCTGCTGACTCGTTGAATGACGATCTTTTCTTTTCAGGATCTGATTCATCGAATGTGACGTGGATGGAGATTTCAACAGTTAGTGACTCCTTGTTGAACACTCTAAATGCTCTGCTATCTGTTGCATAACCAAGGAAGATTCCTTCATCTGATTTTGGCTGGAATTTGGTTAGATGCTTCTTGCCATTGTTGAGTACGTAACACAGGCACCCAAACACATGAAAATAACTTATATTTGGCTTTCTTCCTTTCCATAATTCGTACGGAGTCTTCTTCAATGTTGAGTGTATGAGTGACCTGTTTTGAGTGTAACATGCAGTACTGATGGCTTCAGCCCAGAAATATTCAGGGAGATAAGCTGCTGCTAAGAGGGTTCCTGCTTCAATAAGAGTCCTATTCTTCTTTCTGCTACTCCTTTTTGCTGAGGCGTTCTTGGGGCTGAGAAGTTGTGATTTATTTTATTTTCTTCACAGAATAGGTCCATTTCTGAGAAATCAAATTCTCGTCCATGATCACTTCTGATGGCCTTGATCTTTTCGCCCTTTTCATTCATGATCAGTCTGAAGAGCTTGATGAGATGTGAAATGGTTTCATCTTTAGAGCTTAGAAAGGATACCCATGTATATCTGGTGTAGTCATCAACTACAACTAGAGAGTATCTCTTTCCTCCGAGGCTGGTCGTAGATACTGGTCCGAATAAATCTATGTGAAGTAGTTGAAGAGCTCTATCATTTGAGTTTGCTGATTTGCTTTGGAATGACGTCTTTGTTTGCTTTCCAAACTAACAAGCTTTGCAGGGCTTTTCTTTAATGAAGTTTAACTTTGGCAATCCTTTTACTAGATCTTTGGAGGCAAGCTTTGAAATGCTCTTGAAGTTAAGATGAGATAACCTCCTATGCCAGAGCCAACACATATCTTCAGAGGCTTTAGCAAGAAAACAAATAGTTTGTTCTGAACTTAATTTAGCAAGATTGACCACATAGACATTTCCTTCTCAAACTCCTTCTAGCTTTAGAGAATTAGTTTTCAAGTCTCTAACTTGGCATTGGTTGTTGAGGAAGGTGACTTGATGTCCTTTGTCACAGAGCTGACTTATACTTAACAAGTTGTGCTTTAGTCCCTCAACATATGCCACTTTACTGAAAGATATTGCACCATTCCCAGTTGAGCCATAACCCCTAATTTTCCCTGAGTTGTTGTCTCCAAAAATAACAGCAGGTCCATCTTTTTCTTTAAACTCTGATAGAAGGGCCTTATCTCCTGTCATGTGTCGTGAGCATCCACTGTCAAGATACCAGATGGATCTCTTTACCTGCATAACAAATCAATCTTCATTTTGGTACCCATATCTGTTTGGGTCCTGCTTTGTTAGTACCTTTTGGGACCCAAATCTGTTTGATTTTAGATCCTTGCATTCTATGATATCTTAACAAATATTTATCATTTTTATGAGGATGTCTATGATTGTTATGATATTGATAATGATATGTGTGTATTTGTGACTTTTTGTTCGTCCAGGACTTGTATGGATTATGATTTCTCATAGTCTTTTGCTGATCTACATTCTGCTTCCATACTACTCTACGATTCTCATAATTCGTAGAGTGAGTTTTGTTTGACTTATTTTTTAATTTTCTGAATCCAAGACCTGTGTGAGTTTTGTTAAAACTGATTGTAGGTTTAGCAGAATGTGGATGGATGCGAGATATCGAATTTGAGGATTTGATGAACACAATTCATTTATTAAAATTAAAGAATTTGCTTTCATTTATTTCCATTGACTTCTCCATATTGGGTTCTGAGAATAAATTCTCAAATCCTAATCCTGATCTATCAGTCACATCTCTTTGACTTGAGATCAGGGTGTTCATAGACGAACTAGACTTGTTCCACATAAAAATTGTATTTTCTAGTTCCTGAATCTTGGAGACTAGTGAGGATTCTTTATGAGTGCTCAACTCATTTATCTCTTTTAGTCTTTTATTCTCAGTCTCAAGATTAGAGTAAAGTTTTGCAGTTTGAACTGAGGCTTCTAATTCTATGCTTATTTTGTCTTTATCCTCTTTTAGATGAGAGTAATCTTTAGATAACCTTCTAAACAATTTTATATATTTGTGCAATTCTGTCATTAAGTCATGCATGTCTTCTCTAAGATCATCAATGCTTAAATCAGGAGAATAGAAATCAAATACCTCATCTATGATGAATTCCTTTTTGCTGCTTCCTTCTTCATTTGCCATTAAGCACAGGTTGGCCTTCTGTGGCTCTTCATCGTCACTTGACTCAGAATTTAGTTCTTCTTCTGAGTCACTCCAGGAGCCTTCAGCTATGAAGCTTTTGTCCTTCTTCTTTTGTTTGTGGAAGCTTTTGAATTCTCTTTTTGGATTTGCTCTTGTTTTGTCCCTCTTCACCTCTTCTCTCAAGGGTTTTGGACATTTAGCAATGAAATGACGTGGTTTTTTGCAATTGTAGCAAAGGTCATTTGCTTGTTCTTTGCTGCTGTTGCTTCTGAACTTCTGAGGTCTGTTTCTGTTGATGAATCTTTTAAAATGTCTGACTAGCATGGCAGCTCCTTCATCATCATTTGATTCATCTTTGTCAAAGTCAGAGATATCCTTGTGATTGTTTCTGTGAGTTGAGGTTGAGGCTTTAAGAGCAATGTTTTTCTCCTTCTTTCTTTCCCCAGATAGATTTTCTGCTCTTTGATTTAGCTCCAGCTCATAGGTGAGAAGATTTCCATATAACTGTTGTACAGTCATCTCGTGCAAGTTCTTTGACTCTCGGATGGCTGTGGTTTTGGCATCCCATTTGCTTGGCAAAGATCTCATGAATTTAATGATAAGATCTCTGTTTGGATAGATTTTTCCATTAGATCTGAGAGAGTTTAGTAGCAAGTTAAATCTCTCGTAGGTGGTTGTAATGTTTTCACCAGAGATGTGGGTGAACATCTCATACTGCTGAACAAGCAGTGATTGCTTATTTTCTCTGACTTCTTATGTTCCTTCATGCATGATCAACAGAGTTTGCCATACTTCTTGAGCTGTCTTGCAGTTGACAACGTTCTCAAATAGATCATCATCCAGAGATTGAAATAAGATGTTCTTAGCCCTTTTGTCTCTTTGAACATCCTTCTTTTCATTGTCTGTCCATTCGTCTCTTTTCTTTGCTACTAGCTTGCTTGGATCTTCAGTTGATAGTGCAAGCTTCATTGGTATGAATGGCCCATTTAGCACTGTCTCGAACAGTTCATCATCTATAGCATCCATGTAAGCCTGCATACGAACTGTCCAGTTAGCAAATTTTTCTTTATTACACATAGGTGGTCTGTTACCTCCACCGAGTTTCGATCCATTCTTATTGAGTGCCATTTGATCTACTCAACCTTGTAAGGCTTTAGATGTGAGAACCTGCTCTGATACCAATTGTTAGTTCCCAATGACACGATAGAAATCTAGAAAGGGGGGTTGAATAGATTCTTTTAAAAATTTCTTATATTGGAAAAGATCTCACTTAATTAATTCTTAAATAGAAAGTTTAACACAGCGGAATATGATTTAGTTATCCTTTTCTTGATATGTTAGAGTAATAATTCAACAAACAATTATATGGCAGATATAGCAAATGAAAGACAGAATGAGAAAGACTCTGGGTTTTAAGTGGTTCGGAGCACACACGACTCCTACTCCACTGTTCTGCTCTTCCAGCAGCAAATCCACTAAGGATACTTTTACAATATCTGAATCACTAAGATTCCTTCAAGACCCGCAGTCTTGGAATTTTAGTTCATAAAGAACTTTACAAGTCTAACAGACTTGCCTACACTAGTTCACAAAGAACTCTTCTGGATTGATGTATATTTGGATGTTCTACTAAGTTGCTTATTAGCTTGAGTTTTTGAAGGACTTAGTAGCAATGCAAGCTTTCTTATGAGTTCAATCTTTTTCACTTCTTGCGTTTTTCTTTTCGGTGCAGTGCTTGTTTTCTCTTTTGCTGATCTTAGTATTTAAGAAGTTAGGGCTTCAGTTTTCTTCCCGTTGGACCATCTGCTTGAGCTTGTATTTCTTTCCGTTACCTCACAGAGGAGAGCTGCTGTATATTATATTAATATAACTCATTAAAGCTCTGATGAGATTTTATTTAATCTGATCTTTTAGTCCATAGAAGGTTGTTTCCTTTTTCCTTTGGGACATATATGTCAGTCGTAGGTTCCTACCAACTTTTATAGAGTCGTTTGGTCCTTCCAAACTATAGGACTGATAGGACATAGTCCTCTGATTTTTCTGCCTTGAAAGTCTTCTTTCTGTTCCATAGTGCGGTTGGGCCAGACTCCTGACTTTTCTGACTTGATCGATTTGCAAAGGCTTCCTTTTTGGTTACTTTGATGAAGATTGAATGCTTGAATAGAATAGCTCCTGATCTGAGAATTGTGATGACTCTTGCCTTTTTGCTCAACGACCTTATGTGATCAATTCTACGAATATCCTTGCTGACGTGATTGATCTGTAAAGGAACATCTCTTACTGACCATCGTAGAGTTTACTCAACTGTTAGACTGTTGATCGTAAAGTTCAATTTAAGGTTTCTCGTAAAGAACATAGTCTGTTTGGTCGTAGAGTCTTCTGGACCACAATCGTAGAGTCCCTTCTACGATTGGTTGTCTTGATCGTAGAGTCTTCTGAACCACAATCGTAGAGTTCATTCTACGATTGGTTGCCTTGATCGTAGAGTCTGTTTAAATCGTAGAGTTTCCTTGATACAAATCGTAGAGTTCTTTCTACGATTTTATTACACCAACAGATCAACCTAACAGTTTTGATCTATCTAAGTCTTAGCACAACACAAAAGACTTTTATACAATTAACAAGAGATCAACCTAACAGTTTTGATCTTATCTAATACAACCCTTGTACACTATTTATTATCATCAAATTTAATCATTCAATGTTCAACAATGACATATTTGATCAGTTGCAGGGTGCTCAACATTTCTCAAAGATTGATCTTTGTTCCGGATATCATCAGTTAAAGGTTAAAGTTGAGGACATGACCAAAAACTTATTTTAGAACTCGTTATGGGCATTATGAGTTCTTAGTCATGCATTTTGGACTAACTAATGCTCCTGCAGCTTTCATGGACGTGATGAACCGGATATTCAAAGAATATTTGGATCATTTTGTAGTTGTCTTTATTGATGACATTCTCATATACTCCAAGAGTCGTGAGGATCATGAACAACACCTGAGATTAATACTCCAAAAGCTACGAGAGAACAAGTTGTATGCCAAGCTGAAGTAGTGTGAGTTTTGGCTTGAGGAAGTCACGTTCCTTGGACATGTGATTTCTAGTCAAGGAATATCAGTTGATCCTGCAAAGATTGAAGCAATATTAAATTGGGAGCAACCTCGGTCAGTAACTGAAGTCCGAAGTTTTCTGGGCTTAGCTGGTTATTATCGGAGATTCGTAGAAGGATTTTCTCGAATCGCCACTCCATTAACTCAGCTGACTCGGAAAAGTACAAAATTCATTTGGAACGAGGAATGCGAGAAAAGTTTTCAAGAACTCAAGAAGAGACTTATTTCAGCTCCTATTCTTACCATACCATCAGGATCAGGAGAATTTGTCATATACAGCGATGCTTCAGGCAAAGGTCTAGGCTGTGTCCTTATGCAACAAGGAAAGGTTATAGCCTATGCCTCTCGACAACTCAAAGACTATGAGAAAAATTATCCTACTCATGATCTAGAGTTGGCAGCAGTCGTTTTCGCGTTGAAGATCTGGAGACACTATTTGTACGAAGAAAAAGTGGATATCTATACGGATCATAAAAGTCTTAAGTATTTCTTCACCCAGAAGGAACTCAACATGCAACAACAACGTTAGCTTGAGCTGTTGAAGGATTACGACCACACAATCCAGTATCACCCGGGAAAGGCGAACGTTGTAGCTGACGCTTTGAGCAGAAAATCTTATGCAAGTACAAGTGCACTGCTGACAACACAAAAGCGTATTTTGCACGACTTGCAAAAGATGGAAATAGAGCTAAAAACACCAATGACCCACTTGAAGATTGCGCACGTATGAGTAGAACCAGCTTTAATCGATAAAATTAAAGCTGCTCAAGCTACTGATCCGGAGCTGATGAATATAATGAAGAAAGTACAAGAATGTGCTATTCCTGAGGCAATAGTCGACGAGAAAGGAATACTTCGAGTCAATTCTCAACTCTGTGTTCCTAACGACCCTGAATTGAAACATAAAATCATGATGGAGGCACACAACACACTGTTTGCAATCCACCCTGGAAGTACCAAGATGTATCATGATCTTCGTCATACATTTTGGTGGAACAATATGAAAAGGGAGATTGCGGAGTTTATCTCAAGGTGCCTAACTTGTCAACGTGTCAAGGCAGAGCATCAAGTACCTAAGGGACCATTGCAACCACTTGAGGTTCCTGAATGGAAGTGGGAACACATCAATATGGATTTCGTGACAGGTCTTCCCAAAGTTTCTCAAGGCTTGAATGCAATTTGGGTAATCGTAGATAGATTGACCAAATCCGCTCATTTCTTACCTATACGAGAAAACTTTTCACTTGAGCGTCTTGCCGGTATGTACGTAAATGAGATTGTAAGATTGCATGGCATGCCAGTTTCTATAGTTTCTGATCGAGATCCTAGATTCACTTCACGCTTTTGGATCAGTCTACAAAAAGCTATGGGCACTGAACTACGTTTTAGTTCTGCATACTATCCCCAAACGGACGGACAATTTTAAAGGACGATCTAGACTCTCGAAGATCTTTTGAGACTTTGCGTACTAGACTTCAAAGGAAGTTGGGATAAGTACTTGCCATTGGTGGAATTTTTCTACAACAACAGTTACCAAGCAAGAATAAACATGACTCCATTCAAGGCTTTGTATGGAAGAAAGTGTCGCTCTCCAGTATGTTGGAATAAGGTAGGAGAAGCAAAATTGTTGGGACCCGAGTTGGTACGCTTAACAACAGAAAAGATCCAAATGATCCGACAACGAATACAGACCGCACAAGAACGACAAAAGAGTTATACTGATCTTCATCAGAGAGATGAGAGATTCAATGTCGGAGATCATGTATTCTTACGTGTTTCTCCATGGAAAAGGGGTTACGAGATTTGGAAAGAGAGGAAAGCTTAACCCTCGATTTATTGGCCCATTTGAAATCCTCGATCGAGTAGGAACCGCCTACAGACTAGCCCTACCACCAAGTATGTCTCGCATCCATAACTTTTTTCACATATCTATGTTACGTAAATATGTGAAGGACCCAAACCACGTCATTGAGTTAGAACCATACGTTATAGCAGAGGATTTAACGTACGAGGAGATACCAGTCAAAATCTTAGATAAGAAGGAACAGATCCTACGCTCAAAGGTTATCCTCAAGTCAAGGTTTTATAGAGGAACCAAGATACTGAGGAAATGACCTGGGAGCTAGAATCTGAGATGAAATCTAAGTATCCTTACCTCTTCGAAATACCAGGTACGTCAATTTCGGGGACGAAATTTCATAAGGAGGGGAGGTTGTAAGACCCCGAAATTTATGAAATACAAAATTTAATTTTTTTTCATTTATATTTTTTTTCTGAAACAGTAAGTGGCTAAATTAACAAAGTTAAAAGTTAAGGATGTTATGTGCAAATTATATTATGTCGTACAATATTCGTTTGGTCGGGAAATATTCGTACAACGACGCCGTACGAACCAATCATTGGTGGACCCCACAACGAATAATTGTCGGATATAGATAATGACATAAATAATTTTTTTTTGGTCAATGGTACTATCACTTTTAATTGTTAAAATATCCGGTGGTAAAAGAATAGTAATATACGGTATTACAAGTAGCACACGGTATTGCACAGTAGCACACGGCATTGCACAGTGTTTCGTATTATTGAACTGATAAAGTGGTTATCGTATAATGTTTGACTTTATTGTCACATCCACAATAATTCATATTATTAAATTGATAATTGTCACAGTAGCATATACACAGTAATTCACATTATTGAATCAATAATTGTCATTGCACAGTAACGTATGCCTTCTTTTACATACTTTCTGCATTATTGTTATCTCTATTATGATGTTGATTAAACTATTGTGTTTCATTATTAATTGATTTGGTATTTAACTCAGAAAGCTAACTACACTGTATTTATAACAATTAATCATAATAATAAATAAGTGTGAATTATTGTTGAATAATTGAATTGATAAAGTTATTTGTTTAATAAATGATATAAAGTTAGGTGATATAAAGATGAAATGAATGGTATATATTAAAGATAATGTAATAATTATAGAATTTCAAATGAACGGTGTAGATTGAAGATGTTTAAATGAATGGTTTAGATTAAGGAAATCTTAAAAGATAAAATGAATGGTATAAATTAAAGATAATATGTGATTTAAAATGGATGGTGTAGATTAAAGATAATATTTAAATGAATGATTTAAATTAAAGGAATCTTAAAAGATAAAATGAGTGGTATGGATTAAACATTATCTTGAAATGTACGGTTTGGATTAAATTAGGAAATCTTGGTTATGATAAGATTTTTGGCTATAAATAGAGGCCTTAACTCAAGAATTTTTCATAAACTTTTTTACTTGTTCTTTCTTTCACTCTCTAAATATTTCTTTGTATAAGTTCTCTCTAAGTGTGTTTAAGTCATCTTGGGTAGATCTGTAAGTGTACGAGTACTGTTCATGTTAATCTACCTCTTTTAAATCAATATCCAGTCACATGTTAAGGTAAAGGATTATCATTCTTTGATTCTCGAAAATAATATCGTTTCTCTCTTACTCATAAAATGTGTCATTTATTTCCATGTATTAAACTGTGGGAATAACCTTATGGAGTGGACTACCACCTGTTGGTGAATAACCTTTCGTATTCATTCATTATTAATCTCTGAGAATAACCTTACTGTACGGATTACCGCCGATTTGGTGAATATCTCTTCGTATTTAATTTTTATTAAATTATGGGAATAACCTTACGGCGCGGATTACCGCCTGTTGGTGAATAACCTTTCGTATTCATTCCTTACTAACCTTTGAGAATAACCTGACTACGCGGATTACCGCATGTTTGGTGAATTACTCTTTGTATTCATTTCTTATTTGTCTCTTGTGAAAATAATTTGTCTACACGAATTATCACATGACACTTTTATTCTATATTCGTTTGTAATATCATTTTCTTTCATATTCGTAAATGATGTTATTTTCTTTATACTCATAAGAGATACCATCTTTTTCATCTTCCAGTATTCAAACTTACTATGGTAAGGGATATTAATTTATTTCACCTTTTGTTAATCAAACTTGCTACAGTAAGGGATATTATTTTCTTTCATACTCCTAAATCGAAACTTATTATTGAACTATTGCTTTTATAATTCCTGAAAATATTATATGTTCCATAATAGTTGCACTTCATCTAATATCATTTCAATTGAACCTTCATATTTTTCTCTATTGAACTTTAACTGTTATTCTAAACTGTGGATCTTGAATATCATTCTTGAATTTGATTCCACATCATGTTGACAATTTGGACATGATTTGAATCTGCACGAAGTAAACTTCCAATACTTATTGTTTATCCTGTTTCTTCTGTTCATTAATTGTATCACTGTTATTTCTACTAATCATAAAAAATTAAGCTGTTGTGAATATCTGTGGCGGGGGGCACGGATGCGATATAGTTATTGAACAGATGATAGGTTAAAGGTGATTTAATAGGTTAAAGGTGATACATCTGTTCGGTGTCTTTTATGGCACGTGGTGAATGAATATCTTTGGCCCATAGTGCAAAGATAAACTTTTGTGTGGCATGATTATGACCAGGAACTGTAAATTTATATTATCATGACCAATAGTGTTAAAATGGTAAAAGTTGATGATATTTTTCTGAAAAACAGAAGCGAGTGGACGTCATAGTTTACATGATTCTCCTAATGGATTGCTCTTTCCACTGCTATCTTTGATCTGAACATTGTTCAAGAATTTAACTGAAAATTTTGATATAAACCTTGTAGTCTATTGTATTCTATCAAGAACACAACTGTTAAAGGCTAACGATAATTTATTCATCATTATCTTAGTCATGATATTCTTTATTGGGCTATCTGAGTTCACCCTTTTCTTTTCGTTCCATTATTTTTCAACAGAAGATGATAACGTAGCTGGGTCTAGCCGGGGGATAGAGTGAGAGTTCGAGGGATAACTATTGTAGTCTTCACGTGTTGTAAAATAGTGTGGCAATAATCATGAAAGACTTAGTTGTGTATTAATACACTATTTTATTGTACGTTGTACTACTTATAATAATTTTGTTGCAGTCCTTTGACGACCCAAGTTTGGGCTGTGTGGGTCCAGATTTGGGGGCGTCACATTAGCAGTGCATACCACCTGTAGACAGATGGTTAGACCGAAGTGGTGAACCGAAGTTTAGAAAATCTTCTAAGATATCTGGCTGGAACTAAACCGAAGTAGTGAAATTTGTCGTTAACTCAAGCTAAATTTGCATATAACAGATCAAAGAATTGAACTGCGAGGATGCGTCCTTTTGAGGTTGTCTATGGTCATAATCCATCCGTAGTCCTGGACTTAGCGCCTATTCCCAAGATCGGACATGTGAATCCGAAGGCAAATGAAATGGCACAACATCTTCGGGATATTCATGACCAGGTTCGACGATCTGTTCTCGAGAGCAATGCTAAGTACAAGGATCGGGTTGACGATCATCGTCGTCAGGTAATTTTTAAAGTTTATGATTTGTTTGGGTGATGTTAACTCGTGACCAATTTTCTATTGGGGAATACAATAAGCTCAAGGATCGAAAGATTGGGCCTTATGAGGTTCTACAGAAGATCAGTTATAATGCCTATCAACTGCGTATTCCTAGCCATTTACGGACTTCGAACGTCTTCAATGTGAAACATTTGAGTCCTTGTTTTATGGAGCCCGACGACAATGCTGTGAACTCGAGGACGAGTTCTTTCCAACTCGGGGTGACTGATGCAGGAGAATCTGAGTCCGATGATGCCGACTTGTCGGATAGTGTTTTAATAGCATTATTATCTGGAGATAGAGGATCGACGCAAGATTGGCAAGCATTAATGGTGTCAGACGAGTTCGACTGGCTTCGAAAGTAGTGTTGAGTTCGGACCAGACTTCGGTATTAATTTGAATCTTGGCTTCGGGCGTCTTAGTCTCCTTAGCTTATTTTTCTTGTGTTATTTTTCGTTAATAATTTTCTAATGGTTTTGGTAAGTCTTTTTATTTATTGTGTCGCATGGTGTATTCATGTGGCGCGGTTATAAAACCATGCTACATGGCTTTACTTTTGTAGTTGTCAGAGTTAGTTACGCAGAGCATGTGTACGTGATGGTAAGGACCTTTTTACATGGTATAATTTTGTGGATATGTCAGAGATTGTCACGTGATTATAGGATTAAAGTTATTTCTTGCTGCTCAAGAATATTTAGCTCTATAACCCGACTTGTGGGTTAGAGAAATGAGCTTTTTGTTTTGATAATATTAAATTTGAGCACTAGAGAATTTCTCCGTATTTCTTTTGGACCAATCTATTGTTTACTTTGTCTGTGAATTTATCTGTTTACCTAGCCCCCAGAATAATCGCTATCCCGCTCCGGCGTCAGTGCCACTGGTACTTTTACCAAGTTCACTTATTGTTAGCAAATTTTATCTTAATTAATAGGGATGAATATATTTTTTATCCATCAGGATCCAATGTTTGGGATATCATTTTAATTACTAGCGTAAAATTTGAAGTATGTGAAAACTTATTCTTACATATATATTATAACCCAACAAAAGAAGTAATTTGCAATTGTGCATAATATTCTTAATGGTGATGTTAAGTACCAGATTATATTAGTGATAAGAATAATTAGCTAGAGATCATGTTGAATAATATTAAAGAAAATCTGGTGAGAGTGACAAAGATAATTAGGTAGAGATATATTTAGTTATCAATATCTCATGCATGTATATATTGCCTATAGATGGACACCTTTATAAACTGTAATTCTTGAAGAAATTATTGAAATGAATTATCCCTCCCTGTACGACACGTTAAATTCTTTTCCGTTATGCCTCAATCTTATGGTTACTATTTGTAATTTTTTATGGTATCAAGAACTACATTCGCTACCAAAAAAAGAAAAAAACTTTTTATGATGATTTGACAATTAGGCAATTCTATTTTTATGATGATTAATATATTAATCAAACTTATCAAAAAGCACAGACAATATTTTAAATTGGCAGCAATAAGTGACACTGTGGAAAAATGGTAACTGAAGGGCGTTGAACTGGACTTTTAGGTAAATATGGAAAGAAAATTTGGCAATTTGGAAATGATATTGCGGAGAACATTGACTACGAGGACTGCAAATATTCATTGACTTGTTCAATTGGCCACTCTGAGTTTGTGCATAGATATCTAATTAAGAAATAATGGAATTATGGTTCGATAACTAAAATATTCATTGGGCACAATCATATAGAATAAAAAATAAATTAATTACAATTCGGTACATTAACTTTTTTTTATATATAATCATGTTTCTATCATCACATCTATGACTGAAAAATCAAATCTCAAATCTTCTTTCTCATTTCATGTCTCACGTCTTGTTCCTTGTTATATATTTTTTTATTAATATAGTTACTTATTTGCATTAAATTTTTTAAATAAATAACTATTAGCTGACACTAATATATATATTGTGATACTCCTTTTGTACTCAAAAAAATGTTCTCAAATATAAAATATTTTATTTATAAATAATGTCTAAAAATATACAAGTTAAATATAAAATAAATTTAAGAATTAGTTCACTTTCAAAATATACTAAAATCATGTCCACCAAATTTTAAAATGATAAAAATTTATAAATGTATTTGTATATAATTCATTATAGACAAAATTTATACTTATTTTAAATTCTCTTATTATTTTTATTTTTTTTTAATTAGTGTGAAATTTGTACTTTTGATATTATTTTGAGCACGAAAGGAGTACTAAATTACAGGCAATGGATGGGACATCTGAATTCCTTACATCCACCAAACTTGAGATAAGGTCTTCACGACTTGTTATGTATATATAACTGATGAAGGGTTTGGAATATTACTCCACATATAACTGCAGTGGCTTATTTAATCAGTTAGAAAAAAAACCCTGCAATATTATTCTTTATTGAGTAATTACAACAGCTTAGTTTGTCTTCTAATCAGGTATGTAAGCACATACACACACACACACAGATATATATATATATATATATATATATATATATATATATATATATATATATATATATATAGTACAGTAGTGCTAAACTAATTTTCTCTTGATCGAAATGCACCTGACTTAATTGTTATTATCATTATTGTGTAGTCGTAAAATTATGATGCGGTGGTGGATGACGATGGCGGTGGTGATGATGGTGGCAGTCTTGGTATCGTCGGTAAGATCAGACCCCCAAACTAAGCCGCTAAACTATGGGTGCAGTCCGGAGAACGCTACCAACGTATCGGAATTCTTTGAAAATCTTAACATCACCTTGGCCAACATGAGAAGAGAGTTATCCGTAAATAAAACACACTTTGCGATGGGTCAGCAGGAGAGGAGCACCAATCGTGTGTACGCCATGGTTCAGTGTAGGAATTATTTGTCCATTGCAGACTGCCTCGCTTGCTTAGATGCTGCCGCTATTCAGATACGCCTCTTATGCTTACTTGCCAATGGTGCAAGTGTCATTTTTGATTGCGGCTTCTTGAGGTAACTAAATTAAACTAACTTTCTTAATTTTACCCATCAATCGATATATATCTCACTCATATATACTGTATATATGCAACCTAAATATTTTTGCCTAAAAGAGACGAATCCAAACTTGTCTTATTAACATCACGAGGAATATTTGGAGCTCTTCTTGAAAATCATTTTGTCAGATTTTCATTCTTTCTTTGGAGACGATACAAAGTCATTGCCAGATTTGGTTAACATGAAGTTGTCCCGTCTTGACCATTAATAACTTAAAAACTTCGGGTGCCGACACGTCATCGGGCGGAAGAATTAATGGTCGGGATTCGGTATTAATTTTTGAATTTTTTTGCTTCTTTTCCAAATTTAAAAATTAATACTGAATCATGACCATTGATTCTTCCGTCCGATAACTGTCGGCACCCGAAGCTATCAATTGACCGATGATCTTGACGGAATTTCATGCTAACCGGATCCGTCATTGTCTAGTGCAAATATAGTAAAATTATTATATTATTATTTTTTATTAAAATTTAATACATATTTACCGTATTGTTGACAATTTTTTTAAGGTTAAATACACTTTTTTTATACTAAATTTTATCAAATTCATAATTTAGCCCCTAAAATAATTGTATTTACAAATAGTTACATAACGTAACGAATTGTATACAATGTCACACTTAAAGTAATTTTTTAACAAAAATTGACCAGAATACTCTATTTACATACAATGTCACACCCAAAGTAATAATTGAATTTTGCTTGATATTTAAAAATATATTCATATGGTTTTAAACTCACGACTGAACGACTAAGATATAGATATATATTAAATGCAGGGATGATAGTGCCACATTTTAAATTAAATGCAAGGATGATAATGCCTCAATCTTATGTTAGTTTAAGACGTTTTTCAGAAAAGGTAGAAAATGATAAAAATATATAAATCAAAAGAAAAGAAAGGGTGGTGGTATTTATGTAATGAACTTGAAGTTATATGCCCTTTTCTTGTGTTGTATCAAATATGATAGGCTTGCATAATTACGTACAATGTTGTTAAAATCGGACTAGATCGGTGGTCCGAGCGATAAAAATTGGAACCGGTCGACTCTTTGATCCGATTTAACCCAAAAAATCGGTTTGGCAGTGAACCGGTCAAAACTCGGTTGACCATCGGTCAAAACTCGATTGACCACTGGTCAAATCAGTAGTTTAACCGGTAAAACCAATTAATTGACCCAATGAACTGGTTTTAAAGTATTTTTTTAATATTTTGTTTCTACAAAAATATTTTTATTTTTGAAATTAGATATTTTTAGTAATATTATAATATAATTTCACTATATTTTAGCTTATAAAAAATTAGATATTTTAAAATTTTATTAATTATTAATAATATATATATTTAAAATATTTATGTCGTTACCGGTTCAATAACAGTTCGACCACTAGTTGAACCATCCATTCGGTATCTTTTTCGGTTCGATAATCGGTTCGATTTTAAAAACATTGATTACGTACATAATCCATATTTTGCGGGGAAAATATTCCTTTCTCCTATGGCGGTCATTGTTGCTCACGGCCACTACAGTACAAGAAGTAGATAATTTAACCAATGATCATAATCAAAAGAAATGTCTACTTTAATTATGAGCTCTAAATAAAGAGATGATTTGGAAAAACGGAGCTAGGTTACATAACTTGCTAGATATATTTGTGCGAAGGTGTAAAGAGGATTGTCATAGCCAACTTTAATTTGTTTAAGGTACCAGTCGCGCAACTTCTATAGAAACTTCTATAGTGAGGCTACTTTCGTAAGCAATTTTGGGATATGTAGCACTCGAACTGTTTCTGGGGCAACTGCTTTTGATGCTGTGGTGCAAGGGTTGTTAACGGATCTTCAAGTTGTCACACCCAAGATAAATGGTTTCTTTGCAGCGACAACAAGGGAAGTGGTTGGTGGTGGTACAACAGTGTATGCTATGGCTCAATGTGTCGAAACATTAAGCCAGAATGATTGCAAAAGTTGCTTGACATTGGCATATAGCAACATACAAAATTGCCCTCCTCGAGCAGGGGCAAATTCTATCGATATTCGGTGTTTTATGAGATATTCAGATACCTCCTTTTTTGCTGCTAACCAGACAATTAATATCACACCCTACCTACAAGGAGGAGGTGAGACCTCTTTACCCTATTCTCTTGGCATGCATACACATTTAGATATGTGATCCCCCCCCCCCCCCCCCCCCCCCCCCCCCCCCCCCCCCAACATTCGGTGGTTATCATTCGTTGAGATTAGAATCATTTCCATTACACTTTTTTATCTAATTTCACCTAACACAAGTTTAATGACAAATATGGCATCAAGCGACAAAATATAAATGGTGGCAGTGTTGCTAGAACCTTGCTTTAAAGAATAATGTGTTGGTAGAAGTGTATTGAAAGAAATCGAGTAAAATGTAAAATAAAGGGAATCCTAATCCCATTTCTTTCATAACCTTAAAGTCAGCTCACCATATTTTCACCAACTTTTATGAAATATGAAAGACCATGTATTTAGTGATTTTGTTTTCACAGGAGGTTCAAGCACGAAGACAGCCACCATTGGGGTTGTAGTTGGTGGTTTAGGCCTTCTTTTGCTCATACTGGCTTTGATTTTAGGGTATCTATTATTTAGAAAGCAAACTGGAACGGAAACAGGTAACCAAGGTTCACTAAATCCAAAAAAAATGGGAGATTTAATTTTTATTTGAGCTAAATTTGGAACTATTTCAAGTTGCCAAATATATCACAACATATGTAAACTTTATTTTCTGTTAATCTTTTATTCTACTTTGTACCTTATGTGAACTTTCTGTTTTATCATTTCTTTTAGTGTTTGGTATGGATGCCATTCTTAAGAATTAATGAATATGCAATTTTTTTCCCTTTTGTACCAGGGGATATATTAGGGGTAACCAAGTTGCAAGGTCCAAAGATTTACAGTTACAAAGATTTGAAATCAGCGACGAAATTTTTTAGTGATGAATACAAAGTAGGATCCGGAGGTTTCGGAGATGTATACAAGGTAATCTCCTCAATTTGTGTGCATCTCACATTAGTCACCCACATTGTTGGTTCGTCATAATTACAAAATCCACCTTCTGACCATTACCTTTACTTTTCCTTCCATGTTTAAAAAAATCCAGCTTCTTGCTCATTGCAATATTTATGCTTCACTTTATGGTTAGTATTTTTAATTTGGCTGTGCCAATGAACAGGGCGTTATAAAGAATGGGGATATAGTTGCAGTAAAGAAACTTGCCATAACTACAAGCAGAGGGAAGGCTGAATTTGAGAGTGAAGTTAGGCTTATAAGTAATGTTCATCACCGAAATATTATTCGTCTCCTTGGACGAAGTGGCAAAGGATCAGAGCTACTTCTTGTCTACGAATACATGGCAAACGGAAGTCTTGACAGATTCTTATATGGTATGTAGGCCTTTATTTTCTATTTATGTGGACATCCAGTATTACATCAAAATATTCATGTAGAGTATACTATTAACGATTAACTAACGAGTAAAAATGGGAGACAGAAAGTATTACAGAGAAAGAAGGGAAAAATATTTTTAATTACTAGTATTTTATTTATATATGTTTGTTTTAAAGCACCATAAACCAAGCACTAAAATAAAATCAAAATTTAATTATTAAAACATAATAAATAATATTAAATAAACATTTTTCAAATATTCATGTCAAATAATCAACTGGTAATGGTAAAATGTCGAATAAGGGATGGTAAAATATCCATCACCCTCTACCTCTTGGGTGGAATAGAGATGGCAAACGGGTCTGGCCATTGGAGGGCTAGGCCAAACGTCCCAGTTTTTTGCGGGCTGAGAAAATCAAGCCAGTGGCTTGCCCGTGTTGGCCCGGTCTGGCTCGCGGGCCATTTTAGTATTATATATATATAGAAAGGATCCATGACATACCCTCTAAAACAACATACCCAACATACCCCCTTTAGCGACGGACCTGGCGACGGTTTGGTCCGTCGCCATAGGTTCGTCCGTCGCTAAATGTTTTAGAGACGGACAACAAAATCCGTCTCTAAAACATTTAGCGACGGACGAACCTATGGCGACGGACCAAACCGTCGCCGGGTCCGTCGCTAAAAGGGGTATGTTGGGTATGTTGTTTAAGAGGGTATGTCATGGAAATGCTCTATATATATATATATATATATATATATATATATATATATATATATATATATATATATATTTACAACTATAACACATAATTTGAAATAAATACTAACTTTAATTATTTACAATTATGATACATAATTTTTACATAATTATTTAATATTATTACTAATAAAATAAAATAAGCAATAATTTCATAAACATTTTGTAGTTATATATATATATATATATATATATATATATATATATATATATATATTAAAATGTAACTAATCTTGTGATTAATTAATTAATAAATATATATAATATCAATATTAAAGATAAGAGACTAAGAGGAGTAAAAGAAACACTAAAGGTAATATATATTATATTCATAATATTTTTTTATATTATTATTTAAAATCATATGTTAAAATTTATTCTTATATTATTCATAATTTTTTACTTGATTTATTTTTTAAGTTAATATTTTTTTTGTCAATAATATCAAACAGTAATTATAAAAAAAAAACCCGTAGATTGGGCCAGACGAAAATGACGTACTTTCATCGAATTAATTTTTGACGGATCAAAACTTGCTTTTTTTTTTATGAATAGGCTAGGGCTACTTTTGCCGGTTCTAGTGGGGAACAGCGAAGTACAAAATGAATATTCAATAGTCAAACAAACAAAAAAAGAAGGATGCTATTCTAAAACTTAGACAAAACATGAATTTTAATACTAACTTCCACGGCATAAACTACCACGAACATCATGTTGACATCATATTTGGCTACGAGTAAGTTAATTGCTGCAATGAATAAATTATATAATTATTCAATAAATAGTGAATGATGTTTATTTTTTTTAAGGATAAAATACATTTTTGTTACACTAAATTTCATTCATATCATAAATTGAGCCTAAAATAATTGAATTTATACATCCGTTATATTAACTATCTAATTTCATATCATGTTCTCCCCCCGTGATTTGTTCAAATATTTCGGTGGCAACTGGGACAGACTAGAGCGGGAAGTTGTTTGTGAATGGTGGAGATGCGAATTGGGCGTCAGTTGTGAGTGAGGCGGCGAGGAATGTTGTGAGAAGGAGAGGGATGGTGGTGGGAGTCTGGAGAGAGATATTTTGAGTGGTAGGTTTGGGACCCACGGACATCATGCCCAGTACGACTCCAGAAAAACAAAACTTGTCAACGTAGTGTTGAACCACCTACCACCAAGGGTGGATAGAAGTCAAATACAAATAAAGATCAAGTTAAAACTAATTAAATGTAAAAGTTTATTGTTATTCAAAATAATAAATTAAGATATATAAGATAAATGATAAGTACATCATTTAGTAAAGTTTATTAATATAAAAAAAAGTACTTATTATTTTATATAATTTAGTAGGATCATTAAAGATAAATTTAAATAAATTTACTCTCTTTTTTTTACTTAGCTTTTTAAATATGTATAAGAATATATTTGTTCATCATTTTGAGAATAGAAAGGGTATGTCTAAAATAAAATTCGGAATAAATGACATTTATATAAAATAAAAGGATAGTGGAAGAGTGCCAGACACCGAAAAGCCCGAGGGCCGAAAATGGGTTTACTAGAGAGCATGATGACGTTTTTAAAGGCATTGACTTTTCAATTCTTCAGAGTCCTTGGCCAACTTTCCCTTGCCACCTCTATACCGACTAAGTATGCTTTAGCGACGGAGCATATCCGTCGTATTCTATTTGCAACATAAAACATAAAACCGCCACTGTTGAATACGGATATCACTGATTTCCATCACTAATGTTTCTTTTAGTGTAATTGCTCCCCCTTTCATGTGCTTTAGTCTCATGTTTGAGCCTTATAAATGTCATAAAAACATATTAATAGGTATTGCACTTGCGTAAATTGTTGATTAATATTAGATAAATTGTTTTTGTCTTGTTCGATATAAACCATCTATATGTGCGATATTCAACATGATAAAATACGTTTCTTTTTCATATTTAACTCAAGATCTTTCTTTGGTTGTTTCTTCTCTTATGTAAAGATTTTGGTATAGTAATTCTTGTAAACTATAAAGATAAGAGGGAGGAGGGGGAGTTGATGAAAATCCATAATTCAAACAACTGAAAGTGAAATTAAAAGGTGCTTTCATTAATTTCAAGAGCTAATTAATCTCGTATGTAACTTAAGCTAATTATTTTTGTTGACAGGTGAAAAACGTGGGACTCTCAACTGGAAACAACGGATTGATATAATCCTTGGTATAGCTAGGGGTCTTGCTTATCTACACGATCAATTCCATTTATGTATCATACATCGAGATATAAAATCCAGCAATATCTTACTCGGTGATGATTTGCAGCCCAAAATTGCAGATTTTGGGTTGGCAAGGCTTCTACCTAATAATCAAAGTCATCTTACTACTAGATTTGCCGGAACCTTGTAAGTTGAATTAACAATCACTTCGATTCTTCGTGGCTTTATTTTGCTTTTTCAAAATCAGACGCAATGGTTGTTTAGACGACATGCGAAACCACATATAACAAGTGGAATTCCTTATATAATAAAGACTAATCTAATACACCAGGGGTTACACAGCACCAGAGTATGCAATCCATGGACACTTGTCTGAGAAAGTTGATACTTACAGTTTTGGTGTTGTGGTCCTTGAAATCATAAGTGGTCAAAGGTGCAATGACGTGAAAATTGAGCATGTCAGCGAATCCCTCCTTGAATATGTAAGTTCTTAAACCTTTGCTTCTTTTGGAAGGTGTCCAATTGAATATCAAAACTTTTCCAATTTATTTAAAAGTCATCGATCTTATATGATTATTCGCTAAGTTTACTCTGGTGTAACAGGCATGGAAGTTGTACGAGAAGGATATGCATTTGAACTTGGTTGATGAGACTTTAGATCCAATTGAATATAAAGCCGAAACTGCTGAGAAGATCATAGAAGTTGCGTTGAAGTGCACTCAGTCACCAATTTCTATGAGGCCAACAATGTCTGAAGTAGTTGTTTTGCTCGTCAATGATCGATCAGTAGAGCAAAAACCGCGAGCAAGCCAACCTTGGTCCAGTCAAATAACATAATTGGCGACAACATGATCTTAATCCGGTGCCACTGCTACGTTAACCGAGTTCACTGGTCGTTAGCAAATTTTATCTTAATTAAATAGGGATGAATATATTTTTTATCCATGAGGATCCTATGTTTGGGATATCATTTTAATTACTAGTGTAAAATTTGAAGCATGTGAAAACTTATTCTTACATATATATATTATGCCCCAACAAAAGAAGTAATTTGCAATTCTTAATAATATTCTTAATAGCGATGTTAAGTACCAGATTATATTAGTGATAAGAATAATTAGCTAGAGATCATATTGAATAATATTAAAGAAAATCTTGTGAAAGTGACAAAGATAAATAGGTAGAGATATATTGAGTTATCAATATCTCATGCATATATGTATATATTGCCTATAGATAGACATCTCTATAAACTGTAATTCTTTTTGAAATTATTGAAATGAATTCTCCCTCCCTGTACGACACGTTAAATTCTTTTCTGTTATGCCTCAATCTTTTGGTTACTATTTGTACTTTTTCTATGGTATCATAGCTACATTCACGACAATCATAACTGGTATCATAGCTCAAATTCATCACATAAATTCAAAAAAGTATCACGAAAGTTTTTTATGACGACTTTAGATTTTCATGATAGTTTTGACAATCACGCAAACGTGAAATATTTTTGTGTAATTAATAAAAACCGCATTAGTATAATCTCAAATTTTCAAGTTCGAAAGAACGATTGAGGTAGATATTGTAATAATTTATATTTAATTAGTATAATATATAATTTTCTAATTTTAATTGTTAAGAAGATTTTATGTATGATTCTTGCAATTAGTATATTAATTGGGATTAATCAAGCTTGATTTCAGGAATTTAAAATATGCATTTAATTATTGTCAATTTTGACTTTTCTTTTAGTTATAACAAGTCTTATTTAGAATGATATACTGGACAAATACGGAGGTGGTAACATGTATTAATTTCTAGTCATTATTTCCGACTTTCTAGCTAAACAAATCCCCTTGTCCCTTGGGACCGTTAAAATAATAATATTTTGTAATCCTTTGTTAAATCATTTTTGATTAATTAAAAAGAAAAAGAAAAAGAATCCGTTAAATTTTTCAACTCTCTAACAGCAAACGAAGAAAGGACAAAAGAAAAAAACACAGAAGCAAAAAACCAAAACCCTTACGCTTCCTACTCAGTCAAATACTGACTATTGGACTATTAGTATTAGCTAAGAAAGAACAAAAAGTAAATTTAATAACTAACCATTGACGCCTTTATTTTAACTGCTTAATTCGCTTCGTAGGACTAAAAGATTAACGATGGTCTGCTATTTTGCTTGGTTGAAACATTGCGGTCAATGCTTAGATTTTTTTTTATTTATAAATATATCCTGTGGATATGAAGATACGTTCTTAAAATTGCTTGCAGAGAGATTTAGTCTCGATTAATTGATACTGACTTTTAAATTTTATTTATACAAATTAATATTTTTTTTTCTTTTTTTCTCCTCTTTTAAATCAGCATTTGATAGCTCATCTCAATTATAAGATCTTCGAGGATCTTTTTAAAATTTTTAATTGGACCACTGGCTGAACTTTAATATATGTACATAGTTTTTGGAGTCGTTTATCATTAAGTCCTAGTACAAAATAAAAGGAAATTCATTTGTTAACTTAGTTCATAATAATAAATAAACAAATAGCATAAGAGTAAAGTATGAGTTAAATAGATGCATTTGCTCTGTTTGTGGTGTTGAAGTACGCCCCTTGGGCTTTGTCCGTTGCTATAAAACCTCTGTGAAATTAATTCGCGATGAAGACAATATGGAAGTGGCTCAATAGTAAATTTGGAATATTTTTGCTTCCGTGGGTCCCGCAGAATAATGTCAATTTTAAGAAAGAAGATGGCAGCTCACTGTTATAATTAACCCCTTAACACACGTTAAGCGAGAAAATGACGTACATTTAGCGAGAAAATGACGCCAAAGAATCAAGCCAAAATGAAAAGAAAAAAATCAAGAAGACTAACGAAATGTGAACCACCGTTTAATGCGAAAGCCTGTTAGCCACCCACAGGCCAAGACCCAGTCTAGCGTCAACGCACTCATATTAATCAAACCGATCAAAAGGGACAGACAATATTTTAAATTGCCCGCAATAAGTGACATTGTGGAAAAATGGAAACTGAAGGCGTTGAACTGGACTTTTATGTAATATGGACAAAAAGTTGGCAATTTGAAAATGACATTGTGGAGAACGTTGACTCGGAAGACCGCAAATATTCATTGACTTGTTCAAATGGCCACTATGAGTTTGTGCATAGATATCTAGTTAAGCAATAATGGAATAATGGTTCGATAACTAAAATATAGTCATTGGGCGCAATCATATAGAATAGAAAATAAATTAATTATTATTAACGTTCAGATTTATCTATATGTTTAATCATCGATTTGAACGTAAATTCGTACAAAAAAGAATCACAAGTGCGTATTTGACAACTTAGAACGTCGGGGGATACTTCTGATGTGAAAATAAGTGCAAGCTTAAAGATATGTTAACAATAGAGGAAAAAATTTAGTAGACTGAAGTATTGTGTATTAATAGATGATCATACATATGTTGATCATGTATTTATAGTATTCTTATTACTCAACAAGATGCCAATTCCTAATAGGAACCATATAGTAAAAACTTTGTTAGAGAAAGTAACTGCCCGCCTAATCACTGTTAGATAGATAACTTTCATACCACTTAGTATTATATATGGTAACTAGTTAGCTATCCGAATGTGATAAAGATTATACCCTAATCTTATTGGACCTAGGGGTCCTCTTGTGCGCACGCTAGGCCTAATGGGTAGTAGGGCCGAACCCAACATGGACAACTCTTTTGCGCTAGTAAAATACGTAGCCCAACATTGACTCCCACCCCTTTAACATAATAAATGGGTTGGAGGAGTAGATAGGAGGCTCCAGGAGTCCGAGGACTGCAACGACCGAAAAAGGGTATACTTTCGGGAGCCCAAAGTTATCCGACCGAAAAGATAGCTCATTCGAGAGCCCGTAGGCATCAGACCGAAATGAAAGCTCATTTGGGAATATGGAAGTATCAGATTGAAGGGAAGGCTCTTTTGGGATTCCAAGGACTTCAGATCGAAGACAAGAGATTTCGGGATTTCAAGGACATCAAACCAAAGAAAAAACTCCTTCAGGAGTCCAGAGGCGTCTGATCGAAGGGAAGGCTCTTTCGAAATTCCAATGACTTCAGATCGAAGACAAGAGACTTCAAAATTTTGAGAATGTCAGTCCGAAAAGAAAGCAAATTCGGGAGCCTGGAGGCATCAAACAAAAAAGAAGGCTCATTCGGGATTCCAATGACTTCAGACCGAAGATAAGAGACTTTGGGATTTTGAGAATTTCAGACAGAAGGAAAAGCTCTTTCAAGGCCCAAAAGGAGTCAGACCAAAGGGAAGGCTCTTTCGGGAGCCCGGGTGAGTTAGATTGAAGGGACGGCTCCTTCGGAATTCCAAGAGCTTCAGACTAAAGTCAATAGACTTCAAGATTTTGAAGACGTTAGACCAAAGGAAAAGCTCATTCGGGAGCCCGAAGGCCTCAGACTAAAGGAAAAGCTCCTTAAAGATTTCAAGGACTTCAAACTGAAGACAAAAGGACTTCGGGATTTCGAGGACAACAGACCAAAAGGAAAGTTTAGATGAAAGTTTACTTCACTTTTCATTTGGGACGATTAAGGAAGAAAAGCTAAAAAAGACTGCAATTGCCAAACCCGCTGCTGCTGCATTTCTTACTTTTAAGACGATTTTTGTGCCAGCTTCTGCTCAGATTTTGGAGCCCATTCTTGTCCTCGAGGACATTCCTCTTCTGCTGACTTTCGATCCTTCTAATATCAACTAGGAAAAGCCTCTGCGACCGCCACCCACTTTTGAGGTGATGATTTCGGCTGCCCAAGGATTAGAGTTTGATCGAGAAAAGAATGGATGCTAAAGGCATGAGCACTTTGGACCTCTAGCCTGCTACAAAGAGGAAAAATATGACGATACAAGGGTCTTCCTATACTAGTGTCGGGGCTCTTCAATCTAAGGTCTTCGAGTTCACCCAACAGTTGATCTAGGAGAAAGGGAGTTCACTTGAAGAGATTTGTTCTTCCTAATCCACTCGAAGATTGACGTCAATTTTTCCTTGTATAATCTTATATGTAACTCTTTATGTAAATAATTTTTTATTTAATAAAAAAAATTGTCTTCTTCTCATGATGAGCTCTACTTCTTTTATATTTATATCTGTTTGCTAGCTTAATATTTATACTTTCTTACCCCTAGCCTTATCTGACGGACTGAAGTTTATGGCTAAAGAACAAAAACTAAGTGATGCATTTAAATAGATATACAAAAGTGTGATAAAATAGAAGTATCATATTTATTAATATCGAAGAAACAACATGATTAGTTAAAATAATCTCCAAATAATATTAAGTACATATATGCTTACTGATAATTAATATCATTGAACCGTATGACATATATGAAAGATATGCTCTCTTTTTTTCCATGGTCTGAAGCTCTTCAATAATTATATGGAGATCTTTTTAGGTAGTTATAGGCACAGTAGATTTCGGGAACTCAAGGACTACTCCTTAGTCTCTTCAACTAGCGTAGTTAATAGTTCAACATCACTTTTGGTGAAGTTATTTGACGCCGGCGGCGGGATAACGATTATCCTGCGGGCTAAGTTAATACAAATCTACAGGTAAAGGTACAAGAGATTCACCAAAAGAAATAAGAGGAGAAACTCTTAACTCTAATTCTCAGACAAGTTTTATCAATATATTCAACAACTACTTTCTATACCCACAAGCCGGATATATATAGCTAGGAACAAACTTGGTCACCAAGGAAGGAAATAACTAAGAAAATTACTAAAAATAAAAGATAACAAAATCTGACAAAATCCCTACAATAATGCCACGTAGCTGGTCCCCAATTCTGTCACTATCTTTCCTTTAACCAACTCACGTGTACTTACCATGTGACGCCTAACAATTAATAGCTAGATTTATACCAAAAAATAATAAAGAAAATAAAATAAAAGGAAATAGCTAATGAAAATAAAACAGATAAAATAAGTAATAGAAAGAACGCCCGAAGAGAAGTGTAGTAGATGTTCAATCTGATGTCAGACTGCCGACCCAAGAAATATCAGACCTTGAGATGCTGACCCTGAAGAGATGTCCGACCTTGAAGGTATTTCCCAATCCTTCAAGCCCGACCTCGATCCCGAACTTGGTGTTTAGAGCTCGACCCCAACTAAGGTCGCTCCCGAGGACATATACCTCTTAAAATCGAGGTCCAAACCCTTGGTTTAGACAGCCGAGCCCATCCGAGATCATCCGAAGATGAACCGATCTTGCTCCAAAGGTGTCTGAAGATAAACTGACGAATCCTCCTGCATCAGTCACCTCGTGTTGAAAGCAACTCATCCTCAAGTTCACATCGGTGACTTCGGATCCCATGAAAATAGTACGTCATGCGATCATCCATTGCAAAACAGCCTTGACTAAAACCATTCTATCAAAATTACTCACGTCAAAAAATACTAAACGGGGATGGTTGCCGACCTAATCTTTGAATTTGGCATTGTGAATAGACCGCTGCATCTGCTCATGAAGATCTTGAAGGTATTCAGCCACATCTTCTACCTTAGGACTTAATTGACTTGCACTTCGAACCGGAACTAAATCCAGTACTTTTGATGGTTTCTGGTCATAGGTAATCACACAGAGACTCATATCGGGGATTCCGATCTGAACTCCATTACAGGCGAATTGGTGTTGTACCTCTGGTGGTAATCCAGGATGAAGCTCCTTTGGTATTAAATCAAAAAAGTCCAGTTGTTGTACCTCTTCAACAATATCAACATACCCATGATCCCCCTTAAGAGCATTGTAGCAGACTTGATGGACTTCTGGTGGAATTGTAAGTCGGATCCTAGGTACCGCTGCATTAACAAAATTAATGACATCGACTCCAACACTTGGTAACAAAAGATTGTTCAGTCCAACCTGATCGGAGTTGATATCCTCAAAATGCAACTCAGTTGATTCTATCCAGCCGATCCTTGAGGTAATGACTGATCCAATCTTAACAGATCCGAGGCCAAACTCAGAATAACATCCGATCTCGAAGTGAAATTGCTGATGCCCGAACTCGAAGGTAATGTCTCGATCCCGTGATCGAAGTGGTTTAAATCCAGCAATTTTCGAAGCCGAACCCCACAACAATCTGAACCCATCCTTGCAATCAGATGTAGTCACGTCCTTCAATACCGAACTAAGTTCAACTGCAACTTCAACTTTAACAGCTCGAATTAAATCAGCCTTATGTCCATTATAACCCTCATCTTCCACCCTCGGTTCATCCAGCCTTTTGGGACAGGTCGTACCTTCCTTCCTCACTAACAGAGTAGATGCTACACAAACGCTAATACCTTCTTGATTGGAAATCTTCTGTAGCTCTAACCCTTTAGAATGTATTCTGCATGATGGCTTGTTCTGTATACTCAATCCTGGCATTTCTTTGTGCATCAGGTCGACAAACTTTGGCAGTGGTTTCGACACATCGGCTAGTGTGTCTGCAATCTTTTCTGTCCAGCGGCTACCACAAGAAAGTAAAGCATAAACTATTTCTTCATGCTCGACCTCAATTAGGAACCCCATTATAGACAATAGATTTGTATTGTGAACTGTCCGAACCGAGATACCTTCTTTCTGACAAGGTGCCAACACCATCTTCTTCCCTTTGATACTAAGGGAGTATATTTCCTTCCGACCGTCATGGATAGCACATCTGACATGTTGCCAAGGTCAGCCAAACAATATATGACACACTTCCATAGACATCACATTATGCCAAATAATAACATCATTTTTACTGACAATAAAATTTAATGCGAAGCAAATCTTATCTACTGTTACCTCATCGCTTTCATTTAGCCATAACAGCTTGTTCGACTTGGACTATCGATCCCTCATCAATTGCAGTTGTTGAGCAGCCCCTTCATGACCTCCATTTACCCCTGTCAACTTGTCAGACTTAGGATGCCGAGACTTGACCATAACTTTCGAGGCTGAACTTGACGTCTGAACTCCCAAAGTAATTTGAGACCGTCTGATCTTGATAACTTTTGAGATCGATCCTCGAAGTAGACCGAATCCCTCCTGACTAGATACAAAATGCACTTCGACCAACTCTATACAGCTGACCTCGGGTAGAGGGTGTACAACCTTATCTTGCAGGCTAGAATTGGATATTTGTTTAGTAAGATGACTAACAGTTTCTCGAACCTCTGCAGTAGCTTGCAAAGATTTTGGTGGTTCAACAGGTGGTGGGGACATCCAATCACCAACTGTTTGAACACCGATGCTTTCGGGTACAAATGATTCTTGTCTGGTGTGTCTATTAGGACTGTCATCTTCAAGTACCACCGTGTCAACTTTGTCTTCGTCTTCCCCAGAATGGTTCACAACCATGGGAGCGACTTCATCGGGTACCATATTCATATCATTAAAAATATTGGCACTCACCCGATCATCTCCTTCACCTCTAATGACCATCGTTTCATGACCATCGCCATAAAATACGTCTTCTTCTTTATAGAGGTCATACATTGGCTTTCCCTGTTCTTCCTTTTCTTCTCTGTTAGACACAGGTGCTCCGAACTCCTCATCAAACACAGGTGCTCCAAGTTCTTCCACTTCATAATCATCATACACAGGAACTCTGGACTTCAATTCGTCTTCAGCTGCCATGTCATAATCATCATACAAAGGTTCACCAGGCATCTCTACCTCGTTTACCGAGTCAATGAGATCTTCAGCTTGTGAAGTACTAGAGAACTCCGGTAACTCCACGATGGTGCCCAGATCATAGTGACGATCCTCAGGCCATTTCCAGAATGAATCCCTATTGTGATATAGGTTTTCAAAACTGAAATCGGTAACGTGATTTTCTTCCTCACGATCCAGTTCATCCCAATCAAGGTGTTTAACTTCCTCAGCCAGAAACTGTTCATTATAACTGAGATTCAGAATGTTTCGATCGAAGCACGAGACTTCCTCAACCGGAACCTGCCCACGACAACTAAGATCTTGCGCCGTTAGACGCTGAGTTAACTCTGCAACTTGTCTCTGCAAATCCCCAATCACCTCGATCCGAGAGTTACGATTACAGTGCGAGACTTCCTCAATCGGAACCTGTCTACGGCGGCCATAACCACGACTACCAGCCATTAAAATCGATAAGTACTAAACTCCAGTAGATGCTTGGGCTCTGATACCAACTGACGCCGGCGACGGGATAACGATTATCCTGCGAGCTAAGTTAATACAAATCTACAGGTAAAGGTACAAGAGATTCACCAAAAGAAATAAGAGGAGAAACTCTCAACTCTAATTCTCAGAAAAGTTTTATTAATATATTCAACAACTACTTTCTATACCCACAAGCCGGATATATATAGCTAGGAACAAACTTGGTCACCAAGGAAGGAAATAACTAAGAAAATTACTAAAAATAAAAGATAACAAAATCTGACAAAATCCCTACAATAATGCCACGTAGCTGGTCCCCAATTCTGTCACTATCTTTCCTTTAACCAACTCACGTGTACTTACCATGTGACGCCTAACAATTAATAGCTAGATTTATACCAAAAAATAATAAAGAAAATAAAATAAAAGGAAATAGCTAATGAAAATAAAACAGATAAAATAAGTAATAGAAAGAACGCCCGAAGAGAAGTGTAGTAGATGTTCAATCTGATGTCGGACTGCCGACCCAAGAAATATCAGACCTTGAGGTGCTGACCCCGAAGAGATGTCCGACCTTGAAGGTATTTCTCAATCCTTCAAGCCCGACCTCGATCCCAAACTTGGTGTTCAGAGCTCGACCCCAACTAAGGTCGTTCCCGAGGACATATACCTCTTAAAACTGAGGCCCGAACCCTTGGTTTAGACAGTCGAGCCCATCCGAGATCATCCGAAGATGAATCGATCTTGCTCCAAAGGTGTCTGAAGATAAACTGACGAATTCTCTTGCATCATTATCACAATTAACTATTGGTCTTAGTGTCGAAGAGGGAGGAGGTGGCGCGATCTGATCAAAAGTTGATTTCCATTTCAATCTGCCATGTAACAACTTAGGTTTCCTTTTTAGATTTGTCTGTTAAGGAAGCGCTTAAGATGGTAGCAGTCTTACTTATCATGACCCTCTACCTCGTGATAAGAATAATATTTGCCATTGTCCCTTTGTCTGGCAAAGACCTTGATTTTTGAAGGTCTTTTGAATAAGGGTTCATTTTTTAGTTTACTTACTATTTGAACTTTGGTTTTATTCAAGGGGGTGTAATCCTTGTCTGAAGAATTTTACTCATTTCGACCCTCTCTGCCCTTGGAATTATCGTCCTCTTGCCACCGATCACTCTGGGATTGTCTTATGTCATTATTTCTTTTATCGACTTCATGGCCTCTATGTCTCTTCTTTAATGATCATTATCATCGAATCTTGAAGAACCCCAAAGGTTGGCTAGGGCCTCTTCCAAATCTATGAATTTATAGACTATATTGTAGGCTTTTGATAGAGTTTGAAGAGCTTTGGAGATACTTTCTTCGATCAACTTACTGGAGTTATCAACATTCAAACCCGACCCATAGTCAAAAATTGGATTACCTAGGTTGAATCTATGGGTGGGATTTCGGACAATGTCTCCCTAAACCTCTTCATGTAATGCTGAAGAGTTTCGTTGGATCTCTGTTTGACTTGAAGTAGCGATGTTGTCATCCTCGCACTCCTCTTATTGCTGGCAAAACGTGTATGAAACTGCTCTTACAGCTCTTCCCATGAATCAATGGAGCGTGGAGAAAGAGAAATTATCCATTCTTTTACTGTATTCTTTAGAATGGATATAAAGATATGACACATTGTTGTTGCATCATGACCATGAAAGTGCATAGCTTGTTCATAGGAAAAAATATGATCATGGGGGTCATCTGTTCCATCGTACATTTCCAAAATAGGAATTTTGAGGGTTCTGTCAATCTTAGCTTCCTCGAGTTCCTTTGTGAATAGTGATACCTGTGGTTTATTTGACCCAGAACGTTTGTCCAAAGTCTTCTTCGGGGATGACTCTCCAGTGTGATTACCCTCCCGATGCTTCATGTTTAGATCATTTGTGTTATGTCGATAGGGAGATATTGACCGCTTCTTCAGGTCTTTAGAAGTCACTAATCGGGAGTTATCTATCTTATGGTCTGGATGACGGTCGTGACGACGATTGTGGAGTGGATCGTGACGATCCGAGCGGGAGGCTAAACCTGTCTTGCTTACTTGGCTGTTCTCAATTTTTGTCAAGTTTGCATAGTGTCTGTCAAGTTCTTCTTACTAGAGATCAAGCGCTTTCTTTCATTTGATTATCTCCTAGAGACGACGCTGCGTGTCGGTATCTGTTGTGTGATGTGTTTGTGAGTGCGCCACTCATCGGGAGTTATTCTGGCTCTTTGAGGGTGGTGAGGTCACCATGATAATTATTTTGGTTGAAAAATATCGTTTCTACTAAATACTAGAAGACTCTCATTCAAGCATCAATGTTAACACTCAAATTTGTCCGCACGTTCCACCACCAGCTTGGACGTGAACCTGCACAAAAAAGACCTACAAGAAAGTACTTGACGGCTTGGGCCGCCGGGAGATTCATCCGGTGTGAAAGTAAGTATAGGCTTTAAGATGTGTTAACAATGGAGACAAAAAATATTTATTAGGCTAAAGTATTGTGCTTTAAGAGATGATCATACATCTATTGTTAACCATTTATAGTGCTCATATTACTTAACAGGACTCCAATTTCTAATAGAAATCATATAGTAGAAACTCTGTTAAAGAATGTAACTGTCCTTCTAATTAGTGCTAGATAGGTAACTGACATACCAATTAGTATTAGATTTGAATAATAATTATAACCCAAGCCTATTAGATCTAGAGATCCTCTTGTGCGCGCATGCTAGGCCTAATATGCTGTAAGGTTGAGTCCAACATAGACAACCTATTTATCCTAATAAAATATGCAGCCAACAATTATAATTTGATACATTATTTTCTATTTATTTTTTTATAATCATGTTTTAATCATCACGTCTATGTCTGAAAAATCAAATCTCAAATCTCTTTGATCATCTCATGTCTCACATCTTGTTCCCTGTTATATATTTTCTTAGTAATATAGTTACTTATTTGCGTTAAACTTTTTAAATAAATAATTATTATCTGACACTAATATATGTATTGTGATAGTCCCTTCGTACTCAAAAAAATATTCTTAAATATAAAATATTTTATTTATAAAAAATGACTAAAAATATACAATTTAAATATAAAATAAATCTAAGAATTAGTTCACCTTCAAAATATACTAAAATCAGGTCCACCAAATTTTTAAAAGATAAAAATTTATAAATGTATTTGTATATAATCCATTATAGACAAAATTTATATTTATTTTATATTCTCTTATTTCCTCTATATTTTTAATTTAATTAGTGTAAAATTTGTACTTCTGATATTATTTTGAACACAAAAGGAGTACTAAATTACACGCAATGGATGATGGGAGACATCCACCAAATTGCGATAAGGTCTTCACGACTTGTTATGTATATATAACTGATGAAGGGCTTGGAATATTACTCCACATAACTGAAGTGGCTTATTTAATCAGTTAGAAAAAACCCACTTGCAATATTATTCTTTATTGAGTAACTAATCAGGCATGTAAGCACATACACACACATATATATAGAGAGAGGGTACAGTAGTGCTAAACTAATTTTCTCTTGATTGAAATGCACCTTACTTAATTGTTATTATCATTATTGTGTAGTCATAAAATAATGATGCGGTGGTGGATGACGATGGCCGTGGTGGCGGTGGTGGCCGTCTTTGTATCGCCGGTAAGGTCAGAACCCCAAACTAAGCTGCTAAACCAAGGGTGCAGTCCGGTGAACGCTACCAACGTATCGGAATTCTTTGAAAATCTGAACAAAACCTTGGCCGACATGAGAAGGGAGTTATCGGTAAATAAAACACACTTTGCGACGGGTCAGCAGGCGAGGAGCACCAATCCTGTGTACGCCATGGTTCAGTGTAGGAATTATCTGTCCAATGCAGACTGCCTCGCTTGCTTTGATGTTGCCCGTATTCAGATACGCCGCTCATGCTTACTTGCCAACGGTGCTCGTGTCATTTTTGAAGGCTGCTTCTTGAGGTAACTAAATTAAACTTACTTTCTTAATTTTACCCATCAATCGATATATATCTGACTCATATATACTATATATATGCAACCTAAATATTTTTGGCTAAAACAGACAAATCCAAACTTGTCTTATTAACATCACGAGGAATATTTGGAGCTCTTCTTGAAAATCATTTTGTCAGATTTTCATTCTTTCTTTGGAGACGATTATTATAGTAAAATTATTATATTATTATTTTTTATTAAAATTTAATAAATATTTACGTATTGTTGATAATTTTTATTAAGGTTAAATACACTTCCTTACACTAAATTTCATCAAATTCATAATTTAGCCCCTAAAATAATTGTACTTATAAATAGTGTAATAAAGTACTGACAATGTCACATTCAAAATAATTTTTGGTCGAAAATTGACCGGAATACTCCATTTGCATATAATAACACACCCAAAGTAATAATTGAATTTTGCTTGATATTTAAAAATATATTCATATGGTTTTCCTCACGACTGAACGACTAAGATAGAGAAATATATTAAATTCAGGGATGATAATGCCACATTTTATTACATATGCTCCTCATTGGTGAAACAGTGAGGCTTCTAAAAAAAACAAAGACGGGACACACTGCCTTCATCAATGAACATTGTCAACAACAATTGGATGTTATCTTCATTGTCTAATATTTTCTATCAACAAAAATTAAAGCCCTTTTTAACCGCTGACATGGTTGTCTTCTTATTCTTCCACCTAATTAATACGGTTTGTTTTTCTGGTATAGTATTTTTTTCACTCGAAGGAAAAAGGAATGTTACATAACTTGCTTAAAATTTCTTGCATACAAAAGGTAAAAAGGGAGTGAAAAAAAAATTTACAAGAGGTAAAAAGGGTTGTAATAGTGAATAACTAAAAGGTTTCTTACTACTAATTCTCCTGTTGATTAAGGTACGAGAGCAATGGCTTCTATAATCTGGCTACTCTTCTAGGCAATACTGGGATATGTAGCAATCAGACCGTAAGAAATCGAACTGTAACCGACGCAACATCTTTCAGTGCTGTGGTGGAAGGGCTGTTAACCGATCTTGAAGTAGCCACTCCCAAGATAAAGGGTTTTTATGCAGCGTCAACAAGGCCAGTGCGTGATGGTAATGTAACAGTTTATGCCGTGGCACAATGTGCCGAAACAGTAAACGAGGACGAGTGCCGGAATTGCTTGACTGTGGCATATGGCAACATACAAAGTTGTCCTCCTCGTGTAGAGGGAACTGCTATTGATGCTGGTTGTTTTATGAGATACTCCAACGCCGCTTTTTTTGCGAGTAACCAGACAACTAATATTAAACGCTACCTACAAAAAGGTGAAACATGTTTCCTCTTGCCCTCAATTTTTTTCCCTTCCATATCTCAATGTAATAAACATTTTGATTTATAGCGTTTGATATATATTACTAGAGCAAAAAATGATGTTACAATAATGTCAAGTGTTATTTAAACAATTATAAAATAGTCTCGCTAAATGTATATTTGCTCTTACAGCGTCATTTTTGCTCTAATGCCATTTGTTATTCATCTGTGACACAATCCGCTTTTAGCTTGTGGGTTCTTGGCTGGAATTAATTTCTCTACTTTTCATGTTGGATAGACTAATTATAAACAACATGATCTACAATTTTAGTAGCACTATTGTTTCTTTTGTTCCAAATAGAACTATTGCTAGAATCCTTGAAGCTTGAAAACTTTTATTGGCTATCATCTAATAATTTTTGCATTATGAAAGACTCTACGTAGTTAGTGATTTAATTTGTACTTCATATGTAGGAGGTTCAAGCAAGACGAAAGCCATCATTGGGGGTGTTGCTGGGGGTGTAGGCCTTCTTTTGCTCTTACTTGCTTTGTTTTTATGGTATCAATTATCAAGAAAGCCAAAGTCAGCTCGAAGAGGTAAGTAAGGTTCACTTATGTGCGTCAATGTTCACAAATTTTGGGTGATTTAAAATTTTAAGCTAAAGTCAAAGATAGTACTAGCAGCAAATTTACAACAACAAAAAGAAAAGGGTGATTTCCATTTATAAAACTATATTAGTTTATCCTGATGAATTTAACTTGGGAACCTATCATAATTGTTATTTGGCTTAAAGCTTTGTATGGATGCTAGTATAACTTAATGAATATGTGTAACTGTTTGCCTCTTTACCAGGTAATATACTAGGGTCAACTGAGTTGCAGGGGCCAGTGACTTACAATTACAAAGAACTGAAATCAGCAACAAAAAATTTTAGTGAAGAATACAAACTAGGAGAAGGAGGTTCAGGAGATGTATATAAGGTAATCACCTCAATTTTTGTTGCATTTCTCTTTGTTAATTTTATCGTGTTCTTCCTAAAGCTGCAATCCATTTTGTTACACATTGCAATGCCAGTACTGAAGTTCACTTTACTGTGGGTGATGTCTTTTTTGGTTATGTAATTGAACAGGGCATTGTAAAGAATGGAAATATAGTTGCAGTGAAGAGACTAGCTCTAGCTACAAGCAAAGCAAAGGCAGAATTTGAGAGTGAAGTTAGGCTTATAAGTAATGTTCATCACCGAAATCTCATTCGTCTCCTAGGATGCAGTAGCAAAGGACCAGAACTACTTCTTGTCTACGAATACATGGCAAACGGAAGCCTTGATAGATTCTTATACGGTGAGTTCCCTCCAGTCCTTTAGTTCATAATATGTTGATCGAACTGAACAGTTGTAGCTTCTTATTCAACTTTATCTGAGTTGTTTGAAACATTCAAAAATGTATTTCCATTTCAAGCACTAAACTGTATGTAATGCAAAGTAAATTTTATTACTGACAGGTGGAAAGCGGGGAACTCTCAACTGGAAACAACGATTTGATATAATCTTTGGCACAGCTAGAGGTCTTGCTTATCTACACGAACAATTTCATGTGCGCATCATACATCGAGACATAAAGCCCGGAAATATTCTACTCGATGATGAACTTCAACCCAAAATTGCAGATTTTGGGTTGGTAAGGCTTCTACCTGAGGATCAAAGTCATCTTAACACTAAATTTGCTGGGACCTTGTAAGTCAAATAAACAATCACTTGAATTAGTATTGCTTAATGATTTTTTTTTTTTTAGATAGAACGAATAGATCGAATTCATTTCTAAATATGAATCTTATTCAAACAACAGGGGTTACACAGCACCAGAGTATGCAATCCAAGGACAATTATCTGAAAAAGTTGATACCTACAGTTTTGGGGTTGTGGTTCTTGAAATTATAAGTGGCCGGCGGTGCAATGACACGAACATCGAGTCTGACACTGAATTCCTCCTCGAACATGTAACTTCTTATAATAATCAATAAACTTTTTTTTTCTTTTAGAATTTGGAAGGTGAACGATTGATGATAACAACATATCTAATATTTTTGAAATTCAGCTCATGTATGATTATTTTCTAAGCTTGCTATTGTATCATGGTATAATAGGCATGGAAGTTGCACGAGAATGACATGCATTTGAAGTTGGTTGATGAGACGTTAGACCCCGATGAATACAAATCAGAAGATGCTAAGAAGATCATTGAGATTGCTTTAATGTGCACCCAATCACCAGCTTCTTTGAGGCCAACAATGTCTGAAGTTGTTGTTTTGCTTATAAGTGATCGGTCACGAGAACAAAGACCGCTAAATAGGCCTACCTTTGTCCATTCAGATAACAGGATTCGCGATGACTCATCTACTCCATCAATATCCAATGCCACTGCTAGTCTTACGGAGTTCGTTGGTCGTTAGCTGCAAATTCTGGCCTTAATTTGGCGTCATGAATGTCTAAGTCATTTGATCGAACACAATATAAAAATTAATATTGAGGTGCTTAAGTCAGCAAAGTGTATCTGGAAATATGTTTGGGATACTATTTTAAGTACGTGTGTAAAATATGAGGCGTGTTGAATCGTTTTTTTTTCTTTTTTTCTTTTTTCCCCAATATGAATTGTACTCCTTAAAAATGTATTATATGAATTATTATGTTTTTCTGATACCAAACTTTGTTACTTGGTTAAATTATGTATGTGAATTTGGAGTTGCAACGTTAGAATTGCGTAACATGCACTTTCTTACATGGGCTAATCTGAGCTTCAATATTGCGTTGTATTATACGTACTTGTGCTAAACCAAAGTATGCTGGCTTGTGCATTGAAAGTATTTGATGTAGATCTTAATTTGCCACGCAAGCATATTTGTGAATTGATCAAGAAGGACAATAAATTTTGAATTGAGAATGGGCTCATATGTTCGTGGAGGGCCAACCAACAAGTTACTGGTGAATTGCCTGATCTATAACCATATATAATACTAGTTATTATTTAATAAGAAGAACGCTCAGTTATATATATTGGTTTAGTTAACTGTGTCTTTAGTAATTGGTCTTGAATTAACTAACAATATTAGCGTGCGTGTGTTTTTATGTGCGCGTATGTATGTATACATATATATATGAGTAAAAAATATTTTAGATTAATTTAATATATATTATTTTATGTCACTTTTAATATAACAAAGGTAGTTCAATAATCTTACATGTTGCTAACAACTCAGTGCCTAGTGCATATCAGTATACAGCCCAAGATGGTCAACCTCCATACCATTATCAGTGCCAACACCAAGCAAGGCAACTACAGCACAAGTTAGCACAAGGCATCACAGCCAGCACATGTGCAGCAGATACAACGGGAGTTGTAGGGGACCACTTCATACTGTAGGACCATTATCGGTAATGCACACGTGGCCTTACATCAGATATTTAGTTACAGCTATAGTTGGTTTGTAAACTAGAGTTAGGTTAGTTAATCATGATTACAGCTCTTGTATAAATGGATGCATAGTCACTGTATTGATAGTTAGTTAAGCATGTAGCTTATTTTGGATGCTGTGTTCATCGATGAAATACACTCCTCCTTCATCTGTTTTCATCTTATATCAAAACTTAATAGGTAACTTCTATTATTATAAAATTATTGATGTATAAATTTAAATTAAACAAAATTTTATATAATATCATATTTTTACATGTTTATTAAATATGTACAGTCTAATTATTAAGTTGGTGATTAAATAATATTATATTAAAAGTGACTTAAAATAACTTATTTTTGGTCAATCTTAGATTTTTTTAATATATATATATATATAAGCGAGACCAATTCAAAATTAATGTCATTACTGATTGTGCTTAGTTGGAAAACAAGAAAGAAAGAAAGTCATTCAAATAATACTAGTCCAGATCGAAAGAATTTTATTCCAATGGGTGATATTAATATTGTTGATTTTTTATTAGAATTTTGAAGGTGACCCCAAAAGTTTGGTTGTTTCTGCAACAATGTGTTGACCAAGTCCCAAACACGTCAGACTTACCAATTCTAGAACCTTTTGGCCAACTGCTTCTCTTGATCAGTTTTGCCCGATGCTGGGCCTGTTTGTTTGTAAAATAAATAAAACATCTCGAGGGATAATTAATTAATGCTACATACCTTCTACTTTTCAAAACATGAAAACTTAAAAGACTAATTGTCTATCTAACTTGTAAATTTTGTTGGCTTGTAGCACGTATCCGAAAATAAAATTTTATTATTATTATTTTACATAATTTTAAGTTAAATATCTATTTATCTTAAATAATTTATTTTTTATAATAATTTGTCTATAATATCCTTAATATTAATTGTCATATTTTTATTCTCTATACATATTTATAGAGTATCACTAGTCATGTACAAAAAATTATATAATTAAATAAAAATTTAAATATAAACTTTTATCCTAAGAAAGAGTGAGTATTAATTACTCGAGAAATTAATCCACAAATTTAATTAGTATGGTTGGCTACTAAATACGAATTATCCATTTGTTCCAAAATTTAAAATATATTTATTAAATGACGATTTTTAAGAATAATTTTATATTTTTATATATAACTTTAGTATTAATTATGAATTCAATCGTGATAATTTGATATTAAAATGATATTAAAAAATAATATAAATTATAAATATTATTTTATTTTATAATTTTAAAATAAAAAATATAACTCTAATTTTGAAAGGAGTTAAAAAAAAAATATAACTTTCATTCTAGAACAGACGAAATATATGTTTTGATCTTTCGAGAGTGGCCAACCCGACAGTCTCTCAACTAAAACTTTATGTTCTCTTCCGTATGGTGAGGATCATAAATTTAGTAAATTCAATGTATGACAAACTCGGGTCCGCCATAAATTAAAGACTAACAAACTTGCGTTCTCCATATAGATTAACCTAATTGGAGGACCAGATATATATAGATTACTGATCCATAAAATCATATATATGGGCCGCCACTGTACATATTTGCATAAATACCTTCGTGTCCACCAAACAGAACTTAAAAGTCTTCACTTTCAAATAACGAGTAGGAGGATACCAATAACAAGGTGGTGGAGGTGGATGATGGTGGAGGTGGATGATGGTGGTTTCTCCCATTGCCTTTTTAGTGGTAGGAGTGATCATGATAATAGAAGCCGTTATATCGGACCCACAAACAAATCGACTAAACCAAGAGTGCAGTTTTGTCAACTCCACAGACCTGACGAATTACTACAGTGATTTTAACCAGACCTTTGATGAGCTCAGAAACCGGCTATCAGAGAATAACAAACACTTTGTCACCGCCAATCAAGCAAATATCTATGCCGTTGCTCAGTGCCGGAACTATCTCTCCAATGCAGACTGTCTTGCTTGCTATGATACTGCCTTCTTTTGGATGACAAGCATGTGCCCGCTGCCTCGCGACGGTGCTCGTGTCATATACGAAGGATGCTTCCTCAGGTAACTCAAACTCGCCTCATTACAATTAAAGTAAAAAAGGGACTATTTGTTCTAAAATTTGTTGGAACTCTGAGATACCAAGTGTTTGTTATATATATATATATATATATGGGGAATGATCCATAGCAAGCGTTTGCTATGGACACTATTCTAGCAAATGCATCTTGAACCGTTAAAATAATAATTTTAATGGATGAGATAAATGTCACCCGCTATCTAAGATAACGGGTAGAAAAAAAAAAATCAATCAACCCGTTATCTTAGATGACGGGTGGAGTGAAATTATTTTTTTCAAAAAGATCTTTCACCCGCTAACTTAGATGCGGGGTGAAGTGAAAAATTCTTTTTTTTTTTTTTTGTTTAACTAAGTTTTAAAAAAAAAAAAAAAAAAAAAAAATCCTCCACCCGTCAACTAATATGACGGGTGGAAAAAGAATTTGATTTTTGATTTTTTTTTTTGTTAAACTTAGTTTTAAAAAATTTAAAAAAAAAAAAAAACTCTACCGTCAACAAAGATGACAGGTGGAAAAAAATTTATTTTTTGATTATTTTTTTAAACTTAGTTTTAAAAATTAAAAAAAAACAAAAAAAAAAAAACAAACAAACTCCACCCGTCAACTAAGATGACGGGTGGAAAAAAAATTTTGATTTTTGATTTTTGATTTTTTTTTGTTAAACTTAGTTTTAAAAATAAAAAATAAATAAAAAAACTCCGCCCGTCAACTAAGATGACGGGTGGAAAAAAAAATTTGATTTTTGAATTTTTTTTTTTTGTTAAACTTAGTTTTAAAAATTTTAAAAAAAAAAAATTCTCAATCAACCGGCTATTTTAGATGACAGGTGGAGTGAAATTATTTTTTTTTCAAAAAAATTCTCCACCCGCTAACTTAGATGCCGAGTGGAGTGAAAAATTCTTTTTTTTTTTTGTTTAAACTAAGTTTTTAAATAAAAAAAAAAAAAATTCTCCACCCGTCAACTAAGATGACGGGTGGAAAAAAATTTTGATTTTTGAAATTTTTTTTTTTGGTTAAACTTAGTTTTAAAAAAAAAAAAAAAAACACAAAACAAACTCCACCCGTCAACTAAGATGACGGGTGGAAAAAAAATTTAATTTTTGATTTTTTTTTTAAAATTAGTTTTTAAAATTAAAAAAAAAAAACAAAAAAACAAACTCCACCCGTCAACTAAGATGACGGGTGGAAATTTTTTTTGATTTTTCATTTTTTTTTGTTAAACTTAATTTTAAAAATTAAAAAAGAAAAACAAACTCCACCCATCAACTAAGATGACGGGTGGAAAAAAAATTTGATTTTTGATTTTTTTTTTTGTTAAAATTAGTTTTAAAAATTAAAAAAAAAAAAAAAAAAAACTCCACCCGTCAACTAAGATGACGGTTGGAAAAAAAATTTGATTTTTGATTTTTTATTTTTTTTTATTAAACTTAGTTTTAAAAATTAAAAAGAAAACAAAACAAACTCCACCCGTCAACTAAGATGACGGGTGGAAAAAAATTTTGATTTTGATTTTTTTTTTGTTTTTTCTTAAACTTAGTTTTAAAAATTAAAAAAAAAAAACAAACAAACAAACTCCACCCGTCAACTAAGATGACGGGTGGAAAAAAATTTTGATTTTTTTTATTTTTATTAAACTCAGTTTAAAAAAAAAAAAAAACAAACAAACTCCACCCTTCAACAAAGATGACGGGTGGAAAAAAAATTTGAAATTTTTTTTTTTGTTAAACTTAGTATTAAAAAAAAAAAAACAAACAAACAAACTACACCCGTCAACTAAGATGACGGGTGAATTTTTTTTTTGATTTTGATTTTTTTTTTGTTAAACTTATTTTTAAAAAAAAATAAAAAAATTCAACCCGTCAACTAAGATGACGGGTGGAAAAAAATTTGATTTTTTTTTTAACTTAGTTTCAAAAATCAAAAAAAAAATTTCACCCGTCATCTTAGTTGACGGGTGAAAGATTTTTTTTTTTTTTTTTTAAACTTAGTTTAACCAAAAAAAAATTCACTCCACCCGGCATCTAAGTTAGCGGGTGGAGGATTTTTTTGAAAAAAAAAATTTTACTCCACCCGTCATCTAAGTTAGCGGGTGACATTCATTTCATGCATTAAAATTATTATTTTAACGGTTCAAGATGCGTTTGCTGGATTAGTGTCTATAACAAACGCTTGCTATGGATCATTCCCCTATATATGTATGTATGTATGTATGTATGTATGTATGTATCAGTGGCTCCATAGAGTTTTCTTACTTGCAGTTGTTCTTTTGTTTAAGTGATATGGTGGAGGAGTTCAATTTGAACTTGGAATAGGCTTTTCGGTGGTTACATTTTTAGAGTAGCATAACTTTTAATTCATAAAAAGTTACGGGTCCATAATTATATATTAAATCAAAGTTAAAAACAAGTTTTATAAGTACTCTCATCGTCTTTGACCATGATATATATCGTTTAAACATATATCGTTTAAAATCCGAAAAACTTGTTTAAATTAATTTTCTTATCAGTCAAATTTTGATCAAACTTGAATAATTAAATTTTTTAATTCTCGTTATTTTAATTATTCTTATCCTAATTGATGTTAGGAAATAGTTTAATACTATAAATATATTTATTATGGCTTACATTTTAATTAATTTAGATTATTATATCTTTTGTTCTTTTTCTAAGTTCATTATTTTTTTTGTAGATATAAAAGTTTTATTCCATTTATGTTGATACGTTAATATTCAAATTACATTTGTGCTAGAGCTTTACGAGCTAAACTATATTCCGTTTCGTCGTTAAGGTACGGGAGTCCCAACTACAATAATGTGCCTACTCTTTCGAGCAATGCTGGGGAATGTAGCCAGCGCACAGCTATATCAAAGGCAACTGGTGCTTTTATTGCAGTGGTGGAAGGGATTTTAACGGATCTTAAAGCTGCCACACCCAAGATAAATGGTTTCTTTGCAGCGACAACAAGGGAAGTGGTTGGTGGTGATGCAACAGTGTATGCTATCGCACAGTGTGTTGAAACATTAAGCCCGAGTGGTTGCCAAACTTGCTTGACAGTGGCATATAACAACATTCGAAGTTGTCCTCCTCAACCAGGGGGTAGTTCTATCGATGTTAGTTGTTTTATGAGATACTCGGACACCTCTTTCTTCGCTGATAACCAGATAACTAATATCAAACCCTACCTTGAAGGAGGTCAGACCTCTACCCTACTCTCCTGCATGTACATAGTTAAATATGCATGTGCTTTCATTTTCCTTCCCTTTTTCTATGTTTTAAATAGGAAAGACCATGCATGTAATCAGTGATTTTGTACTTCACAGGAGGTTCAATAATGAAGATAGGCATCATTGGGGGTGTAGTTGGAAGTTCATGCCTTCTTTTACTCATACTTGCCTTGCTTTTATGCTATCATTTATTAAGAAAGCCAAAGATAGCTGAAACAGGTAATAAAGGTTCACTGACATGAATTTCTTATGCACAAAAATAGAATTTATAATAAAATAAACTTCTAAGTCATTCTTGAGATAAAAAATTTAAGACCTCTAGCATTAATTACTCATCAAAATTTGTTGGTATCCTTCCTTTTAATATTTTGTATAGACACTACTATGTAATTATTTTCCTTTGTAACAGGTAACATATTAGGGATAAGCAAGTTGCAGGGGCCAATGATTTACAATTACAAAACTTTGAAATCAGTGACAAAAAACTTTAGCGACGAATACAAAGTAGGAGGAGGAGGCTTCGGAGATGTATACAAGGTAATTAATCTCCTGCATTTTACTTCTCATTAGGAGTCGATATATATATAATTTGTCCATCATTACCAAAACAGTCTTCAGTTCCATAACGGTGCTTCACTTTATTGTTGTTTGTATGTTTTTTTTTTTATGTGAATGAATAGGGCATTATAATGAATGGGGATATAGTTGCAGTAAAGAAACTTGCTATAACTACAAGCAGAGCGAAGGCTGACTTTGAGAGTGAAGTTAGGCTTATAAGTAACGTTCATCACCGAAATATTATTCGTCTCCTAGGACGCAGTGGCAAAGGACCAGAGCTACTTCTTGTCTACGAATACATGGCAAAGGGGAGCCTCGATAGATTCTTATACGGTAGGCCTTGACTTTCTAGTCTTAAAGTTCATAATATGTTAAGTACTTGCACAATTTTATTTGATTTTCTTTTAAATTTGTGAAACAGCACGTAATTGTATTTTTTTCTCTACTTTGTTTTTTTTTATTTTGTTTCTGGGGTAGGTAAGTTTCATATTTTACCTTGGTTCTTACTTTATTTTATATAAAGATTTTGGTGTAATAATTCTTGTAAACATGAGATAGAGAGGGGACAGGGGAGCAGGTAAAAAGGCATAGTTTGAAAAATGGAAGTGCAAATTAAATGAATTTTAACATCAAGTATATACTAAACTCGAATGTAATGCAAAGTAAAATTTGTTATTGGCAGGTGAAAAACATGGAACTCTTAGCTGGAAACAACGGGTTAATATAATATTTGGTACAGCTATGGGTCTTGCTTATCTACATGACCAATTCCATTTGCGTATCATACATCGAGATATAAAATCCAGCAATATTCTACTCGGTGATGATTTTCAGCCCAAAATTGCAGATTTTGGGTTGGCGAGGATTCTATCTGAAGATCAAAGTCATCTTAGCACTAGATTTGCTGGGACTTTGTAAGTCAAATTAACAACTACTTCATGGCTTTTTATTTATTTGTTTCAAAATCAGACACAGTGCTAGTTCAGCCGACAGACAAAAAATGTTGTAATTCCTTATATAATAAAGACTAATCTAATACCACAGGGGTTACACAGCACCGGAGTATGCAATCCATGGACACTTGTCTGAAAAAGTCGATACCTATAGTTTTGGGGTTGTGGTCCTTGAAATTATAAGTGGCCGAAGGTGCAATGACACGAACATTGTCACTGAATCCCTCCTTGAATATGTAAGTTCTTCTAATATACAATAAGCTTTTGCTTCTTTTGGATGTTGGAAGGTATCCATTTGATAATCAAAGCTTAACCATTTTTTTAATAAACTGAACTATTATATATACGAGTATTCGCTAAGTTTTCTCTAGTATCATTAAATAACAGGCATGGAAGCTGTACGAGAATGACATGCATTTTAAGTTGGTTGATGAGACTTTAGATCCAAATGAATATAAAGTTGAAAATGCCAAGAAGATCATAGAGATTGCTTTGAGGTGCACTCAATCACCAATTTCTTTGAGGCCAACAATGTCTGAAGTAGTTGTTTTGCTTAATGATCAAACAAAGGAGGAAAGACTATTGAGCGAGTCAACTCTGGTCCAGTCGATTTAGCGATGATATGGCCACATCTACCCTATGAACAACGCCAAATGCAATTGTTACTTTTACTACGTTCACAAGCCATTATCAAGTTTTATCCCAAAATTATATATATGGGATTGCCTTCATGAATATATTTTATCCATTATGACCATCTGTTTGGGATATCATTTTAATTACTGGTGTAAAATCTGAAGCTAAAAAAATTCATCCTTCATATTATGCCCTCGCAAAGGAAATATTTTGTGATTCTACGTATTATTCTTAAAAGTGATGTTAACGTTTGGACTAATTGTCATTTTTCAGAATAGAATTTACTGAAATATAGATGTTTTAAATGTCTCAATCAAATTCTTTCTTTCACATACCATAATTGTGTTCGTTATATTGAATCCTTTTCATATATCCCTAAGAAACACCATCACTCAAGTGTAATATTATTTTGTGAGATAATATTAATTATATGTATATAAAATTAGGTTAATTGATTAGTCTAATTAAATATAATATATAAACTTTAATTTAGTCTAATTTGAACTGACTAATGTGAGTTATTTAATTAAACTTTTGGACTTGTGACGAGTAGGCCACTACGTTTTTAATCAAGAATAATATAAATAAGGAATTTGGTCAACTCTCTTGATATTACATGTTCAAGAATGTCATAATATTGAGAGTTCCTCATCAAGTCAACATCTATGGCATTAAAGGAGTAGAACCTTGTTCAAAATCAATTCCACTGCATTCATCATGAATTCCAAATAAAGTACACAAAACGTTATTATTTTTCAATATATTTTAGGTGTCTTTCTCCTATTTAGGTTTAAGTAAAAAATTAATTATTATAGATTAACAATACAAGAAAAAGTGTCAATTCCAACATAATATTCCGTAGGAAATAGCCTTATTCCGTCGAAATAAGATTATTTTCGACAGAATCGTCCGTCGAAATTTTGGTCGATTATAACCCGGTCGAAAATAAATCCATCTAAAAGTCTGTCGAAAATTTATTTCCTTGGCAAAATTATTGCCGACGGAAATTCCGTCATGGATAAGGTAATTCCAACGGACTTTGTTTCGCCTAATTTATAACTAGCAATTAACACGCAAATATACGCGATCGACTAGCAATATAATGGCAAAAAAGATTATCGTTCCCACAGAGAATTATTAATAATTAAAACCAATTACAAACACTTAATCAAATTAATTTTATTTAAACAATTAAATTAAACTATAAAATAAAAACTAACTAAAATACTAATTCAACTAATCTAATAGCAAGGCTTAAATCAGATAAAAAAACTCTTAAGATTACAATATCCCCCAATACTTCATCTAAATTTCCTAACATTCCTTTTAATTATATGGTCACAATGTATTGTTAACCGAGAATTCATTAGCATTTATAAGTCACTTTCGATGGTCATATAAACATATCCCTTCTAAATCCACAACCATGGGAATAGAATTGAAAGGACCATACTAACTAAATAAATCACTATATTTCTATGAGATTTAAATTAAACAAGGATTCTTTAAGCTCATATTTTCTAATTAGTTACGCATGACATATAGGTATATGTTTATCCTATATACGAATTATGAATTCCATCCTAAGAACAATAATATAAACACATGCCATTATATTTAGGTCTGTAAGCCCATGAATAAAAATTATGATTCACATTGAATGAACTAAAATGAAATAACGAGCAACAAATCAACAAACAATGAACGAACGAATGAACAAAAGACCGAAAAAGACGAAAAACTTAAAGATGTCCCCTAGGGTTTGGCCCACTAGGGGTTGATCACTTAGATCTTGTTTAATGTTTTATTTCCCGAACTTTGTTCCGAACGAGTTTCAAGCGGTGCAATAAATGAATAATGAACCCGAAACTAAGTAAACTTATGAAGACTTAAAAGTGATATTTCTTAACTTCTATATGATAAGATGAACTTTTCATGTAAACAAGAATCAAGAGAAACGAACAAAAAATTAATCAAGAAAATACTAAACGAACGAAACGCGACGGAAGAGGAGCGGGCCCCCTAGGGTTTGACCTCGCCAGCTCCATGATGCGTTTCTTCGAGTTTTTTTGATGGTAAAATTATTTTGTGTGATTTTATGAACTCAATATTATTTAACCTTAAAATTACATTTAAGAGGTGCTATCATGAGTCTCGACGCAGAAGGCTTATAAGAACAACTTATATTGGGAATTGATTGAATGATTGAATTGGTGGCTAGAAGAATTGGATGATTTGGGCATTACCCGGATAATCAGGAGTATTTTCGTAATTTTTCTGTCATTAAGGATATTTTTGAAATTTTTTCTTTTGATATGTGTCAGACACATGACCTGCACCTTATAAATACCCTTTCACTAGACAAGTGAATGGACATTTAGAACTTGGGATATTCTTGTCCACCTTGTAAAGCCTCTCTCTCTCTCGAAACATAGAAGAAATTAAAAGGATTTGCAAAACTTGTGAAGAACTATGAATCGAGGGAATTAAGTGTTGGCGTCGCCTATCTTGAATTCTCTCGAAACACATGTCATAGCTTTCGGAGACCAACTATTGCGTCGTGATTCCGAGAGTTCTGTCATTTGTTACCCTAGTAGTTTATCACCGATTCTTCTCCCCTTTCTTATCTTTCATCCGATTTTATACTCTTTGCGAATTTCTCACCTCCACCATTACCACAAACTCTAACTATAGCAAGGTACGAGATTTTCTTGCCTACAAGATATAAATCAATAATCCATCCGTCGAGTTCATATTAATTATCACGCTAATTACTTGGCCATTAGTAATTAAACATTAAAGTACAAAATATAATAAACCAATTCATATGGCACCAATCAAAAATAAAGAAGTTCAATTTAAACTACACTTTGGGTTCAATTGCAATCTTAATTAAAAATTAGCTCATATTTAAAAAAGAAATCAACATCTTAAAATAATTCATCACGTTCAAATTATAAAAATTGAAAGAAAAAGTTAGAGACAAAAATCTGATTATGCGCATTCTCCACTTTAGCCTTCAATCCTTGCAATCCTTTGCTTAAATTCTTCCTCCAGATATGAAATTATTCCTTGTTTCAATATATATTATACTCCTAATTATTACTAATTACTCTAACTACCCTATCTTGTTATGTATTTATAGTTCTCAAGTCCAATCCCTAGCACATGTGGAAACACAATCCAATTGGGAGTCAAAAAGCATTAAAATTCGCGTCCAGCTAAAATCCCACTCTAGGTTTGCTGCCGACCCGGCACTGCAGTGCCAGAAAATGAACTAGGATCAGCACTACAACGCTCATTCATTAGAGTGCCCAAAAACCCTTAGACGTTGTGGCGCCATTTTTGCTTTTTAGTTGGGAGCTTCGACGCCCTTTGCTGAAATTCATTATGTCCCATTTGGTTTTCACATGCACTTTTATTAGCCAAGATTTGTCATTTTACTTTCATAATTTGCTTCCAACACCCCACATTCAATGTCCTATAAAATAAAATTAAAACACATAAAAACCAAATAAAACACTCAAAGATTCACAAATTATCAACCTAAAAGATAATCAATTAATAGGTATAAAACTCACTCATCAAATACCCCCAAATTTAAACATTTGCTTGCCCTCAAGCAAAACAACAAACTAAACTATAAAACTAAGACACAAACAAGCTACTAATTTACTCGAGCCACTCAAATAATCTGTGTAAAACCCAACTTTTAGTGAATAAAATTTAATTTTCTTTATATATTATTCTGAAACAGTAAGGTATTATATTGATAATAGTCAAAAGCTAAGGATGTTATTTGAAAATTATATTATGTCGGATATTATTTGAATTGTCGAGAAATATTCATTCTATCGGGGAATATTCGATTCGTACGACGACGTGGAAATAACCAATCATTGGTGGACCCCACAACGAAATATGGTCGGATATAAAAAATGACAGAAGTAACCTTTTTAAATAGAAAATGGTCAGCGGTACTATCACTTTTAAAATGTTAAAATAACTAAAGAAAAAAGAATAGTAGCATACAGTATTCTACAGCAGTATACGGTATTACACAATATTCATCAATAATTGTTGTTACACGGTATTTTGTATTATTGAATCAATAATTGCTATTGCACTATATTTTAAATTATTGAACCAATAATTATTACAGTAACTTATGCATTGTATTAAATTAATAATTATCATAATAATGTGTTCTTACATTATATTTGAATTATTGTTATTGTAGTATTATCTTAATTATTGTATTGATATATAGTAGGTATTTTAATTATTATATATATATATATATATATATATATATATATATATATATATATATATATATATATATATATATATCTCGATGGGGAACATGTGGCGTATGGTGAGGGCCAATGGAAGAAAGATTGCGTATGAATGAAAGAAAAAAAAGGGAGAAAGAAAAAGAAAAGAGAGAGAGGAGCTTGTGGGAAGAAGAAAAAAAATAAATTAGGCAGAAAATTTTGTTTTATATGAAATGAAATTTTAGAATTTGCATACTAAGATTTCTTTCAAAACTAGCATGTCTCACCTACCGTACCAAAACACTAAATTATTATATTTCAACATTATGAGTATTTCTTTTTAGAATAGTAAGATTACTCTGAGTGTTTGTAAAGCCAAAACGAGTGCAAGAATTTTTCAAGTTAATCCACTACATTTAAAGCAATCTCTTTTCACGTGATAAGGTAAGGGATATCATTTTCTTTCATACTCTTAAACTTACTGTGGTAAATATTATTCGGTAAAATTCTTGAAATAATTATAAGTTCCTTAATAGTTTGCGCTTCATTTAATATTATTTCACGTGAACTTTCCTATTTACCTGATCTTTTTTTATTGAACTTTAATCGTTATTTTTGAACTATGGATCTTGAATATCATTCTCGAATTTGACTCCATATCATGTTGATAATTTGGACATTATTTGAATATGCACAAAATAAATTTTGTAAATCTCTAATGTCTATTGTTTATCTTATATTTCTCTTTATTCTGTTTAAAATTTATATCACTATTATTTGTACTAATCATCAAGAATCAAGTTGTTATGAATATATGTGGCCTAATGCACAGATGATAGGATACATGCGATATAATGGTGATGTGTCTTTTAGGGCACGAATGTTTTCTTTGGCCTAAGGAAAAGACGAACTATTGTTTGGCATTATCATGACCAGTAGTGTTTCAGATAATAAAGGTTGATGATGATTTTTTTTGGAAAAAAAAACTAGTAGACATCATAATCTACACGATTCTCCTAATAATTGTTATTCTGCTATAGTTGTTGATCTAAACTTTATTCAAGAACTTAACTGCAGTTGTTAATTTAAAACTTGTTTATTTATTTCTATTAAGAATTCATTACTGTTGAAGACTATTGATAATTTATTCATCATTATCTTAGTCATGATATTCTTTACTAGGCTATTTGAACTCGCCCTTTCTTTTTATTCCATTGATCTTCAACAGGAGATAAGAGATTAACTGGGTCTAGCCGGTGGATGGAGTGAAGGTCTGAGTGATAGCTATAATAGTTTTCACACGTTGTAAAATAGTGTGGCAATAATAGTGAATACTTAGTTGTGTATTATTTGAGTACTGTATTGTTGTACATTATCCTATATTGTAATAGTTGTTGTGTATTTTGACGAGTTAAGTTTGGGCTGTGTGCATGGGCCCGAATTTGAGGGTGTCACAGTAGTATCAGAGCTTAGAGATATGGTCTTTAATGGAGATCTAGGATTAGTGTTGATCGTTTTATATAACGATAATAACGCGTAACTAAACACAGTCAACAACTAATATAGAAGTAAATCGAGTGTCGACCCCACATGAAATTTTGCTAAATACTCTATTTAATACCAATTGTAGTGAATCAACTTTTTATAAACTTTCAATTTCAGATGTAAAGATTACTAATTAAACTTTAAAACAAAAATAACTTTCGATTATTATCATATTAAAAGAAAACAGGATCACAACTTCCCTAATACGTCACATGAATCAATTTACTCTACCTCTAGTTAACTCATTTAATTGCATTATTAACCGAGAGTTCACTATCACTTCTTATTAAACATTTTCCAATGATTTAATAAACATATCTAACCCATTCATCATGCTATATTTCTATGCATAACTAATGAAATAAATTCATTATGATCCAACTCCCCTCACAGTCACATGTAATGTATAGATATATTCCTATTCTATACACCAATTTAATTAATCATTTATATGCAGAAAAACTAGAATACATGCTATCATATTTAGACATAACCACAGACTTCATTTTCCAAATTCATCTAAGGTGTCAAACTAATTGTTAGCCAAACAATCAATCAATTATAATGAAATATGATAAATAACACATAGGAAATGAATAACTGAAAGCATTTAAATTACTCAATTCATGCTAGTATTAGAGTTGTTGCAATCCTGAATAACAAATTAGCTCATGCTGAAAATTAAAATAAAATACATCAAATTAAATATCATTATAAGGTTTACAAAGAAGAATAAAAGAAAAGGAAAAAGGAGAAACTATTTAGTGGCTCCTCTATCTTTCTCTTTCTTCAGCCTTTGATCTCCTGTTAGAAACCTCCAATTTAATCTCCCAAAGTTCTTTTCTTACACAGTCAAAATAATCTTAATTAGGGTATGTCTTATGTATTTATAGCTGGCCTAATACCCTAATTAATTATATCCTCCAAGTCCTTAATCCAAGTCCGCTTCTAATAAAATTTTTAAAGTCAATAGGCTACAGTCGCGACCAGTGTGCCCCACGCCGTGTTTAGCCTTCAACTGGCGCAATTGGCGCTACCCTGGCAGTGTCTTCATCTTCGTCTGGCGCGCCTCGCGCCAATGCCTTAGCTATTCTGGCGCGCCCCACGTTAGTGTACCAGTATGCCAACTTGCTCTGCTTTGTTCTCATCCAGCTTGATTATCTCCCTCAAAACACATCCTACAAAATGAAGGAGAAAACATAAAAAGTAACACGCAACTAAATAAAATTAAGCTATAATTTCAAGTAAAAGACACATGATTCGTAGGAATAAATCCAACTCATCAGTTAGAACTAGGAGGGGATAGACAAATAGAATCAGTCACTAGTGTGTCCTACCTAAATTATTTTTTGTTATCTAATGAGTCGATTTGGATGTGGAGACAAGAAGTGACAAGTCAGTTAGTTTAAATAACCTTTATTTTGTGACCATAATTAAGAATGGCTTCTAAAAATCAAGGAATGGACTATCTAATGCCCGAGGCAAATATGGTCGATAATCAAGAAGCGACTAATAATCCTCAAAAAATGCAGCCTCAGAAAATAATGCGGGTGACCATGTAAATTATGATGATTTCTTTAAAAATTTCATGCAATTCATGAAGAATCAAGAAAAAGGAAATGTTGTCAACAATAATGGTGGAAATGATGGAAATGCATAGTTGGTCATTTTCAAATAATTTAAGGAATTAGGACCACTTGAGTTTCTAAGAAAGCCCGATCTACTCAAGGCAGAGGCATGGATCAAACAGATAACAAAGATATTTGATGTCCTACGCTGCCTTGACGATCAGAAAGTTCATTTTGCCACCTTTATGTTACGAGGAAAGGTATACCATTGGTGGGAAGCCATAAAATGTACCCATCATTTGGCACTCGAGATGTCATGGGCAAAGTTTCAGGAACTATTTAACAAAAAGTACTTTCCATAAAGTATCCGTCATATGAAGGATGTGGAGTTTATTAAGCTAGAGCAGAGGAACATGACTGTCTCATAGTACGAGGCCAAGTTTGTCAAATTATTCTGATTTGCACCCTATCTGGTGAACGATGAAGCACGAATGAGTCATATATTCTTGCGAGGTTTGAGACTCAAAATTCATCAACACCTCATCTCTCATAAATTTTATTTATATTCAGATATTGTGGATAGGGCTCAAAGGGTGGAGAAAGAAAATAAAATATTGCAGCCAAGAGTTAATAACTAGCAGAGAGAGAAATAACGACAACAATCACCAGAATGAAAACTATAAAGAAAACAATCACCATTTCAAAAATGGTAGTCACTTCGATGGTAATTTTGGCTCAAATAACAGCAGAGTGGAGTCAAGTGGGAATAACTTCAAAAGGAAGAGATCCCACAATAATTACAGAAGGATATCGGCATCAGCATCAACACTGGCACCAGTTTCAAGGAGAGGAGATCGACCACCATTAAGATGTTATAAGTGTGGTCAGTAGGGTCACATCAGCCTAAACTGTACTTCGCAATCCAAGTTATGCTAAAGTTGTGGGAAGGTAGGACATATTGCGCAATTTTTTCCTGTTACAAAATTAAGTCCAACTGCAATGATGACTCCAAAAGCTAGCATAGATATAAAAAAATCTGTAGTTCAGGGGAGAGATTTTGTTGTGACATCTCAAATGGCTTGTAACTAGAATGAGGTAATAATCGGTAAGTTATTCCTTAATTATTATGAAGTCTATGCCATGTTAGATATTGGTTCACCCATTCTTTTATCTCACTTGCATGTGCTTAACGTTTAAACTTGATCCCAGAAAACTTAGACTTTGACTTATCAGTTGAAACCCAATTAGAAGAAATAACCTTTACATCTACTGTATATAAATCTTGTTTTGTCCAAATCAACAACCTCACATTACCTATTGACCTTATTTTTTTTTAGAAATACATGAATTTGATGTGATTTTAGGAATTGATTGATTAACTATCCATCATGCTAAAATTAATTATTTTCATAAGATCAGTAGTTTTCATATTCCTAATCAACCTGTCATATAAATTCAAGCAACTAAACCATTGAAATCTATAACTCTTATTTCTAGTGACAAAACCATTTGTTTATTGAAAAATGGATGTAAAGCCTTTTTAGCTCATGTCACTGATTTGAACAAAAACACGTTAAACTTAAATGATATTCTCATTGTTAATGAGTTTTCTGATGTTTTTTCCGAGGAACTTTCTAACTTACCCCCAAATCGTGAAATTGAATTTTGTATTGATCTTGAACTCGATACTAAGCCCATTTCCAAAACCTTATACCAAATGGCTCCCATTGAATTTCAAGAGTTAAAAGTCCAACTACAGAAATTGTTGGATACTGGTTCGATTCTTCCGAGTGCATCACCTTGATATGTTCCCATTCTATTTGTGAAAAAGAAAGATAAAAGCATGAGACTGTGCATTGACTACAGAGAATTGAACCATGTCACCATAAAAAATAGGTACATATTACCTCGGATTAATGACATGTTTAATCAATTGCAAGGTGCTCAATATTTCTCGAAGATTGATCTTTATTTTGAATATCATCAGTTAAAGGTTAAATTTGAGGACATTCCAAAAACTGCTTTTAGAATTCGTTATGGGCATTATGAGTTCTTAGTCATGCTTTTTGGACTAACCAATGCTCCTGCAGCTTTCATGGACATGATGAACCGAATATTCAAGGAATATTTAAATCATTTTGTGGTTGTCTTTATTGATGACATTCTCATATACTCCAAGAGTCATGAAGATCATGAACAACATCTGAGATTGATAGTCCAAAAGATTCGTAAGAACAAGTTGTATGCTAAGTTGAAAAAATGTGAGTTCTGGCCTGAAGAAGTCACGTTCCTTGGGCATGAGATTTTTAGTCAGGGAATATCAGTTGACCTTGTGAAGATTGAAGCAATATTAAATTGGGAGCGACCAAAATCAATAACTAAAGTACGAAATTTTCTGAGCTTAGCAGATTATTATCGGAGATTCGAAGAAGGATTTTCTAGAATCATCACTCCAGTAACTCAGCTGACTCGAAAAAGTACAAAATTTGTATGGAGCGAGAAGAGTTTTCAAGAACTCAATAGGAGACTTGTTTCAGCTCCTGTTCTGACCATACCATCAAGATCGGGAGAATTTGTTATCTGCAACGATGCTTCGAGAAAAGGTCTAGGTTGCATTCTTATGCAACTTGAAAAGGTTATAGCTTATGCATCTCGACAACTCAAAGATTATGAGAAAAATTACTCTATTCATGATCTAAAGTTGACATCGGTCGTCGCGTTGAATATCTAGAGACACTACTTATACGGGGAGAAAGTTGATATCTATATGAATCATAAAAGCCTCAAATATTTCTTCACTCAGAAGGAACTTAACATGCGATAATGACGCTGGTTTAAGCTGTTCAAGGATTATGATCACACTATTTAGTATCACCCGAAAAAGGCGAACGTTGTAGCTGACGCTTTGAGCAGAAGATCTTGTGCGAGTACAAGTGTCCTGATGACAACACAAAGACGCATTTTGTACGATTTATAAAAGATGAAAATAGAGCAAAAGACATTAAGGACCCATGTGAGGATGACACATGTACGAGTATAACCGACTTTAATCGATAAAATTAAAACTGCTTAAACTACTGATCCAGAACTAGTAAGCATGATAAAGAAAATATAAGAAGATACTATTCTGGAAGCGAGGATCAACGAGAAATGGATATTTCAGGTCAACTCTAAACTCTGTGTTCCTAACGACCTTGAATTGAAACATAAAATCATGACGGAGGCACATAACACACCGTTTGCAATCCATCCTAGAAATACCAAAATGTATCGTGATCTTCGACATACATTTTGGTGGAACAATATGAAGAGGGAGATCGCTGAATTTATCTCGAGGTGTCTGACTTGTCAACGTGTCAAGGCGGAGCATCAAGTACCTAAAGGTTCATTGCAACCATATGAGGTTCCCGAATGGAAGTAGGAACACATCAATATGAATTTCGTAACTGGTTTTCCCAGATTTTCTCAAGGCTTAGATGCAATTTAGGTCATTGTAGATCGATTGACCAAGTCTGCACATTTACTGCATGTACGAGAAAACTATTCACTTGATCGTCTTACTGGTATGTACATAAGTGAAATTGTGAGATTGCATGGCATGCTAGTTTCCATAGTTTCTGATAAAGTCCCTGGATTCACTTCACGCTTTTGGATCAGCTTACAAAAAGCTATGGGCACCGAGCTACGATTTAGTTCTGCATACCATCCTTAAACGGACGGATAATAGGAAAGGACAATCCAGACTCTCGAAGATCTTTTGAGACTTTGCATACTAGACTTCAAAGGAAGTTGGGACAAGTGCTTGTCATTGGTTGAATTCTTCTACAACAACAGTTACCAAATAAGTATAGGCATGGCTCCATTCAAAGCTTTGTATGGACGAAAGTGTCACTCTCCAGTATGCTGGAATGAAGGAGAAGCAAAATTGTTAGGACCCGAGTTATTGTGCATGACTATTGAAAAGATTCCATTAATCCGACAACGGATATAAACAGCGCAAGAATGACAAAAGAGTTATGTTGATCTTCATCGAAGGGATGAGAGTTTTAATGTCGAAAATCATGTATTCTTACGTGTTTCTCCATGAAAAGGAGTTACAAGATTCGAAAGGAGAGGAAAGCTTAACCCACAATTTATTGGTCCATTTGAAATTCTCGATCGAGTAGAAGTTATGGCCTACAGACTAGCACTACCACCAAGAATGTCCCGCATTCATAATGTTTTTCATATATCTATGCTACGTAAATATGTTAAGGATCCAAATCACACCATTGAGTTGGAGCCAGATGTTATAGCAGAAGATTTAACGTATGAGGAGGTACCTGTCAAGATCTTAGATAAAAAGGAGCAGATCCTACACTCAAACGTTATACCTCAAGTCAATGTTTTATAGAAGAACCAAGATATTGAGAAAATGACGTAGGAGCTAGAATCTGAAATAAAATCTAAGTATCCTTATCTCTTTGAAATGTTAGGTACATCAATTTCGAGAACAAAATTTTATAAGGACGGGAGGTTGTAAGACCCCAATTTTTATTGATATTATATTGATAAAAGTTAAAAGTTAAGGATATTATGTGAAAATTATATTATGTCGATCATTATTCAAATTGTCGGGGAATATTCGTTCTGTCAGAGAATCTTTGATTCGTACGACGGCACCGAAATAACTAATCATTGGTCGATTCCACAACAAAATATAATCAGATATAGAAAACGACAAGAAAAAGCTTTTTAAATGAAAAATTGTCATCAGTACTATCACTTTTAAACTATTAAAACAACCAATGATAAAAGAATAGTAGCATACAGTATTTTACTGTTGCACACGATATTCTACAATAGCACACGATATTGTACAGTATTCATTAATAATTGTTGTTACACAGTATTTTGCATTATTAAATCAATAATTGGTATTGCACTGTATTTTAAATTACTGAACCAATAATTGTTAGAGTAACTTATGTACTATATTAAATTAATAATTATCACAATAATGTTTTCCTACATTATATTTGAATTATTATTATTGTAGCATTACCTTAATTATTGTATTAATAATAGCTATTTTTATTATTATAATATATATATATATTGATGGATAGGGAACATGTGGTGTATGGTGAGGGCCAATGGAATAAAGAATGCGTAGGAATGAAAGAAAAAAAAGGGGGGGGGGGGAAAGAAAGTTGGTGGGATGAAGAAAAACAAAAGCAAGTTAGGCAGAAAATTTTATTTTATATGAAATAAAATTTTAGAATTTACGATCTTAGTTTTCTTTCAAAACTAGCGTGTCTCACCTACCACACACAGCTTATTCCCTTTTCCTATTAATAGGTTGTTCAGCTAAATAAGAAAATCACACCAAAATACTAAATTCTTATATTTCAACATTGTGAGTATTTCTTTGGAGAATAGTAAAATTACTCTGAGTGTTTGTAAAACCAAAAGGAGTGCAAGAATTTTTCAAGTTGATCTACTGCATTTAAAGCAATCTCTTCTCACGTGATAAGGTAAGGAATATCATTTTCTTTCATACTCTTAAACTTACTATGGTAAGTATTATTCGATAAAATTCTTGAAAAAATTATATGTTCATTAATAGTTTGCGCTTTATTTTATATCATTTCACGTGAACCTTACTATTTACTAAATCCTTTCAATTGAACTTTAATTGATATTTTTTAACTATGGATCTTGAATATCATTTTCGAATTTGACTTTAGATCATGTTGACAATTTGGACATTATTTGAATCTACACAAAGTAAACTTTGTAAATCTCTAATGTCTACTACTTATCCTATATTTCTCTTTCTTATGTTTAATATTTATATCACTGTTATTTATACTAATCGTCAAGAATCAAGTTATTGTGAATATATAAGGCCTGGTGCACAGATAATAGGATAAATAAGATATAATGGTGATGTGTCTTTTAGGGCACATGATGAATGTTTTCATTGGCATGAGGCAGATAGGAACTGTTGTTTGGTATGATCATGACCAATGGTGTTTCAGATGATAAAGGTTTATGATTATTTTTTTGAAAAAGAAAAGTTAGTAGACATTATGATCTACATGATTCTACTAATGGTTGTTATTTTGCTACAGTTATTGATCTAAACTTTGTTCAAGAACTTAACTGCAGTTATTAATTTGAAACTTGTTGTTTATTTATTTCTATCAAGAACTCATTACTGTTGAAGATTATTGATAATTTATTCATCATTATCTTAGTCATGATATTCTTTACTGGGTTATTTGAGCTCACTGATAAGTATATTTTATGTCTATTTATTAGGTATTTTATGCTTAATTATTTGTGGCTTTTTAAGTATTTTTAGTGTTTTAGGTAATTTATTTAATTTAATGCATTATTATTATTTTTAGTATTTTTATATTATTTTTATTTTTAATTAATTTATATTTTGTTTTGTAGGAAAATTGGAGCTAATGGCAATTTGGCTTTTGTTTCTGTGTGGCGTTCCATCAGCAGATAAATTAAAGGATAATTTAGGAATCCAATTGCAATTTGAAAAAGGAAAATAAATAAGAATTTTACATTTATTTTATTTGGTATTTTAAATCCTATTAGGGTTTGAAAAGTGTAATTCCTATTAGGGTTTGAAGGATTATGTAGCCTATAAATAGAGGGCTTGAGATACACTTGAATATACAACTTTTATTAGAAAAAATTTCTCTTCTATTTTTTGGTGTTCTCTAAAACTATGTGTAGCTAAATTATTTTTCTTGGTTTAAGTGATTGAAGTCATCAAGATTTATACACTACGAGATCTAATTTATTGTTCAATTTATATTTTGAGTATTGAATATTTTTCTGTGCTTAATTTTATGATTGGTTTGTTTAATTGCTAGGAGACCTACTAGTTTATTATTCATATTAATCTACTGCTGTTGGTGAAGCAACTAAGTTTAATAATTATTTTGCAGATCAAAAGATTATTATATCTTAGGAAGAATATTCATCTAAATTAAATGCAAACAAGTGACTTGTGTTGTTTAGTTCAACGATCTCTCTAATTCTTAAAGTTGTTATTAAATTAAATCTTTAGCAAGTGTCAGAGGTTGTTTAGTAGTAAGGGTATTTAGACCAAGTGGCTCTATTTATCTAAAATTAAGGAGAGGGGAGAAAAATTATTCCACCTGCGAGTAGTTATTTCTACGGTGAATATTTAAAATATTAATTGATTTATTCTTGCATCAATGATCAGTTGTAAATTCTTGATGGTGGATGTTAACTTAAACCAAGGCTTTTTCTTCTTTTTTATTTCATTAAACTACTTGCATATTTATTGATTTTAGTTAATTTAAATTATTTCTTTAAAAACCCCCAAATTTTGGTTTACGAAAACATAAAATTAAATTAATCATTCTCTGTGGGATCGACTCTTACTTGTACTACTACATTAATATTTTTTTAAAGTAAGATTTTATTTTTGGGTGCTTGCGACATCACACCACTCACCCTTTCCTTTTTATTCCATTGATTTTCAGCAAAAGATGAAAGAATAGCTGGGGGAGAGAATGAAGGTCCGAGTGATACAGAGTTAAATGAATACACCTCAAAGTTAATACAGACAGATATAAATTAGAGGATCAAAAAGATTTTAAAACGCATTAAGTACACTAGGATTATTAATAACCCAATTGTTTTTCTCTTTTTTCCTTTATTTTTTTTCTTTAAATGAATGCATTTTATGTTCTATCTTCTTTTTTTTTAATAAGCGAGTGCGTTTACGCTCATTTTCGCTTATTGCATGTGTTTATGAGTGATCAGTGTGTTTTAAGCTCTATCCCAACCCACCACGTGACCCTTTTTGTTTTTCAACTTAAGAAAAATCTATTTTAATAATCCTAACAAAATCACCTAAATTATTTCCCATTTTCTTATATTTTGCCTAAAATCTCACTCCAAGTAATGATCAAATAAGTTATAACTAGCTTAAACAAATGGAATTTGGCATAAAAGTAAAGGATCTCAAACTAAGTAATAACCAACAAAAAGTCAATATTCAGACTAAGAAAAATATATCCATTATCCAAGAGTTATTAAATAATTAATCAAATTTTATCATTGACAAAAATTTAAATCCAAAAATTTCTCCATTGCTCAAGCCACCCTAAAAAATGACATGAAAAACATGCATAATACCTATATGCCTAACTAATGAATAAAGAAAAACAAACAATTTTAGACATCCCCAAACTTAAAATAGACATAGTCCTCAAATTATGAAATAAAGTATTAAAAAGCAAAGGACTTCCTTGAAATTATAACAGTCTCCATCATTATCTGCTAAGTTTGAATAGCAGGCTAGGAACATATAGAGCATTACACTAAATTAAGCTAGATAACTTGAAAACACAATTGAAGCAAGAATTAAAAATCTATTAAATAAAAATAATAAACTAAATAACTAAAATTAATTAACTATTATGAAATCTACTAAAATAAAAATATAAATAAAACTAAAACTTAAGTTGCCTCCCAACTAGAGCTTATTTTATAATCTTTAGCCTGACTATGTACTTGCTTTCTTTCAATCTGGTTCACACGCAAAGATTGTCAAGTCATGCCGCCACTTTGTCTTCTCCTTGTACTGTTTAACTTTCACTCGAAATTGAAGACCCCCAAACTTGAGCTCCTCCATCTTATCATTACCTTTAACAAAGTCAACCCAGAAGTACTCCTCAGAATTCTAAAATTGTTGCGGAAACGGAACAAGAGGCATAATCGGGTTTTGCTTAAAACCTTTAAAATTCACAGCTTGATCATCTTTGTGCTTCTTTTCTTTTTCCTCAATCTTGCTCCTCTTATTCTCAACCTCACAATCATCTTCCACATCAGGATGTGACCTTTTTAGATTTTCTCCAACAACCTTGCAAAACTCCATGCCACTTCCCAGTGTATCTGTCTTGCACTGCTCTTTACCTTCATTCTTATGATTAATCTTTGTATCGCTAGGTAAAGTGTCTTACGGGCGATTAATGATAGAATTGGCAAGTTGTCCCACTTGATTTTCAAGATTTCAAATTGATGCTTCTTGCATGTTCTTCCTCATCTCCTTTTACTATATAAACTTAGTAAGAAGTTCCTCCAGATTCGAATTTTCCTTTTGTTGCAGTGGAAGTTGTTGATACGAGAATCCTGGTGGATATGATAGTCTTAGAGCAGAAGATTAGGCCTAATTGTTGTTACTCCATTAAAATTTTGAATGATTTTTTAAATCCAAATAATAATAGTTTGAGGTGTAGTTAGCTTGTTGTTGATCATAGTTGGTAATATATTAGAGTGATTATGCTCTAATATCCTATAGAGCGTCAATCTTCCTTGTAAGCTTCATAACTTGTGCAATCAATGCATTTACTGCATCAAGTTCAATTATTTTTGTCGCCCTTGGTTGTATCATCCTTGTAGAAGGCCACTGGTAGTTATTCACTGTCATTGTATTTTGATTATCTAAAAAGGAAGTAAAAACAGTAAACAAAAATAAATGTTTAAATTAAGATTAATTTGATTGAAATTAATACTAAAAATAATTATTAAAATAATTCACAAGCAAACAGCGACAAAAAACTTGTTTTGCTTAATTTATAACTAGCAATTAATACGCAAATATACGCGATCAACTAGCAATATAATGGTAAGAAGAGTATCGTTCTCATATAGAATTATTAATAATTATAACCAACTACTAACACTAAACCTAATTAATTTTATTTAAACAATTAAATTAAACTATAAAATAAAAACTAATTAAATACTAATTCAACTAAACTAATAACAATGATTAAATCATATAAAAAAGACTTAATATTACAATATCCTCCAATGCTTCATCTAAATTTCTTAACTTTCATTTTAATTATATGGTCACAATGAATTATTAACCTAGAATTCAATAGTATTTTTAAGTCTCTTTCGATAGTTATATAAATATCCCTTCTAAAACTACTACCATGGGAATAGAATCGGAAAGGAACATCCTAGCAAAATAAATTACTATATTTATATGATATTCAAATTAAACAAGGATTTTTTAAGCTTAAATTCTCTAATTGGTTACACAAGACATATATGTATTTGTTTATCCTATATACGAATTATATTTAAGTCTAAATCTATAATTCATTCGTCAAATTTATATAGATTACTACGCTAATTACTAGGCTATTAGTGATTAAACATTAAAGCACAAAATGTATTGAACTAATTCATATGGTGTCAATCAAAAAGAAATAAATTCAATTTAAACTACACATTGGGTTCAATTGTAATCTTAATTAAAAAATAGCTCATACCTGAAAAAGAAATCAACATCTTAAAATAATTCATCACGTTCAAATTATTAAAATTAAAAGGAAAAGTTAGAGATAAAAATATGATTATGCGTGTTCTCCACTTTAGCCTTCAATCATTGTAATCCTTCGCTTGAATTCTTCCTTCAGATATGAAATTATTCATTGCTTCGATCTATATTCTACTCCTAGTTATTACTCTAATTACCCTCCCTTTCTATGTATTTATAGGTTTCAAGTCCAATCCCTAGCACGTGGAAACACAATCCAATTGGGATTTAAAAAGCATCAAAATCTGCATTCAACTGAAATCCCGCTCTAGGCTTGTTGTTGACCTGACGCTGCAGCACCAGGAAATGAACTAGGATCAGCGTTGCAGCGCTCATTCATCAGAGTGCCTGTAATATCCCAGATATTTAAATGAATTAGAAATAAAATATCTAATATTTAATAAATGTTGGACTTTGATAACCTAGTAGTGGTAGATAAATAGAGGTCCAAATTAAATTTAATGGACTAACTTAGATATGGTGATATCAAAATTTTTGATAAATTAGCAAGTAAAGTGATAATTCAATAAACTTGACTAACAACAAGTCTAATTAAATTAAGAGAATTAATTAGTGGAGTTATGTAATTATGCGACGTGGTTGCGTGTAAATTAAATATGTATTTATATGAATATATATATGCATGCATATTTAGTAACATAATTTAATTGTTAATTAAATTCTGATAAATAGATAGATTAATATTAAATTAATCCGAATTGAATTAAAAGGTTTATTGTGGAATTAATTATATTCATTAATCAACAATTATGCAAATTATTGATAAATTATTTGTGAGGAATAATTATGTAAATTATATAATTATAAATTATATAAAGTAGTTGAATTAATTAAGAGATAATAGTAATTGTATATATGTACAATATTTAATTTCATATATATGTATATATATATATAAAGGGATTAAATTAATTGTGTAATTTTAAGTAGTAATTGAATATATTAAATAAATATATTCTATAATTAAATAAATCATTGTAAATGATTTATGGGAGTGAGAAATTTAATTATACAATTATTTGTGTATTATTAATTAAATAATTTAAATAAGAAATTGAGTAAATATATTATTAGGTATTTTCGGGTAAATGGAATTGTTTCCATAATTGATGAGAAATGAATTATTTAATATAAATGTATTAAATAATTTAATTTATGGCGTAAATAATATATATTAAATTATATATTGTATTTATTTTTATTTCATAATTTATTGCGAAATTATTTTTGAAGTAAAGTAATGTGTATAAATAATATATATAGATTATATATATTATTATTAGCGTACACACTCTAAAGTTTTAATATCAAAATAATTGATAAGTTGTCATTAATTAAATATTCAATTAAATTGAATATAATGAGTGAATTAAATTTTATAAATTAATTAATATGATAATTAATTAATATAAATAATATAAAATATTATTAATAATATTATTAGTCCATTTAGTAATTTAATATTAATGGGTTAGAGTATTTAATTAATTAACCAATTCAATTATTATTTAATTATGGATTTGATAATTAATGTGTAACAAAATTAATAATTAATCATTTGGGTTATAATTAAATAGTCCAATGATAAATTAAATGGACTTGACTAAATAATAGCCCAAGTTATTTAATAGGAGCCCAATTGGTATTTTAAATAAAGCCAAAGCATGAACCCACTTGTAATTTAATTTTGTAACTATTATTTAATAAAAGTAAGCATATGAGACATTCTTTTTGGGACAATTCCTTAGGTGTTGCCGGCAAGGATGGGTGAGAGAGAGTGAATTGATTGTTTTTTTATTTTATTTTTCATTTATTTAAATTTAGGTTGCTTCTATGGTTTTTTTATTACATGGATCATACCTCTTTTCACCAACTTAAGTCCTTAGCCTAAATTTATTGTACAAGTCTCCAACTACCTTCATGATGAAAATTTTACTAGATATAGATTTTATATCTATCCAAAATTTTAAGTATACTTACAATTTAGGAATTTTTGGTAGTCATTTCTTCTTCTTCCACTTTTCAAGTTAGAGAGAGAGTTGAGAGAAATAGCTTGGGTAAGAAAATATTTGAGAGCAAGGATAAGGAAGGAGAAGGAGTTCTTGGTTCATGTCTTCAAGTTTCACAACCTATTTTGGAAGAAAAATGAAGTTAGGCATTAAAACAAGGTAATGGTTATTTTAAATCTACCTTTGTTTTAAATTAATTAAACCATCATTTTGGTATAAATATGCTAATATAGTTAGTAATGTGTATTAGTAATATTTATGTCATGTTTGATTTTAATATGCTTGGTTTGTATTTTGGTATAATTTATATGCTAAAAACATGTGTTTGGTGGTGTTAAATTAAATTTCAAAATAATGATCAAAAATATTTTTTTCATAAAATTTAGATTTAATGTTATAATATTATAGAACATTAAATCATGAGAAAAACAAAGTTTGAATCACTCAAAATGGAGTTATACACAAAAAGTTATGATTTGTGGTAGTTTATGTGATGTAAAATTTTTTTATAAAAATTTTAATATTAAATCATGAAAAATTAAATTTTTATGTTATAAATTGATATTAAGTGATGGGTAATTTTTTTGAATTTTTATTGAGCAGTTAAAGATTTCTTGAAGGTATAATTTTATTTAAAGTAGGCACTGTTCACTCTCTGCGGAAGAAAAAAAAAGGGACTGGCCGCGCAATACGCGCAAGCCAATTAATTCTGCCAGACGCGGAGCCAAATGACGCCGTTTGGCGTATTAAATAAAATAACCCGCGCACAATGCGCGGAGGTCGATTTCCGATTTTCAAAACGACACCGTTTTGGTCCTGCATTCTGTATAACGCGCGCAATGCGCGAGATCAGTTTATGTGGAATTTACCAGATTGCCCCTCCGTTCATTTTTCGGCGAAATTACCATTTTGCCCTCGATCAGTTTTTAACTAATTACAGAATTGCCATTCTGGGAAATTTTAATTAATTTAAATATTTAAAAATTAATTTAAAATTATAACAAAAATAATAACAATACAAAAATGATATTTGGGATGACATTTTTCATTAAGTTTAATATTTAAATATTTTAAATATTAATCTAATTAGCTAAATTTATGGTTAAGTTAAATAAATAAAGATTTCATTAATTATTTATTATTTAAAATGTTAATAATAAATAAATGTGATAAATTAGAAATTATTATTTAATTCCTATTAAATAATAATTAAAGAGAAATAAAAATTTATAAATTAATTATTTATTATTTAAATATTATTAAATAATAAATAAGGAGAATTAAGTAATTAATTATTATTTAAGTAACATTAAATAATGATTAATGGAAAATAAGTTATTAGATTAATAATTATTTAATTTAAATAATAAATAAGGATGAATAATTTGATTATTATTTAATCTTAAATAATAATTAAAATTAATTAAATAATTAATTATTATTTAATTGACATTAAATAATAATTAAGGAGGATTAAAATTAGTAAACTATTATTTAATTTTCTTAAATTAAATAATAAGTGAGGTTAATTTCTTAGTTAATTATTAGTTGATTAATATTAAATTAAAGAAGGTTAAAATTAAATCAATAATTATTTATTATTTAATTATTATTAAATAATAAGTAAGTACAATTAGTTATTATTTATTTTAAGTAATAACTAAAGATAATTAATTAATTTCTATTTAATCAAGATTAAATAGTAATTAAATAGAGATTGAGTTAATAAATAATTTGAATTTAATTATGTTTTAATTAAACAATTGTAATAAGTTGTTTAAGGGTTTAATAAGTGTCCAGCACTTAAGTAAAACATTTTCTAACTTATTAAATTATTAACCTAATTTGATTGAGGGTCTATAAGGTTCATAATATTGTTTTGACTGATGTAAATTATATGTTAGTACTTATGTGTGGTAGATAAGTTCCTTAGTGAGTGTATAGTTGTACAAATACGTTGTACTAATTATTAGACCAACTTTATTAATGTTAGGTCTTTTCAAGCCAGATAGTTAAAGCTAGACATTAATTGTAGCTGAGCAGACAGGCAAGTTTCCTAAACCCTACTCAATTTATATTCGAGCAGGATATATTATTTTATTGTTCAAGTTTCTAACTCAAACTCAAGTTATTATGTTTCAAACATACTATGGTTTAATTCTGTATAATTATTTCACCTCTTTAAATTGTTGATTCGCACATAGTGCTTGTTGCATGTGTTCATCAGGTATGAAAGGTTGATCACCTTCATTACCATAAGGTTCAGTTAAATTTGTTCATGGTCATTATTGACACTCAACATTAATTAATTCAGTCATTCAATTATTGAAATTATGACTCGTACTCTTTCACAATTTTTATATTGTTGAAAATCCAAAAACTTATTCTTTCTTTCAATCATGATATATCGTTATCGTATTTAAACTTGCTGAGCAAAGTCGTTGCTCACTCTTGCTATATCATGATAACAAATTTCAGAATAATACGAATGTCCGAGGAAAGACGGAGACAGAAGTAAAAGACAAGATTATAGTGATATGCAAGATAACTAAATTGTTATATGATGTAAGTAATTTTGTAAACATTTTTATGAATCTAAAGGTATATATGTAAGTTAAGGTTAGAAACCTTGGGAAATGTTGTAGAATAAACAATTTATGTTTATATATTCCGCATTAGTTATAGAACATGTATGAAGATGATGTATCGTGACGTACCAAGTCTAGGGTTCAAGGAACCCGGATTTGGGGGCGTTACAGTGCCCAGAAGCCCTGAGGCACTGCGACGCCATTTTTGCTCTTTAATTAGGTGTTGTAACGCCCTTTGTTGAAATTCCTTGCATCCCGTTTGGCTTTCACATACACTTTCTTAGCCAAGACTTGTCATTTTGCTTCTAATGCCCTATATTCAATGTCCTATAGAATAAAATTAAAATGCATAAAAATTAAATAAAACACTCAAAGATTCATAAATTATCAAGTTAAAAGATAATCCATTAATAGGTAAATGTCAAACTTTACATAAATGAAAATGAACCAAAAGAATAAATTTAGATCAGTAAAACTTTGTAGATGATGTTGACTCGTCAGCAAATCCTGTACGACCACCATCACGGTGACCACCACAGATATGTCTAGCCATATACATATATATATATATACAGGGTCGTTCAAAAGCACTCACCTTAAGTAACACTCATTTCTTAAACAACACTCATATATAAAGGGCCCAATTTTCTCTCTCTCTCCTCTCAGACTTGTATGCCCGGTCCCAAAAAACTCACACTCCAAATCAGAGCTCCTCCCAAATTCAAAATCCAAACCTAACTCCATTGCCGCCTCACTGCTCCGCCACTGTCGTCGCCTCACTGCTCCGAACCCAGCTCCGAAGTGAAACCCATCTTTCCCCTCCACCGTACGGCAGATTTCAAAAAGATTCCACCACCGTTCTGTTGAAATACCTTCAAGTTCGACTCTAGTCTGGTCATCCACCTTCAAATTGAACGGAGTGCGTACAAGATTGACATTATCTCGGTAGACCCTTAACTGGAATTCAATTCAATTTTGTGATTCGATTTGGGAATTTTTGCCCTAATTTTTGTGTTTTTTTTTGTTTTGATGGACTGTGAAAAAACTACACTACTATGATGCTAGTTTTCCTACTAGTTTATCTCCTGAAGCAAGTTAAGAAGTTAAAATTTTGAATATCACAGCAAATGAAATGATACATACAACAAATGAAATGATACAGTAAATGAAATAGACAAAGATGGTGGTAATAAGTAATGTCCCCTATCAATCAACCATGGTCATTGCCTTTAACTTTATAGAATGTTTAAGTCAGATTTCTAGTTGTTTTTGTAGTTGTTTAAGTTGAACAGAGGTTGATTTTTTATTTAATTAAGTTATCCTTTTTGCATTGTTTTTATGTGGTTACAAATTTATTTTTAAGAACATGAGGAAAAGGTGTTTATTACCTACTGGAGAACAGGAAAAGTGACTTTTCCTGGTAAAAATATTAGAATTTCATTATTTTTAAAAGACAACACATTATAACTCTTGACATACATTACTCTTTTTTTTTTTAATTTGGTTGTGCACATACATTATTTTCAGGTTTATTAAAAATGGATGACATGGACCATGAAATAAGGAGTTGTGGAGATAATGCAGAAATAGATTTGAGTGTAGAGGGGGATGACTTGAGTGTAGAGGAGTTGGATGTGAACAATGCTAAAACTTTTGTTTACTATCCGCAAGTAGCCGATGAGTTTAAGCCTAATCTAGGTCAAGAATTTCAAACATTAGATGATGTTCACACTTTTTACAATACATATGCAATGCATGCTGGTTTTAGTGTGCGAAAGTATAATGAGAGAAAAAAGGTGGGAAGCGATGAAATAGTTAGGAAGGAGTATGTTTGTTATAAACAAGGAAAGGGCAAACAAATAGCCGATGTTGATGTAAAAAGAAAACGTGGATCTACAAAAGAAGGTTGTAGTGCAAGAATTATAGTGACAAAAAGAGATGAGTTATACGTAGTATCTAAGATGGAGGAGGGCCATTGTCATCCATTGTCAACCCCACATAAGAGGCATCTTTTACGATCGCACCGTAATGTGTCAAGTGCCCAAAAATCATTGAGTCAACAACTTGGCATGGTGAATATACCACAATGCCAACAATACAAATTTCTTGCAGTACAGGCGGGAGGTATTGAGAATATTGGTTGCACGCAACGAGATTTGTATAACTTTAAAAGAGACAAGCGCAATGAGTTGAAGGGACATGATGGCGATATGTTGAATGAGTACTTGAAGTTAGAACAACAAAAGAATCCTTCATTCACTTTTTCAATTGACACGGACGATGAAAAAAGGATCACTCGTTGTTTTTGGGCCGATGCAACTGCTAGACGGGCTTATAAATTTTACGGGGATGTTGTCATTTTTGATACCACGTACAATACTAATCGTTATGGAATGATATTTGCACCACTAATGGGGGTTAATAACCATGGTCAAACTGTTGTATTTGGTTGTGCTTTCTTAGGTGATGAGACCATTGATACGTTTGTTTGGCTTTTCAAGTGTTTTTTAGAAGCAATGTCAAGCGATGCACCTAAGATGATTATCACCGATCAGGATCCGGCTATGACAAATGCCATTTCACAGATGCTTCCTAATACATTTCATAGATATTGTAGTTGGCATATTTTGACCAAATTTTCAAAGAAGATTGACTCGGTAAAATTTAGTGCTTATTACAAAGAATTTTCAGATTGCATTTGGAATTCTGAGACTGTGGACAATTTTGACTCCAATTGGGTGGAGCTGATGGAAAAAAGTGGATTGAATGATAATAAGTGGCTCCAATCAATGTATGACATTCGTTCTAGATGGGTACCAGCACATGTGAATCATGTTTTCTCAGCCGGCATGTCAAGTAGCCAACGAGCGGAAAGTTCTCATTCATTTTTTAAAAAATTTGTTTCTAAAAGAAATTCTTTAGTGGATTTTATGATTCAATTTGGCCGGGGCCTTCAACATCAACGACATGCAGAGTTGACTTCAGATAACAAAGATTTGATTGAGAGGCCGAAAATGAAGATTGCTCATGACTTCTTATTTCAACTTGTTGACATTTATACACACTCTATATATTACAAATTTGAAGATGAGTTGTGTGAGAGCTTTAATTATAAGTTTGAACTTATGAAGGAGGATGTCAACTACCATGTATACAAGATTTACCGAAGGAATGTCAAGGAGTTTAAAGTAAGAGAAATTCATTACGACAAAAATTCGGATTATGCAACATGCACATACAAAAAGTTTGAGAGTTCGGGGATCGTATGTCGGCATGTGATAGCTTATTTGAATAAGTATCATGATCTTGATAAATTGCCTACAAAATACATTTTGAAGAGGTGGACTAAAACAGCAAATTCAAGTGGTGTAGTTGATGATAATGGTGTGGCGATAAAAGATGACAAATCATACTTACTCTTGCGGAGTCAATTGATTCAACAGTCTTTAGATTTGATTGATATGTCTCTCACCAATGAAGAAGCGACAAATGTTTTAAAAGAATGCCTAGGTAATGTGGGTGTAAAGATCAAACAAATCTTTGGGAAGAATGGTTTCGAAAAAAACAATCAAATGAAGTCTGCTGGAATGAGTGTATCCAACTCAGTTAACATGACTGGTACTTATGAGCATAGCTACATTGAGCCGAACCAAGTGCGATCAAAAGGGTGTGGCAAAAGGCTGAAGGGTGGTAAAGAAAAGGCTTTGGGGAAAGCAAAACATCCCAAGAATAGATGTTGTCATGGATGTGACAAAGTTGGTGTGACACACGATAAAAGAAACTGTCCGGCACTTAATAATTGGTAAGCAATTCTATTTATTTTGCTTTTGCTATTTGTTTATAATACACTTTGATATTAAATTAAAATTTGTCTTTGCTATTTGTTTACATGTAGTACTGGATCATCAAATGTTGTTGTTACTCAGGATCCGAGTGTAGATGACGATATTGATTCACCCATAGGTGCAACTGAGATTACTGTTGAGTCGGTTTTGTACATTAAAAATAAGTGCTTCTTAACTTATATATTGTAGTCCTTAAGCGTTTTTATTTCAATTTTATACATTTTTGTGCATTTATTTCAGGTTTGCATGGAAAATAGCTTGCAAGGGCATTTCAGTAATTTCGAAGCCAGGTTCACGCAGCTGCGTCACAAATTGAAGCAGCTGCGTCACAGAAGCCATTTTTTCCAGAATGTTTAGACGCAGCTGCGTGATATATTGAAGCAGCTGCGTGACTTCAACGCAGCTGCGTGACTTTTGAAGCAGCTGCGTCAGGCGATTTCAACGCAGCTGCGTTAATAGTGAAGCAGCTGCGTCAGGCTATTTCAACGCAGCTGCGTGATGATTGAAGCAGCTGCGTCACGTTCAATCGACTGATTTCTCCCACGATGCTGAGCAGTTGCTAAGTCAGTTTTTTGGGCGGTTAACGTGCGAAGCAGCCGGAGTCTTGAAAGATAAAAAAAAGAGGAGGATAATAAAAAAAAAGATCAGACGCGGAGAGGAAGAAAAAATACATAGAGCGAATTGAGCGAAGGGAAAGAAATCTGCAGTTGACGGAAGAAATTCTGGTCTTGATGCAGAGAAGGGCAAGATTACATATTTATTTTATCTCTGAACTCTTGTACTTTAATTATTATTTATGCCTAGAATTCACTCTTGTGTTTGTTATCTTAGATTGAATATGAGCTAAATTTTATTGTTTAGGGTTTACAATGCGATTATCTGTATAATCTGAAGCAAGTTATTATCTGTGCTTGTTATATACATGTGGGTTTGACTACCATGAGTGATTGTTATTTTTAATTACTTGGCCAGTAATTTAATCTAGTATTTCATATAGAATTGAGAGATGATGTATGAAATCAGACCCTTGCATGGTAGCATGTGAACTTATTGTTAATGTAAGTTGTGATTGAGATAGAAATATACTCAGTTGCCGCATGTAATTGGTAGAGAACTGAAGCTTGCCATCTTTTTAAATCAGCAATCATAGAAATATAGGTTGTTGTTTTAAAGTGACGTTCTTCTTCAATTTATTCCTTAATCGGTAGAATTGGGGAAGATTTGCTGAATAATAATCGAGAGATATTATTCAGTTATTAAAGAGTTCTCAATTAGCAATCTTGTGCATGTATATTAACTTCATAGAGATAAATTGGTTCAGTTGATAACAAGTGATTGAGTGTAAACCCTAAACGGTTTTTAAATCCAGATATTTTAGTTTTGAGTAATTTAATTGTTGAAATTAGCTACATTACTTGACAATATTTTCAAACCACAAAATCAAATCGATGATATTTCAATTATTAACTAGTGACTCAATGCTTAATTTACAATTCCTCGTGGGAACGATACCTTGCTAGCCGTATACTACACTTAAACCACGTGCACTTGCGTGAAGTATTTTCTGAACGGAAAAAGGCGAACAAGTTTTTGGCGCCGTTGCCGGGGAACTGTGTTAAATAAAGTGTTGTTATTAGTTTTAATTGAAGTATGTTCTTGTGAAGGTTAATAAATTTTTGGTTTATTATCTTTCGTTTTCAGGTAGACTTGGTTGTATATGCAAACCCGTTCACAGGGTAAGGATACAGTTCCTTTCGAAGACGAGATTGAAAGAAGGTTACGTCGGATTCGGAATTATATTCAAGAAACAACGCAACACCAGGATCAGAAACAAGTGAAGCAGGTAAGAATGGCAGAGGAGGATGGGCAAAAGTCCTTACGGGACTATGCCACGCCGCAGATGACTGAGATACAGTCGAGTATTACAAGACCAGCCATCACTGCGACACAATTTGAGATAAAGCCGGGAACAATTCAAATGGTTCAGAATTCTGTACAGTTTGGGGGGTTATCAAATGATGATCCTAGCATGCATTTGAGGAGTTTCTTAGAAATATGCGATACCTTCAAATATCCAGGGGTTTCGGATGATGCTATTCGTTTGAGGCTTTTTCCGTTTACATTGAGGGATAAGGCAAAGAGTTGGCTTCATTCACTGCCCCCGGGATCAATTACTACATGGGATGATTTGGTGCAGAAATTTCTGGCGAAGTTTTTTCCTTATGCAAAGACAGTGAAGATAAGATTTGAGATCACTACATTTGCTCAGCAGGATTCAGAGACATTATATGAAGCATGGGAAAGATTCAAGGAGTTGTCAAGGAAATGTCCGCATCACGGAATTCCAAAATGGCTTCAAGTGCAGACATTCTACAATGGGCTGGTACAAGCAGTGAGATCAAGTATAGATGCAGCAGCGGGGGGTGATCTGATGGTCAAAAGTTGTGATGATGCATATGCCTTACTAGAAACATGGCATCAAACAACTACCAATGGCCGACAGCAAGAATGAATCCACCCAGGGCAGCTGGAGTTATCGAGTTAGATGCTGTTACAGCTTTGTCAGCACAAGTGTCGGCCCTCGCTAAAAAGATAGATACAATGGGAAGTCAGAAGGTACAGCAAGTGGAGGTAATTTGCGAATTATGTGCCGGGAGTCATTCAAGTGATCAGTGCGCAATCAATCCAGAGTCGGTGCAATTTGTGTCCAATTATAATCGTCAGCAAGGGGGAAATTCTAACAGTTACAATCCAGGGTGGCGTAATCATCCGAATTTTTCTTGGAGCAACAACCAATCTCAACCTCAAGGACAGAGTTCAAGGAATACATATCCACCGGGGTTTAATAATCAGCAGAATCAACAACCACAACAACCGGATAAGTTGGCTCAGATGGAAGATATACTGGCTAAATTGGTTAACCAGTTTGATTCGACGGTGAAGACTCAGGCTGTAGCTATAAAGAATCTGGAGAACCAAATAGGACAAATAGCTAATGCATTGAATAACAGACCTCAAGGATCGTTTCCAAGTGATACGGAGGTAAACCCGAAGCGAGATGGTAAAGAGCATTGTAAAGTTGTTGAGCTCAGGAGTGGTAGAGAATTGCATGATGCTAAGGGAAAACAAGATGAAGTTTTTGAAAAAGAGAAAGAAGACGAGGGTACTTCAAAGTCTCAAGTTACAGAGAGGGTAAATATGGATAGGAAGCTTAATGAGGCACCTAGCGTCCCGTTTCCACAGAGATTATAGAAACAGAAGGTTGATAGGCAGTTCTCGAAGTTTTTGGAGGTTTTCAAGAAGCTGCAAATTAATATTCCTTTTGCAGATGCATTGGAACAAATGCCGAGTTATGTGAAGTTTATGAAGGACATCTTGTCCAAGAAAAGGAGGCTGGGCGATTATGAAACCGTTGCATTAACTGAAGAGTGCAGCGCCATCTTACAGAAGAAGTTGCCTCCAAAATTAAAGGATCCGGGAAGTTTTACCATACCGTGTACTATTGGGAGTCAACATTTCAGCCGTTGCCTATGTGATTTGGGGGCAAGTATAAATCTCATGCCTTTCTCGGTGTATCAACAATTGGGTCTTAAGGAAGCATCTCCAACAAACGTAACGCTCCAGCTAGCAGACAGATCTCTCACCTATCCACGAGGTATAGTGGAGGATGTGTTAGTTAAGGTTGATAAATTCATATTTCCAGCGGATTTTATTATTTTGGATTATGAGGAGGATCGAGATATTCCTATCATCCTAGGAAGACCGTTTCTTGCTACTGGGAGAACTTTGATAGATGTTCAGAAGGGGCAATTGACGATGAGGGTGCAGGACCAAGAAGTTACATTCGATGTGCTGAAGGCGATGAAATTTCCTAATGATGATGCTGAGTGCTTAAGAGTTGATATTGTGGATGGAATTGTGAACGAGACGTTTTTGGGAAACAGTATTAGTGATCCACTGGAGAGGTCAATCAGTATTGAGGAAATTTCGGGGTGTGAGCAAGCGTTGGAGTACGTGCAATTAATGGATGCTGCACCGAGGTTTACAAAGTTCAGGCAACATTTTGAGGAACTTAATTACTCGGAAAGTTCAAAGGCAAATGGGAAGTCTTCATTTGAGGTGCCACCGGTCTTAGAGCTGAAGCAATTGCCTAACCACCTCAGGTATGCTTATTTGGGTGAGGCGTCTACTTTGCCTGTCATAATTTCAGCATCGTTGGACAAGGTTCAAGAAGAGAAATTGCTGAGGGTGCTTCGGGACTGCAAATCAGCTATTGGTTGGGTCTTAGCGGATATCAAAGGTATTAGTCCCTCATTTTGCATGCATAAAATTTTAATGGAAGATGATGCAAAGCCAGTAGTTGATCAACAGAGAAGGTTAAACCCAATTATGAAGGAGGTGGTGAGGAAAGAAATAATTAAGTGGTTAGATGCTGGGATTATTTACCCAATTTCAGACAGTGCTTGGGTAAGCCCTTTCCATTGTGTCCCAAAGAAAGGTGGCATGACGGTTGTTCTTAATGAGAATAATGAGTTGATTCCGACGAGAACAGTTACGGGGTGGCGAGTGTGCTTGGATTATAGGAAGTTGAATAAAGCCACGCGTAAGGATCATTTTCCCTTGCCGTTCATTGATCAGATGCTGGATCGACTTGCGGGACATGAATATTACTGTTTGTTGGATGGGTATTCGGGGTACAACCAGATAGCCATTGCACCGGAAGATCAGGAGAAAACGACTTTTACGTGTCCATATGGAACATTCGCTTTCAGGAGAATGTCGTTTGGTTTGTGCAATGCTCCAGCAACTTTTCAGCGGTGCATGATGGCTATATTCTCGGATATGGTCGAGCGGAATTTAGAAGTCTTTATGGATGACTTCTCGGTTTTTGGAGATTCATTTGATGTCTGCTTAGAGAATCTAACGTTGGTGCTGAAAAGATGTATGGAAACGAATTTGGTCTTAAATTGGGAGAAGTGCCACTTCATGGTTCAAGAAGGGATTATCTTAGGACATCGGGTGTCAATTAAAGGAATTGAAGTGGATAAGGCGAAGATTGAAGCTATTGAAAAGTTGCCTCCTCCGAACTTAGTTAAGGGTATTCGTAGCTTCTTGGGTCATGCAGGGTTTTATCGAAGGTTCATAAAGGATTTTTCTAAGATTACAAAGCCGTTGTGCAGTTTACTAGAGAAAGAAGTCCCGTTTGATTTTGATGAAGCATGCCTTACAGCATTTGGGATTTTGAAGCAGAAGTTGATTACAGCTCCGGTGGTAGTAGCTCCAGATTGGGGTCATCCTTTTGAGTTGATGTGCGATGCAAGTGACTTCGCGATTGGGGCAGTTCTGGGCCAGCGTAAAGACAAGGTATTTCAAGCTATTTATTATGCCAGTAAGACTCTAACTGATGCTCAACTCAATTATACAACCACAGAAAAGGAGTTGTTAGCTGTAGTGTTTGCATTCGATAAGTTCCGTCCATATCTCATTGGAACAAAGGTTATTGTCTTCACGGACCATTCAACAATTAAGTACCTTGTTGCAAAGAAAGATGCTAAGCCTAGATTGATCCGTTGGGTTTTGCTACTTCAAGAGTTCGATCTTGAGATTCGGGACAGAAAAGGAACTGAAAATCAAATAGCAGATCATTTGTCTAGAATGGAGCAGCACAGAAACAATGAGATGGCAGTCAACGATAGCTTCCCAGACGAACAGTTGTTTGTAATTACGTCTGAGATACCGTGGTATGCCGATTTAGTAAATTATATTGTTGGGAAGATCATACCTTCAGAACTGTCGAGTCAACAGAGGAAGAGGTTTCTATATGATGTACGGCAATATCTTTGGGATGAGCCATTTTTGTACAAGACTTGTGCTGACCAGTTAGTAAGACGTTGTGTTCCTCAAGAAGAGATGGGAAGTATTCTTCAGCAATGTCATGCATCAGGTTATGGAGGACATTATGGAGGCCAAAGAACAGCTGCTAAGGTTCTTCAATCAGGTTTTTTCTGGCCTACTTTATTTAAGGATGCTTATTCATTTGTTCTACATTGTGATCGATGTCAAAGGGTAGGTAATATTTCGAAAAGACAGGAGATGCCCCTTAATTCTATTTTAGAAGTTGAAATGTTTGATGTTTGGGGTATTGATTTCATGGGACCTTTTCCCTTGTCTTTTAACAATTCTTACATCCTTGTAGCAGTCGATTATGTGTCTAAATGGGTGGAAGCAATTGCAACCTCCACTAATGATGCTAAGGTGGTAACTAAATTTTTGCAACGTAATATTTTCACGAGATTTGGGACACCTAGAGCAATAATCAGCGATGGAGGATCTCACTTCTGCAACAGACAATTCAACGCCTTATTAGCGAAATATGGAGTCAAACATAAAGTTGCTACTGCTTACCACCCACAAACAAGTGGACAAGCAGAGATTTCTAATCGAGAAGTGAAAAGGATCTTGGAGAAGACAGTAAATCCTAATCGTAAGGATTGGTCCGTTAAGCTCGATGATGCACTCTGGGCGTATAGAACAGCGTTTAAGACACCACTTGGAATGTCGCCTTATCGGTTGGTTTTTGGGAAGGCTTGTCATTTGCCGGTGGAATTAGAACATCATGCATACTGGGCAACTCGGAAGTTAAATTGGGATTTTAACCTAGCTGGTGAGGAACGTTTGCTACAACTAAATGAAATGGAGGAGTTTCGACTCCAGTCCTATGAAAATGCAAAAATTTACAAGGAACGAGTCAAACGTTGGCACGACAAACACATTGTGGACCGAAAGTTTGAACCAGGTCAATCGGTGTTATTGTTCAATTCCCGACTCAGACTTTTTCTAGGAAAGCTGAAATCACGGTGGTCAAGTCCTTTTACAATTCATGCTGTTTATCCGTATGGGACGGTGGAGTTAAAATACAAAGATTCAGAGGCCACGTTTAAAGTGAATGGGCAAAGACTCAAACATTACTGGGGAGACATCTTTAATAGGATGAAGTCCTCAATTTCTTTCGAAACTTAAACAGGAAGTACTGTCAGGCTGATGACAATAAAACAAGCGCTGTGTGGGAGGCAACCCAAATTTCATTTCTTTTAAGTCCATTAATTTACTGAAAATAAGTCCTAAAGTTTATGCAAATTTTTGGTTTTTGATTTGTATTACATTTAATTTGGTCAGGAACAGTTCTCTGAAACAGAGGTTGACGCACCTGCGTCATTAATTGAAGCAGCTGCGTGAGACTTAACGCATATGCGTCTGGGAGCACGCCCCTGCGTCAGAACCTACTGTAATTTGAGGGAAATCGTTTGAGGCGTTGACGCACTTGCGTCAAAATTGAAGCAGCTGCGTGACACTTGACGCCCCTGCGTCTGTAATCACGCCCCTGCGTCAGAACTCACTGGAAATGTTGTAGCTGTAGACGCCCCTGCGTCTAATTTCGACGCAGCTGCATTCAACTCAACGCCCCTGCGTCCAAAGCAACGCCCCTGCGTCACACCTTATTAAATCAGACTTGACGCAGCTGCGTCACAATCATACGCAGCTGCGTGACGGGAAATTTTAGAATTAAAACGGACGAGTGTCTAAACCGTGTGCCTTACCAGCTACCTCTCTTGACAGCTTACGCTTCTTCCGTGAGGCCCTTCATTTCAGTTCTCAGTTGCGTCCGTTATACATGAACAAGAAGTTGAATGGTGCGTTTGGGAAGCTATAAATCGCACTCTCAAGCTTACAACTCAATCACAGTGCTTCCATTGCCTTCCGATTCTAAAGCAACACCAAGCTTGGGGGTATTCTCAAAAATTTTCAAGTAAGAGTTTCTTTTGACAAACTTCATATAAATAGTCTTGGGGATAGTGATAGATTCTTGTATCCCTACAAATTGTTGTGTTTGGGCATTCTGAGTACTAGTGGGAGGTTTAATCAAGAACCAAGGCTATAAGATTGGGGGTTTTTAACAAGGTACCCGCCAACTGTTTGTTAAAAGTCCTCAAAGAAAAAGCAAAGGGTTGTGAGATCGGTTTGTGTTCCAAAAAGTTTGGAAGGGTTGTGAGCTTAATGGCACCAAAACGTCATCGAGGAGAGAGCTCAAGGTCCACTCCTCCGTATGATTCACGCCGATTTGTGAGCTATGAATTGGCAAAGTTCTATGAGGAGCATGTCGATGCCAAAAAGCTTATACCGGAGCGAGGCTTGGATCCAGGACCTTTGGATGGGGCGTTATGGAGAATGATCAGCCGTAATTGGGGTACACTACCTCACCAGCCTCAATCTGCCGTCATTTCAATTGTAAAAGAGTTTTATGCTAACGCCAAGGCCGTTAAACATAATGACGTCATCGTTCGGGGTAAGAAGGTCTCCTTTTCTCCTGCGAAGATAAATGAGTACTATGGTATTCCCTTGCTTTCCGAAGCGGATGAGTACTCGGCATTTGCTAAGGAACCGGTAAATTATGAGGAGGTTATTCGAGGTTTGTGCCAACCGGATGCCGTTTGGAAATATAGAGATGGTGAGCCCAAAACCTTCAACTACACATACTTGAGCCGATTTGGGAAGGCATGGTATTATTTCCTGTGTGCTAAACTCATGCCAACAACACATTTCACCGAGGTCATTAAAGACAGAGCGGTGCTTTTATACTGCATAGTCAATGATAAATCCATTGATAAGGGACAGGTGATTAACAGTTCGATTAAGTATGCCATCAAGGGGAAACCGATCCGGGGCCTACCTCATCCGTCGTTAATTTGTGGGCTTTGTGAAGCAGCGGGAGTAGAATGGGATGATAGTGAACCAATTCAGCATCCCCAAGTACCCATCGACTCTAAAATCATCAAGAACTTCAAGCAATGGAATGGGGCACCTCCTGATCCAAAAGGAGCGGGATTTCTTTTGGGTGATCCACATTCTCCGGACACCGAGGAATTATTTGCAGCAGAGCCGGAGCATGATGCAGCTTCCTCGTCCAACACGATTGACACATTAGTGGCGGAGATAAGGCAGCTTCGGAGAGAATCTCGTCGACAAGCTAGACGGGATGCCCATCTGGCAGAGACAATGGGTTCTATGATGCAATACCAAGCAGCATTCAACACAACTTTAACGGAGGCGTTTAATCGTTTAGACATGAATGCTGGTCATGAGCCATTGAATTTTCCAATTCCTCCGGCTATGCCTGCATTACCTCCAGATTCACCGGACGACGAAGCTGAGGAGTAGTGCTCTAAAAGGGAAGTCCCGTTATTTCAATTCTACTTTAATGCTCATTGAGGACACTGAGTTTGATAAGTTTGGGGGACGTTTACGTTTGTTTGCATAACGTTTGTTTGCATATGTTGTGCCTTGTTTGGGTCTTTTGGTTGTCTTTGTTAAAAAAAAAAAAAAAAAATTAGGAATGTAGATGAATTTTGAGGGTATATTCACTGCAAACCCTCACGAGACTTAACTCGTCCTCATAAGGTAATTATGGGGTTTAAAAGGCTTGTTACACGTGCTAAGTGTGACCGTGAAACCTACGAAAACGGTTAGTTGTAGTTGCGTTTAATTCTATTTAGCAAGTTCAAAGTAATCATGAAAACTGGTGTAAGGCCGATGATAAGAATGTTGCTTTTTGCTAGCTTTTAATGATAAATGAATGAACATGTTGAATTTCAATCTTACAATCGAATAGTCTTGCGTTATTTTTGGTTCTTATGTCTTTATAAGCACAAAAATTTGATTGTTGGGACTAGTTGAGAATTAGAAAACTTACAAGATTGATTTTCTTTTGAGTTTCATGAGTGAACTTCAATTCTTACTTGCAAATTCTCGTATGCTGAGTTAAGGCTTTTATATAAGTTTGGGGGGATCATATATTAAGTTATTAAAAAAAAATAAAAAATAAAAAAAAATAAATAAAATAAAAATAAATAATTGACTCAGTCAGAATTTCGTGGTCTTTGCTATTCGAGCAAGTAAATCCTTAGGGATTTCTTTACATCTAGTGCCCTAAAACCAACTGGTTTGGGAGTCACTGGTTCAAAGCTCGTTACATGGGTAGCATTGAATAGCCTAATGGAATTGTGCATTGCACGAGTCATTATTAATGAGTTGGGGGTGAAATGGAGCGTAAAACGCATTCACTCTGTATTTCTAATGAGTAGTATGATCCCTAATTTATGTGATTGCCTGACTTGGTTAAGAGATGTATAAGTAAGGACGTGAATTCAAAGTGAAATTTTTGCTTGTGATTAATCTAAGAAGTTTATCTAATTTTTCTAACTAGTTGAAACTATGAAACACACGCACAATTAGGAATCTTAAATAGGGCTTGAATGTCGATTCTGTGAGATTTGTGAATTCGGTAGTTCTTGAAAATTCTATAAGGCTATTATGAGTTGCTTGAGGCCTAAATCTGGTGTGTGGTAACAATAATTCATGCTATGTTAAAATTCATGGTTGCTACTAGATTTCAATTTTGTTAAGTCATTTTTGCTCGAGGACAAGCAATTAGATAAGTTTGGGGGTATTTGTTGAGTCGGTTTTGTACATTAAAAATAAGTGCTTCTTAACTTATATATTGTAGTCCTTAAGCGTTTTTATTTCAATTTTATACATTTGTGTGCATTTATTTTAGGTTTGCATGGAAAATAGCTTGCAAGGGCATTTCAATAATTTCGAAGCCAGGTTCACGCAGCTGCGTCACAAATTGAAGCAGCTGCGTCACAGAAGCCATTTTTTCCAGAATGTTTAGACGCAGCTGCGTGATATATTGAAGCAGCTGCGTGACTTCAACGTAGCTGCGTGACTTTTGAAGCAGCTGCGTCAGGCGATTTCAACGTAGCTGCGTTAATAGTGAAGCAGCTGCGTCAGGCTATTTCAACGCAGCTGCGTGATGATTGAAGCAGCTGCGTCACGTTCAATCGACTGATTTCTCCCACGATGCTGAGCAGTTGCTAAGTCAGTTTTTTGGGCGGTTAACGTGCGAAGCAGCCGGAGTCTTAAAAGATAAAAAAAAGAGGAGGATAATAAAAAAAAAGATCAGACGCGGAGAGGAAGAAAAAATACATAGAGCGAATTGAGCGAAGGGAAAGAAATCTGCAGTTGACGGAAGAAATTCTGGTCTTGATGCAGAGAAGGGCAAGATTACATATTTAGTTTATCTCTGAACTCTTGTACTTTAATTATTATTTATGCCTAGAATTCACTCTTGTGTTTGTTATCTTAGATTGAATATGAGCTAAATTTTATTGTTTAGGGTTTACAATGCGATTATCTGTATAATCTGAAGCAAGTTATTATCTGTGCTTGTTATATACATGTGGGTTTGACTACCATGAGTGATTGTTATTTTTAATTACTTGGCCAGTAATTTAATCTAGTATTTCATATAGAATTGAGAGATGATGTATGAAATCAGACCCTTGCATGGTAGCATGTGAACTTATTGTTAATGTAAGTTGTGATTGAGATAGAAATATACTCAGTTGCCGCATGTAATTGGTAGAGAACTGAAGCTTGCCATCTTTTTAAATCAGCAATCATAGAAATATAGGTTGTTGTTTTAAAGTGACGTTCTTCTTCAATTTATTCCTTAATCGGTAGAATTGGGGAAGATTTGCTGAATAATAATCGAGAGATATTATTCAGTTATTAAAGAGTTCTCAATTAGCAATCTTGTGCATGTATATTAACTTCATAGAGATAAATTAGTTCAGTTGATAACAAGTGATTGAGTGTAAACCCTAAACGGTTTTTAAATCCAGATATTTTAGTTTTGAGTAATTTAATTGTTGAAATTAGCTACATTACTTGACAATATTTTCAAACCACAAAATCAAATCGATGATATTTCAATTATTAACTAGTGACTCAATGCTTAATTTACAATTCCTCGTGGGAACGATACCTTGCTAGCCGTATACTACACTTAAACCACGTGCACTTGCGTGAAGTATTTTCTGAACGAAAAAAGGCGAACAATTACTATAACGATACTTGTAATTTTGTATATCTATATTTTGCTTCTAATTTGTTTGTTTTTACAGAGTGGCCTTCAGAATTGCAATAAGCATTGGAGTAACTCTAATTGGGATGCTTTATTTCTAGCAGGTGTGTTACGAAACTCATAGATGCTTTTTTTTTATTTTCTTTTTAGTATATGACATCTTTACGTTGTTGAATTGATGATTTTAACATTTGTTTACTATACTCATTGCCATATAGAAGCTCAATCACAAATTTAGCTCTTGGATGCCACTATGATGATGGAAGGAGTTGTTGTTTGAAGTTGTAATTTGTTTTTGAAAACGTTATGGCTATGCCAGTTTTGTTTAAAATCAGTTGTTGTTTGAACTTGTAATTTGCTATGGCTTATTAGAAACTTTGAGCCCATGTTTGAACTTGTAATTTGCTATGATTATCGAGAGATCTATTTATTCTATCTGCATTATGACCATTATTATAATTGTGTCTTGCTGTGTAAACATTTTGTAATGGTTGTGCTAAGACGTGCTATGATGCTGATGGAGTATTTAGTATTTTGGGATAAAATGGTTAATGAGCCGTAAGCCTCATTTGTCATCTTTTTACAGGATTACTTTTAGTTTGCTGCTGTAATTGATCATTCATGAAATGTCCTTTTAGTTATGTTTTTTGCTGCTATAATGTAGAGTTAGTGACGACTACATTAATTTCTTCAACTGTTGCTCAAATGGTTCCACGTTCCCAACCAAAAAGTTAAAGAGTAAATGAATATGCCATCCTTGGTGTGTTGAAATCATGTTACAAATGCACATGGACATGTTAGTATACATACTTTTAGATAATATTTCCACCCTTCCCTGATGAGTGACAACCATTATCATATAAAAACAATTGAATGGAATAGCTTATAACATCCTGTAGTCAACAACATTCAAATTCTAAGTTTAAAAACAACATTCAAATCCCATTGCAACAACATTAGAATTCTAAAAATAAACTACGTTATGCATTCAATACATGGATCAACTTCATTTAAAATCAAACTTTTGTCCAAACAAAGTTTAAAAAACAAAGTACAACAAATCTTCATTACAATCACTTCATTACAATCCTAACTGCTCCATCTCCCAAATTCTAATTATTTTTGGTTCCTATTTAGGCAGCTTCTTGCACAGAGATGGTTACAAAGAAATTCCAAAGCAACCAAATGAAGGAAACCCATATGGTTACTAATTATTTTTGCGGAGCAGTGAGGCGGCAGTGGAGCTGGGTTTGGAGTTTGAATTTAGGAGTTTGAATCACAAAATTGAATTGAATTCCAGTTAAGGGTCTACCGAGATAATGTCAAGATCTTGTATGCACTCCGTTCAATTTGAAGGTGGATGACCAGACTAGCGTCGAACTTGAAGGTATTTCAACAGAACGGTGGTGGAATCTTTTTGAAATCTGCCGTACGGTGGAGGGGAAAGATGGGTTTCACTTCGGAGCTGGGTTCGGAGCAGTGAGGCTACGACGGCGGCGAAGCAGTGAGGCGGCAGTGGAGTTGGGTTTGGAGTTTGAATTTGGGAGGAGCTCTGATTTGGAGTGTGAGTTTTTTGGGACCGGGCATACAAGTCTGAGAGGAGAGAGAGAGAAAATTGGGCCCTTTATATATGAGTGTTGTTTAAGAAATGAGTGTTACTTAAAGTGAGTGCTTTTGAACGGCCCTGTGTGTATATATATATATATATATATATATATATATATATAGACATACACACACACACACATACACACACACTTACTACATTGATATTCTAAACTACGCCATCAAAACAGTCAGACTCAATATCATTGTCATCCTCTGATTTTGTATTTTCCTCTTCGTCGGTGTCTTCGTCGTTATCATTTTTAACGACAACATAGTCGTTGACGACCACATCTTCTTCAGCTTCCTCATCATCGGGTACGTTAACGACGTTATACACCAACACATCTTCATCATTTACCTTTATCTGGCTGGGATTGCTAACATTTTCTTGCAACGACTCATCAATCCCAAATAGATGAACACCATCAAATGGCGGAGTCTTCGTTGTGACAACTGTATAACAGGGGCTTCTACATTTGACAATATTAGAGGCGTAGTACACTTAGATCGATTGACTAGCTAACACGAATACGTCATCAAACTTTAACTTTAACTTTATATCTACTGCGATAATTCTATTACGATCAACTTTAACACCATTGTCATTATCAAATCAGTGACACTTAAATGTAACTACCTTTTTATCCTAAGATAATTGAGCACAACCACTTTCTCTAAACGAACATAATAATTGGACTCAACATCTTGGTAACAATTTCCTAACACGACAATGCCAAAATTGATGTATGTTAGTTCAACTCATCGACTTTGAATCTGTACCAATTCATGATGCATCCAGGAAATAAACTAATAAGTTTGTAAGAGCCTTGAATCACATCTCTAAAACGCTTATAAGTGTTATCTTCTTCAATTTATTTAATTTTAATCTATTATTTTATTATATTAGATTTAATTTATTATAATTTAATTTATTATTCAATTATGAATTAAATTATTTTATTTTATTTTAATTTAATTTATTATTTAATTTAATTTATTATTTTATTTTATGTATTTAAATTTAATTAGATTTAATTTAATTTATTATATTATTCTATTATATTTAATTTATTTTAATTAATTTACTTTATTATTCATTTATTTATTAAATAATTTTAATTTAATTTTTTAGTTTAATTTATTGTTTTATTTTATTTTATTTAGTTATATTTAATTATACTTAATCTATTATTTAATTTAATTTAATTTGTTATACCTTATTTTAATTTAATTTACTTTATTATTTTATTTTATTAGCTAATTTTAATTTTAATATTTTATTTTATTATATTTAATATTCCGTAGGGAATTTCGTCGTAAGTACACACCACATTAATTCACCTCCTCAATCGAATCTCATTAACTTAATCTCGCGTCCACTTTCTTTCTCCACAACAACTTTGAATTTCTTGAATGCTTCAAAGACTTTTTATTTTTGCTTCAATAAATATACCTAAGTTTTTCTTGAAAAGTCATCAATAAAAAGAAGAAAATAATTACCTTTACTAAGGAAACTTGACATAATTGGTCCGTAGACATCAGTATGTATGAGCTCGAGTAGCTTTTTCTCTTGAATTCAACTCTTTGGGAAAACTCCTTCGGAATTGTTTTCCAAGTAAGCATCCCTTGCAAAGTTGATCAGGGTGATTGATGGAAGGTATTCCTCTTACCATCTCTTTCTTGGAAAGCAACTATAAGCCACCAAAATTTAAGTGCCCAAACCGAAGATGCCATAGCCAATGTGTATCTTTGTAACAAGCATTGAGACACATTGGTACATCGTTTTGAATATTCAATAAGAACATTCTATTTCTTGACATTGGCAACTTCGTGATCAAATTACTTATATCATCTCTTATAGAAACATTATGATTTCTCATGTGAATATCATAGCATTTTTCTAGGAGTTGTCCTAAACTCAAGATATTATTTTTCATATTTTGCTCATAGTAAACATTAGAAATAAATTGATGTCTTCCATTCTTCAAGCGACTCAGAATTTTACCTTTGCTTTTTACCAGAATCTTAGACTTGTCACCTTCGCTCACCAATTCATCAAGCTATACGAACATGCTTTTTCTTCCACATATCTGGTTGATTGCTCCGGTGTCAAGATACCAAGTGTTACCTTGTCTTACATCATCGTCGTTGCATGCTAGTAATAGAGTACCCTCTTCTTGGCTTTTGTCTTCCACATAATTAACCTTTTCTTCAATTTTAGTTTTGGGAGCTCTACATTCCGAAGCATAGTGACCAAATTATTAACAATTATAAATTTTGATTTGAGATTTGTCATACCTTGGCCTTGAGTTGCTCCTCCCATGACCAATTATTGTGTAATTTCTTCTATCTTCATTATTGTTGATACCTCCTCGTCCACGTCCACAACCCTGACCCAGTCCCCTTCCTTGGCCACTACCTCTTCCACGTTGACCTCCATTATTGCCAAAGCTTTCTTCATTGTCCTTCGAATGGACTTGCATCTTAAGGAGTTGTTCCACAATATCTTGTTTCTTCTTATGCTTTTCTTCATTCACTTGTAATGACCTTGATAATTGGTCAATAGTCATCTCTTCCAAGTCTTTCGTTTCTTCAATTGTCACAATAATGTGCTTGAATTTAGGATCCAACGAGCATAGTATCTTCTCTATTATCCTCACAACTTCTAACTTTTCGTCATTTCTTTTCATTTGATTGGAAATGGTTAACTCTTAAGAAATAATCGGAGATAGACTCAGACTCTTTCATATGTGATGCTTTAAATTCACCTCTTAATGTTTGGAGATGTACCTTTTTACTTGCTTTGCTCCTTTACATGAGGTTTGAAGCTTTCCCCATGCTTCCTTGGCAGATGTTACACTTCAAATCTTCTCGAAACAGTCATCATCTAAAGCTTGATAGATGAGGAAAATAGCTTTTTTGTCTTTCTTTCTTGAATATCTTAAACCATCTTTTTCAGCTTAGGAAAGAGTAGCCCCATCTTTTGGCTCATTGTAGCCTTTCTCTATAATTTCCCAAACATTCTGTGCACCCAAAAGGGCCTTGATCATCTTAATGCTCCAATTGTCAAAGTTGCTCTTGTTGATCATAAGAGCTTGGAAGGAAGCCATACCATTGCTAGACATTTCTTAGAAACTAAGAAGGATCAACATAGACGTGATACCACTTTGTTGGAAGAGAAAGAGTTTTGAAGACTTAGGAAATTTTATAAAGCGGAGATGAAATAAGAAGAACCTTGGTAGAAGAGACCTTGTATTATTATTTCTCAATTTTTTCTTGATACAATATGATGAACATTACCCCTATTTATACTTAGTAACATCTCATTAACTAATGGCTAGGATTATACCACTACATATTTAATCTAATTATTACAATTAAGTCTCTAAATTTTTTTTCTAAAATATCTTTGACTCTTAGAATTATCTTCTTACTCTAGAATACTCTTTCACTCTATATTATTCCTACAATTATTTAGATCACTGTAAGAAAAAAATTTAATTTTGACGAACTTATCCCGGCGAAATTATTTCCATCAGAATTAAGTTATTTTTTGACGAAAAAGTCTGTCAAAATTAAACACTTCCATCAGAAATTCCGTTGAGAATAGGGTATTGGTTTTGGCAGCATCTTTTCCCGCGTACGGCAATGCATTTTCGTCTAAGATTTCGTCGAGTTTAAATTGTATTTCTGACGAAATTAATTCTGACAAAATTTCCATCGGAATTAATTCTTTTTTTTTTTACAAAATTGTGGCCGGGCAGTCTCTTCCTTAATTTCTTCACTTTTTCTTTTCCTTTCCACGAGCTGCTCTGTTTTCTTTTTCTTACTGTCCAGCGACGGCTGTTCTTCTTCCGATCGATTAATGATTTCTTCTCCATTTGTCATCTCTTTTCTAAGCTTAGTTCGATCTACCATCAAAGCCCCAATTTATCTCCATATAAACCCAATCATTTTTAGATCTAAGGGTAGTGCGGCGGTGGTTCGCGGTGGCGGTGACAGATTTTGGTCTCTTCATATTCCTCCATTATGACCTTCAATTTAAAGGTTAGGTGTTAATTATTCTTTTGTAGTTAGTGTTAAAAAATTCTAATTTTGTATAGCCGTAAATATATTAAAGAAATCATATATTGTGTTGCTATATTATTTGGGATGTATAATGTTAGCCCTAAATTGGAAAAAAAATCATATATTAATTGCTGTATTATTTGGGATGCATAGCAATATTGTTAGTTGTATATGAGATTATTTGGGATGTATATATAAGTAGTTGTATATATTGCTATTTGGGATGTATATATAAAATTTAAAACTGAGAAATGCATATTACTATTAGTTATGGAATTGAAATAATTTTACACTGAGAAATATTAATTGTTAGTTGTATGGGATTGAAGCACACCGAGTAATGATGTTACTGTTAGTGTACGTATTTTGGGATTTGTTAAATTTGGTATTTTTGACCGAATTAAAACTATGAATTAAAAAATAATAATAATAAAATAACATATTAAAATAAATTAATAAATTTAATTAACATAAATAAAATATATTATAATAAAAATAATAAAATAAAATAAAATAATAAATTAAAGTAAATTAAAATTATTTAATAAAATAAAATAATAAAGTAAATTAAATATAATATAATAAAATGATAAATTAAATTAAAATAAATTATAATAAGTTCAATTAAATAATAAATTAAATTTAAGTAACTATAATTATATAAAATGAAATAATAAAATTTATTAAATATATTAAATTAAAATAAATCAATAAATTAAATTAAATAATATAATATAATATAATATAATAATAAATTAAATTATTATTTATTAAGAATATAATATCGACTACTTAGGTATTTTATTTATTTTAAGTTGTATAATTTGCATTTTACTTAAATTAAAAGATATTTAGTTGTTTCTATAATTCTTAATGATCTCTTTACATTGTACATATTTTTTGTGTATCAACAAGGTGGCAATGACGGTGATGATAGTGATAGATAGTTGTAATTATACTTATATTGTTAATTCAATTATATTGTATATTATTGTAATCATATAACTTATATTTGTACATCATTGTAATCGTTTAACTTATATTTTATACATCATACTTACATTGTACATCGTGTTATTAGTTTATATGTATGTGTTATTGTTGGGATTGAAAACAGTTATAAATCGTTACCGTGTTATCGTTATTGTTGTTATCGTGTTATGTGCTAGTTTATACATCGTAAGTAAGTTAGTTTATATGTATATTATTATTAGGATTGAAAAGGGGTATATGTACAAAATGTAGTTTAAAAACCTAAAAATTGATAAAAATATATATTAAAAATAATCATTATTTTCGACGGAATAAGTTATTTCAGACGAAATTTTCTTATAAATATTCCTACATCAGTAGGGACGCGACACGTGGTAGCGTACCTCTGACACGTGTGTCCATCGAAAATAAAGTCTGTCGGAATTACCTTATCTCCTACAGAATTTCCATCAGTGACAATTCCGTTGATAAAATATATTTTCGACCGACATGCCGACGAACTTATTTCCGACCAGGTTATACTCGACCGAATTTTCTACAGAATATTTTGTTGCAAATAGTCTTATTCCGATGAAATAGTACTATTTTCGACGAAATATTCCGTCGGAATTAAAGTTTTTTCTTGTAGTAGATTTTTTTCAACTAGTAATCTATTACAAATTTCTAGAAACGAAAGTTATTGGGCTTAATTAATTGGATATTTATTTTAAACCCAATAATCTTTAGATCAAAACAAGTTTAATTATCCAACAAGTACTATGGCTGAAATGAATATCGTTGATTTTGTATTAAAGAATAACTTGAAGCTGATTTTCCCGTGGTGACCAAGTCCCAAACACGTCACACTCTCTCTTGATCAGTTGCTTATCCGATGTAGGGCCTGTTTGTTTGTAAAATACCTTCTCCTTTTCAAAACATGAAAATTCAAAGGAATAATTGTCTTTATTATTTGTAGAAAAATTATCTTGACGAAGACTAATTATGTCTATCACTTGCCAATCCTGTTTTAATTTAGTATAGAACCGGTTATATCGGACCCCCCCAAACAAATTTCCCTCAAAATTTCCCATATTCAAATTTCCTATAATCATGAATTTTAAATTATTAGGATTAGACAATGTCTTGACTATAAATTTCTTAATTTTATTCTTCCCAGTTGTTCCGTTTCACACTTCTATATTTCGACCGTGCGTTCTGTTTCATCAAGTTTTTTTTTTTTCTTTTTTATTATTGATTTCATTTATTTCAAAACCAGTTTTTCTCCAGTTTTACATTTTTCTAGTAATTTTTTGAAAGTAATACATAAAAAAGGAAAAATAATTGATATTTTTACAAATAAAATTAATTATAATTCCATAAGATTTGTCACACATTAATTGTAGACGTGTCTCACGCTAATGTGAGGAAGTTCAATTCCTTCTTTTCATATATGGAGTGGCATGCAGTTTTGAATGGAAATAAATGCTTGCCGAACTGTGAAGAACCGCATTTACTAATTTTGTTTCTTAAAATTGGAATCGGCACTTTTCTACGGAAACTATATTACTTTTCTTTTTCCAAAATTCAAAATATAATTTTTTATTCTGTCGACTATTAAACTTTTTAACTAATAATTGTTGGCTTTGTAGGGTATAAACCCATGAGATTATACTAATTAAATTAGAAATATTTTAATTCGTTACATGTGTGATACATACGCGTGCATGTATACTTTTCAAAATTGAGAAGGAATTAGTCTAGTTGTTGATCAAAATTTGGTGGGAAAACTGATCATTTGCCTGGTTCTGGTGATAATCGAGAGATCGGGAGTTCTACTCGTCGACAAATAAATATTGTTCCTAAGCAGATTATTATTATTATTATTATTATAGATGTTAAAACTTTAGAATTTGAGCTGCTATATTTTATATTATAGATGATAGAACCGGTTAATTATATTGGACTCCCACACAAACTATCTACACGAAGACTTATTGTCTTTATTATTTGTAGAAAAATTATCTTGACGAAGACTAATTATGTCTTTATCACTTGTAGCAATTATAGTTTCGCCCCCAATGAGTCAAAATCCTGGTTGTCCCACTATTTCATGTCTTTATCATTTATAGGAAAATTTTAACTTAATCGTAGGACCAGAATTAAATTTGAACCACAAAATCATATTTATGCCAGCCACAACAAATTAATTTGCAAAAATATCTCAAGTCCACCAAACAGAACTTAAAATTCTTCAGTATGGAGTATGAAACAAGGTGGTGGTGGAGGATGACGGTGGTCTTGTTTTTAATTATAGCGGTCATGATAGAACCGGTTATATCGGATCCCCAAACAAATTACCTTGCCGAAGACTGCAGTCCATCCAATTCTACGGACCTGACCAATTTCTTCAGCGATTATAAGGAGACCTTTGATGAGCTGAGAAGACAGATATCGGGCTATAACAAACACTTTGCCACTGCAGATCGACCAAATATCCATGCCTTGGTTCAGTGCCGGAACTATCTCTCCATTGCAGACTGTCTCACTTGCTATGATTCTGCCTTCCTTCGGATGACAAGCAAATGCCCGGCACCTCATGACAATGCTTATGTCGTGTTTGAAGGCTGCTACCTTAGGTTACTTTCTTTTACACCTCCTCTTTTTCTTCATTTAATATAGTTAAAAGTGTCACAATATTATAGGCATACGCATATGCCTCCAAACTCTAGAGGCAATTTTATACAAAGAGACCTGCGCTTTATATATTATTATTTATTGTTTTTACTAATTTGTGTTTTTATAAAGAACAAAGAGAGATACAATTCTAGGGGCATATCCCGTGACAGAAATCAAGTAGACACATCACAAATATTTTAATGAAACCTATACTAAGGTAAACCTGCAACAACACTCTAAAAAACAATTATATTTGCCAAACCTGCAGGTGAAAATGAGTAATAACAATGCCCTCAAACTTTTTTACTGTGTGTGAAATTTATATTTAACTAATCTAATGCAATCATTGATAAGGAAGTCAACAGGAGTAGCATTTTCTCCATGTTACCTTCTATCTCTCTCATTCCACAATTTATAAACTACTATTGCAAGATATATCATACTCCCCTTTTGTCAGAATGGATATATATGTGGTGCATATGAAAATTTTTGTAGTTTGATGTAAAATTTCATCGTCTTGAGGTTGCCAATCTAATAGCTTATATAGCTTAGAGATTGTACTTTATGGAAACACTAGCTCTAAGAAGGGTATTTACGTAACTCCCGGGAGTATGATTTTTGAATTATAAAAGGAGAATTATATATTGAATGGTATGTTATTAATTACAAATGATAATTGCCCTTTTACAGGTAGGACCAACTTAAGCACCACGCAACTTAGAAACCAAGGCCCACCCAATATAAATAATACCTAATATAAAACATATTAAATCTTATAATAATAATAATAATAATAATAATAATAATAATAATAATAATAATAATAATAATAATAATAATAATAATATCTAGAATATTCTAAAAATTTTATCGTGTTTATGTTGGGCTTTGGCTTAAAGATGTTACAAGGACGATGTCAATTTATTAATGATTATGGGACATGGTTTTTTTGTTTGAAATATATAATTTGAGGTGTTTATGTTGGGCTTTGGCTTGAAGATGTCACAAGGACGATGTCAATTTATTAATGATTATGGGACATGGTTTTTTTGTTTAAATTGTAAATGAAGATAGGCTTGTAATTTATGCTCCTAATTAATTAATTGATGGAATGTACTAAAACTGTATAGTAGCTCCATCCAAATCATTTGAATTCTCCAATAACGTAGTCTTTTAGGTTTTCAATAAAATTTTATGTATGCTGATCAAAGAAAATATAATACTCCTTGTGTTCTACATAAAAAATCACATTTCTCAATTTCTTTTATTTTACAAAAGAGTTCTGCTTCTTTTTATGATTGTATAAAATGAGATAATATCTTTGTCGTAATAATTTCGTTATTCATCTCTACAAAACTAAGGAATTATTAATTCAGGAAAAAAACTACCAAGAAAAAAAATAAATTATTATTATTTGTAAAATTTACAAATGGCACTTTTTGGTGTGGAATGGAGGTAGAAGCATTTTTGCATAAACGCCTCTAGGTTTCAAAACTTTCTAGAAATTAATATGAGCTCTAGCTAGGTAATAATACCTATGAGCAATTATATAAACTTGCTAGAAACATCTTGTGTGAAGAGGCAAATATTAGGGTGCATGGTCATACCCATATGATCAATGACCTGATATTGTTTTCTTACTTATAGTTATTCTTTTGTTTAAGGTACAAGGAACGCAACTACAATAAAATGGCTACTCTTTTAAACAATTTCGGTGTATGTAGCAATCGCACTACTATATCAAAGGCAAGTACTACTTTTAATGCAGTAGTGGATGGGTTGTTAGCGGATCTTAAAGTTGTCACGCCCAAGATAAAAGGTTTCTTTGCAGCGGCAACAAAGGAAGTTGTTGGTGGTGATGCAACAGTGTATGCTATCGCACAATGTGTCGAAACATTAGACCCACGTGGTTGCCAAGATTGCTTGACAGTGGCATATAACGACATTCGAAGTTGTCCTCCTCAACCGGGGGGTAGTTCTATCGATATTGGTTGTTTTATGAGATATTCAGACACCGCTTTTTTCACTGATAACCAAACAACTAATATCACACCCTACCTTGAAGAAGGTCAGACCTCTCTACCTTATTCTCCTACATGTACACAATTCAAAAGTAAATAAGTAGGGTATACTTCTAAGAAAAGAGAGAATATTTAGTACACTTACGTGGAGTCCGTTGCGAATAAAATGAGAATTTATTTGTTCTTTCTGCTTTATTTTTTTTATTTTTTAAAAAAAAATCTGTAAAAAATGTATTTCTGGGTCGAGAGTACATTTTTCCATGAAGAAGGTGGTACTTTTCTTCTTTCTTAATCAATTGTTTTTTTTTTTTTTGTTTCAAATTGAGCTATTTCTAGATCCCTAGAAAATTATATTTTGGCCATCACTCCGTGAAGAACTTAATTTAGAGAGGGGTAATATGAAAGACCAAGTAATTAGTGATTTTGTACTTTACAGGAGGTTCAAGCATGAAGAAAGACATCATTGGGGGTGTAGTTGGTAGTATATGCCTTCTTTTGCTCATACTTGCCTTGCTTTTATGCTATCGATTAATAAGAAAGTCAAAGGCAGCTAAAAGAGGTAACCAAGGTTCACTAGCAAGAAGTTTTCTGCACAAATAGTGAAATTTATGATAAAAGAAATTTTCAAGTCATTCCTTTCATTAGTTAGATATATGTGTTAGAGTTTATGCCTTAGAGGCTAATTATTTGATGTAATTGCTTAACATTTTTGATATTATATTTGATTGAATAAATGGATTATTTTATTATAATTTCATTTACTGCGTTATATAAATGTTAACATAATAAAAGCCCTTAGAATAATGATACGAATTATATAGTTTTAAGTATGCGACTTGAACATGAGATTATATAATTATAATTAGTATCATTGCTCTTAAATGTCCCTAGTCGAGTATCATTGTTAATGGGACAACAATGATGCATTGAGACTAGTATGTGGATTGACTGATGGCCAAATCTCATTGGTCATAAATATATGAGATATTTGAGTCAATGCATAGGTACATGTTAGAGAACAATGTACTGGACTGACCCACCATGAGAATAATACATGGAGCATTATGCAAAGTGTCATAAGAAATTCTTATAGTGACAATGATGTAATTATCCTCCGACCTGAAGTCACTATATTATTACACGAGAATTTGTGTACTTTGATATCATCAAATGTCACTTTTAATAGGGTGGACAATAAAGGTGATTATTGGGTACATCATGAATCGTGTGAGGAATATGAGTGATCTAGATGGAATTTAACTCTCCTATATATTAGGGGTGATATCTATAGACCTCTTGATTGAGTAGGACTATGAAATGCATGGCCATTCTCAAATATTGATTTGTTTCATATAGTCTACTCATTGATCAAGAAAACTCAGATTAAATTATGAAGAGTATGACACATTCCATGTCTCGAGTTTAATCTAGGATATAAGGTTAAAAGGATTAAATTACATTGAAACATTGGTCACGAAAAGGTTGTATCGAATCATCGATCTTATTATTATTTGGGTAGCAGTGATGCATTAGTAGATGCCGCTCACTGTTTATAATTTTATAATATGATTTTAAAATTATTGCCAACATAATAATAACCTATAGGGTCACACACTTAGAACGTAATTAAAAAGGAATTAATTTAAATTGTAAGTATTTTAAATATGTCAATATGATTGATAGTATTTAAAAATTACGAATTTAAATTAATAGGATAATTTGTATATATATGTATATTAATTAAGTAAGACTTAATTAAAATATAATATATATAAATTCAGATTTTATTTTTCTATTTATTTTAGGTTTTAGTTAATTCCTATTAACTACTATATATATGATATATCAGTAGTCTAAAAGTCACGTAAGGAAAAACTAAAACCCTAGCCGCTTTCAGAAAGAGGCTAGAGAGAAAAATAATTGGGAAATCCTGATCTTGGTGGCTAGTACCGCGGTTCCTTTTGCTGCAGATCGTGGGACGATTCGCGGAGCGTTCGTGTGGATACCGTAGAGACGCAGTCACTGGATTGCGTTGAAGATTCGAAGCCGTTCCAGAATTCCATCGTCTTATGTCCATCTCGGATAACCGGTAAAATAATCTAAACCTCTGATTAATCTGTTTTCGCATGGATCCTGTTTTAGGGTTTCGAAAAAAAATTTAAATTCCGCTGCTTTCACTGTGTTGAAACCCTGACAATATGACTACATATGTCTTCACTCTTTTTTCTAAATTTAACTTGGGTGTCTTATCTGAATATTTTGTTATCCTTTCTTTTAGTATTTGGTATAGACGCTAGTTGATAGACTTCATGGCACGCTTGCGTAAGGTAGTCGTCGCTCAGATCGTTCTAGCCGCGGTTATGTATGGAGCATCAATGACACATCAACCCTTCACTTATATAGAAGTAAGAACCTTGGTACAACCAACGATTGATGTGGTACGTAGAAGATGCCACAAATACCTATGAATTGATGCTTGATAAGTCAAAATGATCACCACAGACTACGCTGATAAGATCAAAAAAATCTTGAAAAGAACTAAGAAAGAATACTCTCAGGTAATTTCAAAGAAGAAGAATTGTTGAATGAATTGTGTCAAATCCCTTGGGTTGGTTCCCTATTTATACTATTATATAGAAGGATGTAGAATCCCTTAATACTTGAAAACCCTAACACAATCCTAACCCTAATTGAAAAAGTTAAACAATTAAAATCCTAATTATAATAGGAAAAGTAATTACATAAACATTAGAACTAACCATGGAAAAAAAATCTTAACAAACAAATCCTATTTTCAATAGAAAACTTGATCCTTGCTAAGCTTCAAATAATCCCGTAGGTTTGACTTTGACCTTCTAGAAATCCCTTGAATTGGGCTTGAATTAAGCTTATTTTGATCTGATTTAAGCTGTCGAGGCTAGCTAAGTCTTAGGCTGCAAATTTTAACTCTCTTGGACTACATATTGAGCTTCCTTGGTTCATTAATGCTAGGATCATGTTATTTATTTTAAGTTCAGTTCCTTTATTGATTCTTCTTAAATTATCTTTAGTCCAAATGTCTTGAATTAACCCAATTAAGCCTCATTCGACTCCTTTAGCTCTAACTTTTGAAGCTAATCCAATTGGAATCTCAATTGCCTCAATTAAATCAGCCTCGTTTGATGTAGCTCTGATCAAGATCATGTCATTCCCCTCTTCTTGAAAATGATTTGTCTTCAAATCTACCCCTATATCAAAGCGAATTAAGTTAGTAACCTCAACAATAAGTCTAGCAGGATTTTTACCTGGCAAATTTAACTTAAAGGCATTGTCGGCAATGCAAGCAAAGACTTGAAAAGTTCCTTCTCCTTCTGGATCAAAAATCAATATATGGCACTTTTCCTTGAGCATTAATAACCGTTTTAGAATTCCTGGGTCAATCACAAAGTAAAACCATAAACATGCAACTCAGGTGCAATCATTAAGAAATCCAAATACATTAGTTTTAATGCATAGTTTCTTGGATCAAAAATCAAAATACTTCCCTTTCAGCATGTTATGCATCGTCCAATTTGGATCGCATATTTCTTCACGCTTCCTTTAACATCGAGTATTGCCTTTTCTTGTTTCTGCAGATCAAATTCACCCTTTTTCTCTCCATTGATGTTAGCACATTCAAAATCATGCAATGGCAATAAATCTAATGGAAGAAAAGGATTACAACCAATGTTAAAGGATTACAACTCATTCGCATAATTAATAGTATGAATTTGGGAAAACTATAAAGGAAAACAATAATGAACATCATAATTATAAACAAACTGAACGTATATCAAAGATCTTCCCCAGTTTATGATAAAAATGATTCTATCATCAAAATAGCTAACAACAAACTTACCAATGAAAACATGTAAAACATGGTTTAATAAACTTACCTCCTGTAAGACCCCGAATTTTATGAAATATAAAATTTATTTTTCTTCATATATATTTTCATGAAACAGTTAGTGGTTGAATTGATAAAGTTAAAAGTTAAGGATGTTATGTGTAAATTATATTATGTCGGACAATATTCTTTTGGTCGGGGAATATTCGTTCTGTCGGGGAATGTTCGTACGACGGCGCCGTACGAACCAATCATTGGTGGACCCCACAAAGGTGGACCCTACAAAGAATAATTGTCGGATATAGAAAATGACATAAACAATTTTTAAAATGGTCAATGGTACTATTACTTTTAATTGTTAAAATATCCGGTGGTAAAAGAATAGTAACATACGGTATTGCACAGTAACATACGGTATTGCACAGTAGCACACGGCATTGCACAGTGTTTCGTATTATTAAACTGATAAAGTGGTTATCGTACAATATTTGACTTTATTGTCACATGCACAATAATTCATGTTATTAAATTGATAATTGTCACAGTAGCATATGCACAGTAATTCACATTATTGAATCAATAATTGTCATAACACAGTAACGTAATCTTTCTTTTGCATACTTTCTGCATTATTGTTATCTCTATTATGGTATTATTTAAACAGTTGTATTTCATTAATTAATTGACTTGATATCTAATTCAGAAAGCCAACTACACTGTATTTATAACAATTAGTCATAATAATGAATAAGTGTGAATTATTGTTGAATAATTGAATTGATAAAGTTATTTGTTTATAATATAAAGTTAGGTGATATAAAATGAATGGTATAGATTAAAGATAATATAGAATTTAAAATGGATGGTGTAGATTAAAAGATGATCTTTAAATGAATGGTTTAGATTAAGGAAATCTTAAAAGATGAAATGAATGGTATAGATTAAAGATAATATAGAATTTGAAATGGATGATGTAGATTAAAAGATGATAATTAAATGAATGGTTTATCTTAAAAGATGAAATGAATGGTATGGATTAAACATTATCTTGAAATGAACGGTTTGGATTAAATTAGGAAATCTTGGTTATGATAAGATTTTTGGCTATAAATAGAGGCCTTAACTTAAGGATTTTTCATAAACTTCCTTACTTGTTCTTTCTTTCTCTCTCTAAATACTTCTTGTGAAAGTTTTCTCTAAGTGTGCTTAAGTCATCTTGAGTATTTGTGAAGATTTATTAGTGTACGTGTACTGTTCAAGTTAATCAACCTCATTTAAATCAATATCCAGTCACGTGTTAAGGTAAATGATTATCATTATTTGATTCTCGAAAATAATATCGTTTCTTTCTTACTCATAAGATATGTCATTTATTTCCATGTATTAATTTATGGGAATAACCTTACGGCGCGGATTTCCGCCTGTTGGTGAATAACCTTTCGTATTCATTCCTTATTAATCTCTGAGAATAACCTTACGGTGCGGATTATCGCCTGTTTGGTGAATGACTCTTCGTATTCAATTTTTATTAAATTGTGGGAATAACCTTACGGTGCGGATTATCGCCTGTTAGTGAATAACCTTTCGTATTCATTCCTTATTAATCTCTGAGAATAACCTGACTACGCGGATTACCGCATGTTTGGTGAATTACTCTTTGTATTCATTTCTTATTTGTCTCTTGTGGAAATAATTTGTTTACACGAATTATCACATGACACTTTTATTGCATATTCGTTTATAATATCATTTTCTTTCATATTCGTAAGTGATATTATTTTCCTTTATACTCATAAGGGATACCATCTTTTTCATCTTCCATTATTCAAACTTACTATGGTAAGGGATATTAATTTCCTTCACCTTTTGTTAATCAAACCTGCTACGGTAAGGGATATTATTTTCTTTCATACACCTAAATCGAAACTTATTATGGAACTATTGCTTCTATAATTCCTGAAAATATTATATGTTCCATAATAGTTGCACTTCATCATTTCAATTGAACCATCCTATTTACGTGAACCTTTCTATTGAACTGTAACCGTTATTCTGAACTGTGGATCTTGAATATCATTTTTAAATTTCACTCCACATCATGTTGACAATTTGGACATTATTTGAATCTGTACAAAGTAAACTTCTGATACTTATTGTTTATCCTGTTTCTTCTGTTCATCATTTATATCATTCTAATCATCCAAATTCAAGTTGTTGTGAATATCTGTGGCCGGGGGCACAGATGCGATATAATTGTTGAACAGATGATAGGTTAAAGGCGATATAATAGGTTAAAGGCGATACATCTGTTCGGTGTCTTTTATGACACGTGGTGAATGTTCTCTTTGGCCCGTAGTGCAAAGATGAACTGTTGTTTGGTATGATTATGACCAAAGGCTGAATCTGGTATAATCATGACCGTTGGTGTTATATTGAATGTCTTTGGCCCGTAGTGCAAAGATGAACTGTTGATCTGCATGATTATGATCAGGAACTGTGAATTGTATTATCTTGACTAATGGTATTTCAGATGATAAAAGTTGATGATGTTTTTCCTAAAAAGAGAATCGATTGGACATTATAGTCTGCATTATTCTTCTAATAGATTGCTCATTCCGCTGCTATTATTGATCTAAACGTTGTTTAAGAATTTAACTGCAGTTTTTGATACAAACCTTGTAGTCTATTGTATTCTATCAAGAACTCAACTGTTGAAGGCTAACGATAATTTACTTGTCATTATCTTAGTCATGATATTCTTTACTGGGCTATTTGAGCTCACCCTTTCTTTTGTTCCATTATTTTTCAGAAAATGAGAGAGTAGCCGGGTCTAGCAAGGGAATGGAGTGACGGTCCGAGTGATAGCTATTGTAGTCTTCACATGTTGTATATAGTGTGACAATAATTATGAAGACTTAGTTGTGTATTATTATACACTGTATTGTTGAACGTTATTCTATCTTGTAATAATTTTGTTGTAGTCTTTTGACGACTCAAGTTTGGGTTGTATGAGCCTAGATTTGGGGGCGTCACAGTTGGCATCAGAGCTTAGGGATATGGTCTTTAATGGAGATCTAGGGTTAGAACTAGGAGGGGAGAGATGAATAGAATTAATCACTAGTGTGTCCTACCTAAATTAGATTTTGTTATCTAATGAATCGATTTGAATGTAGGAACATAAAGAGATGAGTCGGTTTGTTTGAACTAACAATTATTTTGTGACAACAGTTTAGTATGGCATCTGGAAATCAAGAGGTTAACTATGGAATGCCTGAAGCGAATGTAGCCGAGAATCAAGAGGCCCCAAACAATCCTCCTGCCAACTCAGGAAATAATGTTCCTGATAACATGATGAACGATGGATTCTTTAGGAATTTCATGCAGTTCATACATAATCAAGCAAGAGGAAATCCAGTCAATAATAACGGTAGAAACGCTGGTAATTTGAGGATGGTCACTGTCAAGCAATTTAAAGAATTGGGACCGCCTGAATTCCACGAAAAGCCTGACCCACTCAAAGCGGAGGCATGGCTGAAGCAGACGACAAAAATACTTGATGTCTTACAATGCGCTGATGATCAAAAGGTGTCATTTGCCACTTTTATGTTACGAGGTGAGGCGGACCATTGGTGGGAAGCGGTAAAACGTATCCAACCTTCAGCACTCGAAATGTCTTGGACAGAATTCGAAGAACTGTTTAACGAGAAGTATTTCCCAGAAAGCATCCGCCATATGAAAGAGGTGGAATTCATTAAGCTGGAGCAGGGAAACATGACAGTCTCCCAATATGAAGCTAAGTTCGCCGAGTTATCTCGTTTTGCCACCCATCTAGTGGATGACGAAGCACGAATGAGTCGGATGTTCCTAAGAGGTTTGAGACTCAAAATTCGTCAACAACTTAGCTCTCATAAATTCAGTTTGTATTCAGATGCTGTGGATAGGGCTCAAAGGGTGGAGCAAACAAATGAAACATTGCAGTCAAGAGTTAATGATCAGCATAGAGAAAGGAATGACAACAACCACAGGAACGAGAACCATCGAGGAGGTAACCAACACTTCGGTGGTAATTCCACATCAAATAACAGAAGAGGAGAATCCAGTGGGAACAATTTCAAAAGAAAGAGATTTTATAATAATTATGGAAGGGCACCAGCACCAGCACCGACCCCAGTTTCAAGGGGAGAAGATCGACCACCAGTGAGATGCTATAGGTGTGGTCAGGAAGGTCACATCAGCCCAAACTGTACACAGCAGTCCAAAAAGTGTTACAGTTGTGGGAAAGAGGGTCATCTTGCGCGGTTTTGTCCTGCCACAAAATCAAGTCCAGCTGCAATGATGATACCAAAAGCTAGCGCGGATAAGGGAAAATCTGTAGTTCAAGGGAGAGCTTTTGTTGTGACATCCCAAATGGCACGAAACTCGAACGAGGTGATAACCGGTAAGCTATTCATAAATTTTCGTGAAGTCTACGCTTTGTTAGATACTGGCTCTACCCATTCTTTTATCTCACCTGCATGTGCTCAGCGTTTAAACTTAACTCCTGAAAATTTGGACTTTGACTTATCAGTTGAAACCCCATTAGGAGAAATGACCATTACATCTACTGTCTATAAATCTTGCCTAGTTCAAATCAACAACCTCACATTACCTGTTGACCTTATTTCTTTGGAGATGCATGAATTTGATGTGATTTTAGGAATTGATTGGTTGACTACCCATCATGCTAAAATTGATTGTTTTCATAAGATTATTAGTTTTCATATTCCTAATCAACCTGTCATGCAAATTCAAGCAACTAAACCATTGAAATCTATAACTGTTATTTCTAGCCATAAAGCCATTCGTTTATTGAAAAACGGATGTCAAGCCTTTTTAGCTCATGTCACTGATTTGAACAAAAATACGTCAAACTTGAATGATATTCCCATTGTTAATGAGTTTCCTGACGTTTTTCCTGAAGAACTTCCTGGCTTACCCCCAAACCGTGAAATTGAATTTTGTATTGATCTTGAACCCGGTACCAAACCCATTTCCAAAGCTCCATACCGAATGGCTCCCATTGAACTTCAAGAGTTAAAAGTCCAACTACAGGAATTGTTGGATACCGGTTTCATTCGTCCGAGTGCATCGCCTTGGGGTGCTCCTGTTCTATTTGTGAAGAAGAAAGACGGGAGTATGAGATTGTGCATTGATTACCGAGAATTGAACCATGTCACCATCAAAAACAGGTACCCGTTGCCTCGGATCGATGACATGTTTGATCAATTACAAGGTGCTCAACATTTCTCAAAGATTGATCTCCGTTCTGGATATCATCAGTTAAAGGTTAAAGCTGAGGACATTCCAAAGACTGCTTTCAGAACTCATTATGGGCATTATGAGTTTTTAGTCATGCCTTTTGGACTAACCAATGCTCCTGCAGCTTTCATGGACATGATGAACCGAATATTCAAGGAATATTTGGATCATTTTGTGGTTGTCTTTATTGATGACATCCTCATATACTCCAAGAGTCGCGAGGATCATGAACAACACCTAAGATTGATACTCCAAAAGCTCCGTGAAAATAAATTATATGCCAAGTTGAAGAAATGTGAGTTCTGGCTTGAGGAAGTCACGTTTCTTGGGCATGTGATTTCTAGCCAAGGAATATTAGTCGATCATGCGAAGATTGAAACGGTACTAAATTGGGAACAACCCAAGACAGTAACCGAAGTCCGAAGTTTTCTGGGCCTAGCTGGTTATTATCGGAGATTCGTAGAAAGATTTTCTCGAATCGTCACTCCATTAACTCGGCTGACTCGGAAAAGTACAAAATTCGTATGGAACGAGGAATGTGAGAAAAGTTTTCAAGAACTCAAGAAGAGACTTATTTCAGCTCCTGTTCTGACCATACCATCAGGATCAGGAGAATTTGTTATCTACAGCGATGCTTCAGGCAAAGGTCTAGGCTGTGTCCTTATGCAACATGGAAAGGTTATAGCCTATGCCTCTCGACAACTCAAAGATTATGAGAAAAATTATCCTACTCATGATCTAGAGTTGGCAGCAGTCGTTTTCGCATTGAAGATTTGGAGACACTACTTGTACGGAGAAAAGGTGGATATCTATACGGATCATAAAAGTCTCAAGTATTTCTTCACCCAGAAGGAACTCAACATGCGACAACGACGTTGGCTTGAGCTGTTGAAGGATTATGACCACACAATCCAGTATCACCCGGGAAAGGCGAACGTTGTAGCTGACGCTTTGAGCAGAAGATCTTATGCGAGTACAAGTGCACTGCTGACAACACAAAAGTGTATTTTGTACGACTTGCAAAAGATGGAGATAGAGCTAAAGACACCAGGGACCCACTCGAAGATTGCTCACGTGCGAGTAGAACCAGTTTTAATCGATAAAATTAAAGCTGCTCAAGCTACCGATCCGGAACTGATAAACATGATAAAGAAAGTACAAGAAGGTGTCATTTCCGAAGCAAGAATCGACGAGAAAGGAATACTTCGAGTCAACTCTCGACTCTGTGTTCCTAACGATCCTGAATTGAAGCATAAAATCATGATGGAGGCACACAACACGCCGTTTGCAATCCACCCAGGAGGTACCAAGATGTATCGAGATCTTCGACATACATTTTGGTGGAACAATATGAAAAGAGAGATTGCAGAATTTATCTCAAGGTGCCTAACTTGTCAACGTGTCAAGGCAAAGCATCAAGTACCTAAGGGCCCATTACAACCACTTGAGGTTCCTGAATGGAAGTGGGAACACATCAATATGGATTTCGTGACGAGTCTTCCCAAAGTTTCTCAAGGCTTAGATGCAATTTGGGTCATCGTAGATAGATTGACCAAATCCGCTCATTTCTTGCCTATACGAGAAAACTTTTCACTTGAACGTCTTGCCGTTATGTACATAAATAAGATCGTGAGATTGCATGGCATGCCAGTTTCCATAGTTTCTGATCGAGATCCCAGATTCACTTCACGCTTTTGGATCAGTCTACAAAAAGCTATGGGCACTGAACTACGTTTTAGTTCTGCATACCATCCTCAAACGGACGGACAATCGGAAAGGATGATCCAGACCCTCGAAAATCTTTTGAGACTTTGTGTATTAGACTTCAAAGGAAGTTGGGATAAGTACTTGCCATTGGTGGAATTTTCTTACAACAACAGTTACCAAGCAAGCATAAGCATGGCTCCATTCGAGGCTTTGTATGGAAGGAAGTGCCGCTCTCCAGTATGTTGGAATGAGGTAGGAGAAGCAAAATTGTTGGGACCCGAGTTTGTACGCTTGACAACAGAAAAGATCCAAATGATCCGACAACGAATACAGACCGCACAAGAACGACAAAAGAGTTATGCTGATCTTCATCGGAGAGACGAAAGTTTCAACGTCGGAGATCATGTATTCTTACGTGTTTCTCCATGGAAAGGGGTTACGAGATTCAGAAAGAGAGGAAAGCTCAACCCTCGATTTATTGGCCCATTTGAAATCCTCGATCGAATAGTAACCGTAGCCTACAGACTAGCCCTACCACCAAGTATGTCTCGCATCCATAACGTTTTTCACATATCTATACTACGTAAATATGTGAAGGACCCAAACCACGTCATTGAGTTAGAACCAGACGTTATAGCAGATGATTTAACGTACGAGGAGGTACCTGTTAAGATCCTAGATAAGAAGGAGCAGATCCTACGCTCAAAGGTTATACCTCAAGTTAAGGTTTTATGGAGGAACCAAGATACTGAGGAAATGACTTGGGAGCTAGAATCTGAAATGAAATCTAAGTATCCTTACCTCTTCGATATGCCAGGTACGTCAATTTCGGGGACGAAATTTCATAAGGAGGGGAGGTTGTAAGACCCCGAATTTTATGAAATATAAAATTTATTTTTCTTCATATATATTTTCATGAAACAGTTAGTGGTTGAATTGATAAAGTTAAAAGTTAAGGATGTTATGTGTAAATTATATTATGTCGGACAATATTCTTTTGGTCGGGGAATATTCGTTCTGTCGGGGAATGTTCGTACGACGGCGCCGTACGAACCAATCATTGGTGGACCCCACAAAGGTGGACCCTACAAAGAATAATTGTCGGATATAGAAAATGACATAAACAATTTTTAAAATGGTCAATGGTACTATTACTTTTAATTGTTAAAATATCCGGTGGTAAAAGAATAGTAACATACGGTATTGCACAGTAACATACGGTATTGCACAGTAGCACACGGCATTGCACAGTGTTTCGTATTATTAAACTGATAAAGTGGTTATCGTACAATATTTGACTTTATTGTCACATGCACAATAATTCATGTTATTAAATTGATAATTGTCACAGTAGCATATGCACAGTAATTCACATTATTGAATCAATAATTGTCATAACACAGTAACGTAATCTTTCTTTTGCATACTTTCTGCATTATTGTTATCTCTATTATGGTATTATTTAAACAGTTGTATTTCATTAATTAATTGACTTGATATCTAACTCAGAAAGCCAACTACACTGTATTTATAACAATTAGTCATAATAATGAATAAGTGTGAATTATTGTTGAATAATTGAATTGATAAAGTTATTTGTTTATAATATAAAGTTAGGTGATATAAAATGAATGGTATAGATTAAAGATAATATAGAATTTAAAATGGATGGTGTAGATTAAAAGATGATCTTTAAATGAATGGTTTAGATTAATAAAATCTTAAAAGATGAAATGAATGGTATAGATTAAAGATAATATAGAATTTGAAATGGATGATGTAGATTAAAAGATGATAATTAAATGAATGGTTTATCTTAAAAGATGAAATGAATGGTATGGATTAAACATTATCTTGAAATGAACGGTTTGGATTAAATTAGGAAATCTTGGTTATGATAAGATTTTTGGCTATAAATAGAGGCCTTAACTTAAGGATTTTTCATAAACTTCCTTACTTGTTCTTTCTTTCTCTCTCTAAATACTTCTTGTGAAAGTTTTCTCTAAGTGTGCTTAAGTCATCTTGAGTATTTGTGAAGATTTATTAGTGTACGTGTACTGTTCAAGTTAATCAACCTCATTTAAATCAATATCCAATCACGTGTTAAGGTAAAGGATTATCATTATTTGATTCTCGAAAATAATATCGTTTCTTTCTTACTCATAAGATATGTCATTTATTTCCATGTATTAATTTATGGGAATAACCTTACGGCGCGGATTTCCGCCTGTTGGTGAATAACCTTTCGTATTCATTCCTTATTAATCTCTGAGAATAACCTTACGGTGCGGATTATCGCCTGTTTGGTGAATGACTCTTCGTATTCAATTTTTATTAAATTGTGGGAATAACCTTACGGTGCGGATTATCGCCTGTTAGTGAATAACCTTTCGTATTCATTCCTTATTAATCTCTGAGAATAACCTGACTACGCGGATTACCGCATGTTTGGTGAATTACTCTTTGTATTCATTTCTTATTTGTCTCTTGTGGAAATAATTTGTTTACACGAATTATCACATGACACTTTTATTGCATATTCGTTTATAATATCATTTTCTTTCATATTCGTAAGTGATATTATTTTCCTTTATACTCATAAGGGATACCATCTTTTTCATCTTCCATTATTCAAACTTACTATGGTAAGGGATATTAATTTCCTTCACCTTTTGTTAATCAAACCTGCTACGGTAAGGGATATTATTTTCTTTCATACACCTAAATCGAAACTTATTATGGAACTATTGCTTCTATAATTCCTGAAAATATTATATGTTCCATAATAGTTGCACTTCATCATTTCAATTGAACCATCCTATTTACGTGAACCTTTCTATTGAACTGTAACCGTTATTCTGAACTGTGGATCTTGAATATCATTTTTAAATTTCACTCCACATCATGTTGACAATTTGGACATTATTTGAATCTGTACAAAGTAAACTTCTGATACTTATTGTTTATCCTGTTTCTTCTGTTCATCATTTATATCATTCTAATCATCCAAATTCAAGTTGTTGTGAATATCTGTGGCCGGGGGCATAGATGCGATATAATTGTTGAACAGATGATAGGTTAAAGGCGATATAATAGGTTAAAGGCGATACATCTGTTCGGTGTCTTTTATGACACGTGGTGAATGTTCTCTTTGGCCCGTAGTGCAAAGATGAACTGTTGTTTGGTATGATTATGACCAAAGGCTGAATCTGGTATAATCATGACCGTTGGTGTTATATTGAATGTCTTTGGCCCGTAGTGCAAAGATGAACTGTTGATCTGCATGATTATGATCAGGAACTGTGAATTGTATTATCTTGACTAATGGTATTTCAGATGATAAAAGTTGATGATGTTTTTCCTAAAAAGAGAATCGATTGGACATTATAGTCTGCATTATTCTTCTAATAGATTGCTCATTCCGCTGCTATTATTGATCTGAACGTTGTTTAAGAATTTAACTGCAGTTTTTGATACAAACCTTGTAGTCTATTGTATTCTATCAAGAACTCAACTGTTGAAGGCTAACGATAATTTACTTGTCATTATCTTAGTCATGATATTCTTTACTGGGCTATTTGAGCTCACCCTTTATTTTGTTCCATTTTTTTTCAGAAAATGAGAGAGTAGCCGGGTCTAGCAAGGGAATGGAGTGACGGTCCGAGTGATAGCTATTGTAGTCTTCATATGTTGTATATAGTGTGACAATAATTATGAAGACTTAGTTGTGTATTATTATACACTGTATTGTTGAACGTTATTCTATCTTGTAATAATTTTGTTGTAGTCTTTTGACGACTCAAGTTTGGGCTGTATGAGCCTAGATTTGGGGGCGTCACACCTCCTCTATAATATCATCTTTTTTCGCCCTTGCCTCCCTAGGCTAAACTCACTCCCTCCTGCACTCCTTATGATGTTGAGGTTGTTCTCCTTATGCAATACTCATCTGATCAATACCTTTGGAGGATGCATTTCTGACGATGTCTCTCTAAAGATGCCTTTATCCTTCATGTTAGACATATTGCTGCAAAATAAAGGTTAATAAAATAAAACCTCACCACTCCCTTATGTGTATTGTTCAAATAATATTTTACTCCAAACGCTCATGTATACACTTAAGTTGGCTTTTTCCTCTAATAATCTTACATCTCTTGCCTTTTTTTGCTTTGTGGCTTTCAAATTTGTACTTTAGAAGTGTCTACTTGATTTCGGCTCTCTGAATAGTCTTGAAAGCATAGCTTTGGAACTTCAAAATCGGATTTGAAGCTTCAATGGAATGCTCACAGATTGAAGTATTTTTGGACAGCTTGTTAAACTTGGGGAATAGGCTGCTGTTTATGCTCGGTTATAGCAAATTTTGGCCTTTTGTCAATAGCATAAGTTTTACAGCGTGTTAGGCTAGAACAATTGCAAATTGAACAATGGTTTTGGGATTGAAACTATGCTGAAAAAATTTATGGCGAAGGCTGCGGAAAATCGAAATTGTATGTGGGAAGCAAACTGCAGCACATACAATTGTTGATTTCGTTGAAAACTTGTGGATTTGATGATGTATGGCTTCAAATTTTCATGTTTTTGATGGTTGTAGACTTGAAGGTTTGAATGATGATTGAAGTTGCGGATTTGGGTTAGTAACGATAAAATATAATCTTATTTTTATTTTTTTGTAATAGTAAGCAATAAGAAATTAAAGATGAGTAACCCGCTAAAAACGTAGCTCTTGATACCAAATGATAGAGTTGGTAGCCTACCTCTAATGCCAAATGATAGACTCCATAACACGCTTGTGTGAGGTGGTCGTCGTCCGGATCATTCTAGCCGCGATTATGTATTAAACATCAATGACACCTCAACCCTTCACTTATATAGAAGTGAGAACCTTGGTACAATTAACGATTAATGTGATAAAAAAATGCCACAAACACCTATGGATTGATGCTTGATAAGTCGGAATAATCGCCACAAACTATCCTAATAAAATCAAAAAGCTCTTGAAAAGAACTAAGAAAGAATACTCTCAAGTAATCTCAAAGAAGAATTAGTAGTGAATGAATTGTGTCAAACCCCTTAGGTTGTTTTCCTATTTATACCATTACATAGAAAGATCTAGAATCCCTTAATACTTGAAAACCTTAACACAATCCTAACCCAAATTGAAAAAATAAAACAATTAAAATCCTAATTCTAATAGGAAAAATAATTACATAAACATTAAACCTAACTAAGGAAACAGAATCTTAACAAAACAAATCCTATTTACAATAGAAAACTTAATCCTTGCTGAGCTTCAAATAATCTCGCGGGTTTGACTTTGACTTTCTAGAAACCCTTTAAATTGGGCTTGAATTGAGCTTGATTTGGCCTGATTTAAGCTGCCGATGTTAGCTAAATCTTGGGCTGCGAATTGTAACTCTCTTGGGCTGCATATTGACTTTCCTTGGTCTATTAATGCTTGGATCATGTTATTTATTTTAAGTTCAGCTCCTTTATTGATTCTCCTTGAATTATCTTTAGCCCAAATGCCTTGAATTAACCCAATTAAGCCTAATTTGACTCCTTTAGCCCTAACTCTTGAAACTGGTCCAACTGGAATCTCAATTGGCTCGATTTAATCAGCCTCCTTTGATGTAGTCCTGGACAGGATCGTGTCACTAGTCTAAATTGATGAATATGTAATTGTTTGTTTGTTTTTCTTTTTTTTATAACAGGTAATATATTAGGGATAACCAAGTTGCAGGGGCTAATGATTTACAGTTACAAAGCTTTGAAATCAGCGACAAAAAATTTTAGTGAAGAACACAAAGTAGGAGGTGGAGGTTTCGGAAATGTATACAAGGTAATTAATCTTCTTCATTAATTTTAGTTCTCAATAGGCCTTCACAAATATATATTATTTGTCCATCATTACAAAATTCATCTTCAAAGGGTCAAAATATTTATGATTTTGTATTATGTTGATAATGAACAGGCAAATATAAAGAATGGAGGTATAGTTGCTGTAAAGAAACTTGCTACAAGTGCAAGCAGAGCGAAGGAACAATTTGAGAGTGAAGTTAGGCTTATAAGTAATGTTCATCACCGAAATATCATCCGTCTCCTAGGAGGTAGTGAGGAAGGACCTGAGCTTCTTCTTGTTTACGAATACATGCCAAATGGAAGCCTCGATAAATTCTTATACGGTGAGTTAATTGGCCTTAACTAAGGTACATAAAATGTTCATTACCAGTAACGGTTCCAACATCTTATTTGATTTTCTTTTATGTTTACGAAACATTGAATATACAGTATATATATATATAACCCTTAGGGGTGGAACAAAATACAAAATTAAGCATGATCATATGCAAAAAGAATATCAATAGTTTCGATTAGAAGTTGACACTTTATTTTACATATACCTTTCTTTTACTAAACCCAACAGAAAATATTTATTTATCTATCTAACTCAAGATCTTTCTTTAGTTTTCTCTTTCTTTTATGAAAAGATTTTGGTTAAATAATTCTTGGAAACATAAGATAAAGGGGGGATGGGGGAGCATATGGAATTGAAATTTATATGTACATCCATTTCAAGTATTTATGCAATGCAGAGTAAATATATCTATATTGGCAGGTGAAAAACGTGGGACTCTAAATTGGAAACAACGGGTGGATATAATCCTTGGCATAGCTAGGGGTCTTGCCTATCTACATGAGCAATTCCATTTATGTATCATACATCGAGATATAAAATCCAGCAATATTCTACTCGGTGATGATTTTTAGCCCAAAATTGCAGATTTTGGGTTAGCAAGACTTCTAATTGAGGATCAAAGTCATCTTAGCACCGGATTTGCTGGGACCTTGTAAGTCGAACTAACAATCAATATATTTATTCTTCATGACTTTATTCTGTTATTTAAAAATTGAACATTGAGGTAGTTTAATTAGTCAGGAAAAATACATAGAAATAGTGGAATTTTTTAATAAGGACTAATTAATTTAATAAACTAGGGGTTATACAGCACCGGAATATGCAATTCATGGACACTTGTCTAAGAAAGTTGATATTTATAGTTTTGGTGTTCTAGTCCTTGAAATTATAAGTGGTCGGATGTGCAACGACATGAAGATGGAGCTTGTCACTGAATCTCTACTCGAATATGTAAGTTCTTATAATATAAAATATGCTTTTGCTTCTTTTCAAAGGAAGAAGCTATGTTTTTAAAAAATAATCAAAACTAATTAATCCATTTTCTTTTGAAACTCAACTGTCAATTGATTTTTTTGTAAGTTTGTTTAGTATCATGGTGTAACAGGCATGGAAGCTGTACGAGAATAACATGCATTTGAAGTTGGTTGATGAGACTTTAGATCCAAATGAATATAAAGTCAAAAATGTTGAGAAAGTCATAGAACTAGCTTTGAGGTGCACTCAATCACCAATTTCCTTAAGGCCAACAATGACTGAAGTAGTTGCTTTGCTTATAAATAATCTGTCACTAGAGCAAACACCACCGAGCAAGCCAACCTTGGTCAAGTTAGATGACAGGGATAGCGATGACATCTCCACAGCTACTACATCATCAACGTCCCGTGTCAATGCTACTTTTACCAAGTTCACAAGTCGTTAGCGGACTTTATCGCAATTACATGTGATTGACTACGTACATGAATATATTCTTAGTTAATTCATTAAAGTTTTTCGTCCAGTGTCTTTAAATAAACAAGCCTAACTCGTGCAAGGCACCGACAAACTTGCAAAGTTGTTTTATTTTATTTTTATTATTATTATATTAATATAAATTAACTTTTTGATTCTCATTTATGTATAATAAAATTGGGTTATTATTATTTTAAACATAAAATATTGTGTATATATTAGTTTTAAGCATTAAATATAATTTATTCTTCTTTAATATTTGTAAATGAAATTATTTTGTAGAAAGAGAATTCTAATAATTATTATAATTATATTCTTGCTACTGCAATAATTATATAACAAAGTGTCTTACACTATACATAACGTACTATATATGTATATAATATTAGATATTTAGATCTACTAATAAAGTAATACGCATGTACTGTAAGACTTAATTTATATATATTAATATATATAGAACCACAACATAAAGTAAAGATAAGAATAATAGAATTAATTTCAATAGCATAGGAGGAGGAAAAAAATCATATTCCTGATTTCGACGATCAGATCCTAACTTGATCGATTCTAACGGTGACTTCAAAGACTTCTTTCATGGTTACTTAACGGGTTCTTCCACGGTGATGAAACCTTCTTCTTTTTCTTTTTGATTTTTCTTTAGATTTGGAGATTATTTTGTCATTCGTGATTATTGTTTGTGGATTTTGTTAAGACTTATTGGGAATAAATAATGGGTTTGAAAAGCGAGGAATTTTGTGCTATTTATTAAGAAATGTATCTTATCATAAATTTGAAAGGTCACAATATTATTAGTTGTCCTTCTTGCAACTCTTCGTTAATAATTATTACTTGATATACAACTCGTACCAACAAAGTCGACTCAATTCAATTTGAGTGAAACTAGGACTCTAGTTAAACCAATTAAGTTATTTTTAGTGTAAAACTCGACAACTCACGACTAAGAAATAAAGTTCATCAAAATTTCAAAAAAAAAATAACCCAATTGATTCATTACTAGATCGCCCTACGCGATGTTATATATTACTAATGATATGTTGTTTAATTTGTTTACTGGGAGTTATATAGTTTGTTCTTATAAAGTTTTTCATCTGTAATGATTACTTTCGATAATATAAACTATTATAATAACTCTATTTTGCACGTAATAAAGATAATACATTACAATTTTTGCTAACTATTGTATTTAACACGTGGGCATTCTATATGTAGACATGTTATATAAAGTATCAAGGTACGTATCAACCTTAAATTAAGTTTAGGCATTCACTTTAACCTTTCAGATATGTCTTGTGACGCACAAATATATTTTGTGATAATAAAGTTAAGACATATGATGTTCATTAGAACCATAAAGTGATGGCTAATAACAAGAAATAACCAATGAGGATTCAATTTGAGTATTATCAGGTCGCCATACTACCATATTAAACCTATCTTAATAGAGTTAAGGACCCTTGTCACTATCATATTAAATCCATGTTAGTAGAGTTAAGAACCTTTGTGACCGTGGTTAGTTCAGTGTCGGTTAAAAGATGTGATTACCTCCATGATTCAGGGTTTGAGATTTAATTTATGGCACTAGATTGACTTTTAAAATAGTTGCAAGACCAATAATTTTATCAAAAGCGTGCATAAAGTTTTAAAATTTCTGAGTAGCCTATGACTTATTTTTATATAAAATTAATTTTCAATTAATATAAATTTTTTTGGTATAATATTAATTATATTTATATAAAATCAGGCTAATTGATAAATTAATTTAATTAAGTGTAACATATGAATTCTAATTAAATCTAGTATGAGTTGGCTAGTGTGAGTTATTTAAGTAAAATTTTCGGCTTATGATGAGTAGGTTAACTAGGCAACTAATCCCAAATAATATAAATAAGAAACTAGATCATCTCTTTTGATTCTATACACTTAAAGATTTTATAATATTGAGGATTTCTCATCAGGCCAGCATTTTGGGCATTAATGGAGTAGTATCTTGCTCATTTCAAAATAAATTAATTCTGCTGCATTTATCATAGATTTCAAATAAGATACACAAAGTGTTATTATTTTTCTATATATTTTAAGTGACCTTCTCCTATATATTTATGATTAAGGATGGAATTAATTATTATAGATTAATTCTTACATCAAGTCCCCAGGGTAAGGATTTATAAGAAATTAGACTCTATTTTGAATGAAACAGGATAAAAAGTTTATAACCTAAGAATATTTTTTTTTTCCCAGTCCTTCTACGTATGCTCTTCATTGGAGTTGGTTAATTTGAACTCTCTCATTTTTTAGTTAGACAAATGGAAATTTTTAATTTTTTTTCATTGATGGGAAAATATGATCAAATTTTTTAGGGAGATTTACATTTACCAATACATTTTTTAAAAATATTACAATAAAAATACATACATAAAATAATTACAAAAGTAATACATTTCCTCATATTTATTTACAAAATTAATATATTATATTTAGTATCCCTTAATTTAGGTGGATATTTTAAATTTTAAATATCTTCATTGACATCCTTATCATACAAAAGAAACAAAAATTTATTTCTTCAAAATTCATCCACCCGCCTCCTCCCTCTCCCCTCTACTGCCGACCATCCCTCCCAGCCGCCGCCTCCTCTATCTCCCCTCTACTGCCGACCACCACCCCCAGCCGCCGCCTCCTCCCTCTCCCCTCTCCTGCCGACCACCACCTCCATCTGCCGCTCCACTCCCATGGCCGCCTCCCCTCCCCCGCCTCCCTCCCCCTATTCCAGATCTCCCCTCCCGCCTGCACCGCCTGCACCGCCTGCCCCCTCCGCCTCCCCCTTCCTCAGCCGTCCCTCTCCCCTCTCCTGCCGACCACCACCCATAGCCGCCGCCTCCCTCCCCCTCCTCCAGATCTCCCCTCCCCCGCCTGCCCCCTCCGCCTCCCCCTTCCCCAGCCGCCGACCCACTCCGGCCCCCGTCCCTCCTCCCCTCCACCACAACCCCCAGTCGCCGCCTCCCCCTTCCCCAGCCGCCAACGCCCACTCCCCCCCATCCCCTCCCCTCCATCCGCCTCCTTCTTTCTTCCCCCGACTGCTCTCCCCCGCCTCCAGATCTCGCCTCCCTCCCCCCTCCTACCGCCTGCCCCCCCTCTCCCTCCCCCTCCCCCCTCCCTCCGCCTCTAGCGCATGCCCCCCCCCCCCGCCTCCCTTCCCTCGCCTGCCTTCGCCTCCTCCAGATTTTCTCTCTCCTGCCTCCCCCTCCCTTATCCTTTATCCCTTTCTGGCATTGTTTTTTTAATACGGTAACTATTTTTTTTATATTCTATTTAGTAACCAAACATTTATACGAAGGTAACCATTTTAGTTTTTGTGTGTAACCAAATAGTGATAAAAAAAATTAATACAGAAAACATTTTTTTTATATTCCAGTTGGTATCCAAATCTTTATACAGCGGTAACCATTTTAGTTTTTATGTGTAACCAAATATTCATAAAAGTTTGGTTACCTTTCTATTAAAGTTTGGTTACCTTTATATTAAAGATTGGTTACCTCTGTATTAAAGGTTGGTTACCTTTGTATTGAAGGTTGGTTACCTTTATATGACAGTTTGGTTACCGTTTGTATTAAGATTTGGTTACCTGTGTATTAAAGGTTGGTTATTTTCTAGTGTTTGGTTACGTGCATATTATTGTTGTTTACCTTCATTCAGTAATTGGTTACCTCCATATTCTTTTGTAAAGCTCTCTCAATGGGTTTCATGGCGACGAAGGGAATGAAGGACGTCGGTGGTAATGGATTATATGGAGGACGGACGACCACCAGTCCACCACCACCACCACCAGTCCACAACCACTCTCGTTAATGTATGGTCGGCGAGGGGGAACACCGGGAGGGGCAGGCGGGGGAGTGGGGAGGAGAGAGAAAGCTGGAGGGAGAGGCGGGAAAGGCAGGTGGGGGAGTGGGGAGGAGAGAGAAAGCTGGCGGAGGAGGGGGGCCAGGCGCTGGAGGCGGGGGAGAGGGGGAGGGAGGCGGGAGGGGGCTGGCGGGGGAGGAGGTCCGATGTGCAGGTTTCTGAGTAAATATTTTTTTGTTTTTCATCCATTTGATTTGAATTTTGAATTTTGAATTATGGCAGCCTTGATTTTAGGTTGCTTATTAATGTGAAATTAAATGGTTTGAATTTATTGTGTTGTTTTTGTAATTATTTTATGTGTGTTTTATTTTTGTAATTACTTTCTAATTGTTGTATATTAGTGTTAAGGACCCAATTTTTTATGAAGTGTGTGTATATACTTGTTGGGGTGTAATTTATTGGGCCCAGCCCGTCTGTCTTGGGCCCCAAAATAATCTCCCACAAGATCTGGGCCAAGCGGGCCTTGAGGTGTTTGGACCAGCCAACAGTCCATCCCTCTCCCCAGTTAGGTGAGGCTGATGGGACGTTGGCACAGTTCAGCTTACTTCAGCAGGTGGGTCAGAGGATAGCCCATACTAGTATGGGCTAAACAGGGGCAGGTAGATAAAGAAACGTCTTGTCTTCACTTATGAGGGTATGATGGGACGTTCGTGTAGGCATGGATGAGTATATGCGAGCCATTTTCCGGACAAGGAGGTTAGTTTTTACCAAAAATAACACAGAGCTATCAAACATCTAGCATATTCCAGCATACTTTTTAAGGTTCTCCATTGTGACGTCAGTCGCCTGAATTTACTCTCACGCCGGAGCATCCCCGGACAGCCCTAGTTGTGACTATCCTGTGGGGTGATAACGGTTTGTTGTGTGTGCAGGTGTCCAGCCGATAGGTGATCGCAGTGGTAGCAAGAATTAGACGTCAACAATACTTATACCTGTATTTGAAGATTACATTAATGTCTTAAATAATTTGGAAAATAAGCTCATTATCAATGAGGAGAAATATTCTATTTATGTAAAACAAACATAACTTGATATCTTAGGCCTCGCAACAACAAAAACCATAGATCAACCCAAACTATTGGGTTAGATGCCTATTTTGTGTGATATGATTGAATACATTTTGTACCTATATTTTTAAAGGGAAAATATGTGTCCAAACTAGATAACTAGTTTCAACCCATACTCAAATATAAGAAATAAAACTAAAACATTTAGATAAGGTTGAAAGCCTGAAACATTTGTTGGAACTTGGGATTTAAAGTATGTATTTATCAAAGTGGATTAACAGGTGCATCAATTGCCTACAAAAAAAAAAAAAAAATAGTACGTCAGTTTATACACTCACCTTAATTCATCAATCTACATTCATTATTTCAGTACCTCTAATTTCTAAATTTTAGTCCAGCACAAGTATCTGACGGTACATGAAGTCTTAGGATTTAACTTTGGCAAAGTCAAAATTGTTAAATTCTCTTAAATTATCAACAAAAAAAAATATCTTTATTTATTTTTTTCAAAGGGGAAACAAATAGAGAGAGAGAGAGAAAAATAAATTGATCCATAACCTATATTATATAATCCAAAACCAATCCAAACTATTTTTTTCCAGGCCTAGATTGAATGTATATTACGAGGCGTAAAAGTTGAAATGTTATTTCACAATATGTAGAAAGACTCGTCTAATAATAATATTGGCTTGGTGTTTCTCTGAAAAGGTTTACTAGTTATTGTACTCGCTCAGGCCTTATATGAACTCACTGACGATAGTGATATCTAAATGTCTAAACTTTATATTTAAAAAAAATAAAAAAAAATAGAGAATCATAAAAAGTACTCATATATTAATAATGAAGCAAAAACCTAATTTAACCCTAGATGCATGGTCATCTTAACTCCTCCATTATATATATTATCCTGTTAGAAGCCTTGAATTGTGAACATTTTCATAGTGAAGTCAGAGAGAGAGAGAGGAGGAGGAGAGAGAGATATGAAGCTAAGTATAGTTTTAATTATTTTCTCAATGGCAGTAACCATTACAGTGATTCAAGCCATTTCTGAAGGGCCCGAAGAAGTTGAAAACTGGTTCAATACGCTCAGCTACAAGAAGGAAAAGGTAACCAAGCTTCACTTCTTCTTCCATGATAACGCCAGTAATAGCAAGAACCAAACAGCTGTCAAGGTAGCCCAGTCCAACACTACTTTCCACTCACACTCCCTTTTCGGCCTTATTATGATGATAGATGATCCATTAACAACTGGACCTGAACCCACTTCAAAGATAATGGGTCGAGCCCAGGGATTCTATGCATTTTCTGATCAACAGGAGATAGGACTGCTGATGACTATGAACATGGTCTTCACAGATGGGAAGTACAATGGCAGCACTTTGAGCATTTTGGGACGAAATCCGGTACTGCATGACCATCGTGAGATGCCAATTATTGGCGGCTCCGGTATTTTCCGACTGGCACGGGGGATTGCTACGGCGAAGACTCATTGGTTTGATGGTATTGATGCTATAGTTGAGTACAATGTCATGGTTGTTCATTACTGATTTGTCTTGGCTAGTGGATTTTAGTTGTTTGTGTTTAATTAATTTCTAATTTTCCTTTTGTCCTTCTATGTATGTTGTCTTCTCTATAAATAAATTGTATACTTCTGTATTATTTTCAGGAATCTGTGCCTTGCTTCGTTGGACCATTTGGAATTTTGTTTGTTATTTATTTGTTGATAGAGATTCTAATTTCCAAGTACAATTCATTCATCCCACTAAACACAAAGCAGATAACTATTTTGGTTTTAGTGCTGTTGTTTCATGACATCCTACCATACAAGTAAGAAATTATATTAATTTCTCCAACTTTAAGGACTTTTATATAAGTAATTACTATTTCACTAAAAAAAAATTAAATATTTTCACAAATCTCCTTTCACAATAATATAGATAATATCGAAAGTAATTGCAAAAGATCAAGTGCAAGTTTAGACGCTCTCCAATTTTAGTCATCTTTTCTTAGTAATTTTCGGTACAAAATTTAAAAATCATGTAAAGATACCAACATACCTGTTGGGGTGTAAATATTTGGACCACGTGTCATCCTTTAAATATTTAATAGAGCAAGGCTAAGTGTATGTAGGATACAGTCATACCTATATTCATTAATGCATACATGGGTGAGTGGGGGATGACTCACCATGGAGATATTTGTAACGTAGTACTATTAGAGAGAGAAGGCAGATTTACTTGATGGGATGGGTAGGAGACGGTGACTAATTATTATTATTACAAGGCATGAGAGAGAGGATGGGGCATCATGAGCATTGGGACCGCGCAACATCAAGGAAAAGAGAAGCAGACATATCACGAGGGGGAGGAGGGGGTTATCATCAGAACTTCTAAAAAGCAACACAAGAGGAAAGCGAAGGGATCATCTTCTCCATTTTACACCGAATAGTAGACCGGAATACTCCATTGGGATCATACTCCAGCACACACCAATATACACAGTTATAGTAATATACAGCGGGTACAACAAGCATCATTTATACACGTCGGTGTATATCGAAGGGTAGACATATACACCACCTGTCTGAAGAAAGGTTGTTGTCTCGTTACAAATCTTTATGTTGTAGCACTTCTAATATCATTCTAGTAGATTTCTGGCATGTCATCCGTGGTTTTTCCCGATTTAGGTTTCCACGTAAATTATTGTGTTATTATTTTCAGTATTTACTTGATCAAACATCTTTCATTCCAGCATATTTTGGACTCTTCATTGGTGACGCGTTTTGGGCTGGTTGACCCGGTGATTTCAGCCCATGTCCAAAATCTGACGTTAACAATACCTATCCTTTTATAATGCCTTTTCGGTGAATGTTTATAGAAAAATAATATATATTGTGAATGTAAATGTGGATTTTTTGATAAATAAGTATTAACAGTAACCCCTTTTTAGAGATATGTATAATAAGTGAGATCTTTTTACAATTCTATTCAATGCTTAAGTTTTGCAATTATAATTAGATACAAATTTGTTACAATACATACCAGAACTCATTTATATATAAGACATGGCAAACACCAGCCCAAGCCCGCAAGACAGTTTGGCCCAATCATAAAAAAGTGGATTTTGATTCTATATTTTCTAGTTCAATAAAACTTGATTCTTTAAGGCCCTATTCAGTTTTTGTCAGGCCCATTTGGGCCAACCTCGTGAGTGATTTGGCCCATTTTTTAATAACGTGGAAATCTCATAGGAGGTTTATTTCAATCAGTTTTTTCGATTTTTTGGATATATCAAACAGGCCGATTCGATATATTGGTTGTACTGGTTTCAGTACACGATTTTTTTGTTCAGTATTTATCGAACCGTAATTTTTTATTTTTTTTTATTATTATTATTAAATAAATAATAATAATAATAATAAAATAATACAAATACAAATACAATAATAATAAAAATAATTACTATTATTATTATTTTCGGTATTAATCGAAACCAAATCGATGCTGAACCTATTTAACTGATACCGATATCAATACCAAATTTTGGTACTATTCAATACCGGTCTGGTCCGGTTAATGAATACCCTAAAATCTCATATCACTCCACTAGGCACTAGTTCAGTTCACTAGAAGTCTAGAACACTATTCTAGTCCAATCCATTTTTTATTTTTTTCTAGTTTTTACTTGCAACTTAACTGTTAGGTATTAAAAAAATAAAATTTTATGAATAAGGAAAAAAAAACATTTGTTTGAACATTGAAATTGCGTTATTATATCACTCAAACATAAGTGAATATATTTTCAAATGTATGATTGATCTTTTTATTATTATTCTTTTTTTTTTGGCAATGGAGGCCTTAAAGGCCCAAAACCAAATCAAATTAAGGTTCAAGTTCTAGCAAATAGAGGCTCGTTACTGTAATTTATTACATAATTTGAGGAACGACTTAATTATGCATGCAAGATAATCCTCACACAGACAAACCATAATATGGAGTAATAATTAGAACTGATGCAAGTGACATTTTTATTTAAATTTTTTTTATTTATTATATTAAATTTTTAGTCAATCAAACCGTAACAGATGGTCAAGTCTCTAGTAGGACTTCAGAAAACATAGAACTACAGAAGTAAATAGGGAGAAACAAGAAAATTATTTCTGATATTCGATGCCCGTCTCATTAGAAAGCATGGCATAGCTTTTTATAAGCCTCGCTTAATATTAACCTCATAATTCAGAATTAAATGAATGTTTTACAGATATACAAATTTTTAATTAATAATGGTAAAGCAAAATTAAAAACTAACACCACTCACTTATAAATTTATCTCTGATATTTTTGACTTTACCATCATGTTCATTCTCTCAAAATGTTCCTCACAAGTGGGGTTCATCAAACTTGCCCATAATATTCTGTCTTCTTTTCTTGAAATCATTTAATGTAATCTGTTATAAATTAATTATAAGATCATTATTAATTTTTAAAAATTAATTTAATATATTTTAAAACTTAAAATTGATATGATATATATTTTGCATTTGGATTATTTATTTAAAGTGTCCTTTTGAAAGAAAATTTTTAATATATATAATTTTATACATCATTTTGAACACGAAGAGATCGAGTACTAATAAATCTTAAAGAAATTAACTTCTTTTTATTGAGAACTTATGCTATCACCAAAATCCACATATATACTCAAACCATGCTCGGATCCATTAATGTTATAAATAAATGAAGTTGATGTATGGCCACCCAGTACGTAGTTAATGGGCAAAAGATGACAAAATGAACGGTGTTACATCGAATTTCCTAGTAGCTCCCTTGTTTTCTACTGTAATATTAAAAAATAAAACGCCAAACTCCCAGTAATATAATAAAGAAAGATTTACCATCCAACGGTAAGGATGACCTTGTTGAGTCATACTATAGGTTTTTTATTTCCAGTTATTGCTTATATATTTGCTAACTGGATATCACTGTATAATTAAAACTACAAACTTAATTTTATTAATTTTTAATTTTATAAATTTTGATTTAATCTTTTGATTTTTTATCCAAATTAGCAACAATTAAATACTTTTTAAATTTATAAAGTATTCAAAATGAATCACAACCTGTTAGAGAAAATGAAGATATTTTTTATTATTATATATCGAATAGAAAAATGAACTTCTAAAAGAAAATTTTATTTTTGTTTCTACCAACTTTATTACAAACTTTTTTATAATAATTTTATGTAAGATATATATCTTAGAAAAAAACTTATGTAGGATAATTCTATTATTATAATTTAATTAAGATATCAAAAAATCTCTTAACATATTACGCGGTCTATTATATTAATATCGTCGTATTAATTATTGAATTAATATGCTAACTAAATTAAATTGATTAAAAAATTTACCAAATCACACTATGAATTTTATTTATAATATATGTGACTTTTTTTTTAAAACATAATACCTGTAAAACTAATAGAAAATTTATAGTAAATTTATGACTAATTAATTGATCATTATAAATTAAATATGCACTCCATTCAAATATTTAGCCTAATCAAATGAAACTATAATATATACTCCAATATTTATTATTTAAATAATATTTAATCACTTAATAAGTATAATTATTTTTTTAAAATTTTAATTAAATATTTATCTATTTAATAATATAATAAATCATTATTTATGGCGTACTACATACAAATTCCTTGAAAGAAGGCGGCGGTGGCTAGGAAACGAAGCTAGCTCGACCGGAAGACCTTTTTTTTTAGCAGCCTATTCATAGACAAAGAAACTCAATTCCCCTTTGTCATGTTTGTGAGTTTTAAAAAGAAAAAGATTGGATGAAATTTTAATTAAATTTTTTTTTATTTATGAGTTTAAAAATATGAAAGAAAAAAAAATTAAAAAAATTCTTATTTTTAAACTATATTATTACTATATTACCCTTATATATAAATATAAGACTTCAAAGATGTAACCTCTACTTAACGCCATTAAATTCCAGGTGAGGTGATAGGGTATTAAATTCCTAGTAACACTCCCATTTTAGTATAAAAAGAGTTTTGTTGGGGGGGGGGGGGGGGGGGGGGGGGGAGGGAAATAAAAAAATAAAAAATATATATATATATATATATATATATATAACAAAAAATGTATTTTATTAAAATAAAATTACTAACAAAGATTATAAAATAATTGACAAAAAAATTATAAATATTTTATCATAATCTCATTATTAAACAATATATAATTTTCAAGGAATAAAAATATATCTTAATATTTACAACCTCTAGAAATAGTAGTAGTCGTTTTGGTATAGGAAGTATATAACAATGCATCACATGGCCAGTGGAAACTTCAAGAAAAAACATATTTACAAGTGCGCAACTCTTTCAATAAAACCGGAAAACTGTATGTGTGTTTATAGAGAGAGAGAGAGAGAGAGAGAGAGAGAGAGAAACATACCCACCTATGTATGGATTTGCAATAATTAAAATACGTAATTAAGAGTCATGTTAGTGTGGAGCAAAATTGTTATATTATTTAGTATTTTATAAAATTATTTTTAATAATATAAAATATCTCACTCTTCTATTTTTTTTCTATCCTTCTATATCCTCCCACTTTTGAGGGAAAATTTTTATAGATGATATTAGAGGGAGATTTTTTGTAGTGTGGTGGGTTTAAAACATATACATCCACTAACTTATTATCTGTCGCTACTCATAACTGCTAAATTAACAATTTAATATTTTTAATGGTGTATATGATTTAAAAAATAATTTTAATATTTATTATTGAAATTGACTCATACTTCTGCAGGTTCGACTAATGGTCACTACAACAGGGTGGTCGAGAGTCTCGCTCTCCGGTGAGCTGACGGGGGCTGCAAGAGGGCAGTGTCCCCTGTAAGTCAAGCGCAAAAGTGTAATTGGACTTGAGTTTTATTAGTAGTTCAGTCTTTGGTTTATTAATGTATTGAGCTTGAGCCCATATTATAATAGTTAGGATTTTCTAATTACTATAAAACAATTATTTGATGTGTGAATCATTGTAGAGCGTGTGAGACATCTAAAGAATACGTCAGACAAACAAGACTAGTCAAATTGATGAACATGTGCATATTGCATTTTCTTACTTTTTTGTTTTTTATCTAATATTTTTGTGTGATTGCATTATTATTCAATTTTAAATTTTAACATTCATAAATTTTGTAATTGGGATTATTTAGGTGGAATGAAGGAATTATCAATTATCACAATTACATATGATTTTAATATTGTAAACCTCACACCAACCATAAGTGAAAAAATTACAATAATTTATAAGTAGAACATAACAAACTCATACAAAGATGGGAAAATAACTCGTGTTATTATTACATTTTCAATTAGATTCGTTTATAATTTATTCGGAAAGCTGATCCAATACTACGTATGGAACAAATAATCCAGAGATTTACTATTACATATGCTGCATGTATTTAATATATTCCTGGTAAATCATTCACACACTATTAAATTAATAGGTTAAATACATTTTAGTTATACCAAGTTCTATCTTATTTAAAATTCGGTCCCCAAACTAATTAGGCTTGCATATCCGTTACATCAAGTACTTAATTTTAAATAATATAACTCCAAAAATCAATTTTTGGTAAAAATTGGCCGAAAAACCAGACTCAAATGATAATCCGGTCGAACCCTAATAAGTTTATACAGTTTGATCGTATTTAGAGGCTGAATTGTGAGGAGAGTGGAACTTAGTGTAAAAGATGTGTAAGATAAACTTATTTTCAAATGAAAATTTGAAATAAATTTATTTTCAAATGCAAATTTAAAATAAATTTATTTTCAAATGCAAAATTAATAATATATTATAGTTAATATTCAAATATTAAAAACAACCTATTATATTAAAACATAATAACATATCTTGCATAGAATAGAAAACGTGAATTTATTTAGTAGAATAAAAAATAAAAATTTTAAAAAATAAAAATTATACCAAATAATGTTTAACAAAAAATAAAAATGTCAAACAACACCATATATGTATCAAAATAAATTATCACATGTAAATTTTAAACTTTCATATATTAAAAAGAATATATAACAAATGGTGTATTATTTAAATTATAATTTACAAAACAAAGTAAAAAATAACATAACATACAAAATAATTAACTGATATGCAAAATTGAAATAAACTTATTTTCAAATGAAAAATTAAAATAAAATTATTCTCAAATGTAAAATTAAAATAAATTTATTTTCCAATGCAAAATAAATAATACATTATAGTTAATATCTGAATATTAAAATAACCTATTATATTAAAACATAAGAACACATCCTGTATAGAATAGAAAATGTGAACTTATTGAGTATAACAAAAATAAAAATTATACCAAATAATGTTTACCAAAATATAAAAAATAAAATAATAAAAATGCTAATTAATATCGTGTATGTATCAAAATAAATTATCACATTTAAATTTTAAACTTTTATAAATTAAAAAGAATATATAACAAAGGGTGTATTTATTTTTTATTATAATTTAGAAAACAGCGAAAAACTTGAATTTATTTAGTATAATAAAAATTAACATTATTTATTCTCTGTTATTTATCTAAATAATTATTTAATTATAAATGAAATAAATAAATAATCACTACTATTATTTGGTTCTATTAACAAAAAAAAATAAAAAATTTAGTAGTTTTATTTTAAAATTAAATTTCAGGTTTTGTGATTTCTTTTGGGCTTTAAATACACTTTAGTTACACTAAGTTCCACTTTTCTCACAATTCAGCTCCCAAACTGAAGTCAAATCGTATTTTAAAACAGTCAAACCGTGTAAAAATACTTACTTTACCGGAAAATTAGGTATTTTGGTCAATTTTTGTCGAAAATTAATTTTAGGAACTAAATTGTATGAAATTAGGTATTCGATATAACGGATGTGTAAGTCCAATTAATTTGAAGAACGAATTATGAGTAAGGTGAAATTTTATATAACTAAACTATATTTAGCCCTAAATTAATTGAATGATTTATTTAAATATATTTGTTGTATTCAATTTACATGGCATGCATAAAACTGCCGTGGGAGGTAGTGACATAACCCTCGCTACTGAAAGTGATTACAGTATGACGAATAATAAGTACAAAATTTTATGAAACAGATGAAGTAGCATGTGGTAGGCAGTGCAATGAATGATACAATTATTTGTACAACTTTATTAAAGCAATATCTACATACAAAATTCAAACCCTATGTGCACAGCTGTTTGGATGGTTGGTTTTCTATATTGTTGCAAAATTTAGTCTTATATATATAATTTGTAGTTGCTCATTGAAAATTAAAAAGTCAACTTTTTTGGATTATATTTTTATTTGCAACTACGCAATAGAAATAAATAAATAAGAATGCTTGATAATATATATGTGTGTGTGTGTGTGTGTGTGTGTGTGTGTGTGCAGTTTTAGTCCATCCTCCATGGGCAGAGAGAGGAGAGAAGAGAGAAGAGAGATGGAGAAGCTATGTATGATATCACTTGTGATTTTGTCAATGGTAATATCCATGAGGGTGGCTCACGGCATTAACGAAAGCCCAGAAGCTGTTGAAAATTGGTTCAAAACTCTAGGCGACAAGAAAGAAAAGGTAACCAAGCTTCAGTTCTTCCTTCATGAAACTGGACGTGGGCTCAACCCAACTGCTTATCCGGTGGCCAAGTCCAATATCTCGTCTACATCATCCACTTTGTTCGGTTTAGTCTCTGTAATCGATGACCCGCTGAAAGTAGGGCCTGAACCCAATTCGACAATCGTAGGTCGAGCCCAAGGGCTGACTGGAGCATCCAGCTTAGAGGAGATTTCTCTACTAATGACCATGAACTTCTTGTTCACAAATGGTGAGTATAATGGTAGCACCTTGAGTGTTCTAGGCCGCAATCCGCTGACCAATCAGTACCGCGAAATGGCCATAGTCGGTGGTTCGGGGTTTTTCCGGCTAGCAAGGGGAACTGTTACCACACAAACCACTTCATTGAATGCCACCTCTGGTGATATTGTTGCTCAATATAATGTTGTTGCTATTCATTACTAGTAATGTTCAGTTGCCATTTTAATTTACACTTGTTACTACATCATGTTAATTAATTTCATGCGAATAAATATATTATTCTGAATATTGTGGGCTGATTAATGTTCCAAATGTATTTTATTTGGTTTTTCTGATGAATTGAAGTTCTTGTGAAAAATCATTTCCATTGCTGATGGTGGTGTTGAGTTGCATCATACTTTTCTTATTGGTTATTTGTTCGTGTACTTCGCACGTAGCATAAGATTCTAAAACTTAATAACTTAGAAAGAAAAAAGGTAAATGAATATATATACATTTAATGGCAATAACACACTAATTTAATTTAAATATGCCAATGACCAGAAGAATCAGAGCTGGTCACCTCGTCTCATGGTGTCTAGGTAGTAATACATATTTTATGGTATCATGAGATCGGAGAATCCAATTTTAACAAAGCTACTAAAGCTAATAAGTTTGTTAAATTCTCTTAAACTAGCAACAACAACAACAACAAAATCAGAGCTGGCCATCATGCATCATACACTAGGAAAAACAAAATGTCGTATCTTACTTCAAGTTTTAATATAATTAAAGTTGTAAGGGTAAAAAATGAAGGAGAAAAAAGTGTGATTCAAATATACAAAACGACTCGAGAGAACCGCTTCATAACATAGATAACATAGAAGATGCTTGGATGGGAAAAGAAATACATAAACTTGAGTAGAATTTTAAAGATGACGTGACTAAAAATCACTAAATTGACAATTAAAAAAGCTGAACGTTTTATAATAAAAGATGCATGTCATTTTCTGCTCCTCCAAGGCTAACTCTAAATGGGGGCACAAGCCAAATTCGGCCGTTATGACATTAGTGATATAGATCGATAATTTTAAATTTAAAAAAAAAAATTATGAAATTTTAAAAATAAAGGAGAAAAGAAAAAAAGTTAGTGCAAAAAAAAGAAAGTGCATAATATAAGAACACCAACCAAGTACTAGAAAACTATAACTTATTGCGAACATACTTAAACTCAACTCAACAAAAAAAAATTATTCTAAATTAGTTAGGGTAACTGAAAATGAATCCCATATATAACGAGAATAGCAAATTAAAATTTTAAAAAGATAAAGAAAAAAAAAATAACGAGAAATAATAGAAAGGCTAAAAACAAAATTATAAGCAACACAAGAAAAATGGATAAAGTGATATTAATAAAAATAATTAGCATAATAAATGTAAATAAGATTTTTAAAAAAATCAAAGAGTGTTACGGACTACTCGGCGTCTAAAATGCAAATTTACCTTCGTAATATTTTAAAAATTAAAGAATTTTATTGGTCTTATTAATTTACACTGTACATAGATTTATTACGAATAAACTCAAAGTCAAAGTGACACACTTGTACAATATAATATTGTTGAAGCTATTTTACACATGATGAAGATATAAATTCATTGTAATAGCTAAAGTATAATATTTACTGCCAATAAGTCCGGGTAACAACCAGGATGTACGTAGCATATTTTAATGTTAGTGGTAGGAATGATACACCTAAAAAATTAAAATGCATCTAGCACTGTTCCATGCACGATAAAATGTCAACTTGTATATATGGATGTGAATTCACAACTTTATTCTACAAAATTTCAATAAAATAAATAATATAAAATTAGTGAATATATATATATATATATATATATATATATATATATACATATATATATATATATATATATACATATACACATACGTATACGTATGTGTGTGTAGGCAGTTTGACTGCATCCTCCGTTCTTAGGGAGAGAGGTGAGAGATATGGGTAAGCTATGTGCGATAGTCCTTGTGCTTTGTTCAATGCTTATTATATCTATGCGGGTAGTTCATGTGTTGACAAAAGCCCAGAAGGTGTTGAAAAATGGATCAAAAACTGAGCCACAGGGTAGAAAAGTTAACCCAGCTTCACTTCTTCCTCCATGACACCGTATTAGTGGGAAAAACCCAACTGCTTTAAAGGTGGCACAGTCCAACTTCACCATCACATCACCCACCCTTTTCGGCCTAATCACGATGATGGATGACCCATTGAGCGTTGGGCCTGAACTAAACTCCCCTCAACAATGTGCCAAGCCCAAGGTTTCTATCATTGTATTCTGTTTGAATTAATAGATTGTAATTGTTCTAAACTATCTGAAAAAAAACATTATTAATAACAAAAGTTATTGTGAGACACACTATTAAATTTTATTTTTAATTTTTTGGGCCTGTCGAGGACTTTAATCCACCCTGGAGGATAAAAAGGCCCTTGAATATTCAGGCTGGCATTTGTTTAAATATATATGTCACGCACTTTTCTTGTATCCAGACAATAGAGGTTTCAGATGTCATTTGCTATGGATCAAGTCTTGGGCTGACTTTGCTCCATATGCTGGCACAAGCCGAATGGGGTCAGTTGTTCTGAGCGTTATACTTGGAATTTCTATCATATGATAGCGGAAAGAACTAAAGTATTCATCCCACAAAAATGTCTTGAGCACAAAAAACAAATTAATAAAAAAAATTGTTCACTGAAAAATATTTAAGTATGCAAATAAAATACAAAATGTTACTCTCTTATTCTACAAAAAGAGTCTTATTTATCATTTTCTTTCACAAATAGAGTATTTATTTTATTGATAATTATATAAAATGGCAAAAAAAATTGAAGTTTATCCTCATAATTTAATTATTGTGTCAAACTAACATCCTACTAAATTTGAGATAAATATGTAGCAAAAGCATATCCTTAATATCTATAAATTTTACAAATGAATTTTTGTTTTTGAACAGTGGGAATGTATAATAATTTATTTAACATCAAAAGTTTATTGAAAACATCTTTTGTGAGACTGATGAAGTATAATCTGATAGTCTAAAAATTACGAGAGTTCATTTTATTTTATTTTGAATTTTTTATATAAAAAAAAATTTAAGATTTATATTTATAGAGCCATCATCATAAATAAAATTTTTGTGGTTGATTTTCTTTACGACTCATTAATTAGTCATATGATTCATTTAAGATAAATTTCGTAAGTAGTAGTATTGAACTTTTTAAAAAATATTGAAACGGACTGAGAAGCCCAAATCAGTCGGACTGGGGATGAAGCTTATGGTACTTAATGGTGGGAATTGTTTGAAAATCTTTTCAAATTTCAAACCATGTCTTTTTCCCTATCTGCACAGTTGTTTGAACTTTGAACTATGTCTTCTGCAAGGAATAATTTGAAATTTTCAACTTGAACAATGATTCCAAAACTCTTTTTCTCTACTCCTTCACTTCATTTCATATGTTGAAGGAGTAATGTTGAAGGAGTGAGGGGTGGATATGTTGGACTGCGTATTTTATTAGAGTAAATGAGCAGATATAAAAGATAAGGTGGACAATAGAAGTACGATTAATGTCATTCTTGGCTACTAAATACTAAGCACCTCCATTGTTAACATATCTTAAAGTATGTACTTACTCCCGAAAGTATCTCCTAGAGTCCCAAGTCGTCAAGTATTTTTCAATTGTTTTCATTGTATAGGTTCACGTTTAAGACGGTGGTTGAACGTGTAGACAAATTCAAACGTTAGCAACTTTTGTCTATAAATTATGCCTCTTCCATAATTTTTAAGAGGTGATTAGGTTAACATTCAGAATTACTCCTAACTATTTGTATAAATATTGATTTTTAGAACTAATGACATTTAACAGTCCTTTTAAAGCTTTACGGTCTTCTTACTTAAAAACAAGTAGACAATGCTTGGTTATTGCAGTTAAGTGTGTACAGTAACTGCTAGGTCATCAGTTTTTCACGTGGAAGCATAAAAAAATGGATAAGTTTATGTATACAAAAAACGAACACAACATCTAACGTGGCAAAACAGAGGGGGGGAGGCCAAAAAAAAAAACAATGAATTAGAAAACAAATCGTCCCCCCCCCCCCCCCCCCCTCTCCTTCTTTCTCTTATCAGACCCACAAAACAGAAAAGCAGAAGAAGTGCACGAAGACGAAAACGACAACAGGTAAGGCAACAGGCACTCCAATGCTCGGCACCGCCTTCACCCCGTCAGTCATTCCGACCAAAGCGACCTTCGGTGGTTCTCCACTGCACCGTCGCCGTTGATTATTTATGATTTTGCATCCTCAACGAGCTCCTTCTCAGTCCCACTTTTGTGGACAATGATTCCTTCTTGCTCCATCCCCTCGTAAGGACTCTCCTCTTTCACTTCTGATTTTGGATGCATCTCCTCCTCCTCCTTTAATTCTAGATGACAAAAAAAAAAACTAAATTAATGCCAAACCCGAAATTTTGTGGTGTTTTTTTTTCTTTTTTTCTTTTGAAAAACATTGATGCCCCCAGAATGTAAATCACTCGTGATTCATCTCTTCGTCCTCGTCCTCTTCTTCTAACTCAAGTTAAGAAAACTCTAGATTTTGTAAACTGTTGATATTGGGGGATTCACAAGTCATCATCGAATCTAGGGATTCTTCAGTGGTTCTTTATGTGATTCTGTAAAGGCTTAGTTTTCTTAGTCTGTTTGTTCCTATGAGGTTATGACTCAACTATTGTAAAACTCCTTAAATCTACATATTGTCATAATTTATTTGTTGATGAGTAGTCAGATTTTTGGAGATGATTGCGATTTTTTGAGATGTGTTATGATGTATTGCCACTTGAAAATGCCAAAGTGGTATAGTTTTTTTTTTTTTTTTTTTTAATCTAGGATGTTAATACCTTAAGACATTTTGCAAGTTTATTCATTAGACTAGACTTTTGGAAATGAATTGCATTGTCAGTGCATCTCAAGATGGGAGGCTCATAATGTGGAATACTCGAACAATCTAGAAAACTCATGACATAAAATTAACTTAGTGGTTCTTTATGTGATTCTGCAAAGGATTAGTTTTAAAGTTAAACTTGGTGCTTCTTCATGTGATTCTGTAAAGGATTAGTTTTCTTAGTCTGTTTGTTCCTATGAGGTTATGACTCAATTATTGTAAAACTCCTTAAATCTATATATTGTTTCGTTTTTAATTTTTAGAGACATGAAAGCAAAAGAAATATAAAGCAGTTTTTTCAGTGCGGAGTGCAACGATATGAATCCTATAGAGAATGAAAGTGGGGCAAGGAAAAATGATGAAGCAAGAGTTGAGGATCCGAAGAGAGACATGATATTCAACACAAGAGAAGAATGTTACTTGTATTACTCAAGATATGCTAAGCAAAAAGGGTTTGGATTGACCATAATGTCATCTAAAAAGGACAAGGATGACAAGTTGACGTATATAAGTATTCAATGTTCTCTCAGCGGAAAGGCAAAGGTTAAAATAAGTAACCTAGTTAGACCACGACCCCAAACAAAAATAGGCTGTAAAGCTGGCCTTAATATTTGTTTATGCTGCAATGGTAAGTGGAGATTGAGTAGCTTTGAACTTGAGCACAATCATGTCATGAGTCCAGGAAAATCACGATTTTTCAAGTGCCATGGGGTGCTCAATGAAAGTGTGAAGAGTAAGCTTATTGTTAATGACAAATATGAAATTCGACTTTGTAAGACTATCAATACACTTTTAATTGAGGTGGGTGGACATGAGAATCTTCCGCTTATTAAGAAAGATTGCCAAAACTTTTTGTCTATGGAACGAAAAAAGTGGTTAGGGGTAGGAGATGTTGATACGATGTACAACTATTTTCTGAAAATAAAAGTTGACAATTCTGAGTTTTTCTATGACGTGGATTTTGGATGAAGCGGGACTCCTAAGGAATATTTTTTGGGTCGATGCAAGGATTAAGGCTATATGAAAAAAGTTTGGTGATGTGGTTACATTTGACACAACATTCTTGGTAAACAAGTATGAAATGCCTTTTACTCCCTTTGTTGGTGTGAACCATCATGGCTAATCAATTTTGTTGGGGTGTGGGCTCATTCCCGTGAAGATACCGAATCATTTTCATGGTTATTTCGTACTTGGATGAAATGCATGTGGGGTTGTCCTCCCAATGCAATTATTATCAATCAATATAAGACAATGAAGAAAGTTATAGAGATTGTAGTCCCTAATGCTCAACACCGGTAGTGCATGTGGCATATCTTAAAAAAGATGCCGGAGAAGTTAAGAGGCTACAATGACTAGGAACCCATTAAAACTTCTTTGCACAATGTGGTTTATGATTCTCTAACAAGAGGAGAATTTGAGAATGCTTGGGACATGTTCATAAACAAATACCAACTTCAAAGCAATCAATGGTTACTTGATTTGCATGAGGAGAGACACTTGTGGGTCCCCACTTTTGTTAAAGATGTATTTTGGGTGAGAATGTCAACCATACAACGAAGTGAGGGTATGAATGCATATTTTGATGGTTAACAATTTGTGGAGCAAGATGAGAATATGAGCATGCTTTGGCGGAAAGGGTAGAAAATGAAAGAAATAAAGATTTCAGATCTTCGAACTCGAACATCCCATGTATAGTTCATAGTGACTTGAAGATGCAATTTTAAAGTGAGTACACAATTGCAAAGTTTGAAGAGTTACATAAGGAGTGTGTTGGCCAACTTGCATGTTCTTATTCTCCAAATACAAGTAAGCAGGTATGTGATGGTATACTCCAAATACAAATAAATTTTGGAATATATATATATATATATATATATATATATATATATATATATATATAATCCTTGAACCAAAGGTAATATAAGATTGGAAAAAATAATAATAATAATAATAATAATTGAGTTTCATACAAACAGGGGAGCGGTTGTTTCTTTTGCCAGGTGATGATAATTTGATTTTTAATTGCAAATGAATTATAATTTCGCGAGCACAACTTTTACTAGACCTGGAAAAATTCAATGGAGCCCGCTCGCCTGCCTGATATACCAGACCCCAGAAAAGGTCAAAAAGTAAAAATATTTATATAAAAAAATAGATACACTTGAAGACAAACAAATGCTAGTTAGTTGTTAGAGAAAAAGCAGTCGTATGTTTTAAGTATTATTGAAATACTCCAATAATATATAATCAATAAAAGTTGTAGACCAAGAAGATTGGTCAGACTTCTTACGGACACATTGATCAGTTCCGGTCCCAGTCCTTCGTATCATCATGTGTATCTTAAATTAATTATATTTTTTAATTTTAATAAATTTAGAGTTAAAAATAATAAAATATTATTAAAATAAAAATATATAATTAACCTTAAATACTACATAACAGTATTTTAGGATCATTAAATTATTTGTCTATACATGCTTCAAGTCTAAAACACTTTTTTGACCTATTTTTTTAGTAAGATTATATTATTATTATTATTATTATTATTATTATTATTATTATTAATTTTTTAAATTTAAGACAATATTTAGGCTCACACACAACAATAGAATGAAAGATCGTCAATTTTGTGAAAGGAACGAAGAAGATGAGTATCGAGGACGGGCCTTGCTATTGCTTCTTTTTCTTTTTTATTACCCTCCATGCATGCCAGATTCAATTTTGAAGATTTATGGATTTAGTTACAATTTGAAGAGATCTAAAATCTTTAATTTTATTTCATTAAATTCTTTTTAAAGATATGAGGTAGGGGTACACATAAAATCGAAAAATCGACAGCACCAAATCAAACCAAAAATCACAAAATCAAAAAATAGAAACTTGTAAAACTAAAAAATCGAAACTATATTGGTCGGTTTCGATTTCGGTTTGATTTTCGGTTTCGATTTCGGTTTGATTTATTCAACAACCGAAACCGACCGAATGCCTTAATATTATAATATAATTTATATATTTTTTCTAATAATTATTTATTTTATATAATTATATATTCATTATATGCTTTTTTTTATAATTTGGTGATATACCAATTTCCTGTTATTCAATAATACATTATTTTAAAATTTAGTGATATACCAATTATATCTTTTATGCTTAAGTTTTAATAACTGACTAAACCGATAATCGATTATAAGGTAAAAATTTTGGCGATTTTGATTTTTAATTTTTTATAATCGACTTAAATGATTTGATTATTTTTTTACTTACTAAATCGACCAAATCGATTATTGTGCACCTCTAATATGAGTTGACTCTAAACGAATTTGACGATGGTAGGCTGGGTTGGCCAGGAGGAAGATAAAGTTTTTTGATTTTTTTTGGGGAAAAAAAGTAAGATAAGGGTATTTTTGGACAAAAAGGAAGATAAGGCTTAAATATATTAACTGATAAAAAATTATTATTTTTCTTAATTTTTTAATACATGTTATCATTGCCATGGCGCTGAATAATTCATGTAAGCATCCCATGTGGCGCTACATAGACTTTTCATTAATTTTTTAACAATTTTAGACGATTTTCTTATTTTTTTGTAAAAATATTGTAGTTTGATTAGTTGATTGAATAAAAATCAATTAGATGATGTAAAAGTAAATTGGAGTTGAGTTTGATGGAAAAAGAGTGATTTAACGTGCTTTCAACCAAAACATATAAATGATGAGACAGAGAGTTAAAAAGTAGGAGTAAAAATAATCCTAGTCAAGTTCAGTAATATTTTAAAATTTATTTTAAAATTTTTTATAAAGGTATTTGGATTTTATTCGAGTTCAGATATAATTTTGTAATCTTTGTTCGGATTAGAATTCGTATTATTGTACTCGAATTCGATTTGGTTCGACATATTTTTTTATTCAGTTATTCACGAGCATTTGAAATATCAGGACTCAGAACTCGGACATTTATATTATGATAATATAAATAAAATTAGTTCAATCAATTATTTGAAATAATTTAAATTTGAAGTCTTCAAATTAGATTTAAAGTCGTGTATAAAATTAATAAGATTATATTTTATCTCTTGAATTAACTAACGAATATGTGTGAGAAACATAAAAACTCATTTCATTTCTTAAAGTATGTGAAGAATGTAATTATTGAATATTATATATTAAATCAATCGAATATACTCAATAATATATACAAGTGATAATCAATTAACTTGTATTGAGTAGAAATCAATGATTTAAGAAGAAAAAAAATAACACTTTTAAAAGAGGAACAATAGACAACTAATATTTGACTAAGATAAATGTTCAGTATCAAAATAGATTCAAATTTGTTTTGTTTAGGTAACAAATTTGTCTCCAACTCGACTTTTTCAAGTCAATCTCAAATCAAATTCAAAATACACGGATTTATTTTTAGCCCAATAAAAGGCTAATTGATATGTCACTATATGATTTGAATAAGGGAATTGATATCTTTATTAGTTAATTTAATATTTTTATAAGATTAAATGAGGCCCACTTGTGAAAAATATCAAATTAACTTGTAAAAATATCAATTATCATGTGGAATTGATATTTTCATAAATTAATTTGATAATTTCACAAGATCAAATGAGATACACTTATAAAAATATTAAATTAACTTGTGAAAATATTAATTTTTTTCGAACAATAATATTACGCATCGTATGATATTCATGATTGGAATTTTACAATGGAAATTTATTGTTTGAGATTTATAATTCATAAAATTGTCAACATAATATTTAAATGAGATGATAAAACTATTGGACTGAGAGAGGAAATTGTTATTTGCATAAAAAAATTTAATTTTTTAATAAAATTTCATTTATATAAACGTGCATCCTTTTTATTATTAATATGGGATGATCGTCTTGCAAAAATGTCAAACTTTCCTTATAAAATATCAATTTCTTTAAAAGAAATGGTAGAAAATGCAAGGGAGAGAAGCCTAACTCCAAAAACTCCATCTTCATTCCTTTTTTACTTGACAGTTTAAAAAGAATGCCAAAATTAATAATATAATTATTATTTTGTCTCATTGATCAAAATGAATATAAAATTTTAATCTTATTTTTTTTTAAATTTTAAAGAATATAAAAAAAATTAATTAATCTTTATAATCAAAACTAAGTCATTAACATTTTTTTGAAATTTACAAATAACAAGTACAATTTTATTCTCTGACATTCAGGAATGGAGGGAATGGTAAGCAACCAGCTACCACAAGTTAAAAGACAAATTTATAAATACAATTTTAGAATATAAATTCAAACATAAATTATATTTGTATTATTAAAAAATAAAATTTAATACTAATTTTTATGTTTGGTCCTATTTTTTAATAATATTTATAAAATTTATATTTGAATTTGTGTTCTAAAATCTATACAATTAGACTTATTCCAAGTTAAAACCGTTAAAATATATTGACCATTCATCTTTCTATTCCAAAAATTCACCCAATCCAACGGTGAAGAACAGCTACATGCCTACCAAAAGTTAAAACGGATAAAAAATATTGACCTTTCATTTTCCTTTTCAAAAAGTTCACCCAATCCAACGGTGAATAACAACTATATGACAATCCGTTGCCGTTCGATCTCAAAAAAAATCATTTACTGTGTTATGCCGTCGAGACACTTGAGTTCTTGCGAAGCTTTTTTGGGTATATATACAACACAAGTCCATCCTTCAAACCTAAAAAAAATCCAGTGAAAAGGTAAGAGAGGAGAGAGAAAACTAGGGTTTGTTCCCTTTTATTATAGGGTTTTTGAGATTCAACAACAATGGATGAGGGTAATGGTACCAGGCAAAAGGGTTCAGTGAAGTGGTTCAATGATACCAAAGGGTTCGGATTCATCACGCCGGACGATGGCTCTGAAGATCTATTCGTCCACCAGTCATCCATCAGATCTGATGGATTCCGTAGCCTTGGTGATGGTGAATCGGTTGAGTACCAGATTGAGAACAGTTCCGATGGCCGTAAGAAGGCAGTTGATGTGACCGGACCTGAAGAGGGTCCAGTTCAGGGCAACACCCATGGTGGTGGTGGTGGCGGAGGTCGTGGCGGTGGTGGGTATGGTGGTGGGGGTGGTTATGATGGCGGTGGTGGTGGAAGGAGTGGCGGTCGTGGTGGCGGCAGGGGAGGTGGCCGTGGTGGGTATGGCGGAGGCGGTGGCGGATATGGTGGCGGAGGATATGGCGGCGGTGGCGGAGGATATGGCGGTGGCGGTTATGGAAGTGGAGGTGGTAATGCTTGTTATAAGTGTGGGGAGACAGGGCACATGGCAAGGGAGTGCTTTCAGGGTGGCGGCGGAGGTGGCGGTGGAAGGTATGGTGGTGGTGGCGGCGGAAGTGGTGGCTGTTACAACTGCGGTGAAGAAGGGCACTTTGCCCGAGAATGCCCTAGTTCTAACCGTTAAGAGTGTCTTTCCTGAAGAGGGCAAATGTGTCTTTCACATTTACTAATTTCTGTTTCTGCTGCCTTTTACTTTTTTATGTCAGTTTGGCGGTGAACTGCTATGCGTGTTCTGGGGTGGTTTTTGGGATTACCTAGCTGTTTGATCATCTTTTGTGTTAGTTTTTTGTTTCTTTTTTTTTTTCTTAAGTAGTTAAAGATTAGTCTTTTCTATGTCTTGGTGGGTCTTAAATTGGAGATGAATCCAGAGGTTGTGATTATGCTTATCAGTGTTCATGTATATGCATACATGTTGGCTCTATATTAATGGATTAAGTGGGGTTTCTTATCTTCATTCTTTTGAATAATAATACTTACTGTTGTTCTATGTGCCTGTTAATTTGATTCTCAGACAAGGTTGATCAGTGCTTTTTACCTGATGGGTGACTCTTTGTTGCTTTAATTTATTATTCATAGGACCAGGGTAAAGTGATTGGTCAGTTTAATTTGGTATGGGTTTGTACAATGTAAATAATTCAACCTAATGTTTTATAGTTTTAGTAACATCTGATTTTGGGTTGGGTTCACTATGTGTGGACCATGATGGAGTATATAGTTTGTTTGTTATTAGGTACTTGAAATATGTTTTGGTCAAAATATGTGTTGTATTTTGTTTTCTTTTTATAAGATTTTCAGGCTAATCAGCTCTCTTTTGAATCTCTATAATTTTTGGCTTATTGAGATCTGTATGTATGATTAGCAAACTGAAAAATCTATGTTTCTAGTATTCGGTTTTTTGAATAAGCAAAACTGATATTGATCAACCTACTTTGAGAACATGTTTGGGAGTGTTTAGGAGAGAAGAAATGGATAACAACCTAAAGCACTTTAGGTCTGTGCACTTTGTGAAAAGTAAATTGTAGAAACTGGAGGAGTAATTATAGAACGAAGAGGAGGTAGTGTTTAGATGAATTCATGGATTGAAGTTTCTTAACTAATGTACATAAAAGAAAATCAGTGCCTATAATTGCTTTTGTTCCTTTCCTCTCCCTTCATAAGTGACAGAAAAGAGTTCTGTGCTCGGGGGAGAGAGAGGACCAGGGTAACTTCTTTCTTTGCTGTATTTTGAAATTTCATGAGAAATTGAGAATTAAGTTTTTACAATATAAGTAGGTAACTCCTGCTATAGCTTTTAAATGTTGGTATCTACTTGTGGTTTCTGGCTCAATAAGTGGTGGTCCATATGGGAAGCCATGACTTGATCTTCTTGTTCTTAATGTATTTAAAGACGTGTACAAGGTGCATCAATATCCTGATATTTCGATAGCTGTTGAGAAGAAAAACACCCTCTTATACCTAGCAGGATGACGGCTCTTCCAAGTATTTTTTTATGGGTCTGGGCTAGAATCAGGCCCAGGTTAGACCTAGGAGCCGGGATAAGGAATGGTAAAGCATACAAGACCATATGGGAATGCTTGGCCATAAGTTCTGGCCTGGACCTTTAGCAAGAAATGATATTGTTATCTATATTTTTTCTACTGTTCTGTTTTTGTTTTTTTTGTTTTGGTTTGGGGGCTATATTTTTTCTCAAATTCATCATTATTGAGGTTCTGTGGTATGTTGTGAAAAAACATTTGATCGTGGAATGGAAATTGAACATGTATTTCCCCGGGCTCAACAAATCACTTAAAAATAAAATGCTCATATTTATCTTTGGGGCTGTCACTTCCTTTCCCCCTACATTGCTGTAGGAATAGGAGGAACAAATGTTAAAGGTTTCTTTCTTCTGCCTTCTTGATGTATTACTAATAAAAAGATTGCATCAATGCACACCGCATTATTTTCATCTACTCAAAAAATTGTACTTGGAATAGATTTTCTTTTAAAGAGCACAGAAAGAAGATTTATGCTTTTCGCTTTTGGTATTATTACCATACCTTTAGTATACGACTTCTCACTTTCAAACTAGAGTGGGAACAAAGACCCAAAATCATTGGCTACTTTTAGCTAGCTCTCTCAATGGTGGAGGAAGTTCACCGGGGAAGGACGAGGTGCGGTTGTGTTGAGGTGGTGTGGTGGTGGTGGAGGAAGTTGTGGTTGTGGAGGTGGGCATTGGTAACATTTGGTGAAGAGTCCAAATGTATCAATCTGGTGTACAAAATTTGTCACACTCGCCCACCCACCAAATCCAAAACCCACAAGAAGGACCCATACCACCACAAAAATATTGATTGTGAACGCCCCAGCCCATTTTCCAAAATACTTGGGCGGTTGCTCCACCGCGTTCTGCATAAAATCACAAATGGGTTCCAATCAATCGAACATACTACATGGTTATGATATCGTGTGTATGCATGTTCAGGATGTTAGTGTGAGTACCTCTCTAGCTGCCGCAGATTTGAAGGTGAAGATGTAGGCAAGAGCAGGGATGATGTAAACGGTGAAGCTAACAAGAAGTGATCCAACGGTGGAGTTAATGGGCCCAAAGAAAGGGAAAATGATGGCCAAAAACCAAATGGGGATGACCACAGGCAATCGCGCTGCCGCACGCTTGCACATGCTCTTGCACTCGTGCATCCCAATTGCCTTCTCCCACACAAAATATAATGGTGTGCATGCGAACCCAAATGTTATAAACTGCAACATTGCCATTTTCTCATTACAACAGTTCATACCATAAGCTAACTAAAGTATATTTCTTCCGTACTCAAAATGATGGTCATAATATGAGGATGGAGGGAGTATATGGATATAGTGTATTACTCTGTTATTTTTTAATTGACATTTAAAAAGTATATAAATTAAAAAATATAATTAATAGTTTATTTAATTGAAATCGATACACAAATATAACAAGATAAAGAATGAGTTATTTTTGTTGATACTGGGTTGACTCGATAATTAAAGGATTTTTTTGTCAACTCAGATTTCTTTTATTTTACTATGAAGCATGCAATTAATGTATGCTTATAACATATTTAATATACTCTTTACTTGTTACAATACATTAATATTGTTACATATATTGTATGTAATTTTTATTTTTAGATTTATTAATGATATATTAAAATTATGACCATTAACATTCATGATTTATGACCCTAATTAATATAAAGATATCTCTTTCAACTTATACATACATTATAAATAGGATTTTGACAACACAATAAATTATACACAAAAATTCTATAAGTTTACTATAAATTAAGAAAATTAAAATTTTCTATACGTTTACTATAAAGTAACAATGATTGTCAAGATCAATGTTATTTTACTATGTGAAAGGATACATATAATTTTTTAATCTATCAATCAATGTCTCCGTGTATAAATATATTTTTCTAATGTCAACATAATTCATTTAAAAATTACAAGCCGCAAAAAGACCAATTAATAAAAAAATATAACTATATATATTTTTTTAATTATTTAATGTAACATATATTCATTATATAAATTAAAAAATTATCTAATTCATTTAACTTTTTATGTCATTTTATCGCTTTACTTAATAAAATCATCTCATTTTTGAGACAGTGCACAGTCCCGCACCTCCCATGTCGGGTTAATACGATGCATAGTAATTAACTGTAAATCATGCAAGGGGATTGTGGTCAATAGACAGAGTAAAGAAAACATGCCTGATGAATGAGCATCAAAATAACTGCCATGTTTCTGAAGGGAGATTTTGGGAGGAGTGCAAAGGCATTGGAGTGATTAAGAAGCATGTCGCCAAATGCCCAATACACTGCCGATGCGGACGGAAGTGTCAGTGTCAGGACGTACAGGGTAGCCAATAAGTATATTGCCTTAAATTTTTGTGGCTTCCACATTGCATGCATTATCTCCCTGTCCATACCAAACACATATTTAGTGACGACCACCACTTGTATTTTTCTAGTTACATGCATCCTATACCAGGGACAGAGTCACAAATTTAGATTAGATTGAATTGGATTGATCAAAATTATTTTAATTTAGAATTGGGCTAGTCGGATTATTTTAATTTAGAGTTACTTAATTATATAATATATTTAATAAAATAAATTGAAACGAACTACAACTGACAAAATCGACTAGTAACTCGACCCCTGTCCTATACTCACCATAACCTTCATGTTAGATTTAAATGAAAGATCGAATATTGCCAATAATCGCATAGAAATTAGGTAGGGGGGGAGGGGGGGGGAGGGGGGATGACACAAGATATATTCAGATTTATCAAATTGTAACTAGTCTTTTTTGTTTGGTATATTTATTAGATATCTCATACACTGTACAATAATCTACGTACTAAATAATATTTTTATAATTATTAAAAAATCTTAATTATTATAACATGGACTCAAATTCATGAAACCTAAAATAGTCAAACTCAAAACTAGGCTACTAATTAATCCATTTCAAGCCCAAATACACATTAAGCTTTACTTCCAAGGGTACAGTTACTTGTTCACCGATAAACGAAACCCTTAATTATCTGTCATAATAATTATTGATCGAACCTATTAAAATATAAATCAATCTCAACACTTCAAAAAAGTATAAAACTTTAAAAGAAACTTCAGTATTTCTTTTTTAGGTATATAATATGTAAAGGGGATGAATATTTTTGTAATTTATTATGATAATTTTACAAGATCTCTTTTCACATAATTCTACCAGGTCTCCTTTTCACGGTAAGCCCATAAATCAATCAATAGAAAATTACCACCCTCAAATATAGAAATATTAGAATCAGTTTCTAGGATTTTCCGTGACCAAACAGAGCCTTCTTTCTCTCATGAATAAAGCAAAAGTGATTGGGTAAAGAATTTTGGCTTTTTCTATACATAATAAGAAAAGGGTTTCCAAGAAAGGTACGACTTTTTGCTCCCCACGCCCAACGAGGGCAATTTCGGAATAAAAATTAAATAACTCTACAGTAAAGTTGTGTTAAAAACATCATGGTGTAGAATATTAGTACTATTTCTCCTGGTAGACAGCTTTGAAGATAAAGATTGGGCGGTAGATTTACAGTGGTCAGTTCATGTCCAACCAGGCCAAGGCGTAGTCATTTTCAACATGGTGATGCAATCAGTAATATTGTGGCGTACAATTACCCTTTTGACCACGGAGAAATTTTAAATTTTATCCTGAAGTTTGAAATTTAATGCATTGTAAATCGTGGGAAATATTTTTTGTGTACAAAGTAGGAGACACGAATTAAAAAATATGAAGAATTTTGTATTTGTCTTACACGGTAACAGCATGTCCCCCAAATGTATAGAGAACGTTTGTTGCCCCTGTGAAGTAGAGTACCAACTTGGCTGGTCCCGAATGCTTTACCCCTTCCACCTACAATTATTTCAAATACATTAGTTGCATTTTACCTGGCCTTTGTGATATATATCTTCAATATTGAGTTCGTGTGAAATCATCAAATGTGACGATTAATATAGGACGGAAGTGTAAAAGGGATAATACTTTGAGTTGGCCGTTGATTTCACCATAAATGACTTTTTTTTTAGTTGATTAAAAATGGCTATCTTGCAAGACAGTACTAAAGATATATTTGAGATACTAATTTGCATGAAACAATAAAAATGACATTTTTTTGTAAGACAGACGGAATTCTAACAGAGGACGACAAGGTAAAAACAGTATACCTGGCCATGCAAGAGTGATGCAATGGTGAGGTACCAAGCAGTATAAGTGGTCATAATCAAGCCTAGGAAGGACCAGATTCGGTAGTTGTGAAATGAAGGTATGAAAACAGTTGTAGCACAACAAGCTCCGAAGATGTAAGTCCAAGTTCTCTTGTCCAGATTATCATTTATGTAATATATATTACTGCAACATTAAACAAAATAAATGCAACAGTCTTTAGTTTTAAGTAGATATATAGACAAATATAAGTATATATTATATTATGGTACTTAAATTAAATATGAAGAAAAAGCCAAAGTTATAACTAAATATATATATATACACCTTGCACAAGCTATGAGTTGAATGACAGATCCAAACAGAAGAAAAGTGCAATTAAATGCCAAACCCACGTTCCTCCAGTGTTTCCCAAGAAGCCCATCAAGAACTTCAAACCACTGTACTCCGAAATTTATTCCAAAAAAAAAAATGTGAGAACTTCTTCACGTTTCTTACACAAATATATAATAAAAATAAAATAAAATTGTATAAATTAATTAATTTTGCATGTATTTTTCTTGAGAGTTAAGAACCTGAATGACATGGTTTCTGAAATCAACTTTTTCTCTCTCCTTTCGGGTTCTGTATTCGACGTAGAGGATGCTAATGAGATAGGCAGTCCAACTACCCATCAACCCATAAAAGAGCTGAAAGAGTATTCCGGATAGCATCCCAAGTTGTGCAAATGAGTATGGCAGTGTAAGTAAAACTTGAGCCACCTGATGATGAAAAGTATTAAGAAAACAAAAATATATTCGTTTAACTATTATTCTTTACAACTGTTTGTGCTCTTAGTACATATATAGGCGTACTCCACACCAAATGCTAGTCCCTCTTCTGTCCAAAAAAGAAAGCCCATTTTTTTTCAAGAACATTTGAACCATTAAAAAACTCTTTTGAGACGTCTAGTAAATAAGAAGTGGACTATGATTTTAATGCAATGTGTACGTAATATATGGTAAATAGAGAATGGACTATATATGATCTTTGGACGGAAGGAAAGAAAGAAAGGAATGACCTGATTAGAAGAACAGCTAAACCAAGCATCATAGGCAGAGCCACCATGCCAGAAGAAGTTAGAAATGCTTGTTTTAATGCCCGCAGGTTTCCCTTCTTCAGTCTCCATTTCTACATAGTTCCCTACTAGCACCGTTTCCACCACCTTCTCTTCTTCCATCTCTCTCACACACTCTAACTAATTAATGCAAATTTAAAAGTGATATATAGCTCCACATAAAAAAGAAAATGAGAGAATAAGGCTTATAGTAGCATGTACTAGTGTGTGTATATATATAGAGAAATAACACAAGTGAGAGAGAGAGAGAGAGAGAGAGGACAAATGAATGCAAAAAGCCAAAAAGGCTGTGTTTGAAAGGTATTCAAGACTGGAACGGGGAGCTAGTTAAATCCGCTTGAGCTTTGATGGACTACTAGATATTTTCCTGCCTAATACTCTTTCATCTTCTAAATTATAAAATTATTATTAATATTTTAAAATTAAAATTAAAATATTCTTAAATTCAAAATTAATATAAATTTATTTAATTTTAATTAATACAATAATAATATTATAACCTATCTAAAACTACTATTAAATTATAAGAATTTTATAAATTTTAAGTTTAAAAATATTTAAAATTAACTTTCAAAATTAATAATAATCTTATAACTTGAAACAGTTTCTTTCATTATTATATTTTTTTGTCCTTTTGTTTTGTAGTATAGAATTGTAATATTAATCACACATAATGCTCCTAATTGACATTTTCAAAGGAATGAGCTATAGGAGCGTGAGTGGCTTATTTGCTCGAGCGGGTTTCCTCACTTCCAAGGTATTCATAATTGTTATTTTCATTTTTCCTAATCTGCCCTTGTTTCTTATTCATAATTCCTAGCAATTAGCATGTTATTTGTCTCTGTCTGGTCATTAGACTCGTTATTTTATTTATTTTTTGTTGCTAATTTAAAGGAATTTAACAATCTTGATTTTGTCAAAATTAAATTTTAAGACCTCATGCATCCAATCAATTATAGGACTCAGTATCTTGTTGCTAAGTTTTTCATTTTTAGTAGTAGTAAACATAAATAAATATATGAGCTAGGAGCCCTTTAATTCTCCAACATGCATAAACTTATAGTTCAGAGAGCAATATATATATATATATATATATGTGTGTGTGTGTATATCTGGTGTCACATTCAAAAACACACATTAAAGTGAAATAATGATAAAAATATTTTATTCTTTTTTCTACAATATCTTTTCTTTTCTCTTTTTACTACTATTATATTAATACATGTTTTTAAATGGAGTTATTAAATGTGCACATAAATATATTTATATAGTTCGAGTAACTTGTTAATGTCATAACAATGATTATAGAAAGAGCATAAGTTCGAGTAACTTGGTACGTACAAGGTGAATTAAGTGGAGGGGGGGACAAAGATTAGAAAATAGAATAAGCAAATTAGGAAGGAGTGACAAGAAGGAATTATAACGAAGTAGACCATATGATTGCATCCAAACGGGCGTGGTCGCTTTATAACGAGTAGAAAGCTGCTGCTTTTTTAAGAGCTTATCACATGGGCAATCGGGAATCCCTCTTTGTGGACTAGCATCATTCAGCAGCTCCTCAAAGCCCAATAACTCAAAACCATCTTATGTCACATGGATTTCCTTGGGTAATATTAGTCATTGGTGTGCGGCAATTGAAGCTATACAACCCCCAAAAAATTGAAACAACAATATCAGTTATAATCATTGATAAATATTTTTTTTAGGAAATTGATATTTTCGTTAGAAGTGCTCACATGAATAGTAAGTGAGACCCACATTCATGTGAATAAAACTTTACGAAAATATCAATTCTCTGCTTCTTTTTTTACTGTATCATAAGGTCATTAGTTCAAATTTATCATTCAATAGGTAAATTTTTACTGTATTGTTCAACATACAATACTGTTGCTTTTTCTTCATATTATACCAAGATTAGTGAGACCGGTGTTCTCTTAGCAGCCATACAGTCGGTAGTATTATATTTTTACTAATTTTATGCTGGCCTGCATTCTATTTGTTATGTAGTTTCATTATTGAGATTCTCTCCAATTATATTAGTACAGCCAAAGGCAGCTCATATTTTTTGCTTTTCTTCTTTTTACGTATTTTGGTAAATCATGCATGCATTGCCTTTTGTTTTGGTGGGTCATTAGAGAATCCAATATATTCTTTTAAAATTTATATCATAATAATTGTAATATTTTAATAATAAATGCTATCTGCAGAAAGTGATCGGTTAATGTAAAAAAAACAAAAAAAAGACGAAAAAAAGAAAAGCGCTGCGATAATTTAAATCAAAAATATTATTTCTAACTTACTTCTAAAGGTAAATAATTCAACCAGTGATTTTATTGAATCATGACATCATAAATATATATTATTAATAATTAATAAAATTTTAAAATATCTTGCTTTTGATATACTAAAATATAATGATTTTGTATTACAATAATACTAAAAGTGGTTAATTTTAATATTAAAAAATAATTATAAGCCTGATCATGTTACCGTGCAAAACATGCAACAGATATATTCTTCATGGGGCATGTTGGACACCACATGCACTCTAGTTGCTAACTCATGCTTCCAATGTGCCTTTTGTCCCCTTAATCAGATCACACATGCACCATTTTCTCATGTCTCTTGTGTTCACTATCCATCATTTTCTGCCTGCACTCTCATTCTGTTAATTACACTACTTATTTACTCTGATCAATGCCCTAGTTTATCTCGATCTAATGATTAATTCAAATTGAAGTTATTTCGTGGCCTGACAAACCAGCCTACTTACTTCGATCGGCTCAAATTTCTAGCTTCTAATTAAATTAATTTTGGTAACCCAAACAAATTGTAGATATAGGTGATTCTAGGCTATTAATTATCTTGATCTTTTTACTTAATACTGGCTAGTTATATACAATGACGAAGATAGTTTTTGTTATCGGTAGGGTCCAAATTATAGTAAAGTTAAAACAAGTTAGTTGAACTTCGGGGGCAACACCCTGAGCAAGTTTTTTTTTAAATAATTTTATATTTTCGGGTTATAATGACAATATAATACATAGTAACACACCCACACACACACATCGACACTTGATAAGTTTTTTTAATCATAAATTTATTTATAAATACTTGATACCTTAATTATTTTTAAAAAATAATATAAATTAAATTATTATTTATTTTAAGAAGATTAGATGGGAATGTATATATAAAAGAGTGTAAATAATATGAGATTGAGAAAGTTATTAAAAAAAAATAATTTAATCCCTATAATAGAATTTTTTTTAAATTTTAATGAGGTCAATTTATTTATTACACCTAAAAAAATTAAATTTGTCATGTATTATAAAATAATTTTTTTTCCGGTGGGTCAATTGACCCCACACTGTATTGTGTAGCTTCGTCAGTGGCTATATATGTAAGTTTGTCCATTGATAATGAATTAATTAGTGCTAGTCTATATTTTAACATTGTAATTACAATAGGTTCTTCCATAGGCTTTCACCTCATGATGAATCCAGCGTGGGGCATATATAAGCACGCGAAGGATGTGGATTGTGTTTCAGCACTGAATTATGTTGACACTCTTAATTTAGTCGACGCCTCTTTCTAACAGTTTAAACTTTTAAATAAGTGGAGTATTTAATGTGTTGAAATTAGTTTATATTTCTGTGAATTCGACTAATAGTCACTATGACATAATAGTCGATAATTTAATTAGTAGTTCAATTTTAGTTTACTAATGTATTAAACTTAAACCCATATTATAGTAGTTATGATTTTTTAGTTACTATGAAAACAGTTGTTTGATGTGTAAATCATTATAGAACATATAAAACATCTAATGAATACGTCAAACAAGCAGGAATAGCCAAATTAGTAAATTTGAGTATATCGTGTGTTTTTACTTTTCTATTTTTGAGTGATTATGTTATTATTCGATCTTAAATTGTAACAATGTGGTATCAAAAATCTAACTATATAAGATTTTGGGTTCGAATCTACCCGACCACATGTGTTGGTTACTTAACAGAACAGAACAGAACAAAAGTCTTGGGTTCGATCAAATGTTCCCGACCACATGAGTTGGTTACTTAAAAAACCTTTGGCATTAATCCATGATTTTCCTCTCTCAATGATATGACCTAATCCCCTACGGTTTCTTATTCCATTTGGATACTTTGAGCTTTTGAAAGTGTATTAATTAGTGAAAGATTTGGTTAGAACTGATGTTGATATTATCCTAGATATTAGCCTAATGTTGATAAAAGCTTTAGAGCCATTGAAATGATTAAAGCATGGTTACTGCTAGGGTCAAAACTGCATCTATGGTACTATGGAGTATATTTATTGAAAAGAGAAGCAGCTTTGGATTTTTGATGATCAATAAGCATGCATGCATGGTAATCAAGAAGTTCCATTGACTTGGTATCCATTGTCATGATAGTGAACTCCATTAGCTAAACTATACTGCTTGCTTCATGTCAGTTTTTACGAGTGCATTATAATTAAATTGAAATCTTTTACCAACAAACACCATCATGCTAAATTTCCCCTTTGGCCTCTCTAATGGGAGCCAAACTAAGGACTTGGAAAGAATGTGGTGACATTTTGTTACACTACATATTTATTGGTTATAGCATGACGGTTTTTATTTGGATAATCGAAGAGAAACCAACGGCATGCATTGCTTCTGGCCACTATGTTTTCAAAAGCTTTATAACCATGTCATCTATTATTATTAGAGTTTTGAAAATGTTGTTGATTCAGTACTAATTCAATATTATTTTGGAACACCCCAAGAAGGAAAGCTGGATCTTTCAATTCGATAGGATGTATATATGTACATTAATTCATATAATCCTAACTTGTTATTGATATTATTATTGTTGATTGGATTTTAGGGAATTTTAAAGAGTGAAGCATTTTGTTGAATGTTGTAATGTTTAGTTTCATCCCCATGGCAAAGGGAGAATCTTGAAGTTACATTTCTTTCCATACTTAGCAATCACCTTAGATATATTGCAAGTAAACTATACTCAATCTCGACTTTCTAAAAGTTAATATGAGACAATTTTACACTTATATTATTGACATAATTCATTTAATTTTCAAAAATAATAAATCTTATATCATAGTTTATGATAAAATAGAAATTGAATAATATCAAAAAATATTTTTTATAACATAAGTTGTTATACAATCTTACTAAAAAACTATTACTTTTAGTTTCTGTGTATTAATAATATAGATTAATATCAAATATATAAATGCAAGAGAAGTTTAGACAATAATATTATATGTAATTTTTAGTTATAAACTCGAATTTGTGATAATGTACAATAAAAATATAGGTTTTACTACTATGTTATATATTAAAGAGTAATTCAATAAAGAATAATCAAATTTGAAATATTGGAATAAAAACCGTTAGTCAACTGAATATTTTATTTGTTTTAAAATTAGAAATATAATTTAATTTTTGATGTCAAACGACGACATATTAAACTTTAAATTTATGTGAATTTATTTAATTTTAGTTGATACAATTATTATAATTATATAGTATATAACAAAAATTATTAATTATAAAATTTATTTCATTCTAAATTTTTATAAGTCATACTAATTTTAAAATTTAGTATGTAAGTTTACCTTTAAAAATTAAATTATATCTCTAATTTTAAAATAGAAATATTAATGGATAGAGTATGTAACTATATGTATAAACTATTTGGAACTTCTTAGAGAATTAAAAGGAAGTGATTTCTAGTTAGATTAACATTTGTGTTCTCAATAGCACAAGTACTTCTCTTCTAGTATATTTTACCCGCGGGCCAAGCACTTATATTTGTCCTCCCTTTTTAAAAAAATAAATTAATTAATTAAAATTAAAAAAAAACAGTACTTTCTCCAAGTTTCACTAACAAAAGAATCAGTATGTACTCAAGATGATTTTTAGTTTTTAGAAGCTATGTGCGGGAGTATTTAAGATACATAGTGAACATTTCTTATACTCCATAGTAGTTAATATTACAAAATTCTTTAAATATATTTAGATAGTATAAATATTGCTTGTATTATGTAATTTATTGGGGAGTTTTAACTATTAAAAATGAGGCGAGACTATCATGCAACAATTTCAAGCAATTAAACCTCGAAAAATATTGTTGTAATCAATATTTGAGAATTATTTAGTTTTGTAATTTATTTTATTAAATTTTTATCCTTAAAGAGATTTTTTTTTTTAAATTTGCCCCCAATAAACTACGGGGGTAGATCCGCCCCGACTATAAGTTGAATTTTTTTGAAGAGAAATGACATTCACCGAACAAAAACAAAAAACACATGATTCTAAACCTTAGCAGTTAGTGTTTCTTGAATCAAATTGTGATGATCACTAGATCATATAATTTGAATGATCGGGGAAAATGGCATAGTTCATGTGCCATGTCACAAGTTAGTTAAACCAAAGATTTCTAATCATGCAGTTTGTACACACGAATATATATCGAAGATGTTACATAATGAATAATGAAATTTTAAAAAAGGAATTTACAAAAGTACAAAATTAATATAATAGTTGTGTATCTGATCTCTATACATCCGGATATATTTGTACCAGATTATTATTCATTCTCTCCTCACCAATATAATCCAATCGTGAAAACACTATAAGAAACAAGAAAAAAAAAAATAGTATTTCTGATGGATTTTTCTACTCTAGTTCCGACCGAATTATTTTCGATGGAGTATTCCGTCGGACAGAACTTGGTCCGTTTAAAATAAAAAAAAATCTTGTAGTGAAACATTCCTGGCCTCCCCTCTAAAAGTATAATCTTTTTGTTAGTGGCAAGATATAAACAAAACAAATGGATGAAAAATATGAGAACAATCAAATATTATTAAATTTAAAAAATTAATGATCCTGAGGATGGTTTGCATTAATGACATAGAAGAAGATGAACATGATTGAAACTTTGTTCTCTTTGTTCAACATTGTTCTTCATCCCTAAATTCTGTCAGTATGTATTATTTCCATTCATTTGGTTTTAGCCTATCTGTCAATCATCCTTGTGTATTTTTATACATATTTTCAGGGCAATTCGTGATCCTTAGCATGTGTATGCAATCACATTGCTACCCAACTTTTATTCAATTATACGGAGACAGTGCAATCTTAAGAAGGGTGTACCGGTGATTAAGCCTTTAGTCCACCTAGTTACGTATATATTATTACATCTAAGACTTTGTTTTATTACATAACCGTACAACTATGTTTTAGTTTAACGAGTTACTACTCACAACAGTTGTATACAACCAATATAATAATGATACGTTATTTGAAATACTTTTTCGGACAAAAAATTTGAGACCGTCAACATTATCCTTTTTCCATTAAGCCTGGCTTGGCAGTGGCATAACTATGTTGGGACGGAGGGGACAATGTAAAGATTCGCCTTGCCTATATCAAAAGCTTGCAGTCATACTAAGATATCAAGATAACTGATAATTTTATTCTTTCATTTAACATATAAAATCAAACACGAATAAATTATGAGTATGATGTGTTGTAGTTGCATGCACATACTGCAGGATACTAGTTCTGTATAAGTTGAATAATGTATTGTTCAATCTGCTATACTCATTCCACTCCACATTTGTTAAAGTTACAGTTGAATGCTATGATGTTTAGTTTCATCACCACGACAAAGTGAGAAAGTTGAGGTTTCATTTCTGTTACCATACTTGGCAGTCACCTTATATTCACCTAAGAACCCATAGAAGCTGAATGAACCGTGCTCGTCTGTCTGGCTCTCTATATCCCCAGTTTGCCATTCTTTTAAGAGCTTGTCCACCACGTCCCCAGCAGGAAGATTATTGAAATCATTGTCTGTAAGGCACATTTGGTAACACCCTTTTGGACTCAGTGCAGTCCAAAGCATTATCCCATTCACAGAAGGATGTGAGAAGCCTTCTCGCATAACTTCTTCTAAATACAAGGCCTGTTCAAGAACCAAGCACCAAGAAATCAAGAAAATTTAATTTATAAATTCCCAATACAATAAAATCATCAATAAGTAATCTGCTCTGTCACCTGAGTTTGGTTATCAAATTTATTGCTAATATCAATCTCCGTGAGCCAAATGGGAAGGCCTAATGTGGCCAATTTGTCCAAAATAGCACGCATCAGAGGAAGGTTTGGTACTGTAAAGTGACCCTCCAAGCCAATTCCATCCATTGCCATTCCACCGTGCTTCAGCTCTCTTATCCTTGAGATATATGTGTCTACAGTAGAATTAACATCACTACAAGTCTCTACCACATTATAATCATTCATAAACAATGTGGCTAACGGATCAGAACTATGTGCTTCCTCAAAGAAATGCAAGGTGGCATTAGGACCAAGCCTTCGCTCGTAGAAATCATAATGAAGCATTTCATTACTGACATCCCAGTGGATGAATTCTTCCTTGTATTTGCTCATCAAACTTTGTATTCTTGAGTTAACAGCTGATTGAAGATCAGAAGCTGTCAGATTTAGGACCCAATCAGGTGTATACTTTGGATCCTCCCAGAAGATATTATGACCTCTAGCAATGATTTGGTTAGCTCGAACAAATTCTAGCATCTTGTCTGCTAAGGTGTAGTTGAGCTGCCCCGGTTTAGGCTCTGTCACGTACCACTTGAGTTCATTCTCGAATACTGCTGCATTGAATCGCTTAACAAACCAATTCTGTGACAACATAAATCTGAAGATTAATAGGGCTGCTATGAGATATCAATCATTTAACATATACAATGATTCCCAATAGTGACTGTTATAAAACTTGAAAAATTAGTGACTATTATAAAACCTTGGGATCAGCTTTATGATTATCAATTCTTACTTGATAGGGTGTGCTCCCAATAATGGTCTTGGATATAGCAGATCCAAATGGGAAATCTTTTGAGACTTGTTCCAAGGCAATTGTTGCTCCTTGCAGCCTACCTCCTAGCTTATCGGACACATGAATTGTCACTGCACGCTTCCTTTCCTGAAGTAAAATATAAATTAGTAATAGTTGAAATTTCAAACTTCAGCTAGTAGTGCTTTCTTGGGCTGCTGAATAACTTGATAAACAGATAATAATTGTGGGATCTTGAAGTTATAAGACTTCTGATTTTCAGTATTTACTCACCGTGTTAATTTTGTACAGTTGATTGAATCTCCATTGCTGCTCAGTAAATGGCTGCAAAGAAGCACTTGCAACTGCTATATTGATCTCTCGATCATCTGAATTCTGTTATTAAAAATTTTAAAAATAAATAAAATTAAGTTGGTTTGTTTTAGTACTTATTTCTAGCATTTCTTCTACTTTTGATACCTCAAAGAACTTGTGCACATATTGCAACACATACTAGAGATTGCATGCATTTTAAGGGCATGACAAAGACCAAATACCTTAAAGTATAGAAGAGCAAAGTTTTCTGGTGAACTCAACACAAATCCACCCTTAAGAAATGACCAGCATCCACGCTTCGCCACCACACTCCCTATACAGTTATGTGTTGTATTTTCTGTCATTAAGCTTGCCCTTATTAGAGCTGAATCTGCACCATTTATCTTGACCCAAACTGTTCACCAAAATTAAAACATTGTTTTAAAGTAGAGTAATATCCATGAAACATTAATTTTCTGATAAGAAGTAGAGCAAATATATCATGCATTTTATCTTTAAAGATTCAGGATTTTGCTAATAGTTAAACAGTTGAGAATCACATTGCCATTTAGCAAACTAAATCTCCAATGCCTAAACTAATCTCCAAAGCAGTAGTATCACTAGTAGAAAATAAAGTAAAAGAGAAGGTAAGGAAAGAAAATTTAGCATTTCCTCAATCTATTAAATTACAGCTAGGTCTCTCAACAAGGCTGTCCCAATTTATATAGTCTCCAATCTTATAAATTACAGCTATGTATCTCAGCAAGGGAATTATAGAGTGTATTGTGTGTTTTTAAATATGACACCCTTGTACCAAATTGTAACCAATGCCAAAGGTGGCAGTGCTGGCTACAAAAACAAAGAAAATTAAGTTACTAAAACAGATTTCCACACAAAGAATAAAAAAATAAAAAAATAATTAACAGTCTTATATTTCGTGCATACATAGTTATAACCTTAATAACACCGATTTAATGAGAAGAAAAAAAAAATACGCTTGAATTAAGATTGTCATGAAGAGTTTTAGATACTAATAAAAATCATCAAGCAAAAACGAATTCGCAAAATTAAGAAACTCATAGTACCGGAAAAACAGTAAATGGTGGCATGGGTGAGGTTGGGCAAGAGAAACGCAGGCGAATAATGTGCAGTGTTCCTATTGATTCCTCCCTGGGCATAGGGAGCCTCATCTCTGAGAATTCCTCCGGCATAAAGCGGCTCCTCTGGTCGCAATTTGCACTGTTCATCAACAAACGCACACACACACATTGTGGAAAAATTCATTGTCACAACCACCTTGAGGCTTGATCATTAATTATTATGAGAAAAACTAGTTGTACGTATATAGTACCAAGTCAAACTAAATGACAAAAAGTCTACACTATTAATTGCCTTACAGTTATTACCTCAATGTAAGCAGAGGAATCATAGAGTGGCCCGTCTGCAACAAATATTACAGAGAAATCATCAAAATTCTAGAATTCTACATATATATATATATATATATATATATATATATATATATATATAATAGAACTGCTTAATTTTTGTGTGTGCGTTTGTGTATGTGTTTGTGTGTGAGAGAGAAAAAGAACGAGAGAGGGAAAGAACCATAAGAGGAAGCCAAGGAAGTCCAGATGAAGAGGAGAAGAACCAATACGGAAAAGGATGGAAAATATTTCATGCTCTTTTTTTATGTGCTTATATTAATATAAAATTATATAGAGAGCAACAGAATGAACTACCGCAGCTTATATATGAAATGAGCAGCTATGTTTACACTACAAAGGAATTGAAGGAAGTTTATTTTCCACAAGAAAATCCGATAAGAAAGAGGCAAGGTAGGTAGCAAGGAGACAGAGAGGTAGCGGTAGGATCACAAGATCAACAGTTGTGTCTCAGTAACTCGTGCTGCTTCACATGCGAACCAAAGACTATTTATAGAGAATTAATATTTTCACGAGAAAATTTATAATTATGTAATATCTCACTCACTTAACGATGGGCTCACTTACTATTTATTAATTTTTTTTGTAAATATATCAATCCTCTATTTATATATGTAGTAAGGAATGTCAGTAATGGCATTTCTAATATTTCTATTTATATATGTAGGAAGGAATGTCATTAATGGCACTTCTATTATTTCACCTACTTCATAATTTGTTTATTACAATCATTTAGTTGTGTCAATCAGAATCCCCTTCCATGGTTTGTGCAGGATTATCATAATTAGATTTATTATATCTTTATTTTTTTATTACTCGAGGGTATTCATGTAATCTTATTGAACTCCAATGACGAAGTGAATATTTCTTTTTAGTAGAGTTAAAATTATTATGAGATTATAAATAATTTGGTGAGAGATTGAGGGCAATGAATATGTAAGTGTGTGTGTGTGTGTGTGCATCTTATTGACTATTAATAGACTTTTTTAATGAGAAATTATTTATAAATAATTAATTCTTTAATTATTTCAAAAAATAATATAAAATAAATTCTTAATTAATTTAAGAAGATTATATATATAGATGAAGTGAGAGTAATACGAGATTGAGATTTGAATAAAAAAAATTATAAATTTTCAAATTAACCATAATATTAGAAATTTTATAAAATTTTAATGGAGTCAATTTGTACATAGCACCATAATTTTTTAATTTTTTTTATATCTTATAAAACAAAACAAAAAATTCAATGGTCAATTGAACCTATAACCCTCTATGTGCCTTGGCCCATAGTGAACTCACCTTGTAGCAATATATTCATGTCTCTTGCAATAATCTAGAAAAATAAGAGAGGAGAGAAGAGATGTAGAGAATAGAGTGAAATTGGTTAATTCCTTGATATTTTACTTAAGTACAGAACTTAGCCTCTGCCAATAGTTTAGTGCATTCTTTATTGTTCCCATGGGGCCTTGAAGCATAAGGGATTTTAATCGTTGGTATCAATTAGATAGTCTGTGAATTTTTGTTACTCTCCATTAGAGATGCACAAAAAGCCTACGATCCATAAGCCGGTCTGGCCTGGCCTGAGCCCGACCTGATCAAAGCCTAGACCGGGTCAGTCCGGCCTACAGTCTTTGAACAAGCTGCTATTTTGACGTAAAAGCCTGGCCTGGTCAAGCTTACGAAAAAGACCGGTCTGACCTATGCAAAAGCCCGGCCTAGCCCAGCCTAGCTAATTCGTTTTAACTATAAACTATATTTATAACCTCATGTTAGTGTGGCACAGAATCTCTGTTTATGACCTCATGTTGGTGTGGTACAGAATGAGTTTGAATTTTTTTATGGCAGTTTCATACAAATACCAAGAATATGGATACGTTTTTACTGGTGATCAATGTACATATATATTTTCTTTTTTCATACTCACTAGAAAAACAAAATAAAAAAAGGTTATATATAAGTATGGTCTTGCCAATTGGACAACTTTTTATGGTAGTGATTTGTGGGATATTTTTTTATCATAATTTGTGGTTACAACTTTCAAAAAGGTTATATTTTTTTGAAGATTTGAATTTTGAAAACATTTTTAAAATATTTTGAAACAAAATATTTGTAATCGACTCATTATTTATTATTGATTAATTACTCATTTTTAATTTTTTGTCAATACATTTAATTAATATAGTAGTTAATTTATTTAATATTTATATTTCACATTAAAAATTAGTTGATTACATTTTTATGCCTGGCCCAGCCCGGCCTAAGGACTGGTCTGACCTGACCCAAAGCCTGGCTCGACCTAGCCTACAGGTCTAGCCTGGCCCGGCCTGACCTACAGGCCTCAAAAGGCCAGACTTTGATCGAGAAGCCCGACCTGATCCAGCCTACAGGCCCAAAAGTCAAAGTTTGACTTGACCTGGTCAACGGCCAAAGCCTACCAAGTCCAGACCAGGTCGGACCAATTCGGTCTACTGTACATGTCTACTCTCCATAGTGACTTCGAATTAATAAATTTTATGTTACGGTCAATTCGAATTTACTCAATCTGTTCAATTGAGACCTTATAATGTAATTGCATTCTCTAGTCCAAATGATATTTTTGTTTCTGTATTCTTAATTTATCCGCTAGGTCAATCAAGGTTTTACTAACACATTGCATTCTAAAATATATGTCAACATTCTATCTACTTCTAGTCATAACCCTTTATTTTTTACCGATTATTTTCAAATAATTTCATACCATATATTTCACTCCTACCTTGGTTAGGATTGTGGTACTTTCACCCCCTATGCAACTCTGTGATTGTGCTCATTTTTTCAAGCTATAATTTGATTATAGCTTATTTATTCATATAAGATGTGCCAAATATAACACTATCAAATAACATTTTAGTGGTAATGAAGGTCTTGAATTAGCAGAAATCAGCATGTCCCCAATTGTAACCTATTACATATCTTTGTTGGTGATGTTATTGGAATATTTTCACAATAATCACCTAAAAAAGTGAGTGTAATTAAGCAATTTATTCCAAAAACAATAATCCTGTGATGAAGGTAGCTTGGTCTAAGGGTAGGTATAATTTCATGAAAATGCAGTAGGCTTTGGGGTATTATTTTCCCTTGTAGTAGGTTTTAGGGATGGATGACCTACATTTATTTTGGACCGAGTCAACTTTTGGGGATGGATGACCTACGATGTAATTTCTTGTAGTAGCTTGGTCTAAGGGTAGGTATAATTTCTTGACACTCATGTCTCACACTTCAACTCAGTGCATCAAAATGGTAGGGGACCATGCATCTAAAATCTGGAATTTAGTTCCACTATAGGATTTGCAATAATTTAGTTCCTAGCCAGAATAATTAACGGAAAATGATATATATTTCAAATATTTACGACGACTTTTTTATTGTCACGTGAACAAGTCTTAACGTTAACTTTTTTGAAGAGATATGTAACAAGTGAAACACTGACACAAATTTATCGCAATGCATAGTAGGACTCATAGTTAACTACGTTCATACCAAGCTGAAGTAGAAGGTCAGGTAATCTAGGAGAATTTAGGCTAAGATTTTATCATTAAATATACTTAAGCAGCAGACTTTACCTTTCTGTAAAGGTAAAGGCCATAACAAATAAATAATTGAAAGCCCAATACACACACTCGCGTTACAAGCCCAAACTTATTCAGTTGAAGCCTTTTAGCTTTTTCAACTTGGGGCCCATAAAGCAACCCAAAGTCTGGCTGTTATACTGGAATTTTGCACCTTCTGTTTCTTCCTCCCCTGGTTTTGAAGAAACATGTAAAAAAAATAAGTTGCATTTTTTGGTCATCTCCTGAAAGAAACCCAAAGGATTGTTCTTTGTATCTCACTTCTTCAACAAATTAGTGTAAAACTGCATAATAATCTAACTCCATTACAAAGGACTTGCCACAAACATACGTAATTAATCAGAGCATGAAAACGGAATCATCACAACAATTTTTATTAATGGGTTCGTAAGAAAGTACAATTACAACAAATATTTTCCTTACAAATAATGTATAACCATGAATAGCTAGGTACGCACTAAATGAAGGCATAAACTTGCTAAGCAGCTACACGATTATGGAATTAAAGATTTGGGAGTACTTTCATGGCCATTAAGATACAGCAGGCTTTGACTTCTTCGACTTCTTGCTAGCATAAATCTTGGAATAAACATCTTTCGTTCTAATAGCAAGTAATACATCCAAACCAAACCCAATTATGCATGCAATAGCCATTATCACAAATACTAGCCTGTAACAGTGAGCGCCTATGCATGTGTTTCCGCCTCCAGCCGTGCGTGTAGCCTGTGAATCGTACAAGAAACCAGCAAGCATGCCCGAGAATAGGAACGAGCCGAGTGGAAGGTTGAGGATTAGGATGTTGTAGATTAGACCATAATATTTTAGACCGAATAATTCAGAAGCTGTTGGAACTGTGACAGCAAGACGGACTCCATAACATATCCCAACTACTATTGAGCCAACGTAAAGAGAACCGGGCAAAGCCATGGCCATCAGAATGTATCCTACTGCCATTAGAATTTGAGAAGCTGCATTCCAAATAGGCCTTGGTGTTCCAGCTTTCCTGCAGATGTTATATTATTAATAATTAATGAGTTGCTATCAGTGAATTAGCCTATACAACTGAATAAAGATAAATGTAACACGTACTCTGACTAAATGGATCTAACAAGTTTATGGATCAAAGACTTTTTATTTTATTTTTTTGAGCAAATCTTTTTCCACGAAAGTTTGAAATTGTGATTGAAAATTGACACCACTTACGTAACTGAAGTGGCATCAATTCAGTGGACCAGACCAGTAAATCTACAATCGATGTTTTCAATAAACCCACTGAAACACGGCAATCTAGTGAGCCACTTGCACAAGACTTTATAAAATAAACAATAATCAATTGCTTTATAAATGGAAAATAATCTTCCCCAACACTTTGAAACTGAAATAGTTAGGAGTGCAAGCTAAGGCAAGATTGGTTGTATAACCGGAATCAACTCGATGTATTAGACTAGGATTTCTCCTGAATACTAAAGTCAACAATTTTTTAAATGGCAACAGAGAGGGGGCCTAACAAATAATGCTATTCAAAGGAATGTGACAATGCAAGAAACTAAGATTCAATTTTTCTAAGACCCTACCCAATTGTAGGCCGCAAAAACTTTTCCGTGCTAAAAGTATCCTTATGAAGAGAAGGTTGACATTAACAATGGCAAAGGGGTCCCTCTTCCCTAATCTCCCTCAATCCTTCCCCACATCATTGACCCCAACAAACAACCATAGTTCAAAGTGCAAGAGAAACAATATTTATCTTATATTAAGCTTTCTGCCTTTTAATAATAGGAACGCTACTTCCACCAACCCACTTTGAGAAATCTTCCAAGGATGGAAATAAAAAGGCCCTCTCTATTCCTTTTTTTTATTATTAAAGGGATAGAAGAAAACTGTTCTCACCTACATTTTAAAGAATTTTTATTGGGATTAAGAAAGAAAACATTCAAGCTCCTTGCTTGTCTCCTCAAGTGATCAAACATTAAGCTTTTTACAACATTTCTCTACGTAATCAAGTAAAAAATAAATAAAATACTTGGCTGCAGAGGCAGACCCTTGGCGAATACAAATATGTTCGATCATACGCTAAAACACACAGCGTTATGAATCATTTGTGTCAAAACATATAGTAGGATACAGTCATATAGCTTATACTTTTATATGGTTACTTAAAGCTCATGCTATAGTAAAGTTTCATTAACATTTAAGAGGGATAACAAGCTTTGAAAAGTAGTAAACTTACTTGATAAAGTATTCTGAAACTGAACCAGAAAGAATCCGCCCGAAAAATCCCCAAATGCTAGTAAGCGAAACAAACATGGAGACATCAACATATCCAAGAGCCAATCCCATTTGTCCCATGTTATTCATCACTGTTAAGCCGGTCCCTACTCCGCATAGAAATGAGAAAAATAAAATCCAGAAATCAGTTGTTCTTAATGCCTCAACTATCGTATGATCCTCCCCAATCACTGGCTGCCGTTTCTCGACCTCCTCCTCTGCCTCCACCACAGTTGTCTCTTCTGGCAGATTATCTTGCACCAGAAGTGGTTCAACTATGTGATGTTCAACATCTAAATTTTTCGAATTGGATCGGATAAAATTTTGTACCATAAGGTACAAAGGAACAGATAATGGGGAAGCTATAAGAATAAGAAGTATGATAGCAAATGCTTGAGCGAACACACGGCCATGCGGACCACTAACATCATAAGCTAGCAGATAAACAGCTATTATTACTGCAACAACATTAAATATTCCGAAGTATTTGACTTCCTGCTTCTCTTCACTGGATGTGGAAGATGGTGGGATTTCACGGAGGAATAGAATGGCAGTAAGGCAAACAACGAAGGGAACGATTGCTAGCATGAGAAGAAAAGTTGCAGGATCATCTGAGAACAAAGCAGTACAGAGATCTGTAAATATGGCAGTGCTTAAACCCACGTAGCCTTTGAGAATTCCCGATACTGGACCCCTGTTTTTCCTAAAGTTTCGAATGCATGTAACCAGAATTGCAGTGTTCATCCATGTCGTGCTGTTCCCTCCCATACACAGAAATATGCACATCTGCACTCAATGATAGATTTTGATTACATGTAAAATTTATGAGACCTCTTAGATTAGTCAAATTACATGTACACTCGTGGATTTTATGGTAAAGCAGTACTCCTGTTACAGAGCTCTAAAGTCGACATTATGACCCATTTACATTGTAATGGAGTCTAAGTTAAAATGTATGGCGATGACAAATTCCCGTATATTTTGAAACTGTAAGACTAATCTTAACTGGAAAACTCTAACAAACTAGCAAACATTTGAAATAATTGATGCTTATATATATGCTTACCACCCAATAAGGAAGAGGCTGAATACGACCGCTAACGACAAGCCACTGAACCCCATAACCGATAAATCCTTCGATGGAACCGATGAGGAGCAGAACTTGAGGGGACAGGCGGTCGGAGCCAAGTCCGGCGAGGATTCCGAAGGCTTTTCCGACGTCTTTGGCGACGGAGAGGTTGTTGAGCTGGAGCTGGGTGAGAGACATGAGGGATTTCAGAGCATCGGAGTAGTTGGAGAATGTGTAGTTGTTACCGGAGATGGCTTGGACCCAAACGGCCGTCACAAATCCTAACCATTTTCCGGCGGGAGATGTCGGGGAAAATTCAAACCCCATGAGGAGAAAATGCAAAGCAAAGCAAAGACTCGTGAGTTTGGTTTATTTGGAGAGAAAGAAATGGGGGCGTGGGATTTGGTTTGACAGGTTGAGCCTGGGGAATACAATATTCAGTTGCGCTTGGTGACGGTAGTTTATAAAGGACGCGTACGATTTCTCTCTCTTTATTCAATATTCGTTTCTACTTTCTTACAGGGAATGGAAGATCTATTCTATTCTATTCTATTCTTCTTGGACCACTTCGGTGTGAAAATTTTGTTTAATTTCCTTATTTTAAGATTAGTAATTCTTTTTCGAACAAAGATCAAAAATTTGTCAACCGTCTTACTCTATGGATTTGTTTGTATATATTACTCACTCTATTATATATTATTGATTTTATAAAAAAATAAATATAAATACATAATAATTAAATACTATATTTATTTATATCATTAAAAAATAAAATATAATATTCAAATTTATGTCATACTCTATTTTTTAATAGTGTAGTATTTGGCTGTTATGTGTATAGACTTGTCCAGTTCAAAAATTAAATAAAAATATTTTAAAATTTAAAATTAACATAAATGTTTTTAATTTTAGTCAATATAAATGACAAATATCGTAAACTACGTTGTAAAATTTATCTTTTTATAATTTTTAATAAAATATTTAAAATTTAAAATTTAAAATATATTAAATTAATTTAAAATGGAAAGAGTATATAATTTTTAAGGTTATTCCCATTCTTGAGAAAGTAGGTGCTCAAGTTTTCCTAATTAATCAAATGATTTTCTTAGAACGTGTCCTAAAAGTATATTCTAAACGCTGAAAACAATACATAATAATATTTATTTATGTATTTGCACTGAATTCAAAGCATAAAAAAATAATACTATACTAATGGACCATATGTATTGAATTCCGTGTAAATATATAAATAAATAAAATTTATCTTTATTTTTCACGCTTAACATGTGTCCTTAATATTTATTTATGTATTTGCACTGAATTCAATGTATAAAAAAATAATACTATACTAATTGTAAGACCCCGAATTTATGAAATACAAAATTTAATTTTTCTTCATATATATTTTTCCTGAAACAGTAAGTGGTTAAATTGACGAAATTGAAAGTTAAGGATGTTATGTGCAAATTTTATTTTGACGGACAATATTCGTTTTGTCGGGGAATATTCGTGCCGTACGACGGCGCCGAAATAACAAATTATTTGTGGACCCCACAACGGAATATTTGTCGGATATAGAAAACGACAGAAGTAACCTTTTTAAATAAAAATAGTCAACGGTGTTAACTGTTAAAATACCGGTGATAAAAGAATAGTAGCATACGGTAATTTATGGTATTTTCTGTAGCACACGGTACTCTACAGTAGCACACGGTATTGCACAGTGTCTCATATTATTGGTCTGATAATTGACACCGTAATTGTTACGCATCATTTCATCAATAATTGTCACTGCATAATATTTTATATTATCAATTCAATTATTGTTGCTACACAGTATTTTGCATTATTGATTCAATAATTGTCATTACACTGTATTTCATATCATCGAGTCAATAATTGTTGGTGCACTGTAGTTTAAAATTATTGAATCTAATAATTGTCACAGTAGCAAATACACTATAATTTATATTATTAAATTAATAAAAATATGTAACGTGTTTCTTACATTATTGTGGTAACATTATTTTATATGTTGGACTCACAGGAAGAATAAATAAATAAATAAATAAAAAATAAAATAATTAATTTTACTATTTGAAATAGTAACGTGAATAGTGACGTGAATAGTGACGTGAATAGTACGTGAATAGTAAGAAACATGTGGGACCCATTGTGGGGCCCACATGAAATGTGAGAAATGTGAGAATTTGCTGAAGAGTTGGTGGAGGCTGCGCAGCAGCCTCTGCTGAATTTTTTTCTGTTCACCTACCACGCATAGTAACTTATTTTCTCCTATAAATAGCTTGCTCAGCTGAATAGAAAAATCACACCTAAAACATAAAATTTTTCTATAAGAATTTTATGAGTTTTCTCTGAGAATAGTAAGGTTATTTTGAGAGTTTGAAAGCCAAAAGGAGTGCAGGAATTTTTCAAGCAAGTGTTTTATTAAAGAGTAGTAATTTCATAAATTCCTATTTTTCACGGTATTCACAAATCTTCCTTTAGAAGACTCTTCTTTGAGAAGATTCATTTTTAAAAGCTTTCTTTGGAAGATTTATTTTGGAATATTATTTTAAAAACTATTTTAAAGTTGTTATATTATACTACAAAAATTATGTTAAATATATATAATTTTGATAGTTCATAATATACGAGTTATCATATACTTTGAAATTTATATGTGGTAATTACTAATTATATTAAAAATATATAGGTTGATCAATCTCATTTAAATCAATATCCAGTCACGTGTTAAGGTAAGGGGTATCACTCTTTTCATCATCATAAATGGATATTATTTTCTTTCTTACTTGAAGGGATTATCATTCTTTGATTCTCGAAAATAATATCGTTTCTTTCTTGTGCCATTTATTTCCATGTATTAAATTGTGGGAATAACCTTACGGCGCGGTTTACCGCCTGTTGGTGAATAACCTTTTGTATTCATTCCTTATTAATCTTTGAGAATAACCTTACGGTGCGGATTATCGCATGTTTGGTGAATAACTCTTCGTGTTCAAATTCTATTAAATTGTGGGAATAACCTTACGGTGCGGATTACGCCTGTTTGGTGAATAACTCTTCGTGTTCAAATTCTATTAAATTGTGGGAATAACCTTACGGTGCGGATTACGCCTGTTTGGTGAATAACTATTCGTATTCAAATTGATGGGAATAACCTTACGGTGCGGATTATCGCCTGTTGGTGAATAACCCTTGTTATTTGTCTCGTGTGGAAATAATTTGTCTACACGAATTATCACATGACACTTTTATTCCATATTCGTAAGTGATATCATTTTCCTTTATACTCATAAGGGATATCATCTTTTTCATCTTCCATTATTCAAACTTACTATGGTAAGGGATATTAATTCCCTTCACCTTTTGTTAATCAAACCTGCTACGGTAAGGGATATTATTTTCTTCCATACACCTAAATCGAAACTTATTATGGAACTATTGCTTCTATAATTCCTGAAAATATTATATGTTCCATAATAGTTGAATTTCATTATTTCAACTGAACCTTCCTATTTTCTGAACATTTCTATTTGAACTGTGATCGTTATTCTGAACTGTGGATCTTGAATATCATTTTTAAATTTCACTCCACATCATGTTGGCAATTTGGACATTATTTGAATCTGCACAAAGTAAACTTCCGATACTTATTGTTTATCATGTTCTTCTATTCATCATTTGTATCACTGTTATTTGTATTAATCATCAAGAATCAAGCTGTTGTGAATATTTGTGGCCGGGGGCACAGATGTGATATAATTGTTGAACAGATGATAGGTTAAAGGCGATATACTAGGTTAAAGGCGATACATCTGTTCGGTGTCTTTTATGACACGTGGTGAATGTTCTCTTTGGCCCGTAGTGCAAAGATGAACTGTTGGTTGGTATGATTATGACCAAAGGCTGAATCTGGTATAATCATGACCGTTGGTGTTATATTGAATGTCTTTGGCCCGTAGTGCAAAGACGAACTGTTGATCTGCATGATTATGACCAGGAACTGTGAAGTTGTATTATCTTGACTAATGGTATTTCAGATGATAAAAGTTGATGATATTTTTACTAAAAAGAGAAGCGAGTGGACATTATAGTCTGCATTATTCTTCTAATAGATTGCTCATTCCGCTGCTATTATTGATCTGAACATTGTTTAAGAATTTAACTACAGTTTTTGATATAAACCTTGTAGTCTATTGTATTCTATCAAGAACTCAACTGTTGAAGGCTAATGATAATTTATTCGTCATTATCTTAGTCATGATATTTCTTACTGGGCTATTTGAGCTCACCCTTTCTTTTCGTTCCATTGTTTTTCAACAGGAGATGAGAACGTAACGGGGTCTAGCCGGGGAATGGAGTGAGAGTGCGGGGATAGCTATCATAGTCTTCACGTGTTATAAAATAGTGTGGCAATAATAATGAAGACTTAGTTGTGTTGTATTATCCACTGTATTGTTGTACGTTGTATTTCATTGTAATAATTTTGTTGTAGTCTTTTGACGACTCAAGTTTGGGCTGTGTGGGCCTAGATTTGGGGGCGTCACAGTTGGCATCAGAGCTTAGGGATATGGTCTTTAATGGAGATCTGGGGTTAGAACTAGGAGGGGAGAGACGAATAGAATCAGTCACTAGTGTGTCCTACCTAAATTAGATTTTATTATCTAATGAGTTGATTTGAATATAGGGACATGAAGTGATGAGTCAGTTTATTTGAACTAACATTTATTTTGTGACCACAGTTTAGTATGGCATCTGGAAATCAAGAGGTTAACTACGAAATACCCGAAGCGAATGTAGCCGAAAATCAAGAAGCCACAAACAATCCTCCTGCCAACTCAGGAAATAATATTCCTGATAACATGATGAATGATGGATTCTTTAGGAATTTCATGCAGTTCATGCAGAATCAGGCAAGAGGAAATCCAGTTAACAATAACGGTAGAAACGCTGGTAATTTGAGGATGATCACTGTCAAGCAATTTAAAGAATTGGGACCACCTGAATTCCACGGGAAGCCTGACCCACTCAAAGCGGAGGCATGGCTGAAGCAGACGACAAAAATACTTGATGTCCTACAATGCGCTGATGATCAGAAGGTGCCCTTTGCTACCTTTATGTTTCGAGGTGAGGCGGATCACTGGTGGGAAGCGGTAAAACGTATCCACCCTTCAGCACTTGAGATGTCTTAGACAGAATTCCAAGAGCTATTTAATGAAAAGTACTTCCCAGAAAGCATCCGCCATATGAAGGAAGTGGAATTCATTAAGCTGGAGCAGGGAAACATGACAGTTTCTCACTATGAAGCTAAGTTTGCTGAACTGTCTCGTTTTGCGACTCATCTAGTAGATGACGAAGCACGGATGAGTCGGATGTTCTTACGTGGTCTAAGATTCGAAATCCGTCAACAACTTAGCTCTCATAAATTTAATTTGTATTCAGATGTTGTTGATAAGGCTCAAAGGGTGGAGCAAACAGATGAAAAATTACAGCCAAGAGTCAATGATCAGAGAAATGATAACAACCACAGGAACGAGAACCATCGAGGAGGTAACCAACACTTCGGTGGTAATTCCACATCAAATAACAGAAGAGGAGAATCCAGTGGGAACAATTTCAAAAGAAAGAGATTCCATAATAATTATGGAAGGGCACCAGTACCAGCACCAGCACCGACCCCAGTTTCAAGGGGAGAAGATCGACCACCAGTAAGATGATATAGGTGTGGTCAGGAAGGTCACATCAGCCCAAACTGTACACTGCAGTCCAAAAAGTGCTACAGTTGTGGGAAAGAGGGTCATCTTGCGCGATTTTGTCCTGCCACAAAATCAAGTCCAGCTGCAGTGATGATACCAAAAGCTAGCGCGGATAAGGGAAAATCTGTAGTTCAAGGGAGAGCTTTTGTTGTGACATCCCAAATGGCACGAAACTCGAACGAGGTGATAACCGGTAAGCTATTCATAAATTCTCGTGAAGTCTACGCTTTGTTAGATACTGGTTCTACCCATTCTTTTATCTCACCTGCATGTGCTCAGCGTTTAAACTTAACTCCTGAAAATTTGGACTTTGACTTATCAGTTGAAACCCCATTAGGAGAAATGACCATTACATCTACTGTCTATAAATCTTGCCTAGTTCAAATCAACAACCTCACATTACCTGTTGACCTTATTTCTTTGGAGATGCATGAATTTGATGTGATTTTAGGAATTGATTGGTTGACTACCCATCATGCTAAAATTGATTGTTTTCATAAGATTATTAGTTTTCATATTCCTAATCAACCTGTCATGCAAATTCAAGCAACTAAACCATTGAAATCTATAACTGTTATTTCTAGCCATAAAGCCATTCGTTTATTGAAAAACGGATGTCAAGCCTTTTTAGCTCATGTCACTGATTTGAACAAAAATACGTCAAACTTGAATGATATTCCCATTGTTAATGAGTTTCCTGACGTTTTTCCGGAGGAACTTCCTGGTTTACCCCCAAACCGTGAAATTGAATTTTGTATTGATCTTGAACCTGGTACCAAGCCCATTTCCAAAACTCCATACCGAATGGCTCCCATTGAACTTCAAGAGTTAAAAGTCCAACTACAGGAATTGTTGGATACTGGTTTCATTCGTCCGAGTGCATCACCTTGGGGTGCTCCTGTTCTATTTGTGAAGAAGAAAGACGGGAGTATGAGATTGTGCATTGACTACCGAGAATTGAACCATGTCACCATCAAAAACAGGTATCCGTTACCTCGAATTGATGACATGTTTGATCAATTACAAGGTGCTCAACATTTCTCAAAGATTGATCTCCGTTCTGGATATCATCAGTTAAAGGTTAAAGCTGAGGACATTCCAAAGACTGCTTTCAGAACTCGTTATGGGCATTATGAGTTTTTAGTCATGCCTTTTGGACTAACCAATGCTCCTGCAGCTTTCATGGACATGATGAACCGAATATTCAAGGAATATTTGGATCATTTTGTGGTTGTCTTTATTGATGACATCCTCATATACTCCAAAAGTCGTGAGGATCATGAACAACACCTGAGATTGATACTCCAGAAGCTCCGTGAGAACAAATTATATGCCAAGTTGAAGAAATGTGAGTTCTGGCTTGAGGAGATCACGTTTCTTGGGCATATGATTTCTAGTCAAGGAATATCAGTCGATCCTGCGAAGATTGAAACGGTACTAAATTGGGAACAACCCAAGACAGTAACCGAAGTCCGAAGTTTTCTGGGCCTAGCTGGTTATTATCGGAGATTCGTAGAAGGATTTTCTCGAATCGCCACTCCATTAACTCAGCTTACTCGGAAAAGCACAAAATTCATATGGAGCGAGCAATGCGAGAAAAGTTTTCAAGAGCTTAAGAGGAGACTTGTTTCAGCTCCTGTTCTGACCATTCCATCAGGATCGGGAGAATTTGTCATATACAGCGATGCTTCAGGCAAAGGTCTAGGCTGTGTCCTTATGCAACATGGAAAGGTTATAGCCTATGCCTCTCGACAACTCAAAGATTATGAGAAAAATTACCCTACTCATGATCTAGAGTTGGCAGCAGTCGTTTTCGCGTTGAAGATCTGGAGACACTACTTGTACGGAGAGAAAGTGGATATCTATACGGATCATAAAAGTCTCAAGTATTTCTTCACCTAGAAGGAACTCAACATGCGACAACGACGTTGGCTTGAGCTGTTGAAGGATTATGATCACACAATCCAGTATCACCCGGGAAAGGCGAACGTTGTAGCTGACGCTTTGAGCAGAAAATCTTATGCGAGTACAAGTGCACTGCTGACAACACAAAAGCGTATTTTGTACGACTTGCAAAAGATGGAGATGGAGCTAAAGACACCAGGGACCCACTCGAAGATTGCTCACGTGCAAGTAGAACCAGCTTTAATCGATAAAATTAAAGCTGCTCAAGCTACCGATCCGGAACTGATAAACATGATAAAGAAAGTACAAGAAGGTACCATTCCCGAAGCAAGAATCGACGAGAAAGGAATACTTCGAGTCAACTCTCGACTCTGTGTTCCTAACGATCCTGAATTAAAGCATAAAATCATGATGGAGGCACACAACACGCCATTTGCAATCCACCCTGGAGGGACCAAGATGTATCGAGATCTTCGACATACATTTTGGTGGAACAATATGAAAAGGGAGATTGCAGAGTTTATCTCAAGGTGCTTAACTTGTCAACGTGTCAAGGCAGAGCATCAAGTACCTAAGGGTCCTTCACAACCACTTGAGGTTCCCGAATGGAAGTGGGAACACATCAATATGGATTTCGTGACGGGTCTTCCCAAAGTTTCTCAAGGCTTAGATGCAATTTGGGTCATCGTAGATAGATTGACCAAATCCGCTCATTTCTTGCCTATACGAGAAAACTTTTCACTTGAACGTCTTGCCGGTATGTACATAAATGAGATCGTGAGATTGCATGGCATGCCAGTTTCCATAGTTTCTGATCGAGATCCTAGATTCACTTCACGCTTTTGGATCAGTCTACAAAAAGCTATGGGCACTGAACTACGTTTTAGTTCTGCATACCATCCTCAAACGGACGGACAATCGGAAAGGACGATCCAGACCCTCGAAGATCTTTTGAGACTTTGCGTACTAGATTTCAAAGGAAGTTGGGATAAGTACTTGCCATTGGTGGAATTTTCCTACAATAACAGTTACCAAACAAGTATAGGTATGGCTCCATTCGAGGCTTTATATGGACGCAAATGTCGCTCTCCAGTATGTTGGAATGAGGTAGGAGAAGCAAAACTGTTGGGACCCGAGTTGGTACGCTTGACGACCGAAAAGATCCAAATGATCCGACAACGAATACAGACAGCACAAGAACGACAAAAGAGTTATGCCGATCTTCATCGGAGAGATGAGAGATTCAACGTCGGAGATCATGTATTCTTACGTGTTTCTCCATGGAAAGGGGTTACGAGATTCGGAAAGAGAGGAAAGCTCAACCCTCGATTTATTGGCCCATTTGAAATCCTCGATCGAGTAGGATCCGTAGCCTACAGACTAGCCCTACCACCAAGTATGTCTCGCATCCATAACGTTTTTCACATATCTATGTTACGTAAATATGTGAAGGACCCAAACCACGTCATTGAGTTAGAACCAGACGTTATAGCAGAAGATTTAACGTATGAGGAAGTACCTGTTAAGATCCTAGATAAGAAGGAGCAGATCTTACGCTCAAAGGTTATACCTCAAGTTAAGGTTTTATGGAGGAACCAAGATATTGAGGAAATGACCTGGGAGCTAGAATCTGAGATGAAGTCTAGGTATCCATACCTCTTCGAAATGCCAGGTACGTCAATTTCGGGGACGAAATTTCATAAGGAGGGGAGGTTGTAAGACCCCGAATTTATGAAATACAAAATTTAATTTTTCTTCATATATATTTTTCCTGAAACAGTAAGTGGTTAAATTGACGAAATTGAAAGTTAAGGATGTTATGTGCAAATTTTATTTTGACGGACAATATTCGTTTTGTCGGGGAATATTCGTGTCGTACGACGGCGCCGAAATAACAAATTATTTGTGGACCCCACAACGGAATATTTGTCGGATATAGAAAACGACAGAAGTAACCTTTTTAAATAAAAATAGTCAACGGTGTTAACTGTTAAAATACCGGTGATAAAAGAATAGTAGCATACGGTAATTTATGGTATTTTCTGTAGCACACGGTACTCTACAGTAGCACACGGTATTGCACAGTGTCTCATATTATTGGTCTGATAATTGACACCGTAATTGTTACGCATCATTTCATCAATAATTGTCACTGCATAATATTTTATATTATCAATTCAATTATTGTTGCTACACAGTATTTTGCATTATTGATTCAATAATTGTCATTACACTGTATTTCATATCATCGAGTCAATAATTGTTGGTGCACTGTAGTTTAAAATTATTGAATCTAATAATTGTCACAGTAGCAAATACACTATAATTTATATTATTAAATTAATAAAAATATGTAACGTGTTTCTTACATTATTGTGGTAACATTATTTTATATGTTGGACTCACAGGAAGAATAAATAAATAAATAAATAAAAAATAAAATAATTAATTTTACTATTTGAAATAGTAACGTGAATAGTGACGTGAATAGTGACGTGAATAGTACGTGAATAGTAAGAAACATGTGGGACCCATTGTGGGGCCCACATGAAATGTGAGAAATGTGAGAATTTGCTGAAGAGTTGGTGGAGGCTGCGCAGCAGCCTCTGCTGAATTTTTTTCTGTTCACCTACCACGCATAGTAACTTATTTTCTCCTATAAATAGCTTGCTCAGCTGAATAGAAAAATCACACCTAAAACATAAAATTTTTCTATAAGAATTTTATGAGTTTTCTCTGAGAATAGTAAGGTTATTTTGAGAGTTTGAAAGCCAAAAGGAGTGCAGGAATTTTTCAAGCAAGTGTTTTATTAAAGAGTAGTAATTTCATAAATTCCTATTTTTCACGGTATTCACAAATCTTCCTTTAGAAGACTCTTCTTTGAGAAGATTCATTTTTAAAAGTTTTCTTTGGAAGATTTATTTTGGAATATTATTTTAAAAACTATTTTAAAGTTGTTATATTATACTACAAAAATTATGTTAAATATATATAATTTTGATAGTTCATAATATACGAGTTATCATATACTTTGAAATTTATATGTGGTAATTACTAATTATATTAAAAATATATAGGTTGATCAATCTCATTTAAATCAATATCCAGTCACGTGTTAAGGTAAGGGGTATCACTCTTTTCATCATCATAAATGGATATTATTTTCTTTCTTACTTGAAGGGATTATCATTCTTTGATTCTCGAAAATAATATCGTTTCTTTCTTGTGCCATTTATTTCCATGTATTAAATTGTGGGAATAACCTTACGGCGCGGTTTACCGCCTGTTGGTGAATAACCTTTTGTATTCATTCCTTATTAATCTTTGAGAATAACCTTACGGTGCGGATTATCGCCTGTTTGGTGAATAACTCTTCGTGTTCAAATTCTATTAAATTGTGGGAATAACCTTACGGTGCGGATTACGCCTGTTTGGTGAATAACTCTTCGTGTTCAAATTCTATTAAATTGTGGGAATAACCTTACGGTGCGGATTACGCCTGTTTGGTGAATAACTATTCGTATTCAAATTGATGGGAATAACCTTACGGTGCGGATTATCGCCTGTTGGTGAATAACCCTTGTTATTTGTCTCGTGTGGAAATAATTTGTCTACACGAATTATCACATGACACTTTTATTCCATATTCGTAAGTGATATCATTTTCCTTTATACTCATAAGGGATACCATCTTTTTCATCTTCCATTATTCAAACTTACTATGGTAAGGGATATTAATTCCCTTCACCTTTTGTTAATCAAACCTGCTACGGTAAGGGATATTATTTTCTTCCATACACCTAAATCGAAACTTATTATGGAACTATTGCTTCTATAATTCCTGAAAATATTATATGTTCCATAATAGTTGAATTTCATTATTTCAACTGAACCTTCCTATTTTCTGAACATTTCTATTTGAACTGTGATCGTTATTCTGAACTGTGGATCTTGAATATCATTTTTAAATTTCACTCCACATCATGTTGGCAATTTGGACATTATTTGAATCTGCACAAAGTAAACTTCCGATACTTATTGTTTATCATGTTCTTCTATTCATCATTTGTATCACTGTTATTTGTATTAATCATCAAGAATCAAGCTGTTGTGAATATTTGTGGCCGGGGGCACAGATGTGATATAATTGTTGAACAGATGATAGGTTAAAGGCGATATACTAGGTTAAAGGCGATACATCTGTTCGGTGTCTTTTATGACACGTGGTGAATGTTCTCTTTGGCCCGTAGTGCAAAGATGAACTGTTGGTTGGTATGATTATGACCAAAGGCTGAATCTGGTATAATCATGACCGTTGGTGTTATATTGAATGTCTTTGGCCCGTAGTGCAAAGACGAACTGTTGATCTGCATGATTATGACCAGGAACTGTGAAGTTGTATTATCTTGACTAATGGTATTTCAGATGATAAAAGTTGATGATATTTTTACTAAAAAGAGAAGCGAGTGGACATTATAGTCTGCATTATTCTTCTAATAGATTGCTCATTCCGCTGCTATTATTGATCTGAACATTGTTTAAGAATTTAACTACAGTTTTTGATATAAACCTTGTAGTCTATTGTATTCTATCAAGAACTCAACTGTTGAAGGCTAATGATAATTTATTCGTCATTATCTTAGTCATGATATTTCTTACTGGGCTATTTGAGCTCACCCTTTCTTTTCGTTCCATTGTTTTTCAACAGGAGATGAGAACGTAACGGGGTCTAGCCGGGGAATGGAGTGAGAGTGCGGGGATAGCTATCATAGTTTTCACGTGTTATAAAATAGTGTGACAATAATAATGAAGACTTAGTTGTGTTGTATTATCCACTGTATTGTTGTACGTTGTATTTCATTGTAATAATTTTGTTGTAGTCTTTTGACGACTCAAGTTTGGGCTGTGTGAGCCTAGATTTGGGGGCGTCACACTAATGGACCCTATATATTAAATTCCGTGTAAATATATAAATAAATAAAATTTATCTTTATTTTTCACGCTTAACATGTGTCCTAAAAACACATACTAAGAGGACCCTTAATCAAATACAACAAAATAATACTACTAGTACTCGTATATTGAAATAATCCGAGAGAGAAAGGGTGGGAAAAAGCTAGTGTGGGTCGGGAAGAAGAAAAGTAGCAAGACTTATAATACTAGTAGTGGAGTAGTACGGACTACGGTGGGTGGAACCCATATATACAGTAGCCAGCCAGCCAGCCAGCCAGCCAGCCAGCCAGCCCCATTTGCATTGGAAAAGTAGCTGCATACGATTCAACTCTACTTTTTATTATGGCCAATCAGTCTACTAGAAGGATGAGATAAGAAGATAAGATGATGATAACACCGTAACACGTGTCACATTATCAATGAATGAATCCTTTGCTTAACAAATTAATAAAACTTAATTTTAGCAGCAGCTTCATTCTAACGAGTTATTAATTTTATTATACGTAATAATTTATATAATATTTTTTTATAAAATAATAAATTTATATTTTATTTACTTTATAAGATTCATAATTTTATAAAAAAATTATCGTATAACAAAATTCAACCGATCAAACGAGTACATATGTGCATGATTCATATTCCTCTGTCACTCAAATTTATATTTAATTTCGTTCCTTAATTCATATGCATGCATGTAATATTCCTATCGATCTACTTAACTTGTCTAACAATACAAAAAATACCACATGCTTTTTAATCAGGGAATCGAACTTCAACGATCATTAAAAATAAAGATACGATTATATATGTTCAAAGATTTGTGACCTCCGAGTTAAAAATTATATAATTTTTTAAATTTAAAATATAAAATTAATATTAATTTTTAAAAATCTCAAATTTATTTTAAAAAAATCGGAAAAAGTAAAAGATCTAGTAGATGTGGTGTACTTATCAAGGAGACAAGGACGTTGATAAAATTGTAGGCACTACTAATTCAGCCTAATGCGTCCATGGGGTGGGGCATACAACCCGTACCGATGGGTTACAACGTGACAGCCCATAATATTATCGTAATGAATAAATCATACCCACCTCAATATTAACAACTCTGTCAGTCGATATATATGTTACTACGCGTTTTTTTTATTTTAAAATTATAAATATATATTTTTATTTTAAAATTATAAAATAATATAATATTTTTAATTTATTATTATTTTTAATATCAAATTATCACAGTTAAATTTTATAATAAATATTAAGATTATATTTTAAAAATTATCATTTTATAAATATATTTTTATAATTTTGAATCGAAAAAAATATTACCGTAAATATTTATATATTTTGGCATCATGTGTTACTCGGTGCATGCATCTAATTGAATTTTTTAAATATAGTTACATAATGTGATTTTCAAATCTAGTAGACGTCAAAATCTGTCCAAGTCGGCGTGTTGTTTGTGTTGGCAGTCGGATGCCCTTTTTCTTATGGACGGTCGTCGTTATATCTTTTTTATCTTTTCTACGGAGTATATACGTCTAAACCCAATTTGAAATAAATATTAGTAATTTTGTAATGAGAGCCCAAGTAGACAAGACCACCTACGCATTAATTTCTATGCTTTATTTGTTAGTAGCTTAAAACTTTTTATTTTGAAATTGAGAGAACATTTATTTTGACTTTAATTATTTTACATTATATATATATATATATATATATATATATATATATATAGTTTTATTTTTTCTATTCTTCACATTGCAAAACAAAATTAAATATATTCATGATTAGAAGATGAAAGTTTATTATATTTTGGACTTTTTACTACGCACATTTTTATGCTTTCAAGTGACGCAATATATTTATAAATTGTAGTACGACCTTTTTGGGTATAAAATTCCAAAAAAATCAACATGTCACTATACATTTAATGGTATAAATAAACGATTGGACATGTGCTTACTATAAGAAATTTTATTTTAAATTTTCTTTTATATTTATTTCCAGTATTTACAAACAAAATCATCCCATGTAGTTAGTGTGTGTATATATATAGGAAATTAATTTAAAATAATTGATTTTTGACTTCTGTCAAGATAATTTGTTACGTAGACGAAGACGGATCCAAAAATTTGACCAACAGGGGCAAATTTTAACTTAGGTAGACCTAATAAAAACCCACTGCCCCATAGGCAAACAAAAATTATATATTCAATAGGACTTGTTCATTGTTGTTCAATGTTAAAAGCCACATTTCAAGCTAAAATATGGAGGAGCATATTTTTGGGCAAATATATCAGACATTGTAAGACTTTGGAAATGTATGAAAAGTTCAATACAAAATGTATGAAGAGTTGAATACAAACTTCGTACCGAGAAGAAATGGTAAATAAGTTATTTTCAATCTTACATCTCAAGTGATTGATGCAATCATTTCAAAAGGTACTTCTAGAGCCTTTTTCTTAAAATGGCGGTAGGATTAATTTTTTAACAAAAGTTCTGTCGTAATAAATTATTATAACAGATAGATTTTATAAAAAAGTTATTTTTATTTTAATTACTGAAATAATACTTTTGACTGTCAATTAGTGTTGTTGGGTACCTCTATATATATATATATATATATATATATATATATAAATAACTTTGAAAGACAGAAGAGTACGTTTGCCCACTTAATTTATTAAGTACTATCATTTAGCTTACTAGTTTTAATAATTAGTAGACTTTTTGTCAGTTTACACTTTTTCTTAATGGGACCACCCGGACCCACCCATGTGGACAATAGGAGATAGATACAAAACATGACGTTTCATAATAACCTCAAAGCCTTATCAAGTTTTCATCAGATACAAACGAGGACGCTTCTTCTTCGTTATACTTTATCAACTTACTTTTTTTTATAGTCGTTTTGGAATGTTTTAAATTTAATATAATTTTACTATCGATACAATTATAATTATATTAATTGTTTATAAAATATTATTAATCAAAAAAATAATTTTAATTAAATTATGTTACTTTTTTAAGTGTTTGGTTTGGATGGTCCAACTGCAAAATAAAGAGGAGGTGGATATGGTTGTCTCTGTCCATGGCTGGTCTACTTATCAACAACGACATTAATAGTATTTGAAAACTTTGGTAATATGTACGGTTACCTGTCTAATGCTGCCGTGCTGCTTACAGCCTCCCGTTGATTTGTAGTACTGACGGAGATATAGATGAAGACAAATTCAGCCCATTATTTAAAAAAGTAAATCAAATCAAATCATAACAACAAATAAATAAAAGATTTGGAATGGGTTGCCCTGATACAAAATATTACAGTATCCTATATAACACACATATATTATATCATTTATTCTGTAAATTTGTTATAAATGATGATGCAATATTACTATTATATTAAATATATTTTTATTTATTTGGTTATATCATCAGACGGCCGTCCAGTTTATAACGGGCTAGTGTGTTTATTTGTGCTTCAAACCTTGAAGATCGATGTAGTGCGGTGCACCCTTAAGATCATTTGAAGATAAATTTAATTTTAGGTGATGTATAAATTAATTTAAATATATTCTTATCGTTTAAATGAAGTAAGAAGATATTTTTATTTTTAGTTTTAAATTTTATATCAAAATTTAATTTTAAAATAATGTGACTTGAATCCAAACTGATCTCTTAGAAGGAACCTAGCTAGGGCCATTCCGTCAGAAATTTGGGCGGTGTTGCCCACACTAATTTGTCGTGTTATACCACATCTTTTGAATATACCACAATTGAACCATAGGATACCAACTTTTGATTTTCAAATGAGGCCACACATAAAATTATTCATGTATAAAAATTCAAATGGAAAGTCTTAATTACTATTTTTTATACAATTTTATACAATTTAAGCACAATTTTGTGTTTATAAGTTGTGCACATAAAAATATAAAATTATCCTAATAAGATCTTAAAAAAATTAATTCATGCGTCAAGCTATCCACAAATAATTGTGTCCAAAAAGTAAAACCTATATAACGTATACTATTAAAAATATGTAAAAATGATAACTCCCATTTCTATTTCTTCCCTTTTTTTATATTATTTATGAACAATTTAATTTTATGTATAATTTGTGCATATATAACTACCCAATTCTGAAGACCTATATAAGGCATTGGTTGTCCCTCTCATTCTTTCAAACTTTGATTTGTTAATATGACGAGTAAGTTTCTTCCTATGCTAACAAAAGCATCAATGTCTTAAAGTTGAATGAATATAGATTAGATGATCCCCCCCCCCCCCCCCCCCCCCCAATTTTGGACCATTGATGATAAGACTGAGGATAAGACTTTTTATTTTAAAAATTGATATTTTTATTTATATTTTTAATATTTTTATATAATTATCTTTTACATGAGTTAAAAATAAAATTCATCTTAATATAAAAAAAATTATATAAAAATATCAAAAATACATATAAAAATAATACTTTCCTTCACTATACTTCGCATGATACACGATGCATCTCAATCTTTCAACTACATTCTTAAGCTAAACAAATAATAGAAAAATAGTAATAATCTAGAGTTTAACGGAGTACCGTATATTACTAAACCGGACAAATATTTGGTCTGTCAAGTCTTTCTTCTAATAAATGAGATGGGAAATAAAAGGGTAAATTAGAGTTCAATCTTGTCATAATAAGTTTTATTTCCCGTTATTACTAACTTCACATGCATTAATCATTACTGGAATTTGTCTTAATACTTTTAAATAATATAATTAATATTAATTTTTAAAAAAAATAAATTTAAATTCAAAATTAAAATAAATTTATTTTGTTTATTTGTTTGAAGTGTTTGGTTCAAAATAAAGAGGTGGGGGGATATGGTTGTCTCTGTCCATGGCTGGTCTACTTATCCAGAACGACATTAATATTTGACAAATATGTACGGCTACCTGTCTAATGCTGCCGTATTGTATACAGCCTCCTGTTGATTTGAAGTACTGATGGAGATATATGGATGGACGGACACACATTCAGCCCATAATTTAAAAAATTAAATCTAATCAAATCATAACAACAAATAAAGAAGATATTTTTGGTGCATGCCCAAATAAAAGTCCGATCCATGCTTCGTTAGCAGAAACTACTACTATTAGTTTAGCATCTTTTGAATATACCACAATTGAACCATAGGATACCAACTTTTGATTTTCAAATGAGGCCACACATAAAATTATTCATATATAATAATTCAAATGGTAAGTCTTAATTATTATTTTTTCTTCTTTTATACAGTTGTTAGAAAAATTCTCTAAAAAATAATTTTAAAATTTTAATAAAATAAGATTATTTTTATAATTTTATACAAAATAACAATTAAATATATATCATGTATTTATAGTATGAATTATTACTTAGTGCTCGGTTGAATTAACACGTTTGAATCTTCGAGTATATTCAAGATCTTCTTTCCTATGATTTTATATTGAATTTAGAGTGTGGTCTCCAAATCACCTTTCGAGAAATATGCATTATTTGGTTTTTTCCTCTGATTTGGAATAACTTCTCATCTCATATCTGATCAATGATATATTTATATCCTTATTAATCATTATCTCTCCTTTATGAAATTAATTCATATTAGGCTAGGATGAGGATCCCAAGAGATTTCTATTATGACTCCAATACTTATTCATATATTATTATTTAATAATAATATACTAAATAAATATTAATTATAATTAATTTCACTAAATAATTATAATTGCACTTCAGTCCAGGAATTAAATAAAATAAACTCTTTACTAATAAACTGTAATTTTTTTTCTATAAATATACATAAATATTTCAGAATTAAATATAATCTCAATATATTTAAACTAATTTCATAAGTCCATAATTTATCTTCATTTGATCATAAATTGATTTAACAATTAAATCAATTATTTTAATAATAAATATTAAAAGACTTGACCAATATTCTATGATCAATAATAAATTATCTTATAAAAAATCTTATAGATGTTTTGACAATAATAATGTTCCTGATATTTATTAAATATATTAATTAACATTCTGATGTATTAATTAACACAATATAATTTCACTCGTTAAAATATTAAATTAATATACATAAAAATATTAAGTCCATTATTATTTCAAAATTAAGAAACATTTACAAATTAGTATTTATGTAAAAATATTTTATAAATAAAATATTATCACATGATCCGTTTAATACACACTGTTAATATACTACTACTTTAATTAGAAGTCCAACTTCTATGATCAAGATAAATTATCTATATTAAAGTACTATAACCTGCATGATAATATCTCCAAATTATCATAGATTATAAACAATTATATCTTTATTTATATATATTTTATATGATTTATATCTTCTGTGTATAACACTTATTTATACACATAAATCATAATATATATAAATTTAGAGATTTATATTAAACATAATAAATGACTATTTAATGAATGACGAATGATGTATTTTTATTAATCATAATTGTCCAACATTAATAAACATTACATAAATAAATAAATATGATTTTTATAGAAAAAATTCCAACAGTTTATGCACAATTTTGTGTCTATAAGTTGTATGCATAAAAGAGAGAGAGAGAGAGAGTGTGTGTGTGTGTGTGTATATATATATATATATACTCTAATAAGATCTTAAAAGAAAAATTCATGCGTCAAGCTATCCACAATTAATTGTGTCCAAAAGTAGAACCATATAATGTATACCATTAAAAATGTGTAAAAATTCAAATGATAACTCTCATTTTTATTTCTTCTCTCTTCTTTTTTTATATATAATTTGTGAACAATTTTAATTTTATGTATAATTTATAGATATATAACTACTCGATTCTGAAAACCTATATCAGGCATTGGGAGATAAACTTGTCCCTCTCTTTCTTTCAAACTTTGATTTGTTAATATGACGAGCAAGTTTCTTTCGATGCTAACAAAAGCATCAATATCTTATAGTTGCATGCAGGGGTGAAGTTAAAATTTTATTTTAGTGAGATTAAAATTATTATTACATTATAAATAATTGTGACGCACCCAAATCTAGGCCTACATAGCCCAATTTGAGACACCATAAAATACATAAACTTTAATACAAATAGTACATAGGACAGAAATGCAAAACTCAATAATACACAACTAAGTCTTCACTATTATTTCCACACTATATTCAACATGTGAAGACTACAATAGCTATCACTCGGACCGTCACTTCATTCCCCCGCTAGACCCGGCTACTCTCTCTTTTTCTGAAAAACAATGGAACAAAAGAAAGGGTGAGCTCAAATAGCCCAGTAAGAAATATCATGACTAAGATAACGACAAATAAATTATCATTAGCCTTCAACAGATGAGTTCTTAATTGAATATAATAGACAATAAGCTTTGTATCAATAATAGCAGCGGAATGAGCAATCTATTAGAAGAATAATGCAGACTATATTGTCCACTCGATTCTCTTTTTAGGAAAAACATCATCAACTTTTATCATCTTAAACACCGCTGGTCATGATAATATAAATTTTCAGTTCCTGATTTTAATCATGCCAGTCAATAGTTCATATTTGCATTACGAGCCAAAGATATTCAAATATAACCCAACGGTAATGATTATACCAGTTTTCAGCCTTTGGTCATAATCATACCAACAACAGTTCATCTTTGCCCCAGGCCAAAGAGAATATTCACCACGTGCCCTAAAAGGCACAATAAATATATCGCCTTTATCCTATCAACTGTGCCCCATGCCACAGATATTCACAACAACATGGTTCTTGATGATTATAATAACAACCGTGATATAGATGATGAATCAGAAGAAACAGTATGATCAATAAATATCGAAAGTTTATGACTTTACTTTGTGCAGATTCAAATAATGTCCAAATTGCCAACATGATGTGGACTAAAATTCAAGAATGATATTTAAGATCCACAGTTCAGAATAACAGTTAAGGTTCAATAGAAAGATTTAGAAAAATAGGAAGGTTCAGTTGAAATGATATTAGATGAAGCGCAAACTATTAAAGAATATATAATCATTTCAGGAACTTTACCAACAAGAGACAAATAAGAAATGAATACGAAGAGTAATTCACCAAATATGCAGTAGTCCGCGTAGTCAGGTTATTCTCAGAGATTAATAAGGAATGAATACGAAAGGTTATTCACCAACAGGCGATAATCCGCGCCGTAAGGTTATTCCCACAATTTAATACATGGAAATAAATACGAAGGTTATTCACCAACAGGCGATAATCCGCGCCGTAAGGTTATTCCCACAATTTAATACATGGAAATAAATACGAAAGGTTATTCACCAACAGGCGATAATCTGCGCCGTAAGGTTATTCCCACAATTTAATACATGGAAATAAATACGAAAGGTTATTCATCAACAGGCGATAATCCGCGCCGTAAGGTTATTCCCACAATTTAATACATGGAAATAAATGACACATCTTATGAGTAAGAAAGAAACGATATTATTTTCGAGAATCAAATATTGATATACCCTTACCATAGTAAGTTTGAATAATGGAAGATGAAAAAGATGGTATCCCTTACCTTAACACGTGACTAGATATGAACTCGTACACTTACAGATCTTTACAAATACTCAAGATGACTTTAGCACACTCAAAGAGAACTTATACAAAGAAATATTTGGAGAGTGAAAGAAAGAATAAGCAAGGAAATTTTTATGAAAAATCCTTAAGTTAAGGCCTCTATTTATAGCAAAAATCTTATCATCACCAAGATTTCCTAATTTAATCCAAAACGTATATTTCAAGATAATGTTTAATCCATACCACTCATTTCATCTTTCAAGATTTCCTTAATCTAAACCATTCATTTAAACATCATCTTTTAATCTATACCATTCAATTTACTTTATATATAAAACAACTAACTTTAAATAAATCAATTAACTTTATATATAAAAACAAACAACTTTATATAATTTATCATAATAAAAACAAATAACTTTATATAATTTATCTTAATAAAAATAAATAACTTTATCAATTCAATTATTCAACAATAATTCACAATTATTCATTATTATAGTTAATTGTTGTAAATGCAGTGTAGTTGGCTTTTCGAGTTAGATAAACAGGAAAATCAACTAATAATAGAATACAACAGTTTAATCAATATCATAAAAGAGATAACAAAAATGCTAAAAATAGATAAGAAAATAACACGTTACTGTGTAGTGACAATTATTGATTCAGTAATGTGAATTATTGTGCATATGCTACTGTGACAATTATCAACTCAATAATATGAATTATTATGCATGTGACAATTATTGGTTCAATAAAGTCAATATAGTACAATAACCACTTTATCAGTTTAATAATATGAACACTGTGTAATACCGTGTGCTACTGTGTAATACCGTGTGCTACTGTGCAATACCGTATGTTACTATTCCTTTACCACAAGATATTTTAACAGTTCAAGATGATTATACCGTTGACTATATTTATTTAAAAAGGTTACGTATGTCGCTTTCTATATCCGACAATAAGTCGTTGTGGGGGTCCACCATTATTTTGTTATTTCGGCGCCGTCGTACGAATCGAATATTTCCCAACAAAACGAATATTCTCCGAACAAACGAATATTGTCCGACATAATAAAATTTACACATAACATCCTTAACTTTTAACCTTATTAATTTAACCACCTACTATTTCAGGAAAAAATATATATATATATATATGAAGAAAATTAAATTTTGTATTTCATAAAATTCGGGGTCTTACAATAATTTAGTAAGAATTTCAATACAGCGCCCTTAAGTTAATTTTTTTTAAATATTTTTATACTTTTAGGTCACACACACACACACACACACACACACACACACACACATTATATTACGATGACAATATAATAATTAATAATATATAGTATATATACATTATATTGACTCATAATAAAATTTTCTAATCACAACTGTTCATAAATAATTAATTCATTAATTATTTTGAAAAATAATATAAATTAAATTATTATTTAGTTTAAAAATATTATAGAGAGATACATATATTGAGAAGATACGAGTCATACGTGGTTAAAATTTGATTGACAAAGTTATACATTTTCTATTTAATCTCATATAATAAAAAATTTATAAAATTTAAGTGAAGTCAATTTATATATAATACTTAAAATTTATCCTACATTATAAAATAATTCCCCCAATTCCCCCACCACTCCTTTAATTTTCATCTCTATCCAGTTGAGTTCCAAGTTAATCCCAGCTGAAAATTATAAAAAATCTCATTTGCAAGAAAATAGACTAATTATTTTACTTCGGATGATACAAGATGCATCTCGATCTTCACAATTTAGCATATTTTTATGTAAACATGAGATGTCACAAATTTTGGCCAATTCAATCAACCAAAAGGCTTAATTGATATCTAAGTTTCCAAAGTACAACTACTGTCGCACCAATAAGTACTTTGTACTTAAAATAAGGTTTTTTGTTTTGGAAGACGGCGTACTTTCTTAAGCTAAACAAATAATAGAAAAAAAGTAATAATCTAGAGTTTAACGGAGTACCGTAAATTTACTAAACCGGACTAGTATTTGGCCTGTCAAGTCTTTCTTCTAAGAAATGAGATTTGGTAAATAAAAGGATACATCAGAGTTCAGTCTTGTCGTAACAAGTTTAATTTCCAGTTTTTAGTAACTTCACATTCATTTCTGGAATTTGTATTTAAATACTTTCTTCGTTTTAAATAATACCATTAATATTAATTTAAAAAAAATTAATTTTAAATATTTTTAAATATAAAATTAAGATAAATTCATTTTATTTATATTAATACAATTATAAATATTTTAAACTACTTAAAAAATACTACTAATCATAATATTTATTATTTTAAAAACTTAAATAAATTATGTCAATTTAAAATTTAAAAATATTTTAAATTAAATTTTAAAAAATTAATAATAATATTATAATACAGAACGGACGAAGTATTATGCAAACGGCCACGAAATAAGTTAGTAATGAATTACTAATTTACGATAATTCATACTGTTAGTAGTAAATTTTTATTATTTTAATGACCCGAACAAATAAATAATGTCAATAATATGGAGGTAGGTATTTGTAGATTAGATTCATGAGAACTTTTAATGTCTCAAAAAAAATTTAGAAAATATTTTCCTTGTTATGAAATATGCAAGTGTTAGTTTGATATCAGCTGTCTCGTCTAGTTATTACAAAGTTGGCCAATGTCAACTGTCATGACCTTGGGGCTCAAGGGAAGAAGTCGTAGTTGCACTCAATGATCCTAATTTCTGATGAGAAGGAAGAAGATGCTTAACTGACGAATAGGAACCGATAGCATGAATAACCGATTCAGAAAAAGCTCAAAATATCTTTTAAAGAAAATGACGCGAGAGTCTTGGAATGAACAAATCCTCACGGCTGGGGCACTGGGATAGGAACTATGAAGAGAAAGACGATGACGGTGGCTCGGTTATTTTTTTTTTAAGATGAAAAATATATACACAAATCTCAAGGCATTTCAGCTCATAATTGACAAGATGAACCATGAACATTAGCCCAACACTGGCTTCATCCCATCTTCTATGTGTGTTTGATTACTTGGTGTTAATTGCAGTGTTTGATATGTTTTGAGTGTTTAAAAGTTGAATAAGTTTATAAATACAGTAACACGTACTTTTGTGTCAGGTTTTATTTTTTAATAATGAGATGAGAGTTTGTGTTTGAATTTATATTTAATATTTGTGTGTATAAACTTATCATTAAAAGTTTAAACAAACTTGAAAATCTTGTTCGTTTAGTGACAGTTTATTTTAAATGTAACTTATTCAAACACAGTATTTGGATATTAACGCAACACACCAAAATTGATGCGGTGTATTTAGAGATCTAAACACTATCTCCGTAAACGCCAATAGCCGAACAAACCCATATATATCAAATTCTTCTACTTCATGCTTATATAATTGTATAATTTTAAAATAAAATAAAATAGAACTATCTATTTATAAAATATAACTTGAAATTAGAAGTATTGATCACTTTTGTGTACTTAGATATATATTTAAAGTTTACAAAATCTTTCTTAGTTTGCTGCATTGGTTTAGTAAATCAATTACTTATTAATTACAGTTTATATATTTTCTCGAATATTGTTAAATATCTATATAAACTAAAAATGTTTAATGTTTTTATTTAATTTATTAATAAATACATGTTTTTTGGGCCGTCCGGTTCAGGATCTTTTCAGGGCCATTTATTCCCCAACCGGCTTAAACTTTCCCAAAAACAGAGAAGCCAGTCTCTTCCTTCCGTTTTTTATTCTTCACTCTTCAGCGGAGAAGAAGCTAGTGTTCCAGTAAATAACAGTCACATAATAGTGTTCCAGTAAATTATATATATGCTGCTATATGCATATAGAGAGAGAAAAGGGAAGAGAGATATAATGATGATGTTGGGCGAAGTAAATAGATATAGTTGAATGTGGAAGGAAGAGTTGGAGATATAACGACCCCTTCTCATTTTCTCCCTCGCGACTATTCTCATCGTTCTCGCTTTCTCATTCTCTCAACAGGTATATATACTCAACACACGCACACACACATATATATGATTTTGTATAATGCATTGGGGATTGTTGTTTGTTTTTTATAGATATTGAAAATTGAATAGAATTTTTTGTGTTTGGATCTGATTTTGACTTAAAAATGAGATTTTTGCTGATGTATAGTTGAAGGGATTCGTCTGATCATTATTTTGAATTTGCAGTCATTTCAAGGTTTGTAGACTTGTGGTATATATTCAGCACACTGACCGTTATGTCCAATTATGCTAAATTGTTTTGCTTTTTGGAAATTTGGTATGGATAATTGGATTCTTATTACCTCCTTATAGAGGGTAGATATATGATGGATTGCTGAATCGAGTTGAAACAGTAGCATTAGAAAAGTTTATCTTATGCTAACTTATTTTGCTTTTTTGTTATTCGATTCACTTAAGGCAAATTATTATTTACAGTTGGGAATTCGTATTCCTACAGTCAGCTAGTTAAAATTAATGACATCTTTAGTATGACAGTAGATCAATGCTATGAACCGCGTAATTGGTGGAATGTTTGTGATGTGGAGGTATGAAACTAAATGCGGGCTCTTTACATGTTATCTAAAGAGGTAGACGCAATGTCCTATTAGTGTTAGGCTAAGGGAAAGAAAGGCTTTAGAAGGTAACAGAAGTGGGATTGGGGAACATTTATTGTTCAATGTTCATGGTGCAGCTTTTGATTCACTTTGGATTTGAGTCTACAAGGTGGGTTTTCCTAGAATTTCAAGATCATGTCCTTGGGTTCACCCTTATAAAAGAGAGCGGGAAATAACTTGGCTGCTTTAGTGGAATGGCATTTTGGGGGTTTATGTTCCAATCTCTTGCTCTCTACGCTTAGGACTCTTTTAAAGTCAAGAGCCTGACCAACTGGTCGTAGGTCTATGATTAATGATTTGTTAAAATAAAAAATTATTCTATGGTCCTGGGGCATGGCCACGGGGTGTCCCAGGACCACTCATATGTTGTTATTTCAGCATGTACAATGAAGGGACCACTGTACATACTGAAATGACAGTATGTTAGTGGCCTGGGGCACCACGTGACGGTGCCCCAGAACCACTGAATAACTTCTCGTGCAAAATGGGTAGTGGTCCTTCTGGATTGCACAAAAGTATAAGTAATCATCCTTCCTTACTTCTTATAATATAAATCTTCTTATATATATATAGAGTAATCGGCTATCTATGTTGTTTAATGTTTATACAAGAGGACTTCTCACTGTATACATATGTTTTTGTAGTTGGATTTTTGTTTTACGTAGTTTTTATATTTTTGCAGGCCTTTTAGGGTTCAGTTGCCAAAAATGACCTAAATTGGGTGGTTGAGTTCCACCTGACTTTCCAAAGCTCCAAACTTGCACACACAATTGCATTTGCATAGTCATTTAGTTTTCTTTTTTGTTTTTTTCCATTCCATAACTTCTCAGTTTCTGTGATGGTTTTGATTCCTTTCCTTGGTGGCTCCTCGCTTTCTTTGTTTTTGAAAAGATAGTGGCTCCTTTTCAACAAATGAGTTAACAGTATTATTTGTTCCAATTGATTGGAAGATGTGGTTTAGCATCTTCACTATTTTTTCTCATTTCTTTCTAGACTGAATCTAATATATGTTTGGATGTAAAATGTAAAATATAAACTCATTATTTTGCCTAAAATAATCTCAATATCAGTATTTACCTTCTGTTTCAGTGTTATTTTTCTGATGTTTGCTAATTTTCTGGCTGGCATATTTTTAATTTTGTTATCAGGAAAAGGAGAAGATGGAAGAATTACATGAAATTACCCACAGAGTATTTCTGGATGTTGATATTGATAAGCAACATGTAGGTATGGCTTCTTCACATCCATAATTACATGAATTATTTCTAGAGTGATCAATTTTGTGCATGAATCTTTCTCAACTTGCATGTTAGTAATTATGAACTTTAACAATTTTAAGTCTAATATCCCTTCTTCTCGTATAAGATATAGTCGTTACATGTTCTCAATTTTGATTCTTCTTTATACATTTTGTATACATAAGGATGTTCGAAATTTGTTGTTCATTTATATTTACTACCAAGTACCAATATGTGCTCTAGTGTTGTTCTAAATAAAGTATCAGGAAATCTTTTTACAGAACCAAGAACATGTCCTCTGGTTTTTGTGGTGCTCGGTTATTATCGTGGTTGTTGGCATGTCTAAAACATACAACGTGCTTACAATTGTATATAGTTGTATCTTAATTTGTGCTTCACATAATATAAAGTGTCACCAGGCCAAATAACTTTAACTAGAGCACAGAGTTTTCGCTACAACTTTATTTGAGGAATAGGGTCCTTCAAACTCTAGGGCATTCTGCCTGACTTTAATGTATAGCAAGTTGCACCATGCTATGTATTTAAAGTTTCTTATGGTTAAAAGTACTCTATAAAAGTAATGAAGATAGTGAGAAGGTATACTTGCCATAGTTTTCCTAGCTTTTCTGTTAGCTGTCTCATTTATATACCAGTTGAGGGTATATAGACATCCTGTGTGATGTAGGACAGATTTTGTGGCTGATTAATTAACTGAAAATAAACTAGGATAGCAACTAAAAGGAAGGATAGAAACCTAGGATTTAGCTCTACTCGTAAATCGCTAGGGGTTTAGGGTCTCCACGTCTATTAATCCTAGAATGAAAATTATCTCTGCGATAATTTATGCCAAAACAATTTTCAATAATAATAATCTGTATTCTTTGAAGGTACATCAGTCTTTAAATAGGAAACAAATCCTAATTCAATTAGAACACAAACCCTAATTTCCCTAAAAATATTAAAAGACAAAATTACCCTAACTAATTAAAATAAAATACCAATTACCTTCTAAAATATTAAAAGACTAAAATACCCTAACTAATAAAATACCATCTATCTCCTAGAATTACAACAATTTCATAAATAAATAAAACATTAAATCTATAAACAAATAAATACATAAAAAAATAAATAGAACTGCGATCCCCATCACTGTGCCTCCTGTCTAGGGCTTTTGCAGAAAATTTAAGGTGCCACCATTGTCATGGTACTACCATTTTTCAGTTTTTTTCTGAAATCATTTTCATTCCTGTTCCTCTTTTCAATCATTATCTATGGGTGATTGACAGTTCCTGTCACGGATTGTTCATGACCATTTATAATTATGTTAATGACTGTAAAGTCACACAAACGTTACAGTTAAATGGAATATGTGTAATTCATGCTTTCTAGTATTATACTTCTTTTTTTCTGGTCATATGTGTTTCTGATGATATCCTCTTGCCTACCTATGGGAGTTTGCAAATATCTTCATATTATTATTTGATTTAAACCGCGGGAGAGTTATGCTTTTCGTTAAGAGCTTTCAGGCTTCAAAGATCAGTAGGATGCTTTCTCACATATGCTCCATGTTAATGTTTCATTTACAGTTCAGGTAAAAGAGTATGATTGGCACTAAGAAATTCCAAATTGTTGGCTTGTGGATCACATGTTTTGAAGGAACTTAACATTCTGTTACCTTTTAAATCCTGTATTAATACTTTCCTAGGGACAAAACCATTTTGTATATGTTAAATGTATGATTGAAGAAGACATGATTTAACTGGATAAATATAGATTATAATTTGTTCTTGATGTGTTTGCAAAATTTATGTTCCTTTGGTAAATATATATGATACATAATCTCATTTCTTCACCTGAATTTTCAAACTTACTTTAGATTATCTGCAGGTAGAATCGTTATTGGATTGCATGGTCAAGTCGTACCCAAAACTACTGGTATGCCTTCCATCTTCAGCGTTGTTACTTTATTATATGGAGTCTATATTGAAGTAATCACTTCACAAACATATATTTTCTTGCTTGCACTTGACGCATAATGATAATTTTACTACAAATTTTGAATTGATAATAATTCTTGTGATGGAACTTCTGAAATGAAGTTTCGGTTTTATTTCAAGTTTTAATTGCCTAATGCATTTGAGTTTTCCTTTTGCAGAGAACTTCCGCGCTTTGTGCACAGTTAGTCGAAGCTCTAGTATAGTACTATACAATGTTGGTATGGGAGCTGCAATTATATATTCTATATGCTGTATATAACATGCTCTTTGAAATCAGGGGAGATGGGCAAGGGTACCAGTGGGAAAGCTCTCCATTACAAGGGAACACCATTTCATCGTATCATACCACGGTTTATGATTCAAGGCAGAGGTACGGTCTATGGAAATGGGCAGGGGAATGAGTCTATATATGGTGGCACCTTCGGTGACGAGAATTTTAAGACAAAGCTCTCTCATCCAGGTCTTTTAATTTTTTTTTATAGTTTCCTCTTCTATGTTGTGGAACTTTCTTAGCACAAATAGTTCTGGATTCTTTATAGTTTTCTTACTTTCATCTTACTGAAGCTATAGTTCTTGCAGGTGTTGTCTCCATGGTGAACTCAGGACCTGATTCTAACGGCTCACAGTTTTTTATCACCACAGTGAAGACCTACTGGTAAGCTGTTGTAGGGAGTAGTGTGATGATAAACTAAAATTTTATTAACCTACTGTCCTACATGAAATCGTTTGGTACTCGAACCCCATTTCCTTGTTAAGGGGACCTTAGCCGTTTGTTTTCATCTTGAAGAATTAACTTGATATTACTTTTTTGTTGCGTCTCTCTTTGGGAAACCTTTTCTTCCTTTACTTTCCAATTCGTTGGTGTATGTGAAGCCAAACACTTATTTGCAGTTGCAGATCCCGAGTACTTCAATCAATCCCACTTTAATGATCCAGACTTTTTTTCTTATATTATTTTCTGTTGACTTAGACCACCACCATAGGCATATTGTTGTTTTTTCTACTATCATGAAAGTCATTAGAAGAATGCCGTGGATTTGTACAACCTTTATAACAGTCTTAGCTGGGATTGACGCATCTGTACAGCACATCCTGCATTATGAAACTTGAGCCATTTGCTCACTTTGGTTTTGAAGAACTTGCATTCATGTTTCTAGATATGCTCTATTGTTTTCATGGAATTCTTTCAGGTTAGACGGGGAGCATGTTGTGTTCGGCAAAGTTATTGAAGGGATGGACACTGTGTATGCAATTGAGGGTGGAGCTGGAACATACAATGGGAAACCCAGAAAAAAAGTAGTTATTGCTGATTCTGGAGAGATATCTAAAAGTGACTGGGATGAGGAAAGTCGGAGCACAGCTACCGCCTCCTGACAATGACAATAACAAGTTTTCGGTACCAAGTATACTAACGTGGTTTCAGAGTTGATGTGCATCCTCTTTGTATCATGTTCATTAAATTCTTTTTATCAATATATCTTAGACTGAACTATTTTATAGAGTACATTTTACCATTAGACATTAGTAAATTACCTTTTTGTATTTGGGGTTACCAATACTTGTCTAGCGTAAAAAAATCAGTAGCTTTTTTTTCCAATAAAAATTTATGGTGTTTTCTTCGACTTATGCTTGAAGTGGTCAGGTATTTAGTGAAGAAAATAGAAGAAAGCTTTGAACTTGATCTCCATTTCGAGCAAGATAAAATAAGTGATACACCATCGCATCGGTTGTTCTTTGTTATTGAACTTTGCTCTTGATCTTTGTCAAAAGTTGTATTGCAAAAATTCCTTTTCTTTATTATCTCTTTCGTATCCATCCTTGTTGGTTTGTGCGAGTCGATCTCTAAAATCTTGCCCAACTTTAGTTCATAACGGTATGTTTAAGAATGAACATTTATTAAACTTAACTTTGCTTTTGTTTGAAAGCAATTCCACTTGTTTGTCACTCGTTAGAGACTTGCTAAAAGGTTGGAATGTTTGGATTTGGATTTAATGTACGATTAAACCAAGGGGGAAAAAAAAAAATACTTGTACTGATTAATCTGATGTTTTTGTGCATTTATCAGTGCTTACATTGCTTCTGCCGCTTCTTTATTTTTTATGGCAGTAGTATGCTTAGACTAAAAATATTAGTTACTTAAATGGCAAAATTGAATGCGTTTTTTCAGTGGACAAGAACGAATTTCCTCCGAAGACAAAATTTCTTCGTGCAGAGGAAAACACCAACGTTCTTACCGAAATCAAAACACACGAATTTCTTTGGCGGACAAGAATGGCAAGCCTCTCCCACAAGCGGACGAGCATCCCCAAAAGCGGTCGAGAACACTAAACCTCTCCCACGGCGGACCAACATCTTAAGCCTCTCCCAAAAACGGATGAGCAGCCTAAACTTCTCCTATAACAGACGAGCACACTAAGCCTCTCACACTGCCGACAAGCATCCTAAGCGTCTCCTAAAAGCAGACGAGCATCCTATTTAAGCCTCTCCTACAGTAGACGAGCACACTTGGCCTCAGTGCTTGCCTAGAGCTGGTGCAGGCGAGTGTACTAATGTCGGTGCTGGGACTCGACTACTGGTGTTGGGGCTAGTGTAGGTGGTGCTTTTGTTGGTGACGGTACTGGTGCTACCTTAGCATGTGCAGGTGCAGGTGTTGCCTTTGAAAGGGTTGGGGTTGGTGGTGGCTGGATATGGTTGGGACTTCGTAGTCCAGAACGGAAAAAATTTCTGGCTCCACCCTTGCTTGGCCTCTACCCATGCATTGCATCATTCCTTCCCTCAAAGTCTTACCCATCAATTTTCTCCAGATTACGGATGAGCATTTTTAACTTATCCACGAAGTAAAAAAATCCTAATATTCTTTGAATATCGGAGCAAACGCTTATGATGCATTTAGATTGAAGGAATAGAATAAAGTAAATAATGAAATAATTTTAAGGTATTTGAAATATATGTATGATTTTTGGTGGGGAGTGAGCGGTGTAATATAATGGCAAAATTATCACACATCAATTTTATTGGAATGCATTTTATTCCATCACCTCTCATATGTAATAAAAATCAAAGTGATTGAATGAATTTTCATTTCATTGGAATGATTTATCTTTCAAAATGATTATCTAATAAATTATTTTTCATTATATTTCTTCTTTTATTTCATTCACTCAATCCAAACATAGCATTACGATTTCTTCAGACAATTTCTCCTTCAAAGTCAAAACTTTGAATTCCTTCAGACATCGGAGCAAACGCTTATAGTTTCTCCTCCAAAGTCAAAACTTCAATTTTCTTCGAACATCCGAACAAACGGCAAAAAACTTACCCGTTTCAAGGGTTTTCAACTACTAACTCTGCCCATTCCACTAAAATAGAATAAGGGAGCGGAGGCAATGTTAGGATATAATATCTTCAAATTTCTATGTAATAACACACTACGGTTTTCAGCCTTTGGCTTTTAACCTTCAACTATCAAACTTCGGGTCTCACCGAAGTGTCAACACGCATGACCGACCAATCGCCTGAAGAGAATTTAATGCAAAACATCATAGTACATGGTTAGGTCAGAAATAATTAACTATGACAGAGGTTGGTGAAGATTCTCTTAACAACCACCACAAGCAGAATGATATGCGGCAAAGAACATGTGGCAGTATCAAACAGCTTGGGCACCAAACTCTATAAATAATCTGTTGCACAAGATAGAAGGTAACTGACTCTTTCTCTCTCTTACTCTTGGAACCTCCATTGTTAGCCCTCCATCCTCTTACCTATACAAGTTACTTATTCTCACGTTGGAGACACTTCCCTGACGACAATGTCAGGTCATCAGTTTGTTCACTTGTATAGGTCCAAAGTCCCGGAGGTGGGTCCAAAGTCTAGTGACAAAAAGGAACGCTAACAGATATGAAATGAAAGTTTGATATTTTAATTATATTTTTCCTTGTTTGTGAGTTTAGAAATAGAGAAGGGAAGGAAAAATATTTTTATTTTTAAATTGCACTACTACCATATACCCTTACATATAAATGTCATAAATTATATTATTTAATTTGAAAAGTAATATCTAACTTTTTCATCATTTCTCATCCCTCCAAATACTCCCACTTTTTTTTTTTTTTTTTTTTTTTTTTTTGGGGGGGGGGGGGGGGGGGGGCATGGATTTTGAGCCAAAAAATAAATTAACTTTACATCCAATTCATTCCCTTTCTCTAAAAAAAAAAAAACTCACTAACATGAGATTTGGAGGGATTTTAACTATTTTTCTTTCTCTTTCCTTCTTTTCCCCTCAATTTTTTTTTACAAACATGGTGTAATACTTTGCTCGAGTTTGCCGGAGGCTATTTCTATTTTTTTTTTATATATATATTTGTATTGAATTGAACATGTTAAGATTTATGCCTTTTACATTTCAATACAAGCGTAACTCAATTTTCATTGATTTTGCAGAGTGCTTTTGGCGTCTAAAATTAACCTTTATGATCTAAAGTGTTGGATGAAGTCATTTTTTGGTGCAATGGAGGTCAAAGGCCAAAAAAAACTAAATAAATAATTTCATACAGTCATCCTCTAACATTGTTAAGATATCAAGATGAGGATTCGTAATACAATCTATTACATAATTAGAACAGATAATTATTGGTTGATTGGGTATGGCTCATAGTTTATTGTTTTATGCATTTGTTTCAAACAACTTTAAGGACGACTAAGCTGCACCACCAAATTGAGTACATTATTCCATCAAGAAGCGGCTGGAATACTAACCAACAAGCGCGATCAGTGTTACACCTCATGGTCGGAAGGACAGGGTAGTTAAGCAATTACAAATTCATAACCACACCTTCTCCGTGGTGAGGAGCAGAGAAGACTACCCACCCTTGTACAGTTTTTAGTAGCATAACAAACATGGTTTTTCAGCAACAAGATTAGAAAAGGATCCAGGATTTTTTTATTTTTTATAATTTTCCTTTGTTCAAAGGAATAAGATTTAATGGAAATGAATCAAATTTCGAGTTACCATACAGTTGACTAGACAAAGATAATATACAGATAACGCACACGAAGTTGATTAGAAATATGACGTGACATCAGCGTTTATTTGGCCTACGGTTGATTTTACATTTATAACATGCTCATTAATAAAGAATACTATTATCTACGACTATAAATTGAAAGACCAACTAATATTGAAGGAGCAAAAAGTCGTAAACATTACCAACTTGTTGCCTCTGGTTATGGTTTTATTTGTTTGTTTGTTTGTTTTGTAATGAAGAGGGCCAACCTTTGTGAGGGACATGTCTCCTCTCATACACGCCCCATACGGTTAAATTGTGATTGAGATTGTTAGATTTTAGTGTTTGTTAACTCTCCACATTTTCTTGATTCTCTTTTTTTTTCTTTCTCTCCATATCTAATTAACTACTCAAAGTTTATCTTATAATTTAGACAAGTAGCTGCTCTTAGCCACCACCACATTGGCTAGACATTTCTTTAGAAAAACTCGAACATGGGGATTTGAAATGTTGAAAATAATATAAAGGAATGATAGGAATAGTGTCATAACATGCATGCATGCATGCATACATATTTGCTTTCTTAAAACCAACTAGTTTATGTACTCGTTTTCAACTTTCCAGGTAGTTCATTTTCCCAAATGAAAAGGTGATGAATCTTCTTCCTTCTCCTCCTCCTTCGCTTTTACGCAAAGACTATTTATCTGAAAACCCATATCAAAGAGATTGAGAACATGAATGTGCGTCTAAAACCCCAAAGAAGGACCACTCTTGCTTTATATAAATCTATACGGTGGAGTTGCAATAGACTTTCCGGTTCGGATGGTATATTTTTAAAGTGACATAATTTTTTATTAAAAAATAGTTAAAAAATTCGTAATATATTAAATCGAACCTAACAACTAGTCTTACAAGACTCATAATATATAATTTTTTTCTCTGTGATCTTACTATGTGACATCAAGATTGATCAGCAAAGGGAATAATAGGACTATGCAATTTATTTTTACCAAATTATGGCATATAGTTTAACTAAGTCGGGTAAAGTGCTTGTTACAACGTATATAAATGAAATGGAGTTATATAATTTAAAATACCGAAAATTTACAAGTTAATGAATGATTTGACTATCAAATTATAGATTTTGACGTTATAAATTGAAATTTTCAACGATCTTAAATACGAATAAATCTATTGGAAAATCGCAATAGAACCAAATAAAATTATTATCATAATTTTTGATTACAATAATCTCTCTCTATATATAAAAAATGTATCCATAGTAATCAATTATTGACAAATTAGTAAAATTAATCTGCTTCAAGAGAAATTAGCAGGATGGCCAATTAAGGTGAAAATTGGCCTATTGCAAAAAGAGTAGCAGTAAAGTTAATCTTACACTTAAATTGGTATGTCATAAGAAGGAATAACGGCATATTTTACGACAAAAAAAAATAATAACATGATTAATTTATAATTAAAAATATTTTTTATTTTAGTCGTTGAAACAGTATAATAATCAACCGTCAGGGATAAACATCAAATATATATATAAGTTTCTAAAATACGGTGCGTATAAAGACTGGTATAAATTTTAGACATGGAGGAGCCAATTAATTTTGATTTTGGCAATTACCCATCGCCGGATTTGCAAATAAATGTTTTTCTATTTCTTGTGGGCCTCAATGAACCAACCTGCCACGTTTTTATCTCTGACTAGTAGTAGAATCAATCAATTATTCATTGATGCGTTTAGCTTACCTCTTTTTTAGAAATTTTTTTGATTCCAAAATATAACACGTTTTGTATATTTAAAAAAAAAAATTATTATTATTTTATTTTTAAAAATAGAGTAATTAAAAGATAGAAGAAAAAGAAAAATAATTAATTAGTGTATGGATAGTAATAAAATTTCATATTAACATTAATTATTTAGTATTAATATTAATGAAACTCCTTAATATATGTAATTATGTCTTAACTTACATATATAATACAAAAGAGAGTATTATTTTATCCATAATTGACCCAACATTCCCCAAGTCAGGCAACACCTCCCAATACACCAGATCTACAAGATCAAGGGCAACTCAGTCATTTAGCAATTTTGTAATTTAGTCCAGTATGAATGGTAGATGTAAATCTGAACTCTATATAATGCCACAGGCTAAGTGAGCTCACCATACTCCTACCAAGTAAATAATTTCACCTTCACACTAAACACCATCACTCCCTTCTAGCCGGAAAAAGAAAAATCACCACCTTCACCACCATGGCTATGGCTTTCAAGATGGTATATATCTCTCTCCATTTTTTCTCATTTCCACTTTCCATTTTTTTTTTTATTGAAATTCTCCTATTCTTTTTTTGTACTTATTTTTTTAAAACCGAGAGTTTTCCTTTTCTATAGTATGTGAAACTGATCATGTCCAAATATTTAAATAAATAAATAAATAACTAATGATTAAATTTTGTTATGTGCATGAATTGTTTTTAATAGGCCACAACTGGCATGTGGGTAACTGATGAATGCAAGAACTCGTTCATGGAGATGAAATGGAAGAGGGTTCATCGATACATCGTGTTCAAAATTGATGAGAAATCTAGATTGGTCACCGTTGATAAGGTTGGTGGCCCCGGTGAAAGCTACCATGATCTGGCCGCATCTTTGCCGGACGACGATTGCCGATACGCCGTGTTCGATTTTGATTTTGTCACCGTTGATAATTGCCGGAAAAGCAAGATTTTCTTCATCGCATGGTCTGTCACACTGCTTTCCTTTGGCATTCATCACGTTATGTTGCTTTTTATTTACAAGTTATAATTAAGTAAGAGAGAAATGGTATTTAGCGGAAATTTTAAAAAAAAAATTACAAGATTATATTCATATAAATATAGGTCTCATTAATTATTTATATTAAAAACTCTTTGTAAATTATTAAATTTATTTATAAAAAATTTAATTCTCAAAAAATAAAAGCTTAGGAGAATCTTATTATTTCATGAAAAGTATTATAGAGAAAGATGAGAAGGAGTTGGTGACGTGACATAGCATTTCAATAAAAATAATTAGAAAATAAAATTTTGCTACTGTTGGTAATAGATTTGGGCATCTGTTATCAAAAAGATAATTGACCCCATTGTTTAATGATAATTAAATGCTTTTTAAAAAGTCTAACATGCCCCACTTGTGCTTTTGTCAATGATCTTATCCTAAGATTTCAGAATTAATTGTGTTTTTTCTTTTTCTTTTTTCTTTTTGATGAAAGCTTCATGTTGCAAAGTACAATAAAATTTCATCATAATTATAATCAAAAGTACATTATCACTATGTATAATTTTGATGAGTCTTACTAATGTTACTTTTTTTTTTTTTGTGTGTTATTCCAACAACTAGTCCCGCTTGTGTTTTATGTCTATGCAATATTTGTAATTACCACCAAAATTGTCCCATAATAATTCATCAATACATGATATATATTTAAAATAAAGTGTTATTATATATGACGATAATTTATATCGATATTAATTATCAACGTTCAGAGAAAGAAGAGTATAAAGAATGAACTCACATATTATAATTTTATTTTATCACTTACAGTTTTTCATTAGTTGCAGCTAATATTCGACATAAAATTAATCGACATATAAATTACATTCCATACATAACATTTAAAGTATTATCTTTTGCCAATAAAATCACGTTTCGATTATAGTTGAAATTTAAATACTTACTTTCAATTAATCAGAATTGCTGATCAAGTGCATTCATGTAAATTTTAGGGCTCCAACCGCGTCAAGAATTAGAGCGAAAATGCTATATGCAACCTCCAAAGATGGGCTCCGGAGAGCACTAGATGGCATTAGCTATGAAGTTCAGGCAACCGACGCGGCGGAGATGGGTTTTGATGTCATTACCGATCGTGCCAAGTGATAACATCATAACCGCATCTTGTTTAATTTGTCATCTTACTTTAATTAATAAGTAACTCCAGAACTAGAAGCGTTTGCTTTTCTTATCTTCTTGTTACCATCAAATCTTCTAATTTTTCATTTCAGTATGATGTAACTTGACTTGCTTACTTATTGTGTCTTTATGATAATATAGTGACAGCTCACCTTAACAGATCTTACCTGTTTTCATTTGTGATCCTATATAAGTCACTTTTGGATCTAACAGAAAGAAAATGTATATAAGGACAATGGGTTTGGTGCAATTTGTCGAGTCTAAAGTGATGTAGAATGGACCAAATTAGTACTTGGGCTACAAAATATAAATACATACATTTGTTCTAATAAAAGTAATAATAATATTTCAAGCACAAAAGATGTATACCAATAAGAAGATATAAATTGTTCTGTATAATAGTGATTGGATATAATTATTGAACTCACGCATATATAATAAAAGAGTAACTAATTAAAATCTGATACATCATTTTGTATCTAATTTTTATAGTCATATTTTGTCATCACAACGTTACTCTTAAAGGAAATGTAGTGCTCAACTTTTTCGAAATAATATCATCATAATTGAAAAAAATAAAATACGAGTTATATAGTTATTGCTTATATCATCAACATATGTGTAAGTAAATATATATATATATATATATATATATATATATATATATATATATATATATATATATATATATTTGCTTACATCTGTGGTTAGTGCGAGTGGAAACTTAATCTAGCAACGGAAGTAAGTTAAGCTACTAATTTGTCTTAATTATGGTGTCTTTATGCTAATTTAGCAACAACCACCTTTTAATCAATCTTTCTCGCTTTCATTTTAGATCCCCTATTAGTCATTAATGAATTTAGGGTTGTTCAAAAAGCTCCAACTCGATAAGCCTGGACAGGCTCACTGAATTTTGCTGGGCCTGGCCTGAGGGCCTAAACAGGCCGGTTGTCCTTGAGCACAAAGGACAAGGGGAACTAATTGTTTCTCTAAAATATAATAAGGCTGCTCTTGTATGGTCTGGTTCAGTAATATATAAAACCTTTAATGAACCTCTATCTATGTATTGGCAGTTTAACAGAATGTTTACACTAATATGCAGAGTTGTTCATTAGAGGACAATTGTATTACTCCATACCTTGCATGAACAGCTGATCTGACTCTTTGCTCATCCGGTCAAGCAATCCAGCCTTTCAACTGTCCTCCTCGTCTCCCAATCGCCTTCCATTACGTGGGGCTCCTTCCGGGTGTGGGCCTTTGGCCTTCAATCTTGTGGGCCTAGACATTGGGCCTGAGAGCCTCTATAACAATATATTTGAGCAAAATTAATGTTAAATAATTTTTTTTAATGATTTTGAGTTGTTTATTCAATGAAAAGAGAAAAAGGATTCTTTATCCAAGAATATGTGACCGTTGATGTTTTTATTCAAACTATAGTTTCCCTTTCCTCCTCAAATTTTGTGTCTGACAGGGATTATTTATGTTTCCTTCTTCCCAATACAAGTGGGAGTCGAGGTCAAATGGTGCAAGTGAAGAGATGAAGAAGAGGAGAAGTGGGCCTTCACTTCAGAAAGAATGATCACATGCTCCCCACCCTTAATGTGTAGTCATCCAAACCGTCCTTACCAACCAATGATGGCCCATTGAGCGTTCGTCAGCCGCTTGATCTGCACCCCTTATCATAACCATTCCCATGTGAGAAGAACAGGACTAGTAGTAGTAGTAGTAAAGAAACGTAGCGTACTACTCGTTAAATAATTACTTCATTCCCATGATGTGTTCCCCCTACCCCCTTTTGGGAAAGCTCAATTATTTGCACGTGCGTTGTCTTCACATAAACGTCTCAATTTTTCTCTAGTTATATTCCTTTTTTTTTTTTTCAAGTTTTATTTCTAATCATATCGATATTTATATTATAACGCGGCTCTTCTTAGCAGTGTAATTGTGTTATATTATTTTTTAACATCGGGTACTAATAGTACTTCTTTCGTCTCATAATAAACGTCTTAATTTAATTTTTATAATTAAATTAATTGTTTTTAATATTAAAAATATTCAAGATATATGTTAAGAGACTATGATCATTACAACCTATGAAAAATTTACTACCAAAGTCAATTTTTGTAATTTAAAAATTCAATATAAATATTTTTAATTATTAATTTAAAAAATAGTCAATTTAATTATTAAAATTAAATTAAGACATTTATTATCAGACGGAGGGAGTATATAATTTATGCATGCATATTTCATGGAATGCCTAACCTACTGATCTTGGTGCTTCTAACTTCATGAGAATGTCATGTTCCAGCGGTTAGAGGTCATCTATATTATAAAGCGACACCGCCCCTTTTTGGTGATTTTGGAAAAGTTTGTCGAGTTCTTATTTATTTATAATTTTAGATATATTACTCTTTTGTTTTTTTTTTACTTTTTTTTTGTCATTTTAATTAGTTCTCTAAATTTTATAAAATTCTAATTTTTAATATAATTTTCCAAAAAAAGAATGTGTTGAACATATCTAAGACAAATATATATATATATATATATATATAAGTGATAAAAATAGAATGTTATTTTACATAAAAATTTATAAAAACTAAATGAATTCCTTTTTGTAGAATATTAAACTTGAGTAGGGGACATTGGTCGGCGTATATATATATAATAGTTCTTTATTCTTCAAAAAGGGAAAGAAAATAAGGTAAGATACTGCTTTCTTTTTCTTTTATTATAAAGAAAAAGTTAGTACTTGTATTATATGCTGCTTTTACTTTGTGAGAAAATGATTAGTCATACTTTAAAATCGGGTTAATTAATTAAATTTATCGGTTGAATCAACGATAATTAATCGAGTTTTGATTAAATCGGTGAAAAGCAATTTTGTGGGTCAAATTAGACCAACGTGTCAACTAATTTCAATTTTTAACTGATCAAATTATTTGTTCGAGCCCAATTTTAAAATCATGTTCCCAATCCTCCATGGGCCATGGGCCTCCACATATCATGAACACAACCATAATTTAAATGCACCATGAATCCTACAGTACTTTCATTATTCTTGTTACATGTACATAAATCTAAAGCACTAAATTATTGGAGTACTATTAATTGTGTAGTACCCATTACTTCAATTTAATTTCCTACTTAAAAGCTTAAATTATACCCCCACCATCACCTTGTCTTCCCAAAATATTAAAGAAAACGACTTTCACATTTCCACTGACCACACCTTGACGTAATTCCCACACCACCGATTAACATTAAAATGCAAAATTGATTTTTCCAACTCGCACTATATATATATTTTAAAGTTTTAATAATGATTACACCTCCGGTATAAATATACTCCCTCCGTCCAATTTTTTAATATCGTTTAGAGAAATATTTTTGTCTCTTAATATTTATCATTCAAGAATTTCAAGCAAATATTAATTGCTTAGGTTTTAATAATACTCTAAATATTAAATATAACTTTGATTCTCATTACTTTCTATCCAATAAGTAATACTTTCTTATTCTAATGCAAGGACAATATTGACATTTAAAGTTATTTTTAATTAAAAAACATACTTCAATATTAATTATTTTTTTTAATATGTGTGTTCATTTCTAAAAGGATAAATAATAAGAGATAGAGAGAGTAGTTAGTTGTTCAAAATGTACTTAATTTTTTATAAATGGTTATACCTCCAAAAATGATATCATTGCGAATGTTTATTTTTTAATTGTCGGTTATATGTATGGATAAGAATTAGTAATAACTTTTTTAAAGAGATAAATAATAAGTGGGTTCTCTTATAATTTTATGTATTGATATTTTTTATATTTATAATTCAACACAAACTTATCGTAATATATAACAGAATTCATACGCATTTGTTTTGAGCAAGTGTGTAGTTGAAGTGTGGGATTTAACAATATCAAAAACTAAAGAATGCGATGACAAATTGTATAGTCAAGTTTAAATTTTTAGTTTGCACGACTCTAAAGAATTGTACACTATAACTACACAAAACATACCTGCGTAAGTGAGGTACTGCAGTATCATAAATTAATTGGGTAAAATGTAATTTATAATCTGTGATTCTAAATATATATATATATATAGATATATATTTAAACAAAATAAAAATCTTTTATTTATTTTATAAAACTCTTTAGTTATATAATATATATACTCACTCTATCCTATAAAAGGGTCCTATTTAACTTTTTAATTTGTGAAGTTTTAAAATTTAAATTGTGATGTTAAAGCATTCTAATTTGTAAAATAAATTTTCTATTTAGTAATACTTTTAATGTAATTTATAATATTAACAAGTGCATTAATTAAAAATAAATATATTCACATTAATATTTAATTTTAAATTTTCAAAAATTAATGAAAAGAAAGATAAAATGAAACAGCCTTTAAGACTTCACAAAGTAACCAAATGTGAACATGAACCTTTTTGTTATATATATATATATATATATATATATATGTATGGATTCTATATATAAAATTATTAAGTCTCAAAACATTGATGACAAAGTATTTTGAAAATTTCCAACAAAGAATTTGGAAAAATCTCACAGCAACCCAACAAAGATGTGTGTACGTGCGACATGAGAAATTCTATGTCAAGTATGCGGTTGGTGTAGTAGCAACCGTAGGTAATAATTTTTTATTGGTGTATTAGTTTTTGTTCGATTTAATTTATTTTAATTATATTTTAGTAAACTTAATCATTGTTTAATTTAATTTAGCCATTTTTTAGTTTGACTTAAAAAATATTTTTAATAAATTTAGTTTCTTAATACATGTTTATTCATAAAAGATAAGTATTTTAAAAATAAAAAATAATAAAATAATTGAAATTCAAGAGTCACAAAATAGTAGCGCATATATATTTAGAAACTAATCTCAATTTTGTTTTTAAAAATATCAAAAATTTCTAAAGTACTTTATAAATCCTTTATTTATAAATCTTAGGAGTTAAATAATAAAAAATATTCTAGTAATAATATAAAATTAATTAAAATAAAAAAAACAAGGTTAAATATCAAATACTGTGGTTGTATGTTTAAATATAAATTAAAGATTGTATTTTTGTATTTTGCACAGGAAATCTAGCCATCAAATAGGCTATCCGCTTGCTTTTGGGAGAGTGAACTACACCCACCATTAACTTGATGAAAAAGAGAAATTAAGGCTCTTGCAATCTCAATTCTCATATGAGAAATAACAAACTTAATATTTCGTGCAAATTACGAGCAAGTTTAAAATTAATTTATTATGCAAGATTTAACACATATTTGAGCATTTTTTTAGTGGATTTTGAGTCAATTCAATAATTTAAATTTAATGACATGAAAGTTTAATTTTTATTTTTTATTATTATTATTATTATTATTATTATTATCATGTTTAATCAATTTTTAGTGACAGTGAATAAATTAATATCAAAATTTATGACAAAAAAGCATAAAAATATATAAATATATATATATAATTTTGGATTATGAATCATTAAATTTGTACTATTAAGTTAATTTGAAACTAATTAAAATGAGTTAATATTTACCTTGTTATATTTTAGTATAGATATTTCATATTTTCATTAAATTAGCTTTATTATAAAACCTTCTAAAACGACAAAAGTCAAGAACTAAAGTCCAAATTGGAGTATATTAATTAAGAGGGAGTTAATTAGTTATTACAATAATCAAAACAGACAATAATCCCTCCAACTACTACTATAAGTCTATAACCGTCTCACTCTCTGCTTGCACTCTCAACATCAAGCTCTGCTTCCATGGCATTTCTTCTCCACCAATCACTCCTTTTCTCTCTCCTCCTCATTGCAACCATAAACCCACTAATTTCAGCCGATCAAACGCTGAAAACTTACATCTTTAGAGTTGATAGCTCCTCCAAGCCGTCGATTTTCCCCACCCACTACCACTGGTACACCTCCGAGTTCACTGACCCGGTCCGAATCCTCCACGTTTACGACACCGTTTTCCATGGCTTCTCTGCTTCTTTAAGCCCAGTTCAAGCTGCTTCAGTTCTCCGGCATTCTTCAGTCCTCGCCGCTTTTGAGGACCGCCGCCGGCAACTCCACACCACTCGTTCACCGCAGTTTCTGGGTCTTCGAAATCAGCGCGGTCTTTGGTCTGAATCAGATTACGGCTCTGATGTAATTATTGGAGTCTTTGACACCGGAATTTGGCCGGAAAGACGTAGCTTCTCCGATTTGAATCTTGGTCCTGTTCCGAAGACATGGAAAGGGGTTTGTCAAACTGGAGAGAAGTTCAGCGCAAAGAATTGTAATCGGAAAATCGTCGGAGCTCGGTACTTCTCCAAAGGCCACGAAGCCGGTGGGGGATTTGGGGGATTCGGTGGCGGAATTAATGATACTGTCGAGTTTAGGTCTCCGAGAGACGCTGACGGCCATGGGACTCACACCGCCTCCACCGCCGCCGGCAGGTATGCTTTTAAAGCGAGTTTTTCCGGGTATGCTGCCGGAATTGCTAAAGGGGTAGCCCCAAAAGCTCGATTGGCCATCTACAAGGTCTGCTGGAAAAGCTCCGGCTGCTTCGATTCCGACATCCTTGCTGCATTTGACGCCGCTGTAAACGACGGCGTAAATGTGATTTCAATTTCAATTGGAGGCGGTGATGGCATTTCTTCACCATATTATCTTGATCCAATCGCAATTGGCTCATACGGCGCCGTTTCAAGAGGGGTGTTTGTGTCTTCATCCGCCGGAAATGATGGACCCAATGGAATGTCAGTTACAAATCTCGCGCCATGGCTTACGACAGTCGGAGCAGGCACAATTGATAGGAATTTCCCGGCTGATGTTATACTCGGCAATGGCCGGAAACTCACCGGCGTATCCTTGTATTCCGGGCAGCCAATCGGCGGAAAAATGTATCCGTTGGTTTATCCTGGTAAATCTGGCATACTTTCAGCTTCACTATGTATGGAAAATTCACTCGATCCTTCTCAGGTCAGGGGAAAAATTGTGATTTGCGACAGAGGAAGTAATCCCCGAGTGGCAAAAGGATTGGTAGTGAAGAAAGCTGGAGGTGTAGCAATGATCCTCGCCAACGGAATTTCCAATGGCGAAGGCCTAGTTGGAGACGCTCATCTCCTTCCGGCATGCGCCGTTGGTTCCAACGAAGGCGATTCCATTAAGAGTTATGCTTCTGCCGCCGTGCTAGCCACAGCTAGTATCAGTTTCCGAGGCACGATCACTGGAATCAAACCGGCTCCGGTAGTGGCTTCATTTTCAGGAAGAGGGCCAAATGGTATGAATCCTGAGATTCTAAAGCCAGACCTAATTGCTCCTGGAGTAAACATTTTAGCCAGTTGGACCGATGCCGTTGGTCCAACCGGCTTAGATTCTGATACTAGAAAAACAGAATTCAATATCTTATCGGGCACTTCAATGTCATGCCCTCATGTTAGTGGCGCAGCGGCCTTGTTGAAATCCGCCCATCCGGATTGGAGTGCAGCCGCAATAAGATCTGCAATGATGACTACAGCCAATACAGTTGATAATATGTTTAAGCCCATGACTGATGAGTCCACCGGCAAAGTGACTACGCCGTATGATTTTGGGGCCGGGCACTTAAATCTTGATCGCGCATTGGATCCGGGGCTAGTTTATGATGTGACCAATGATGATTATGTGAAATTTTTGTGTGCAATTGGGTATGGTCCTAAGACAATTCAGGTGATCACTCGATCACTGGTGAATTGCCCCATGAAGAAGCCCATGGCGGAGAATTTGAATTATCCTAGCATTACTGCTATGTTTTCGAGTTCATCGATGGGGGTATCAAGCAAGACAGTGATGCGGACGGTGACAAATGTGGGTGAGACAAATGCGGTTTATGGACTGAAGGTTGAGGCGCCAAAAGGAGCGACAGTAGTTGTTAAGCCTGGTAAGCTAGTGTTTTCGGATAAGGTGAGGAAATTGAGTTACTTTGTAACAGTCAAAGCGGTACGCAAGAGTATACCGTTGGGTGAATCGGGTGCAGTGTTTGGGTCGTTGTCATGGATGGATGGAAAGCACGTGGTGCGGAGCCCCATTGTAGTTACTAAGTAGATCCATTGTGAGTGATTTTGGTCATGTGGTTTTGAACCAGGATCCGACTTGGTGGTGATGGGGATAGAGAGTTTGATGCGTGGAAAAATTAGACTTTGTTTGGTAGCATTAGTTTGCTACGGTTTGTTTCAACTTTCTTCTTTCAAGGAAAGGAGTAGTTGTTTTGGAAGTGTTTTATCATGGTTCTTTTATTTGTTTAAGTTTTTACATATGTATGGCTTTACCTTCTCTCTCTTTTTTTTTTTGTCATTTCTTTGAGAATGTATAATGTATACTACTTATAGTAGAATGTTTACCTCCTCCTCTCAATGACTATCCAATATCCATACACTCCTCCCACCAAAGAGCTTCGTTTGACTTTTTTTTCCTTTCTCATCAAGGGAATTGATATTTGGGGTTCAATTTTTATACACTTGGACTTCAGCCTTTTCCACGAGTTTGTTGTGTTATTAAATTAGGGTCTTTCTACACTTATCCGAAAAAATTAGTCACAAATCTTACTCTCATAAAAGACAAATGAAATGAAGTCATACTCTTTCGTCTTTTTTAAGATAAGACTAGCGGGTAATTTTTTTGAATAAGTTTAGAATTTTTCATTAAATTAATATTACAGATTGAGTGTAAATGACATTATATAAATAATATTCATATGCAAAAGAATTAAAAAATAATCAGTTTTTGTCTTTGAAAAAGGGGAATATGGCTGTTGGGACAGCAGAGGTTTAAATCTCACACAGAGACAACCGGACCCACAGAAGAAACCTTGTGGGCCCGTCAACTACTTTACATTAATTAAAGTGAGGGGCTTGTTTCAAATCAATCATTGGGTTAACACGGTCGGGTCCTTGGAAACGGAGCAAGTAATCATATACCCGAGTATAATTTATATATAGTACTACCTAGTGTAAACACATGCAAAATCTATGAAATATATACTCAGGTACAGAACAAATGGAGAAAATTACATGAACTACAATTTCTGAACAGTGCTATTATATTGCAACTGAATGATAACCTAAGTTCAACTGTAAAACAGAAATGCTAACCTTAATTAATGCTCATATAAAATTCGTATACCAACTCGTATAATAATGACTTGTTTACGTAGTTATCCTCCTCACATAAGTTATATCACCTTCTACTTACACACGGGCATGCATCAAACTACGAACAAACAATATCACTTTGATCTGCAGTTGACCTTCTCCAAATTAAAGTTTGCTAAGTCTGATTTATACACAGTAGAAAGCATGCAAATGTGGGTTACTTGGCTGTCCATCACTTGGGTGCAGTAATTCTTATAATCTTCATCACTGATCATGTCAATTTCTTTACCCAAAAACACATTGTTGAGACTTAAAAATGAGGCATCTGTATTTTCTTCTGTATCAACCTGTTCACCTTCAATTTCAGCCTCTTTTTCTGTCTTCTGCCTCTTTTCAGGGGTGACTTGCTCCCAGAATCTTGTAAGGAATTTTTTTTTTTTTTTTTTTTTTTTTATCAATTTGAGCTTATGACACACACACACACACACACACACACACACACACACACATATATATATATATATATATATATATATATATATATATATATATATATAGGTCCCTACAGAAATATAAATACTTCTACTGTATTATATATTTGAAACTAACCAATTTATATTATATATGGGAATTAAGCGAGAGGATGAAAGATGATTTGTAGGGTAAACTCATTTTCAAATTAACGTTCTCTTGTGCAAGAGACTCAGAAGTATTGGCAAATGTATGGATTCCATCTATTATTTACAACCAACCAACCACCATATATAATTAATGACACTATTTAACTGAATGTCTACATTTGAGTGGAGGAAATCCTCAAATTATACCTAAAGTCTGAACATGCTCAACTGATAATTTTGTAAATGAGACTCTTTTATTTTATTTTATTTGGTAAAATGGTGGGGTATTATGTTTTTTCTTTTTTAAACTTAAGCAAGATTTGGGATTGATGACATTCTTGCTTTGAGCAAGCTTTCTCTACATGAAGCTGATCTAGCGAAAAATCTAGTAGTGCTGACACTCTTGCTTTGAGCAAGCTTTCTCTCTGATCTAGCCACCTATAATCTAGTGCAACCATATGTCTGCTATGTATAGATGAATTGCAGCTCCATATCAACAGGAGTAAGAATGGTTAAAGTATTGAAATCCCCAAGTACATGAATAGAAGAGAAAAGGGTTTTCATTATTCAAAAAAAGGCTCAACATATTTCTAGTTATCGACCATAAACCTTGAATTTCATTCAAAACCGTCACTAACCACTGAGCTAAAAGCAAAAAAGATCATAATGAAACATAGATAAAATTTCTGTTTTGGAGGGGAAAACGATAAATTTCAGAAGAAAATTTTTGTTACCGTAGTTTTTAATTTTTTTTTGGGGGGAATATTATTACCTTTTATTGTTTTAACTTTTAACTTCCTTTTATATCCTCTGTTTCTTAATTTTGTCACAAAAATCTCCTTTAACAATTTGACCAAAATTTTGGATTGTTACAAAGAATTGAGCATAGGAGAGCAGTGTTTTGGTGCCATTTAGACAATGTTGGCTGTGGTGGATGCTGGTGCTTGTACATACAATGTCCAGTGCCTTCCACTCATGATATATAGTGCATGAAAAATAGAGAAGGTATTTGGTGCTGTTGAAGCAGCTGCAAGGAATGCGATGTCGACGTGTCACAACTGGACTTGTTAAATACTCAAAAGTTTATCATCATCTTTACGTGATTTTCTTTAAGTTCTTCAGTTCAGTGATCATATTGCTCTATTGCGCAACCCGGCATTTCACATTTTGTGGTGCTGCTATCATATGCGGGGCCAAAAATACTTGGCTTTCAATCTACTAGTGGCACAATGAGAGTAATCAAATGGATTTTCACATAGTTTAATTAGCTGATAATGTGATTTTCTCGCTCGCTGACTGAATCGTTTGTCACAGGGGTATGGGATGATACAACAAAAGTGACGAATGAAGGGCTTAATGCTGCAGGGCATGCTATTGGGACTGTATGGTGCTGCTGTATTCAGGATAAGAAATGCTCTGAACACAGAGTTTCATTAGGCCAACAGTTCTAGCTAAAGCTGCTGCTCAAGCCACTGCTCCTCAGTTGAAGGCTAAATATAAGAAATCGTCGTAAATCTATCATCTTGGCATGTTTCTTTTTTGTTCAATTTAAGCTTGTGGTACCGGTTAGGCTTGAACGGATGGTTTAAGTAATTGAGCACTTTTATCATCAATTTATATGAATCCCCATTTGACTCCAAATCATGAAATTGTACTGAACAACATGCACAAGAAATGCATCTGAAACTGGTACTTAATTATACAACAGTGGCATGAAGCTAATGTTCAAGCTCTCATACGTAACTTGAACTGAACATATTATTTTTTCTGTTCTTACACAAGAAAAAAGACTTAATTAGATAGTATCTCTGCCCAGTACATTTTCTGTATGATTACAGTTACCATCAGTAAGTAGTCTTGAAGGGCTTATAAGTTTTGAGATCCAGAACAACACCTGCAAAAGAACCCACAGCTGCAGCTACTGAGACAACAAAGCATGCCAAACTTAACATCTGAAGTCCGAGCCAACGGTTAGTCCCTCTCCCGATTTTTTTCTGAGAAATGTACATTTCTACAGGGAAGTAAACTGTCAACGGCCAAAATCCCATGGCTCCAAGTATTCCCACAACGTCATTGAAGAAAGGCAGGAGCATTGCTATGACTGTTGTTAGCACCACAAAGAAAGTCCTCCATACCATTCGGAAGAAGTTGATCTGGTAAACTCCATAAAAAGGGATGGGAATATCATACTCTCCCGTAATAAAATTACTCTTTGACCACTTTTTTGCACTCCATTTTTCCACAAACGCAAATAAGGGCTGGCAATATACCTGCAATATATATCCCACTTTTGTACATTAATATTGATTAATTGATTATATATTCTCTTTGTATATAACTACTAGTTTATACCTGATATGCGCCTACAAGATGAACAACTATAGCAATGTTAGCTATATCAAGTAGCCAATACGGGTTGTAGAATCCAAATCCTGTAAGAAGATTGCCAGGAGCCAAATCTCCAAAGGCAGCATAACCCATGCAACCACAAAGCAAGTAGAAAATTGTTGTGACCGTGATACTCATTACAGTTGCCTTTTTCATGGTCTTATGCTCTGCCGGTGGAGATTTTATGGTATCCTATAAATAGAACAGTTCATAAAGAGGGACGGATATACAAAGGGTTTTAATCAAAATAAGTTACTTCACAAAAATTTAAATAAGAAAAGATGTGTACTTGAATTTCAATAAGGATAATCGAGTAAGAGTATGCGAAGGCAATAGCTCCTAGAGCTTGCATACCCCTCCATAGCTTCTGTGTTTCAGTAACTGTTCCAGCATGTGTTACTGTCCCTATGCTGATCCCAGTTAGGCTTCCTTTAAAGCTCTTATTTCCTTTTAATTTGGGTAAAAGTTATGTCAAGAAGTTAAATAGGACTCTCATTTTTGGATGGAGGCATATATGCACATAAAGATGCATTTAAATTTTTGGTGCGTGATGTATACACTGACAATGTATGAAGCTTTTAACTAATATCGAATACCTGCAACTTTGCCGATGCCAAGGCCTAGACCAACAAAAGAGTAGGTGAAAGACATAACAGCTGCAACTATAGAGAGCCACCATACTTGATCAAAGTCTGGGATCTGAGAAAATAACACTTGTATGATTCCAAATGTTATCATATACCCGTTACTCGACATGTGACATGGATCTTTCCCTCCACTGCTATGGAAACAGTTTGATCTCTTTATTGCCCTGTACACAAAAACAGAGACGAAATTTTTTTGCTTGAGACTATTTCCGTCCCTTAAAGAATGTCGCAGTAACACATTTATATATACTGCCTTTGTCCTGCAAAGAATGTTTTTTTGGGTATTATATATAGATGTTTTTTTTTTTTTCATATTAACATAAAAACTTACATCATGCTAACTGATGCTGCAATGGTGTACCCAATGGCTACCCCAAACAAATTCAAATATTGAATCAGTCCACATACCACCACTCTCCGTCCCCCTGCATGCAGTCAAATTTAGAGACGTTGATCAGCACTGTCACCATTTTTTAATAATCGTTCCGTGAAAAAATATAAGAGCAAAATGACATGCAAAGGGCAAAAGCAAGTGCTCTTATATATTGGATCGGTGTTAGGGAGTAGGGACTATATATTTCGTTAAAAATTAAGTAACGAAAACGAGTTACCTAAATTGGCCTTGACAGCATCCATGTAAGTGTAATTTCTTTGTCCAGTAACGGGGTCACCGGACCTATAGCACTGTGATAAAAGATTAGAAGTATAGAGAATGACAAAGGCAAAAAGAACCATAACCGTCGGTCCGGCTACCCAACCGAGCTGCCCTATTGCCCATGCCAAGGACAGCACTCCTGAACCTATCACAGCCGTTATTATGTGCGACGAGGCGGTCCAAAAAGTACCTTAATTTACCACAAGAAATAATGATGTTATTTTTTCTTTCATGCATTTTTTTTTTTTGCTTTGCTAAAGAGAAAACTATATTATCAGTATCATGCACTCATCATATTAATTTTTGACGACTCTACTAGTAGACTTAATTCCAAAAATATCCTTTATTGTCGAAAATGGGAGTCACAATTAACTTTTTTTTTTTTTTGTTATGGTGTCAAGGTTGAGGCAAATTTGTTGTTTAGAAGGACAAGAATATTGAAGAAAAAATTATGCTCAAGTGCGTTTAAGATATGTGTCTTAAAAAAGTCGAGAAGTCTAATATATAGGACACTCAATTTTGGACGAATTGAGTAATATCTACTATATTATACATTGCGGGAATTTGAGTTTATGATAGTAATCTTTACACAGTTGAGCACTACTAAAGTAAAGATGTAAAGTTAATTTGAGTAGTAAAGGCTGAAGCCTTAATTATGATATTTCTAAAAGTAAAAAGGACTTTTCTAAAAGTAAAAGACTTTTGTTTATATCATTAATTGAAATGTTTATTTTAAAAGTGTGTAAGATGTATTTTGTTAGTAAATGGATTATATCATTCCTTTATTTGATTTCATGATAATTATATTTAATATATATTTATAAAAATAAATAATTTTTGTAAAGTTCTTATGAAATATTTTATGAAAAATAAATTAGTTAAGAATCAAATTTGTTAAGTTAATTTAAATTATAGAGCATATGAATGTAATCCTTGTAATAGGTTAGTTGTCTATGGTTAGAAATGTTCTTCATAGAGTCAAAAATAAAGTTATTCTAAAATCACAAAGTTAACTTAAATTATTTCACGATTGCAAAGTGAACGTCTGTTTGTAGAACTAGAATCACAAAAAAAAAAATAGTAGAGTCAGAAGTACTCTACTATCTAAGCATTAACTATACAATTTTACTCAAAAGAAGCCAAAATCGTACAATACAGCATTTTGACAAGCCAGTAACAAGAAAAAAAATGATAAACCTCAAATACACACTCCTCAATTTGATCTTCACACGTATTTCAATAAAAATAAGACAACAAAACACTATCTAAAAACTATATTTGCGACAAAAAAAAATGACACGTGTTCCTCCCAAATTTGGACAAATTTTAATTTGTCCCTTAAAGTTTAGAAACCATCGATCATTAATTAAATTGTTTATTTTAAAAGTGTGCAAGACGTATGTATTTAATCATTAATAGTTAGTTACCTGTTCTCTTCAAGCGGCCATCATCATCAAAACACTTGGAATAATTGGCCTGAATGTTCATGGCTTCGGTCTCACTAGAAACTTTAGGCTGGACTTCCACTTGCAGGTAGTGCTTAAAATCATGTCTTTCTTCGACCTGATTATTAGCAAACATGCAAATTTATATTTTCTCTCTGTTTTAAATTATGTGATTATTATTTACTTTTAAAAGTTAATTTGAATTATTTTAAAAAACAAAATATTAACATGACTTAATAAAAATTATAAAACAATAAGGCTTACATAGAGTAATATTTTTTAGATAGTTTATAATATTCATTATTGTAATGATTAAAATCAATAGAATTTATGTCAATTTTGAATTTAATTAAAAATCTCTTAAATTGACTTTAATAAATCAATAATGATCAAATAATATGAAACGGATGGAGTATATATCATAAGAACAAAGTATTTAGCTATTAAGATTACTATGTATGAATAAAAAAGTTAAATAAGTCAAATAAGATCGTTTCTGGACGGGCACAAGGAGGAAGTATTAGATTCTTACATTGCCAAGTTGGACCCTTACATATTATCTAGAAGAACAAACTATGTAGCTGAAAATGAAGATTATTATATATGAAGAAAAAAGTTAACAAGTTAAATTCAGACTCTCATTTTTAGACGAAGGGAAAGAAGGAGAAAGTATTGAATTCTTACATTGCCAAGTTGGATCCTCGACGGTAGAGTTCGACTTCTTGGCAGCATGATTATTGCTAGCACGTTGCGGGAAGGAATTAATTAAGGTTATGGAATATCCTCAAAATTAGAGAGAGAGAGAGAGAGTAAAGTTTGGAAGGTGATGGAGGAGGCTAGAAAAGGTAATGAACACTTTGATAATGGGGAGTGGGGGCTTTATAGGGGAATTTTTGGTAAATATCAGCGTACACGGGTGTTGATACAAGTATTACTATAGTTGAAAATATCCGAGGGATGGTTACGGGGTCCACCATATATATAAATAAATAATTAAAAAGCAAATATCTAGTGTCATAAAAATTATCTTAAATATAAAAAAGATAATTATGGTTTGAACCTGTAGTTAATTCTATTTTTAATAGAGATAGTTGACAATTAAATGTAATTTTTTTTATAATTTTTATATTCATAATAGTCAATCAAAAAGGGTCTTAAACACACAAATAAATGTAGAATATTAAATATTAATTTATCAACATAAGTGTGTTAAAAGAAGGTGCACTGATTGGACGGAGGGAGTAAAATACAATGGCACGCGTTTGTTGAAGTGTATATCGTGTAACATGCCATCTTCTGTGCATTTCAGAATGATGATAGTCCTTTGTTGTCTTTTATTTTATATTTGGTATTTATCTTTTACCGGTATTCTCGTGGAAAGCTAAAGCTTTGATTTGATAGTCGTATACCATATTATTTCATGTACGTCCAAATAAGGAAAGACGGATTATTTCTCTTGGGCAGAGGGAGTAATTAAATAAGGAAAATTAGCTGCAAAGCCAAGTAAGGAAAGATGGATATATAGAATTAAGTAATCATATCTCTGTTACACACAAAAAACTCGTTTATATATATAAAAAAATTTAATTTTAAGATAACCGCTTTTATTAAGAGTAAACTTGAAATAAAAATACATTCTCAATATTTATAAATTTTATAAATAAAAATTCTTTGGTAACAAAGTAATACAAATTTAATATTTTAACTTACTTTCAAATAATGTTTAGAAAATCGGACCGGACAGGCCGTCCGACCGGAACCGGTCGACTTTTCGGTTCGGTCCGACTAAAAAACTGAAAAAACAGCGACTTAGTCAAAAATCGGTTGACCACCGGTTTAACCGGTAAAATCAGTAGTTAAACCGATTGACCCAGTTTTCAAGTATTTTTTTTTAACAAAAATATTTTTAATAAGATTATAACACTATTTTTCTATATTTTAATTTATAAAAAATTAGATATTTTAAAATTTTATTAATTATTAATAATATATATTTTTATGTATTTATGACGTCACTGATTCAATAACGATTAAACTACTAGTTGGACCAATAACCCATCCACCCGATAATTTTTTCGATTCGATAACTGGTCTAATTTTCTAAACATTGCTTTCAAATAAGTCAGACTTCATCATTGGTTAGTATAACGTTGGAATGTATTCATCAATCCTAGAGAAATCTATAGTTTAATTTTGTACAAGAATTCGATCTTCTAGCGGGATGGTTAAGGTTTCTATTTCCTTCCATCTCTTTAAACAAGTGGAATTTCCACTATGTGAGACATGGCCCAATGTAAAACCCTACTCAAGCTTATGGTTAAATTAAACATAGACATACGAACTTATCTTCTTGATTATGTTATTATTTTTCCATTTGAGGCCATGGGTCATGTTTTGGTAAAATGAAGACATCTCCTGTATAGACGAGTTTGCTGCTATTGCTTCATCTGAAACGTGGAGTCTCCTCATAAAGTGCTTCAATTAATTGAGGTGACATCTCCTACCTCCAGTACGTATCATCTCCCCCTCCCCGTCCCCCTCGCCCCCACCCCACACACAGCCCACAAGTTAACAAATATAATGCTTGCTGACTCTCCTACCACAATCAACAGCTAGCACCAAATACTATGCTGTAAGAACCTAATTATTAGTAGTACCTAGTTACTATCCAATCATTCACTCCAACCTTCTATCACTCTCCTCCACAAAAGAGTTATCTAAAATTTGCAAACTTTAAAAATATATATTTATTTCATATTTGCACCTAAGTTTAGGAGTATATATTTAATTTAATATTAATGGCATGATAATTAAATGATGCCAATAAATATAAAGTTAAATGTCATTTATACTACTATCAAAAGAAATAAAAAAAATATTTCCGGAACAAATAAAATTTGGCAAACCGCAGGGGAGGAGTAATATTTTGTTATGTTTTTAATGCACTCCCTAGTCAGAAACATAAAAATCTTCAAATAAAACTTATTATTGCTAAACTTTTTTTTAATGATATTTGAGACTTTAAGATTTAATATTGAAAAGATCTTCGAATAAAATAACATGATTTATAAATTTTATTATTTTTAAAATTTAAATATATTACATTAATTTTAAATTAATTTTGGAAAACGGGATCCTGAATACACACAACCGTCTATAGTTGTTTGGTAGCTAAGAAAGAGGGTTGACCGAGCCGATTTAGAGCACACGTGAGTCAACTTGTTACATCAGTATTAATATATAATAACGTAAAAAATAATTTTAAATATAATAATTTTAAATTAATTTTTATTATAATAATGTAAATCACGAGTCAATTATGTGACTTAATTCAATTTGAATAAAGTCGAAAGATAGTTTCTTCTCAAACTCTTCTTCTTCTATAAAACTCTTCTTTCGAAGAATCATTTCCGAATTCTTTTTCTCACAATAAATTAGATATTTATGAATTAATAAAATTATAATTATAATATATAATAATATCCATAATTATCACTATGTATAATATTGTAATATATATATATATATATATATATATATATATATAGAGAGAGAGAGAGAGAGAGAGAGAGAGAATATTTGTAATAATTTTTTTAAAAATATTTTAATAAAATTAGAATATCTAAAGAAATAAATAATTTAATTTATAATAAAAATATTAAATTATACCATATAAAAATAATAACAAATGATGATTAATATTAAAATAAAATAAATAAATAATACTTATAAAATAAATTAAAATATTTTTAAAAAAAAAATATTTCACACTAACCTGTGTCTTATACGAAATATCAAACTTGTATATAGTAAGAAGGTGTTTATAATATGGTTTCGTTCGGCTACAATGCCAATCCATTGGCTTGGATTTGGATTATTTCCGCTGGCTTAATTACAAAAAAGACGTTTGATGATAAAAATATCAAATTAATGCGATTATAACTTAGTTTTTTATTTAGCAAATACTCTGTATAATTTTTGTTGTAACAAATACAACAAAAAATTAAAAATTTATATATAATAAATAACGTGATAATTTTATAAAATTCAAATAATCGCGATGATCCCGATTTGGAATTCATTACACTGTTCACTCCTATTGCTGACTTGCCGTGAGGTACTCTATTTTTTTTATTATACAAGTCATTTAAGATATAATCATACATATTAAAAAATATCATTAATATTAATATTAAATAATTAATATTGATTTGAAATTTCATTATTACCCATATACTAATTAATTATTTCTCTTCTTTTTTTGCAATTACTTTATCTTTATGAGTAAAATAAGAAATGAATAATTTTTTTTATTTAAATATATATAAAATATCTTATACTATAGAAAAAATAAAAATATCTAAAGTTATCTATATAATATATAAAATGAAGGGAGTAACAGTTTTTCTAAAATTCACACGGATGAATATTTAATTAACAAGACTTTCTTAACGCGGGATTTAGAAAGTATTGTTAATTCCCAAATCAAATGTACGTGCGAGCATGCTGTGTGTATTTTACTTCCAAATTAAGTACTTAAATAAAAGTGGTGTAATGTTATTGATGAGTGCAGTGGGTGAAACACATGCATTAACCCAACTGTTGTTATTTCATTGTAGCTCCAAGTGTCAGTAAATGGTGGACAACATGATATGCCCTTAGAATATATATTGTGATCAGGTCACCGCGTGCACTTATATATATTTGGCTATTCTAAATACGAATATAATAATTTGTTCAGGGAACTGAAACATAAAACCTAGTTAATAAACCCAGTTGCCTCCTCGGGTTGCTTTCAGGGGCGGAGCCACGTTCAGCCTTGGGGTGCCATGGCACCCCCTGAATTTTTAAATGACCATTGTTTAGGAGGAAGTATTAACATGCTGATTCATGTGAAAGCTAACTTAAGAGTTGACTTTTGCTATAAGTAATAATAATAATAATAATAATAATAATAATGATAATAATAATAATAATAATAATAATAATAAATGGATAAAAGGTAAGCAAGATTAAGGAGGAAAGATTTTTAAAAATTATAATTTTGGAATTATAAGAGTTGCACATGTTTATAAATGCACAGTCTTATAATTGATTGTTACACCTCAAAATTATATACGTTATAAATTATAATTAATGTCATAATATTCCACACAAAATTTAATTCATCCCAAGAATATCATCAAAATTAGGTTTCGATTTAAGATACAGAATGATTTTTTTATTGACTCTTTAATTTTATATATTGAAAGGGAAATTACCGCGAAATTTAATATAAAATCAATTATAGACAAATTTTGAAATTTAAAAGAATGTCGGATTCTATTTTGATATATGATTGAGTTGAAATGTAAGCATGAAAGGTTTATTTTGTCTTCTTTTTTGCATATATTTTGCCAATGAGGCAAGAATAAATAGAAAATATAATATATTTTTTTTTGCATGTTAATATATTTTTTATACCAAAGTTATATCATGACACCCCCTGAATTGTCAACCTGACTCGCCCTTGGTTGCTTTATCCTTTCTATCTATCAAGATCTGTCGTCACTTTCGGTAATCTGAAGAATTGTACTAGCCAAATATGTATGATTAGTCAAATATGCACCATCTATCTATTGCCCCACCTTGCATGATGCACCAATGTATTCTCTACTTCTTCCGAAAAATTGTACTAGCCAAAATATGTATGATTACTCAAATATGCACCATTTATCTATTGCCCCACCATGCATGATGCACAACTTCTTGATTTCTTCTTTTCTTTTAACAAACATTGAAAAAAAAATACAAGATTCATTCATTCTAATTCTTTTCTTTTAACAAACACTGAAAAAAAATATAAGATTCATTCATTCAATTAGATATTAAAATTACATATATGTATGATAGAAGAATTGATGGAAAATCTATTTTATTTGAAAATAAATTCATGATATAAGTAGAAAATAAATAGTCATTAGAAAATAATTGTTAGAGGCATGCATGTCACAATACCCCGCATCCAATTCTAGTCATATCCGCAACATCTATCACCATAGACAAAATGAACTCCCTACAAGTAGAGAATCTGAGCTTCTAAAAAGAAGGAAAAAAGCTCTTAATTATAAAAATGAAGAAAGAATGAGAGATCTATTAATCCTAAATTAAGATAAAACAAAATTTCACAAATAAGTAAAAATAAACCACAAGTAAAAAGAAAAGAATCATGAAACAAGATAATGTTAATAAGAAGAAGTTTTGGAGGTTAAATTTTTTGTCAAATTTTTTGTCTAAAGAGAAAAGATCATGTGTAAGATTTTGTAGTTTTAAAAAGAAATTTTAAAATAATTAAATTGCCATAACTTTGAGTCATGAGTTTAATGAAACAAAATTAGTCATATACATTTCAGTACAGGAACTGTGGCTAGTTAGTGGTAGAGGTGGAAGTAGTGGAATTTAGAGATGACCTTTAGTATTTTCAAGGAGATAGTTAGAGAATTATCCTGAAACTATACAGAAGCATTCATTGCTTTTCAACCAATCAGGTCTAGAAACATCATTTTGTACCTATAAAAAGGGTATAGTGTTGATTTTATTGGCCAGTCAGAAAATTGTGCGAGGGATGCACAAGAATATAGATAGTCTCACAAAAGAGAGCGTGAGAAGAAAGAGAGAGTCACACTTCTGAGTGTGAGATTATTTTATGTCATTGAAATAAGTGACTGATATATTTTTTTTCTTCTACATATTTAAGAAAATTATTTGTGATGAGATTTATAAATATATAAAAGAGAGAATATATTATTTATTTATTTTAAGAATATAGAATAATTTTTTCTTTTGAGTATGAACCTGCGGCCAAGATCTGAGTTCTACATCGCCACTTCCAGTATCATTTTTCATGAGACGCGAACGGGGCAGAAAAAAAAAGAGAGACACGAGATGAAGAAAAAAGAAGAGGACCCGAGAGCAGAAAGAAGAAGAAAATAGGAAATCTTAGAGAGAGAAAAGCGAGATATAGAGACAGAAGGCCACGGGTTTAGTCTAAAACGTGAGAGTTCTTCACCTTTTGTTCAATCTTTATACTAGGTATTGTATCCTATTTGATCTCCATGTGTTAAAACGTTTACTTCGTCATTTGGAATGTGAAAAATCCGAGTTTCATAGCTTCGTTGTGTTTTATATAGAAAATCTTGTAGATCTAGTTTTATTTCGTTCTTATTGTGTTTGTTGGGTGGATCTACTGTAGATCCGAATATTTGGCGCATTGTGATATTAAATATCTTGATTTTGTTTATTTTAAAGTTAGATCCAATGTAGTCAATATATGTTGTAGATCTGTGGATTAGGGATGGTTATGGAGGATTTATTGCGGATGGAATCTCCTCATAACCTCCCTATGATATCATTTTAGTTTATTTTATAGTTTTTACGCATGTAGCGATCGCGATGCGCCTTTATGTAAATATGTAAATTTGTTGGCCTTAAAATGACATCGAGTTGAAAATCGGGTTTAAGGCCCCGTGATAGTGAAATGTACGATTGTGGGCGTTTGGGGTTATTTGGATGACTCACATGCCCATGAATAACTCAAACGCCATTTTAATGCTTGGTTTTTTCTTTTGACACGAGAAAATGATTTTGGAATGAAATGATAAAATTTTTCATAAAATCAATCAAAGTAGGATATTAGATCACTCGCAGGCTAAAAATAAAATCGAAAGTATCGGATGAGCTCCATTCCTATTTGACGAAGGATTCAAAAACCTTGTTTTATAAATGTCATCATTAAAGATTTTGTTATCAAAACGAAAGCTTAAAAATGAACTTTTCAAAACGAATCGAATCCTTCGTGCATAGGTCAACGAGATTTCAGAAGTACTTTCGAGAAATAAATTATTCCAATGATCTTCATAGGCACACACACATACACACGCGCACAAACACACATTTTAGGATTTAAAGGAAATGAAAACATTAAGATAGCAGTTTGCGGACCAATTAATTCGGAGTCATATATGAGCCACTGTGATTACGAAAACAAAATTCGGATGAGTTGGTACATCCATTTCAAATATACCAACTGACGACTCTGGTCAGTTGACTCATTATAAAATCGACCTTTCAAACCCCGTCGACATTTAAGCCGACCATTTTCAAAAAATCACATCTTAATCCAAAGGCTAAAATCGGGAAGGGCATATTATAAAAAACGAAACGACTTTCCCGGCGTCGACACATGCATTTGGTTTACAATTTGAGAATTTATTGTAAGTTTATGAATTTGATAAACTATTACAAATGAATCTGTGACAAAAAAAAAATGAGCTACTAAAGTGGTATTTATTTACAATGATGACGCTTATACAATTATATTTAATCTGTCTTAATATAAAAGTCTTTCATGACTTTGTGTTTTGTGGTCAAATTGACCTTTTTTCAAATCAATAGATCTTATTATTCATTTACATACTTACAAAAAACCATTAAACATTATTAGCTACATTCAATTTAGTCAATTGAGGACTTTAATTTATGCAATTTTACTATTGTAAAGTGCAAAATATCTAAAATGAGTTATTTAACAAAAAAATTATATACTAAAAGAACAGAATTATAATTATTAGTTTAGTACATGTGTTTTATTTTCAAAACTTATGTAAGATAAATTTTTATGGATTCTTTAACGGTTTAAATTCAAATTTATACATTTGCAAAGTATTCATAATTTTCAAATTAATCTTTTTAAAATTAGTAACATTTTGATACTTTTTGTAAGATGTTTAAATTTTAATTGATTTTTATGATCAATTATGGATGATGATGTATTTGACATTTTTCTCTCCTTTATAATATATATTTAAAAAATTTAAATGGTTCTAATTGTTTAATGTTTTCTTTTATTTTTTTTTGTAAATAATTTGAATACATTTTTTCCCCTAAAAATAAATTGTTTATTACGTGACTGATATTCGAGTTCGAGTATTCGAATAATCTATTTATTCGAATAAATAAACTAAAATGAATATTATCAAAATTTGAATAAAATTTTGAATACTAGATACGAATATTTTTTTTAATATCCGCCGGATACGAATACAGATAAGGTATTAGTTTTTCGAATACGGATATTACTATATCCGTATCTGAATAAATCCGTTTAATGATGGGTGATTGCATATATATTCATTAAGTTATTTGTTTTATTAAATTAATACTCCATCTATATAGTAAGATAAATAGTAGCAAACAACTCAATTTTTTAATTTTGGTCTCTACGATGGATGATATGAATGATATTTGTCCTATTTTACTCCATAGTAAGTGCTTGTCATGGATCATCACTCTTATGTGTGTGTGTGTGTGTGTGTGTGTGTGTGTGTGTGTGCGCGTGGTATATAATGATCATGTTATAATTACTTATTTTTTGGTTTCTTTTTAGGTACAATGAATAAAAAAATTGCATCGAATTCATAGAACGTAAGCTGCTTCATATGATCAAAGACAAAAAGAAGAAGAAGAAGATGAAAAGCCTACTGAAGATGACGAGGATGATCCGGAACAAAAGCTAGATGCGAAAAAAGGCTCTTTTGTATACAATAAAAATATGGTAATTGTTTGTTTGTTACATGTAATTAGTATTTTCTTCCAATGCATATCTCTCTTAATTAATTAATCAATATTTATTCTAATTAATTAGGGTTATGATTTGATAAGTTGATTTTACGTTAATTTATTAGGTATTTTATACTTAATTATTTGTGAGTTTTTAAGTATTTTTGAGTGTTTTAGGTAATTTATTTAATTTTATGCATTTTTATTATTTTTAGTATTTTTATATTTTTTAATTTATTTTTAATTAATTTATATTTATTTTTGTAGGAAAAATGAAGCTAGGGGCAAATCTGTAATTTTTGGAGAAGACGCGTCCGCGCATTGCGCGAGAGTTAAAGGAATGTGCAGCTGGGATAATACAGCGCCGTTTTGGGAAAAGGCAAAAGCAGTCCGCGCATGGCGCGGGAAGGAATTAGCAGTGAGTGAATGGGACAACGTCGTTTGGCAGTCGGACAACGGATTAAAGATGCCCGTGCAATGCGCGGGCTTTGTTAGGCAAGACTGGCACGTGGGATACACGCGCTAACAGTAGAGGCGCTGGTTGTTATTTTTTCCTTCTTCCGCGTGGTCCCAACTGAATTTCTTCTTCTTTGAACAGTTATGCAGCAGTTTTGAATTGATTCCGTGTGGTTTCCTTCAGTAATAGAAATAAATTAATACAATCCTTAGCAAATTTGGAAAAGGAAAATAAATATAATTTGTATATTTTATTATTTTGTATAATAAATCCTATTATGGTTAGGATAATAATTATTTTATTTTTCTTTTATTTTTAATTGTAAATCCTATTAGGGTTTGGACAATTTAGGAGGATTATGGAGCCTATAAATAGAGGTCTTGAGACACATTGTAAGACACAACTTTTCTAATAAGAAAATTATTTCTTCTATTCTTTGGTGCTCTCTACAATTATGAGTAGCTAAATTCTTTTTCTTGGTTTAAATGATTGAAGCCATCAAGATTTATACACTGTGAGATCCAATTTATTTTAATTGTTCAATATATATTTTTGAGTATTGGATATTTTTCTGTGTTTAATTTTATGATTAATTCGTTTAATTGCTAGGATGCATACTAGTTTATTATTCATTGAAATCTAATGCTAAATTAAATATCAAATCCGTAATTGTTTGGTCACTTTAATTTGCGAAGCAACTAAGATTAATAATTATTTTGCTTATCAAAAGATTATTATATTTTAGAAAAAATATTCATCTAAATTAAATGTAGACGCTTGGATTGTGTTGTTTAGTTCAACGATCTCTCTATTTCTTTATGCTGCTACTAGGTTAAATCTTTAGCACTTGTTTGAGATTATTTAGTAGTAAGGGTTATTTAGATCGCTTGTTTCTGCTTAACTAAAATTAAGGAGAGATATAAAAATTATTCAAATGGGAGTAATTATTCCACGTTGAATATTTAAAATATGAATTGAGTTATTCTTGCATCAGTGATCAGTTGTAAATTCTTGATGGTGGATATTAACTTAAACCAAGGCTTTTTCTTCTTATTTATTTCTTGCATATTTATTTTAGTTAATTTTATTTAAATTATTTCTTTGATTACAAAACCCCCCAATTTTTGTTTGCGAAAACATAAAATTAAATAATCATTCTCTGTGGGGATCGACTCTTGCTTACACTACTACATTAATATTTTTTCAAAGTAAGATTTTATTTTTGGGTGCTTGCGACATCACACCATGATTATGAGTTTGAGATGATGGTATTATTCAAGGAAGTTTATTTGTCACGAGGATGAGACGTCGTAAGAAGAAAAAATCACAATGGCAACGGTAATCCAAAACTCTTCTTTGCTGAAGACAACCGGGATATGTTTGTCACTATATGTACTATTGTGAAGCTTGGTATTTATATATATATTTGCGATTTTAATAAGTATATAACCGTCTTAATTTTAATAAGTATATTTACAATTTTAATAAGTAACTTGAGAAATCTTAAGCTTAATTCACTTGTGTTACTCACTTACTTGGTAGAGTTCTTTCTTTTACCATATTTTTTTATCATTATATTTTCGGGAAATTCGTATTTTCACATTGGATGTAAGATTTGTCATCCAAATGGATTGATTTATCACTCGATACACGGATATCGAGCTTATCATGAATACTGTACGATATTTTATTATTATTATTTTTCCTTTTTATCATTTTGTATTTGTTTGGGGATATTTTTGAGGGTTTTGGTATACCTAAGATGACATCTAGAGCATGTGGTCAATGTTGGTCAATATGGTGGGACAATATGTTGATGATGGAGAAAGTTGTGATCGGGTTTAAGTGTGACCTCAAGGCACAAGATCAACACGATGGTACAGGCCAAATACAAAACGGAATTAAATAGAAATAATCAATTAGGAATGTAACACTTCTTAAAAAGTTGCATACATGTAAGTGCTTGTCAGCAGGTGAACCCGTTGGTCTCATAGGTCTCATCCTCTCTTTAGGCTAGCCTTTCTTAGGTTTATCTTGGATATAGTTAAATATCTAGTTATTATCCACCAAGATATCTTTTGTATCTTACCTTAAGATCTTTTCCTCCCCAACAAGCCTCCATGTTCTTAAGCTTATGGACAAGTTTGGAGATCACTCTTCCTTGGTTGGGGAAAAGACACCTCCTATCATTTCATGGGTCAACATCAACCCTCCTACCATTCTTCCCTTAGTGAACTTCAGGGGTTTCCTTGCATCTTCCACACTTGGAGCTTACTCTCTATTCACTTTGCCTTAAAATGGGATCAAGCTACGAAAGTCTCTGAGCATGCTTCCTACTATCTGCCCTAGGGAAAGTAGGTTACTCCAAGAGAGATCACGTGAGACACAAAGCCACCCCTTCCCTTTCACAACCCATTACCACCAACTTTATCCCAAATTAGTTCAGTGACTCACCATTTGGGATATATCTAGGCTCACTTCAATATGTGAATTATATCCCCCACATCCTCAAGAGTTACTCTAAAACCAATGACTCTTTTTTATGAATTGACGTCCCTGGCTAGATCCTTAAGGGATAACATTAAACCATTTGATCTTTCCTTTCCCTAGAATGAGTTTTGCCTCATTTAAATGCGAGTTCTTTATAATATTCCTTGTCAAGGAATATTGCCCAAATTTAATATTTTTTCAAGGTAAGCTATCATCCTAAATTCCATCATCCATGGGGGAGACATCTGGCCCATGGACCCGTGTCTTGGGTTCATGCTCAATCATCTTATCATTTATGAGAGAGTGCCACATAAGTCTGTATCTTGAGATGGAGCTACAACCTCAAATTTCATAGGTCCCAATGGGATGGTTTCTTTATATTCCCTTATGCCCAATCCATGCTCTTTAAAGACCATTCTACTATGTCTTTACGTCATCATTATTTATAAAAACCTACCCAGTTCATCAAAGGGTGGTTCACTCATTTATCTTAACTCTTGCCAAATATGTTTGTGGGGCCCATAATCGGTTGATGAAACATTCAAATAGTCTAATGACTATTTATGCAAGGCTTATATGGCACCAACCATTTTTGAGTACCAAAATATTAACAATGGCTAAATAAATTAATTAATAATTGCGTAACCTTTCTGGTTAATGATAATCAATTAGTGGCCAACAATTACATAGTATTTAAATCACAGTTTCACTATATATAAGATCATATGAATACAGTTTCAATCTATATAAGATCACGTGAATACATTTTAACAGTAAAAGGGAAAGAATATGTTTATATGATATTACTGTTCAGAAAATTTATGGAGCAATATAAGTATGAATGTAGAAGTCTGACATGCCATATCCCATATGCTTGAATTTTGTATTTGTCCGAATTAATTAATGATTAGTAGTTTGTCTCAATTATATGTGCTTTCTATTATATTTTCTACTTTGAATTTTGATTATATGTTTTGGGTTGCTCTGGGAATTGAATGGTTTGAGTAGCAGCTGAAAGTCATATATTGGCCCACACCTTGCATGTGGGAAAAAAATCTTCCGGTAATGTTGTTGTCTGCTTTCTTTTTTGTTAATATGGTAGTGATCTATATGCATGTGGATTATTGAATTTATTTGTAATACGTTAGAATTTAAGAATGAATAATTGATAATCACACAAAAAATAGATAAAAAATAATAAAAGAAGAACACATGATATACACATGTTCAATAATTTGGCTAGTTCTATTTATTTGATGTATTCATCAGATGTTTCATATGTTTTATAATAATTCACATACCAAATAATATTTTATAGTAATTAAAAAACTATAACTGCTATAAGATGAGGTCAAACTCAATACACTAGTAAAACATAAGATCGGACTATTAATAAATTCACAAGTCTAATTACACCTTGCACTGACTTCCAAGAGGCCCTACCCTCGCGCGACCATCACCAGCTCATTGGTAAATTGGGCAGCCGCTCGCTCAGTAGGGAATGAAACTCCAGATTACTCTGTCATAGTGGTCATTATTCGAACACGCAGAAGTATTAGTCAATTACAACATTCTCCCACTTGATGAATACTTCTTCATGTCCACCTCAAATGTACACCACTCAAACTTTGCCAAAGTAACTACTTTTCTTAAGAAATCTAGGATTTTCACGTCTGTGTTAACCTTCTCCAAGATAATCATTTTTTCATCAACCTTTTCTTTAATGAAGTGATACCGAATATCAATATGATTTGACCGTGAGTGAAATGCAGGATTCTTTGCTAAATGAATAACACTCTGACTATTACATTTCAACTTCACTGCCCTTTGCTTAAAACCACGCTCGGTATACAATTTGCAAATCCATATTACATCCTTACCTACACGAGTAAGTGTCATGCATTCTATCTCAGTAAATGATAAAGCAACAACACGTTGTTTCCTGTTTATCCAACTAACATGACCACCAAATAAATTGAATACATAACCACTTCTTGATTTCTTATTATCAACATCTCAACCCCAATTAGCATCCACATATCCTACCACCTCAAAATTCCTCCCATCTCCTTTACCTCCAAAATGCAATACAAAATTAGAAGTACCACGAAGATACTTGAAAACTCTTTTGATAGCAGTCCAATGCTCATTCTTTGGATTAGACATATACCTGTTCAATACTCTCACTGATTGGGAAATATTTGACCCCATACATATCATTGCATACATCAAGCTTCCAACTGCACTTGCATATGAAATGTGAGTCATCTCCTATTTTTCCCTCCTTGGTCTTAGGACACAAATCCGTTAATAATTTTGTTCATGTAGCCATAGGGGTTCCAATTGGTTTGCTGTCAATCATGTTGAATTTCTTCAACACCCCTTCAATGTATTTCTTTTACCCTAAAACCAATTTTTGATTTTTACGATCCCTGTGTATATGCATAACCAAGATGAAATTTGCTGGCTTAAGAACCTTCATATCAAACTATTGTGTCAACAACCTTTTCAAATATTTGATCATTTTTCTGTTATTCCCTATCAACAACATATCATCAACATTGTAATATCTTGAATATTTATAGCACTTATAAATATGATATAAAATGACTAAAGTGAATTGTAAAGTTAATTTCGAGGACGAAATTCCTGTAAGTTGGATTGAATGTAATATCTCAAATATTTTCAAAGTGATCTAACAAGATCTAAACAAGATTGCCAAGTCAAAATCTAAGATCGATTGCTCAAGCATACCTTGAGCTATCTGAAAGAATATATACGACTCGAATCTACGCTCGTATACACCTAAAAGGTTAAAAATCTTTAACCTAATTTGTGTTATGTGATTAGTAAAGCTTGAATTGAGCTTTTAAATGTGTTGTATGAATTATCTATGTGTAGGATTTTGTGTTTTGGTTCAAGTAGTTAACCTTAACATTTATTAAAAATCAGAAGTCAATTTAGGGCAAAAATCTAAATTGGAAAAAGAGTTAAAACCTAAACCCTAACCCTAGGGTCTAAACCCTAGGAAATAACCTAGGCCCTTGAGCAAAATGTGAAGGTCAAATTGACATTCCGTTTCAAGATTCAACCTTCCCACGATTTGAAAACACGTAACAGTCAATAAAAGTTTTTTTCTCGAAAAACGTGTACAAGCACTATTCACGAGGTGATGTTTTTCATTCGTTTGACTGTTTTTTCCATCTATAAGACTTCTTACATTTCATAACATAGTGATAATATGAGGTTTAGATGCCAGGGAATGAATAAATTTTTTTTGGGAAAAAGGCGAAAAAGACACGATTTACGAGAAAAGTTTGTCGTCTTTTTGACTGTTCTTTTCGATATTTTGACATATCGTACTTCACGAAATAGCATTTATATGAAGTATAGATGTTATTTAGCAAATAAAAATTTTACTCGAAAAACGTGTAAAACACTATTCATTTGAAAAATTTTCTTCCGAATTTTGAAAATACACATTCCTGAATAGCATTTTTTATTGAGAGTAGATGCATTTTGACCAATAAAATTTTTACCCAAAATAATTTGTGGAGAATACTATTCACGTATACAGGATGAATACGTAGCGAATACGGAAGGAATACAAGAATAATAAAAGTATATTATAATGTATAATACGAGAATTATACGAAAGATTAATACGAGGTATCATACCAGTAAAATACGAATATTATACGATGTATTATATGAAAGAAATACGTATAAATACTAATGTATTATACTATTTAATTAATTAGTTGAAATCAAACTAGGTTATATGTAACTAAGTTAGTGTAACTAAACTTGCGAGAAGTAGCACGATTACACTAACTGAAAAAGAATTAGCACGATTTGTTTGGAACTAAATCCAAGTGAAAATAAATCGACCAATTAGAAGAAGGGTGATGTAAGCGATGATGCAAGTGCTAGGGAGAAAAGACTAAAAGGCCCTTGGTCTTTTAAACTAATGATCAAACTACCCCGACCCTTGGTTTTCCTATAAATAGAGAGCTAACCTCATTCATTTCTTCAAAAAATTTCAAAGCAAAATTCCTATAATCAAGAGATTGCAAAGAAATAGTTAAAGCTTGCAATAATAAAAGGTACGATTCTTAATCGTTATTATGCTTAAAGTTTTATTTTATCGATGAAGCTCAAGAACATAAGTCGTAGCCATGTACGATTTTTCGTTCTCCGTGTTCCTTATGACTTGAGCAAGTCGTTGTTATGTCGAATTTTATTTCATAGTTTAAAGCTCAAGAACATACGTCGTAGCCATGTACGGTTTATCCGTTCTCCGTGTTCTTCGTATGTTCTGGAACATTATTATAAATTGTTATAATTAAGTAAACAAGTCGTTATAATGACCAAATTTTGTCAATTATAAAGTATTATAATCACATATGTAAGCAGTTATAATGCTCAAATTATTTCAAGTATGAAATCCAAAAGCTCAAGAATATAAGTCGTTACCATGTACGATTTTTCGTTCTTCGTGTTCTTCGTGTGTTCTTGAGCAAAAGTCATAATTTCTACATAAGTAGGTTTATGATATGGTAATTCAGTGTTATGGGATGATGAAACATGTTGGCCTTGCTAAATAATGCTTGTGGCATCAAGTTTTAGTAGTCGAAACGAAGAACGATGAAACTTTGTTCTTTGTGTTCTTCGTGTTCTTCGATTTGTTCTTGAGAAAAAATCATGAAATCTTATATAAGTAGATTTATGATTTTGTTATTTTTATGTTATGAAGTGGTATTGAGTGTTAGAACATGTTATCTGAGCAAATTAATGCTTGAGGTATCATGTTTTACCAATCGGATCAAAGAAAGATAAGTTTAATATACTCGCAGAATATTTTTGCAAATTTTTGAAAATTTAAACTCTGAATCTGCCTTAGCAACCTAAATAAAAGTTGTATATCATACAATTCTAAGCAATTTAGACTTAAGAATTACTCAAAAATGTTTTCGTATGACAAAGTTAAGGCTGTTACTATAAAAGAGGTTAGAAATATGAATCAGTTTTAAATCAGTCCCATTACTGGCGAAATATGTGTAAATAAGTAAGGAATCTCGAACTTTGGTATGAATGAAAGTTGTATATACGGAAGTTATGAACGCGTGAAATTTTGAAGGACTAAAAAATATTTTAAAACGAAGAAGTTATGGCCGTTTAACCGAGTCGGGGTCTGGCAGTCCAACAATCTGCCCAAATCCGAAAATTTGGCTTAAAAATGAGTTTTTGAGTTAGCCAATTTTCCAAATAATTTCACCTATTAAAATAGTCTAGTTAAGTTATTCTAAGACTTATTCAAAAGGAAAAATTTGATAAACTAACATTCGGGGTCGCGTAACCCTTTGTGTAGGCATTTGACGATTTTCCGGGAAAACCCTAAAATGGTTTTAAGGCAAGTTCTAAAAACCCTTATATGTTATTTGTTATGTAATAGATGTTATGTGAAGTCTTTAACTGATGATTGCAAGCCTTCTAAATGTAATGTGCTATGTTTATGAGTTATGAATATGATTTATATACTTTGTTTGTCAATATAATATAAATTGTTGGAACGTGAGTTATATGTGATATTAAATGGAGAATTATGTTCAGTCAAGGCATGTTAAAGTTTATATGAAAGCATAAATTGTGTATGTCTTGTATGCTAGACTTGCTGAGCCGTCGTGCTTACTCTTGCGAATAAAACCTTATTTGCAGATTAAAGATGAACGTTAAGAAGATCATGAACGTAAAGAAGAAGCGTAGATAGGTTTTCATGTTTATTACTTGTATTTGTATAAGTCATAATGACTGTTGTAATACGAACAAAAAAATATGTAACCGAATATTGAATGAATGATATAAATTATTATCATCAGAATGTTGTAATGTCTTTATTTTGATATAACCTAGAATTGTTAAGACTTAACATAGTATTAATAATGATCTACTTATCTGGATGAGGATCGGTAAATAACTTGTGAGTGTTGTACATTCGAGACAGGACTAAGCGATATTGACTGGTCAAATTCATCATTAAGGTTCCTCGAACTCAGGTATAACTCGTTATTACTATTCTGAATACTATATAAGTAGGATTATTGATATGAAGAGGTATCACTATAAACAAATATGTTTCGAATGAGGATTTTAACTAGTTGGGTAATGTTCTGTACGGAAAGAGAATTTTGCACCGGACAAAGATACAACCATTTGTCACGGATAAATATGCAAACATTTATCACGGGTGAAGATACAAACATTCACCGCGAGATTCTCTGTTCCCAAGAGCCGTCCTAATGATTTAATATCGTGGATGTTGGAACATGTAAAGTTATAGAATATTTAAATCTTAAGGTTAAAATTAGACCGTTATATATGGTTTTATCCATTTATACGGATGAAATACAAGTTGATACTTGTATACTTATGAGACTGAGATCAAGTTAAGATCCAAGGACAAAGTTAAGAGAAAATTTTAATGTATAGTCTAAAATAAGACTAATTCAACCAATATGATTATGGGATCATTGGTTAAGTCGATAGATGTACGAAATTAACGCACAAGGTTCGCCGCATCGAAAGCGCGGGGATTTTGGGAGCGTTACAAACATACAAGGTTAAAATAACAAAATTGTCACAAACTTTTTCACATCAACACAACGATCAGCCTGACACTGCGTAAATCTAAGCTGTAAACTGTATAAATCAAAATTTTGAGACTATATTCTCAAAGATTGCTTAAGCCTATACAAGAACTTCTTCAATACCAGATTCTTTTTGCCTTTGATTTTAAAATCTTTTGGTTGCTTCATGTAAATCACTTCCTCCAAGTCACCAAGAAGGAACATTGTTTTAACATTTAGTTAACCAACCTCTAGATCATAAACAGTTGCTATAGGTAGAACTGTTTAGATGTATGTCAACTTTGCTACTAAAGAAAAGATCTTGTCATAATCAACTCCCTCTATTTGAGAATATTCTTTTGCCACCAACCATGTTTTGTATGTCTCTACCTTCCCATCCACATTTGTCTTCTCTTTGAACACTCATTTGCACTCAATCGTCTTTCGATCCTTAGGCAATTTAGTAAAGCTCCCAGTTTGATTTTTATCAAGTGACTACATATCATCATTCATAGCAAGCTCCTATTCATTTGACTCTTCCAAGGCTCTTACCTCCTTAGTTGTGCATAATTCATTACTAGTAACAAGTAAGGCATGATACGCACTAAGTGAATACCTACTAGGTCACCTTCAAACACGTATGGATCTCCTTAATGTAGGTTCAACTTCTTTCTCAGCCTCTACCTCTGCCTCAGCATCTTTTACAATATCAGAATTATCACCATCTTCTTCATCATGTCTGGCCTTAACTAGTTCATCATCTGCAAAATCTATAACCAAATGTGAATTTTTAACCTTCACTTGCTTTCCCATACTCACATCAATTTGCTCACGATCATGTTCTTTAGAAAACTTATTCACAATTGGCTCATTCGGTGTTTCTATAAACAAAACATCCCTATATTATAAAACTATTCTAGTCTCTGTATTCTATAATTTGTACCCCTTGATACCTTCCTTGTAGCTAATGAACTTGCACATCGCAAACTTGAAATCAAGTTTGTTCCTTTTCTCCTTTGGCACATGCATAGCACACAAAATTGTTCCTTTTGCACTGCATACAAAATTGATCAATTGAAAAAAACTCTCCACCATTATTAGTTCGAAAAACCTTTATCTTTCAATTAAATTGATTCTCAGCCAGTGCCTTAAATTCTCAGAATTTGTCAAGTGCTTTAGACATTTTTCTAATAAAATAGACCCAAGCATACCTTGAAAATTATCGACAAAAGAAACATAATACCTTGATTTCTCAAGAGATGCTTCTTGAGTTTTCCCAAACAAATCGTCGTATATCAAATCCAACACTTTCATCGCTCTAATAGTAGTGGACTTAAACTTGACTCTATTATACTTCTTTAAAAAGTAATGCTCACAGAATTCAAATCTCGTGGAGAAATCTAGAACCTCTTTCACTAGCTTCTTTGATGCTATAATGGACAACCCCTTCTCACTGATATGCCTAGTCGTTGATGCCAGAACATGGGCGAAGTGTTCTCGGCATTTTCTTCCTTCTTAGAAACAAAAGAGCCACCAAACTGTCCTTTTATGATATTTCCCAACAGTTTGTATAAAGTACCACATCTAGTTCCACATGCAATCACCATATACTCACGAGTCACCTTACATAATTTCTTGTCACTTCTAAAGTTAACTCCTCCATCTGGCATCGTACTAACAGATATCAAATTTCTGCTAAGATTAAGAATATGTATAACCCACAGAAATGTTTTGACAGTACCATCATGCATCCTAAGACTTACCTTTTCATGACCAACAATCTTTACTAAAGTGTCGTTACCCATCACGACATTACCTCCATTGAAAGTTTCATACTGACATAACCAATCTTTGTGAGGTGTCATAAAGTACGAAACTCTTGTATCAATAAACTAGACATCATCATCAGTTTAGACTACACAAGTAGCTACTATATATAAATCTCCTACGACTTCAACCTTAGTCTCTGAATCATTTTCTAATTCACAGCTACCCTTGTTCTTACAATTCTTTATATGCCCAAATTTATTACACTTCTAGCATTTTACTTTTGACATGTCTGTATTCTTACATCTCCTTTTTGACTATGATTATTTTTAGACCTATTTGAATTTTTATCCTGATTTTACCCTCTAACTAATAAAGCCTCCTTGGTTGAACTTTTCATACCCTGCCGTCGCATATCTTCTGGCAATAAAGTTGAAGTAACCCCCTTAAACACAAATTTTGTAATACCACTACCAATCACAATAATCAAATTATCCAACGAATCAGGCAAAAAATAGAGCAATGTAATAACTTTATCATCGTCACTGATATCATAATTTATTAAAGATAATTGACTAATAAGGTTATTAAACTCATGTAGGTATGCAGAAAACGAACTTCTATCATCCAATTGAAGTTTATACAATTTCTTCCTAAGAAACAGTTTATTAACCAATGACTTACTTTAATATAGGGCTTTTAATATTGTCTAGAGATCCTAATAGTCTTCTCCCCAAAAACATTAACCAAGACGTTATCAACATGACATAGTCGAATGAGGCCATGAGCCTTCCGATTTAACTTCTCTCATTCAGTAATTTTATCCTTCAACTCCATTTCAGTCGAAAATGTCCCCTCCTTCAGAGCGGTAACAGTTGGCTTTAGATCTTCAATTATTATCCAAAAATTCTTATCCACGAGTAGATCCTCCATTTTTAATTTTGAAAGTTCAAAACTTTTTCATTGAACTTATCAATCTCAATTGTGATGACCTTGTATTCAACATCTTAAATTTGGCAATCCCAGAACCCTTAAATAGTACCAAATAGTATAATTTAAGAATGTATAATTAATAATCACATAGAAATTAGATGAAGAACGAAAAAATAAGTATACACGATATACTTAGGTTCGCTAATTTGGCTAGTCCTACTTGTCTGATGTATTCATTAGATATCTCATACATTCTACAATGATTCACACACCAAATAATATTTATAGTAATTAAAAATCTTATTTGCTATAACATGGGCTCAAACCTAATACATTAGTAAAATTCAAGACTGAGATACTAATAAATCTCTAAACTCAATTACTATTTTATGTCTCCTAATCATCTCGGTCCCCAAGTTAAGAGCAAGTTAGTAGTCCTCTTAATTTATAATATAAAAATTATGTTAATATTGGCTCATATGAGTCCGATTAATGGTCACTACTACAGGTAATCAAGGGTCTTGTCAGTGAGCGGACGGAGGCCATAGGGGATAAAAGTCAGTGAGCGGACGGAGGCCATAGGGGATAAAAGTCAAGTGTCATGTATATTTGGGCTTTTGGATTTATTAATAGCCTAGTGTCTTGGGTTTTGACTAATGTTTTGGTTCTCATAAATTTGAGTCTTTGTTATAACAATTAGAGTCCTTTTAGTTACTATATAAATATTATTTGATGTATGGATCATTGTAGAGTGTATAAGACACATATAAGCCATAGTTCAGTGCACCTAAGTATATCTTGTGTTATTTACTTTTCATTCTTTTTAAATTTTTATGAGATTGTTTGCAATGTTCTATCTTAAATCTAATATATGAGGAGCATGTAATCTATAAATATAAATGAAATGAAATTAATGAATGAATTGTGACAATGGCTCAGTCCCTTATTTTAACACTCTGTCTCTACTTATCTCTATTTTCTTTCTATTTCTCTATAGTTGTACTCTGTTGTTATAATCTATCTTATGTAAATTTTGATAGTTCAACCTTTCATTTACTCTCTAGGAATTTGTATAGTCCTAAATCCATTATTAAGGTTCCAAATGACAATGAGACCCGTGAGCTTAAAAGAGAAAATAACTCTGCTTGTAGAAAAACCTCTAAAACACTACAACTCAAGGAACTATGTATATATCTCTCCCAATTTTTTTCCCTTCTCCTCCTTATATATATATATATAGAACCAAAAAATTGTTTAGCCTTTTGTCTTGTTGTTGTAATAATAAATTTACACAGGATGCTGATTTTAAGTTCGTGACGCTTACTGCGATGGTAGAGTTTGTTGAGGAGACTGAATTTCAGATGGGACGTTGGTTTCATGTCAACTTTAGAGCAACAAACATAAATCTACCTGCCGCACAACTATTTTTTGCTCAAATACGCATGGAAGAGGGTCTTGAATAAGACTCATTATGTTGGATTGTGGATCCTAAAAATCCTGGTATCTAATCTAATACTATTATTTTTTCATAAGCACTATATTATCCATTTATTCATGTTGTCTTATGCATAACTAGTGTGTAATATTTTAATATTCATTACTAGCTACTCGTATAAGGTAATGTACTTCAAAAAGGCATCGATTTGCTTCTTATCTTCCCATTTACATTTAGATGGTAAAACTCGAATTGTTTGTAGAGTTTGTGAATTAAAGCACCACTATGAGAGGGACACACGCGAGTATTAGAGGAACTGTCTTAGCTGCCTATATATATATATATATATATATATATATATATATATATATGGGAACGTAAAAGCTACATATGATCCAATATATTAGTAGCACGAAAATAATTAACCGGAGATTACTTACAAATGATGCATGTGCATCCATGTTTTTCTCCACTCCGACCAACTCATAATTTCTAATCCACGAGCTTGTCTTTAATTGCCTTTAAAGATTCTCAAGATATTCAACACAAAACAGATGAGGATGATCGATTAATTGTTTGACGAGGAAGGGTGAATCTTGGGCTTTTTGTGTTCCTTAATTCTACCACGATGCCCCAACTTGACAAATTAATTCAATGTGCAAGGAAACATTTTTAATTACACATTGACACCATACGATCCCATGAAAATAACATTTGACATTCCAAAAGGACTTGATAATAACCTAGCATATGTTCGTTTATGTTGGGTTACCAGCCTTCTTCCCTATAATTTGGGCCTTGTCAGAAAAAAAGTAGCCCTCACTTTCACTGGCTGGGCTGGCAACTATCACATAAACAATGAAATAAATATAAATATATAATATTTAAATACTATATCAATCTTAATTATTAAAAAATAAGATATAATATTAAAATTCATATTATGTCGTATTTTTTAATTATTAAAATAAATATAATATTAAATTTTATATTTAAATATTATATATGTAAACTTTTCCTAAACAATATAATATCGACTCCATAGCAAATTTCAAGTCTTATTTGAAAAGTGTAAAACTTGCGAAAAGAAAAATAAAACAAAAGAAAATAACTTCTAAATCTCTTACACTTTACAGGTATCATTATTTGTACTTTTCTATCTCGTTTTTCGAGCTTCTAAATATTACAGCGTCAAATTTTTTTGTCAAAAACAACTAAAAATTAGTGTATAACTTAATGTGATGATAGGTTGTATCCAAATGGCAAACAAATTGGATTGACTGATCATTAAAATGATACTCCCTTCATTCGAATTTACTTATTCTAGTTGACTTTTTAAAGTTACATTAAACTAACTAATATTAAGATGGATTAATGACAAAACTGTCTTTCAAATATAATTTTTTTTTAATTTATCTCTCAAAATTTAAAAATCGATAATCAATATTTCTAAGCATTTTAAAAGAAAATTTATCTCCCTTTTTACCGATCTGACCAATTTTCTTGTCGAAAATACGGTTTAACTACCTATATTTATATTGAGCGTATTTTAATTGTATAAAATTCTAAAAAATATTTTAATTTTTTTCTAAAACTTTTATTATAAGGGCAAGAAAGTAATAACACAAATACAAAAATTAATAACTTTCTCTGGCTTTCCTCTTCTCTCTCAGCCGACTCCTATGATGTTGCAGCTCTTTCTCGTCACCGACGCCACCTAGTTGGGCTCCTACTCTTTCTCCTCCATCATCGTTAATGATGCCACCGCCGTCAAAACCTCCCTCTCAAAGCCCAGCCACCCCGATCTCGTCGTTAAGTTCTACAAATCCTCCCCCTCAAAGCCCAGCCACCCGAATTTCATGGCCTCCGAAAACCTCAATCCATCGAAATATAACACAAATACAAAAAACAAAACATAAAATTAAAAATACAATACAATCTGATTATAATGTATTTTCATAATCAATTATCTTTCAGATCACAGCTCCTCCACAAATTCCCAAACTTTACTCACAAACCCAATTTCTAGGGTTCCTCTGTTAATTGTAATTGACTTAAAGAACAAGAACACAAACTATCTGGGAATGACTCATCTTATTGAAGGACCATCAGTGGCATATATAGCCTTACAAAGAGAATAGAAAACAGAACAACCCACGTTCAGTGAGAAACGTGTAACAAACTGGAATGAGTAAAAACAGTAACGGTCCCTAAAGACTAGGACACTTATGAAACAGAATAACAAACTAAAACCAATTAAACCTTATCATTCCCTCCCTTAAACTAGACTGCATGAACAACTAGTTTAACTTTAATTTTGGCGCCTCATAGACTCCCAACTTGCTCCTCAGCTTCTGAAATGACTCCAGCTTAAGAGGTTTAGTTAGTATGTCTGCCACCTGCTCCTGTGTTCCACAAAACTTCAACTGAACAACTCCTTCATTCACCAGATCACGTAGGAAGTGAAAACGCACATCAATGTGCTTGCTTCTGCCATGCATTACGGGGTTTTTTGATAGTTTGATAGTTGAACTATTATCACAGAAAATAATGGTATTCTCACTGCCTCCATAACCAAGCTTCTTCAGCACCCTTTTCATCCATACTGCTTGACATGTGCATGCTGCAGCAGCAACAAATTCAGCTTCTGTTGTACTAAGTGTGACTATCGGTTGCTTTCGTGAAGACCAAGCCACTGCTGCATCACTCAGAATAAAAGCATACCCCGACATGCTCTTCTTACCTCCACAGAACCAGCATAATCACTATCAGTGAAGCCAATTAACTCCTTATTCCCTCCCTTTTTGTAGAGAATCCCAAAGTCAGTAGTTCCTTGTAAATAGCGCAGAACTCTCTTGGCTGCTAAAAGATGAAGTTCTGTTGGCTTTGACATGTACCTGCTAATCAAGCTAATTGCATACATTATATCTGGCCTTGTGGCTGTACGATACATCATACTTCCCACCAACTGCTTATAGAACGAGCCATTCACTTCTATTCCACTCTCATCCTTAAAAATTTTGAACCCTGGAATGATCGGATTTTGGACTGGGTTACAATGCTCCATCCTAAATCTTCTTAACACTTCCAACACATACTTTCTTTGACTTATAAATATCCCTCCATCAAACTGCATTACTTCAATGCCGAGGAAGTACCTCATTTTACCCAAGTCCGACATATCGAACTCATTCATCATTGAGTTCTTAAACTCACACATCATACCCACATCATCTCCAGTATAAATTAAGTCATCAACATACAAGCTAATGATCAAACGTTTACCTTGTTTGCTGATTTTAGTAAAGAGGGTCTGCTCACTGTCACTCTTCTCGAAGCCTTCTTTCAAGAAATATGATTCAATTCTGCTGAACCACGCTCTTGGTGCTTGCTTGAGTCCGTATAATGCTTTGTTGAGTTTGTATACTTTAAGTTCCTCATTCTTCACTTCATATCCTTTCGGCTGCTCAACATAGACATTTTCAGTTAGCTCTCCATGAAGAAAGACTGACTTAACGTCAAGCTGGAACATACTCCAAGAGTTTTGTGCCGCAAGAGCTAGGATCATTCGTACCTCTTCGTAATCAACTTCGTGTTCCTGTGCATAACCTTTTGCAACCAAGCGAGCCTTATGCTTCTCTACTTCTCCAAGTTCATTGAGTTTGGTTTTGTAGACCCATTTAACCCCAATCTTTTTAGCTCCCTTTGGCAAATCAGTTAGAACCCATGTCCCATTCTTATCAATGGATCTCATCTCTGAATCCATAGCAAGCTTCCACTTTTCATCTTTTACTGCCTCCTCATAAGAGATCGGATCAGAACTTGCAAATAGGACTCTATTAACTTCAATATCCTCATCAGAAAGTCCTTCACTAGAGAAGTAATCTCCCATCCATGCAGGCGGTCGTCTTGTCCTAATGGTTCTTGTATTTATAGGTTCAGAAGCTTCAACGTTTGGACAACCTTCATCGTCTGAACGTGGCACTAGCACATCCTCTTCACCGTTTTCTTCTGCGTCAGGCTCGACATCACCCTCGGGTTCATCTTCACTATGTTCCTTTTCATCTCCCCATTCAAGGTCCAGTAAAGTCTGTTCTTGATAACTTTCATCCCAGTTCCACTTCTTGTCTTCCTCAAACACAACATCACGACTAATTACAATTTTCTTTGACACTGGATCGAAGAGTCTGTACCCCTTTGATTCTTTACTCACCCCAAAGAAAATACAGCTGTGACTTTTATCATCAAGTTTCGTCCTTTGAACATCAGGAACGTGAGTGTGCGCAATACTGCCACAGTCTTTGAAATGCTCAACAGAAGGTTTAATTCCACTCCAAGCTTCTTGTGGTGTTACATCTTTGACTGCCAATGTTGGACATCTATTGAGGACATAGAAAGTCCAATTTACCGCTTCAGGCCAGAAGGTTTTTGGAATATCCTTCTCGGACAGCAAACTCCTCACCATGTTCATGACAGTCCTATTCTTTCTCTCCGCAACACCGTTTTGCTGCGGGGTATAAGCAGTAGTCAACTGTCTCTTAATCCCATTCTTTTTACAAAAATCATTGAATTCTTTGGATGTGAACTCTCCTCCACGATCTGTCCTTAAACACTTAATAGACAAACCAGTTTCCTTTTCCACATAACTCTTAAACAGTTTAAAGTAGGCAAAAGCATCTGCTTTATTAACAAGAAAGTTCACCCAAGCCTTTCTACTGAAATCATCGATGAAACAAATCAAATACCTATTGTGACTGTTGGAGATGGGTGATATTGGTCCACAAATGTAAGACCCCGAATTTTATGAAATATAAAATTTAATTTTTCTTCATATATATTTTTCTGAAACAGTAAGTGGTTAAATCGATAAAGTTTAAAGTTAAGGATGTTATGTGTAAATTTTATTTTGTCGGACAATATTCGTTTTGTCGGGGAATATTCGGGTCGTACGATGGCGCCGAAATAACAAATTATTGGTGGACCCCACAACGGAATATTTGTCGGATATAGAAAACGACAGAAGTAACCTTTTTAATAAAAATAGTCAACGGTGCTAACTGTTAAAATACCGGTGATAAAAGAATAGTAGCATACGGTAATTTATGGTATTTTACTGTAGCATGCGGTACTCTACAGTAGCACATGGTATTGCACAGTGTCTCATATTATTGACACCGTAACTGTTACGCATCATTTCATCAATAATTGTCACTGCATAATATTTTATATTATCAATTCAATTATTGTTGCTACACAGTATTTTGCATTATTGATTCAATAATTGTCATTACACTGTATTTCATATCATCGAGTCAATAATTGTTGGTGCACTGTAGTTTAAAATTATTGAATCTAATAATTGTCACAGTAGCAAATACACTATAATTTATATTATTAAATTAATAAAAATATGTAACGTGTTTCTTACATTATTGTGGTAACATTATTTTATATGTTGAACTCACAGGAAGAATAAATAAATAAATAAAAAAAAAAAAAATTAATTTTACTATTTGAAATAGTAACGTGAATAGTGACGTGAATAGTGACGTGAATAGTAAGAAACATGTGGGACCCACTGTGGGGCCCACATGAAATGTGAGAAATGTGAGAATTTGCTGAAGAATTGGTGGAGGCTGCGCAGCAGCCTCTGCTGAATTTTTTTTCTGTTCACCTACCACGCATAGTAACTTCTTTTCTCCTATAAATAGCTTGCTCAGCTGAATAGAAAAATCACACCTAAAACATATAATTTTTCTATAAGAATTTTATGAGTTTTCTCTGAGAATAGTAAGGTTATTTTGAGTGTTTGAAAGCTAAAAGGGGTGCAGAAAATTTTCAAGTAAGTCTTTTATTAAAGAGTAGTAATTTCATAAATTCCTATTTTTCACGGTATTCATAAATCTTCCTTTAGAAGACTCTTCTTTAAGAAGATTCATTTTTAAAAGCTTTCTTTGGAAGATTTATTTTGAAATATTATTTTAAAAACTATTTTAAAGTTGTTATATTATACTACAAAAATTATGTTAAATATATATAATTTTGATAGTTCATAATATATGAATTATCATACACCTTGAAATTTATATGTGGTAATTACTAATTTTATTAAAAATATATAGGTTGATCAACCTCATTTAAATCAATATCCAGTCACGTGTTAAGGTAAAGGGTATCACTCTTTTCATCATCATAAATGGATATTATTTTCTTTCTTACTTGAAGGAATTATCATTCTTTGATTCTCGAAAATAATATCGTTTCTTTCTTGTGCCATTTATTTCCATGTATTAAATTGTGGGAATAGCCTTACGGCGCGGTTTACCGCCTGTTGGTGAATAACCTTTTGTATTCATTCCTTATTAATCTTTGAGAATAACCTTACGGTGCGGTTTATCGCCTGTTTGGTGAATAACTCTTCGTATTCAAATTGATGGGAATAACCTTACGGCGCGGATTATCGCCTGTTTGGTGAATAACTATTCGTATTCAAATTGATGGGAATAACCTTACGGCGTGGATTACCGCCTGTTGGTGAATAACCCTTTTTATTTGTCTCGTGTGGAAATAATTTGTCTACACGAATTATCACATGACACTTTTATTCCATATTCGTAAGTGATATCATTTTTCTTTATACTCATAAGGGATACCATCTTTTTCATCTTCCATTATTCAAAATTACTATGGTAAGGGATATTAATTTTCTTCACCTTTTGTTAATCAAACCTGCTACGGTAAGGGATATTATTTTCTTCCATACACCTAAATCGAAACTTATTATGGAACTATTGCTTCTATAATTCCTGAAAATATTATATGTTCCATAATAGTTGAATTTCATTATTTCAATTGAACCTTCCTATTTTCTGAACATTTCTATTGAACTGTAATCGTTATTCTGAACTGTGGAGCTTGAATATCATTTTTAAATTTCATTTCACATCATGTTGGCAATTTGGACATTATTTGAATCTGCACAAAGTAAACTTCCGATACTTATTGTTTATCCTGTTCTTCTGTTCATCATTTGTATCACTGTTATTTGTATTAATCATCAAGAATCAAGCTGTTGTGAATATCTGTGGCCGGGGGCACAGATGTGATATAATTGTTGAACAGATGATAGGTTAAAGGCGATATACTAGGTTAAAGGCGATACATCTGTTCGGTGTCTTTTATGGCACGTGGTGAATGTTCTCTTTGGCCCGTAGTGCAAAGATGAACTGTTGGTTGGTATGATTATGACCAAAGGCTGAATCTGGTATAATCATGATCGTTGGTGCTTTATTGAATATCTTTGGCCCGTAGTGCAAAGATGAACTGTTGATTTGCATGATTATGACCAGGAACTGTGAATTTTTATTATCATGACTAATGGTATTTCAGATGATAAAAGTTGATGATGTTTTTAGTAAAAAGAGAAGCGAGTGGACATTATGGTCTGCATTATTCTTCTAATAGATTGCTCATTCCGCTGCTATTATTGATCTGAACGTTGTTTAAGAATTTAACTACAGTTTTTGATATAAACCTTGTAGTCTATTGTATTCTATCAAGAACTCAACTGTTGAAGGCTAATGATAATTTATTCGTCATTATCTTAGTCATGATATTTCTTACTGGGCTATTTGAGCTCACCCTTTCTCTTGTTCCATTGTTTTCAACAGGAGATGAGAACGTAACGGGGTCTAGCCGGGGGATGGAGTGAGAGTCCGAGGAATAGTTATCCTAGTCTTCACGTGTTGTAAAATAGTGTGGCAATAATAGTGAAGACTTAGTTGTGTATTATTATACACTGTATTGTTGTACGTTGTACCTTGTTGTAATAATTTTGTTGTAGTCTTTTGACGACTCAAGTTTGGGCTGTGTAGGCCTAGATTTGGGGGCGTCACAACAAATGCCAGCGTGAACTAGCTCCAGCTTTTCTGATGCTCTCCATGTACTCCTCTTAGGAATGGAATCTCGATGTTGTTTTCCCTTCAAACAATCAGCACAAACTATATTGGACTCAGCAAAGTGCGGCAAACCTTTCACCGTTCCTTTGTTGTGCAGAGTCTTGAGACCTGGATAACTGAGATGTCCATACCTACGATGCCAAAGATGTGCTAGATCCTGAGTGGTTGTTTGAAGACACACATTTGAAGTCTCCTGCCTGATGGGTTGTGTATTGGAGATCAGGACAAACATCCTGTTAGTTATCATGTTGGATTGGATAATCAAACCCTTCGAAGGATGATAGATCTTGCACTGATTTGAATGAAGTAGGACTGCTAACCCTTTTTCTTGTAGCTGGCCGATGCTAAGAAGGTTATTTCTTAGTGCTGACACGTAGAACACCTCTGTGACAAGATGATTAACACCTTTTAGAGACAGTCGCACATTTCCCTTCCCAACAACACTCAATTTGGTATGGTTACCAAGTTTGACCATTTGTGTAAACTCCTCATCCAGCTCATAGAACAACGATCGATCACCACACATGTGGTTACTACAACCTGAGTCGAGAAACCATACATCATCACGAATAATTCCATGTCACTCAACATAGGCCATAAGAAGCATCTCCTCTGACTCATCCAGCTCCACATAATTTGCTTGTTTTCCTAAAGTTGGACACTTATATTGATAGTGTTCAAGTTTATGGCATTTGTAGCATTCAACGGTTGCTTTGTTGTAGGTCTGGCGACCCCTACCTCTGCTTCGTCCGCCTCTGAACGCTACTCTCCCACGTCCTTTTCCACTGTATTATTCGTCATGTGTCACTTTAAGCGCCTGTTCTTCTCCACTACTTCGATTGAATTTCTGTTCATGAACAAGGAGGGAGCTCTGCAACTCATCAATGGTGATGGAGTCTATATCTTTAGATTCTTCAATGGAGATGACAACATAATTGAATTTCTCGGTCAAGGTTCGAAGGATCTTTTCCACAATTGTCACATCTCGCATCTGCTCACCATTGCTTCTCATCTTGTTGGCAATTGTCATGACTCGAGCAAAGTAATCAGTGATGGTTTCCCCGACTTTCATCTCCAAAACCTCAAAGTCCCTCCTCAAGGTTTGAAGAAGCGATCGCTTAACCCTGGCGTTGCCCTCGAATTTCTTCTTCATGGAATCCCAAATCTGTTTCGAAGTGCGCTTCTCCAAGATCTGCTCAAGAATTACCCTATCAATTGACTGGAATAGGTAATTTTTCACCTTGAGATCAGTAATCCTAGCATTCTCCAACTATATCTGTTGCGCAGTAGTCAACACAGTTGCTGCTCTTGGTTCTTCAAAACCATTCTCGACCAGACTCCAAAGGCCCTTTGATCTCAGCAGATTCTCCATTAGCATACTCCAGTGGTCATAGTGACCAGTGAAGCGTGGAATGGCAGGTTGCAGGAACTCCTTCTCTTTACTCATGCTTCTCTTTTCCTCTGTTGTGTTTGAGTCACTCAAAGCTGCGGCTTCTCTCTTATCTCAGGGCCAGTGTGGCTCTGATACCAGAATGTTAATTGTAATTGACTCAAAGAACAAGAACACAAACTATCTGGGAATGACTCATCTTATTGAAGGACCATCAGTGGCATATATAGCCTTACAAAGAGAATAGAAAACAGAACAACCCACATTCAGTGAGAAACGTGTAACAAACTGGAATGAGTAAAAACAGCAATGGTCCCTAAAGACTAAGACACTTATGAAACAGAATAACAAACTAAAACCAATTAAACCTTATCATCCTCAAAATTTTATTGAATTAACAATGCTCAGTGGATTATATAGAGATTTACCTCCACCTTCCTCCACAGATGAAGAAAAACCCTCAATTTCCACCTCCGATGTCTGGTCCAGCGGTGTAAAAATGGCTCTCTCAACTCTACGCAAACCCTCATCCGTATTCACCATGCCCCAAACAATTCTTAAGTGTTAATCCAAATCAAAAACCCCAATTACCAACGGCAGAGGCGCCGATAGTGATTATATCTGCCAACGACGACCATGTACTCGTGAGGGTAACCTTAGCTCTAAGATTGTTGGTGGTGGTAGCTGGTGGATGTGTCATGGTGGTGGCAGCGGCTTCGGTGATAGTGGTGGTGGTCTCCGAATGGATGGAAGAAAAAGAGGTATAAAGATGAAAATGGAAGAAGAGATAATGATCTCTTTTTTTACATTGATTTAACTGTATTATACTGAGAACCTGATGACGAAGAAGGAAGGAAGATTAAAAATTCTGAATCAAGTATTCTATGTAGGACATCTAAGAACGAATTTGGAATTTACAAGTAACGAAAAATGCGATAAATCAATACAATCATAAATATTAGTACAAATTATATATATACGTATGAAATTTGTACTCATTTTGCTGACAGTGTTTAAAAGAAGCCCATATTTGAGGGATATTTTTGTTATTAGCCCTATTAAGATGAATAATTAAACAAATATAAATTAATTTTGATAATATATTCGATATATTTTTATTAATAATAATTATATATATATATTTTTTAATAAATTTAAGAATAAATTTTAATTCTAAATATAATGAATATATTATAAAAAAATTAATTATATGGGAAGTTGTCGCAAGCAACCAAAAATAAAATCTTACTTTGAAAAATATTAATGTAGTAGTGAAAGTAAGAGTCGAACCCACAGAGAGTGAATTGTTTTAATAAATCTAATGTTTTCAAAAATGTCTAATTAAATGGGGGGGTTTTGAAATTAATTATTAACTAATTAAAATTCAAATAAACAAATAAAACTGAATAATAAATAAATATGAGAAAAATCAATTAAAACAAACTTCAGTTCCTTAGTTCAGTATCCCCTTCTTTTAATCAACAAATTAACTAAGTTATTATTATCTTTTCCTTCAATTGAAATTAATAATCCTAGATAACCGACAATCGCCAAGCTACCCGAAATCCTCCTTAAAGTATAAATCTAATGCAGCAATTGTAAGACCCCGAATTTTATGAAATACAAAATTTAATTTTTCTTCATATATATATTTTTTTGAAACAGTAAGTGGTTAAATTAACAAAATTGAAAGTTAAGGATGTTATGTGCAAATTTTATTTTGTCGGACAATATTCGCTTTGTCGGGGAATATTCGTTTGGTCGGGGAATATTCGTGCCGTACGACGGCGCCGAAATAATAAATTATTGGTGGACCCCACAACGGAATATTTGTCGGATATAGAAAACGACAGAAGTAACCTTTTTAAATAAAAATAGTCAACAGAACTGTTAAAATACCGGTGATAAAAGAATAGTAGCATACGGTAGTTTATGGTATTTTCTGTAGCACACGGTACTCTACAGTAACACACGGTATTGCATAGTGTCTCATATTATTGGTCTGATAATTGACACCGTAACTGTTACGCATCATTTCATCGATAATTGTCACTGCATAATATTTTATATTATCAATTCAATAATTGTTGTTACACAGTATTTTGCATTATTGATTTAATAATTGTCATTACACTGTATTTTATATCATTGAGTCAATAATTGTTGTTGCACTACTTTTAAAATTATTGAACCTAATAATTGTCACAGTAACATATGCACAGTAATTCACATTATTGAATCAATAATTGTCATTACACAGTAACGTATGCTTTATTTTACATTATTGTTATCTCTATTATGATGTTATTTAAACAGTTGTATTTCATTAATTTATTGACTTGATATCTAAGAGCTAACTATACTGTATTTATAACAATTAGTCATAATAATTGAATTGATAAAGTTATTTGTTTATAATATAAAGTTAGGTGATTATTAGGTGATATGAAATGAATGGTGTAGATTAAAGTGTGAATTATTGTTGAATAATTGAATTGATTTGTTTATAATATAAAGTTAGGTGATTATTAGGTGATATGAAATGAATGGTGTAGATTAAAGTGTGAATTATTGTTGAATAATTAAATTGATTTGTTTATAATATAAAGTTAGGTGATTATTAGGTGATATGAAATGAATGGTGTAGATTAAAGATAATATAATATTTGAAATGGATGGTGTAGATTAAAAGGTGATCTTTAAATGAATGGTTTAGATTAAATGAATGATAAGATTTTTGGCTATAAATAGAAGCCTTAACTTAAGGATTTTTCATAAACTTCCTTACTTGTTCTTTCTTTCTCTCTCTAAATACTTCTTGTGAAAGTTCTCTCTAAGTGTGCTTAAGTCATCTTGAGTATTTGTGAAGATCTATAAGTATACGTGTACTGTTCAAGTTAATCAACCTCATTTAAATCAATATCCAGTCACGTGTTACGGTAAGGAATATCATTCTTTTCACACTCTTAAATTTATTATGGTAAGGAATATCATTCTTTTCACACTCTTAAATTTATTATGGTAAGGAATATCATTCTTTTCACACTCTTAAATTTATTACGGTAAGGAATGTTATCTTCTTTCATCTTCTATTATTAAAACTTACTACGGTAAGGGATACCATCTTTTTCATCTTCCATTATTCAAACGTACTATGGTAAGGGATTATCATTATTTGATTCTCGATAATAATATTGTTTCTTCCTTACTCATAAGACGTGCCTCTTATTTCCATGTATTAAATTGTGGGAATAACCTTACGGAGCGGATTGCCGCCTGTTGGTGAATAACCTTTCGTATTCATTCATTATTAATCTCTGAGAATAACCTTACGGAGCGGATTGCCGCCTGTTTGGTGAATAACTCTTTGTACTCAAATTCTATTAAATTGTGGGAATAACCTTACGGAGCGGATTGCCGCCTGTTGGTGAATAACCTTTCGTATTCATTCATTATTAATCTCTGAGAATAACCTTACGGAGCGGATTGCCGCCTGTTTGGTGAATAACTCTTTGTACTCAAATTCTATTAAATTGTGGAAATAACCTTACGGAGCGGATTGCCGCCTGTTGGTGAATAACCCTTGTATTAATTTCCTTCACCTTTTGTTAATCAAACCTGCTACGGTAAGGGATATTATTTTCTTTCATACTCCTAAATCGAAATTTATCATGGAACTATTGCTTCTATAATTCCTGAAAATATTATATGTTCCATAATAGTTGAACTTCATTATTTCAACTGAACCTTCCTATTTACGTGAACCTTTCTATTGAATTGTAACCGTTATTCTGAACTGTGGATCTTGAATTTCACTCCACATCATGTTGACAATTTGGACATTATTTGAATCTGTACAAAGTAAACTTTCGATACTTATTGTTATCCTATTTCTTCTGTTCATCATTTATATCATTCTAATCATCCAAAAATCAAGCTGTTGTGAATATCTGTGGCCGGGGGCACAGATGTGATATATTTGTTGAACAGATGATAGGTTAAAGGCGATATAATAGGTTAAAGGCGATACATCTGTTCGGTGTCTTTTATGGCACGTGGTGAATGTTCTCTTTGGCCCGTAGTGCAAAGATGAACTGTTGTTTGGTATGATTATGACCAAAGGCTGAATCTGGTATAATCATGACCGTTGGTGTTATATTGAATGTCTTTGGCCCGTAGTGCAAAGATGAACTGTTGATCTGCATGATTATGATCAGGAACTGTGAATTTGTATTATCTTGACTAATGATATTTCAGATGATAAAAGTTGATGATGTTTTTCCTAAAAAGAGAACCGAGTGGACATTATAGTCTGCATTATTCTTCTAATAGATTACTCATTCCGCTGCTATTATTGATCTGAACGTTGTTTAAGAATTTAACTGCAGTTTTTGATATAAACCTTGTAGTCTATTGTATTCTATCAAGAACTCAGCTGTTGAAGACTAATGATAATTTATTCGTCATTATCTTAGTCATGATATTCTTTACTGGGCTATTTGAGCTCACCCTTTCTTTTGTTCCATTGTTTTTCAACAGGAGATGAAAACATAACAGGGTCTAGCCGGGGAATGGAGTGAGGGTCCGAGGAATAGTTATCATAGTCTTCACGTTTTGTAAAATAGTGTGGCAATAATAATGAAGACTTAGTTGTGTATTATTATACACTGTATTGTTGTACGTTGTGCTTTGTTGTAATAATTTTGTTGTAGTCTTTTGACGACTCAAGTTTGGGCTGTGTGGGCCCAGATTTGGGGGCGTCACAGTTGGTATCAGAGCTTAGGGATATGGTCTTTAATGGAGATCTGGGTTAGAACTAGGAGGGGAGAGACGAATAGAATCAGTCACTCGTGTGTCCTACCTAAAATAGATTTTATTATCTAATGAGTCGATTTGAATGTAGGAACATGAAGTGATGAGTCAGTTTATTTGAACTAACATTTATTTTGTGACCACAGTTAATTATGGCATCTGGAAATCAGGAGGTTAACTATGAAATTACCGAAACAAATGTAGCTGCAAAACAAGAGGCGACGAATAATCTTCTTACAAACTCAGAGTTGAATCATTTGCCTAAGGCAAAAATTATGCGTGTTCTATCCAGTAAGGATGAAGGTGAAAGCTCTGCTACAGTCGTTCCAGATCCATTCTTAGAAGCAATTAAAGGAAGTAACGAACTTGCGGAAATTATTGCCTTTAATTTACTCACTAATTGGGAGAGTGATATCACCTGGTTATGCTCTATAACAAAGGATCAGAATATATGGACTTTTCATATTAGTCTTTGGGATTTATGGTGTTCCAGCTATGATTTCCAAGATTATTTAAAAATGATGTTTCTATACTTTTGGGCGTTACAATTTAGAGGAATTCAGGTTAAGTTAGTCACTATCGTGGAAACTGCAGTCTATCGAAAATACTATTTTAATGGAAATCATTGGTACCTTACTACTGATGAAGTTGATGAACCCGAGAAACAGTTTGCTAGAAAATTATTCAGTGGTATTCCCATGGTTGAAATACGTGAAGATCCGAATGAAGTATTCGGGATTCGATTTGACGATAACAGTCAAGAAACCGAATGAGGTGATAACCGGTAAGCTATTCATAAATTCTCGTGAAGTCTATGCCATATTAGATACTGGCTCTATCCACTCTTTTATCTCACCTATATGTACTCAACGTTTAAATTTGACTATTGAAAACTTAAATCTTGTCTTATCAGTTGAAACCTCATTGGGAGAAATACCTATTACATTTACTATCTATAAATCTTGCCTAGTTCAAATCAACAACCTCACATTACCTGTTGACCTTATTTCTTTGGAGATGCGTGAATTTGATGTGATTTTAGGAATTGATTGGTTGACTACCCATCATGCTAAAATTGATTGTTTTCATAAGATTATTAGTTTTCATATTCCTAATCAACCTGTCATGCAAATTCAAGCAACTAAACCATTGAAATCTATAACTGTTATTTCTAGCCATAAAGCCATTCGTTTATTGAAAAACGGATGTCAAGCATTTTTAGCTCATGTCACTGATTTGAACAAAAACACGTCAAACTTGAATGATATTCCCATTGTTAATGAGTTTCCTGATGTTTTTTCTGAGGAACTTTCTGGCTTACCCCAAACCGTGAAATTGAATTCTGTATCGATCTTGAACCCGGCACTAAGCCCATTTTTAAAGTCCCATACCAAATGACCCCCATAGAACACCAAGAGTTGAAAGTTTAATTACTAGATATCAGTATCATTCATTCTAGTACAAAACTTATATCGAGCGAGGAATGCGAGAAGAGTTTTCAAGAACTCAAGAAGAGACTGGTTTCAGCTCCTGTTCTGACCATACCATCAGGATCAGGAGAATTTGTTATCTACAGCGATGCTTCTGGCAAAGGTCTAGGCTGTGTCCTTATGCAACATGGAAAGGTTATAGCCTACGCCTCTCGACAACTCAAAGATTATGAGAAAAATTATCCTACTCATGATCTAGAGTTGGCAGCAGTCGTTTTCGCGTTGAAGATCTGGAGACACTACTTGTACGGAGAAAAAGTGGATATCTATACGGATCATAAAAGTCTCAAGTATTTCTTCACCCAGAAGGAACTCAACATGCGACAACGACGTTGGCTTGAACTGTTAAAGGATTATGACCACACAATCCAGTATCACCCGGGAAAGGCGAACGTTGTAGCTGACGCTTTGAGCAGAAAATCTTATGCAAGTACAAGTGCACTGCTGACAACACAAAAGTGTATTTTGTACGACTTGCAAAAGATGGAGATAGAGCTAAAAACACCAGGGACCCACTCGAAGATTGCTCACGTGCGAGTAGAACCAACTTTAATCGATAAAATTAAAGCTGCTCAAGCTACCGATCCGGAACTGATAAACATGATAAAGAAAGTACAAGAAGGTGCCATTCCCGAAGCAAGAATCGACGAGAAAGGAATACTTCGAGTCAACTCTCGACTCTGTGTTCCTAACGATCATGAATTAAAGCATAAAATCATGATGGAGGCACACAACACGCCGTTTGCAATCCACCCAGGAGGTACCAAGATGTATCGAGATCTTCGACATACATTTTGGTGGAACAATATGAAAAGAGAGATTGCGGAGTTTATCTCAAGGTGCCTAACTTGTCAACGTGTCAAGGCAGAGCATCAAGTTCCTAAAGGTCCATTACAATCACTTGAAGTTCCCGAATGGAAGTGGGAACACATCAATATGGACTTCGTGACGGGTCTTCCAAAAGTTTCTCAAGGCTTAGATGCAATTTGGGTGATCGTAGATAGATTGACCAAATCTGCTCATTTCTTGCCTATACGAGAAAACTTTTCACTTGAACGTCTTGCCGGTATGTACATAAATGAGATCGTGAGATTGCATGGCATGCCAGTTTCCATAGTTTCTGATCGAGATCCTAGATTCACTTCACGCTTTTGGATCAGTCTACAAAAAGCTATGGGCACTGAACTACGTTTTAGTTCTGCATACCATCCTCAAACGGACGGACAATCGGAAAGGACGATCCAGACCCTCGAAGATCTTTTGAGACTTTGTGTATTAGACTTCAAAGGAAGTTGGGATAAGTACTTGCCATTGGTGGAATTTTCTTACAACAACAGTTACCAAGCAAGCATAGGCATGGCTCCATTCGAGGCTTTGTATGGAAGGAAGTGTCGCTCTCCAATATGTTGGAATGAGGTAAGAGAAGCAAAATTGTTGGGACCCGAGTTGGTACGCTTGACGACCGAAAAGATTCAAATGATCCGACAACGAATACAGACCGCACAAGAACGACAAAAGAGTTATGCTGATCTTCATCGGAGAGACGAAAGTTTCAACGTCGGAGATCATGTATTCTTACGTGTTTCTCCATGGAAAGGGGTTACGAGATTCGGAAAGAGAGGAAAGCTTAACCCTCGATTTATTGGCCCATTTGAAATCCTCGATCGAATAGGAACCGTAGCCTACAGACTAGCCCTACCACCAAGTATGTCTCGCATCCATAACGTTTTTCACATATCTATGTTACGTAAATATGTGAAGGACCCAAACCACGTCATTGAGTTAGAACCAGACGTTATAGCAGAAGATTTAACATACGAGGAGGTACCTGTTAAGATCCTGGATAAGAAGGAGCAGATCCTACGCTCAAAGGTTATACCTCAAGTTAAGGTTTTATGGAGGAACCAAGATACTGAGGAAATGACCTGGGAGCTAGAATCTGAGATGAAATCTAAGTATCCTTACCTCTTCGATATGTCAGGTACGTCAATTTCGGGGACGAAATTTCATAAGGAGGGGAGGTTGTAAGACCCCGAATTTTATGAAATACAAAATTTAATTTTTCTTCATATATATTTTTTTTTGAAACAGTAAGTGGTTAAATTAACAAAATTGAAAGTTAAGGATGTTATGTGCAAATTTTATTTTGTCGGACAATATTCGCTTTGTCGGGGAATATTCGTTTGGTCGGGGAATATTCGTGCCGTACGACGGCGCCGAAATAATAAATTATTGGTGGACCCCACAACGGAATATTTGTCGGATATAGAAAACGACAGAAGTAACCTTTTTAAATAAAAATAGTCAACAGAACTGTTAAAATACCGGTGATAAAAGAATAGTAGCATACGGTAGTTTATGGTATTTTCTGTAGCACACGGTACTCTACAGTAACACACGGTATTGCATAGTGTCTCATATTATTGGTCTGATAATTGACACCGTAACTGTTACGCATCATTTCATCGATAATTGTCACTGCATAATATTTTATATTATCAATTCAATAATTGTTGTTACACAGTATTTTGCATTATTGATTTAATAATTGTCATTACACTGTATTTTATATCATTGAGTCAATAATTGTTGTTGCACTACTTTTAAAATTATTGAACCTAATAATTGTCACAGTAACATATGCACAGTAATTCACATTATTGAATCAATAATTGTCATTACACAGTAACGTATGCTTTATTTTACATTATTGTTATCTCTATTATGATGTTATTTAAACAGTTGTATTTCATTAATTTATTGACTTGATATCTAAGAGCTAACTATACTGTATTTATAACAATTAGTCATAATAATTGAATTGATAAAGTTATTTGTTTATAATATAAAGTTAGGTGATTATTAGGTGATATGAAATGAATGGTGTAGATTAAAGTGTGAATTATTGTTGAATAATTGAATTGATTTGTTTATAATATAAAGTTAGGTGATTATTAGGTGATATGAAATGAATGGTGTAGATTAAAGTGTGAATTATTGTTGAATAATTAAATTGATTTGTTTATAATATAAAGTTAGGTGATTATTAGGTGATATGAAATGAATGGTGTAGATTAAAGATAATATAATATTTGAAATGGATGGTGTAGATTAAAAGGTGATCTTTAAATGAATGGTTTAGATTAAATGAATGATAAGATTTTTGGCTATAAATAGAAGCCTTAACTTAAGGATTTTTCATAAACTTCCTTACTTGTTCTTTCTTTCTCTCTCTAAATACTTCTTGTGAAAGTTCTCTCTAAGTGTGCTTAAGTCATCTTGAGTATTTGTGAAGATCTATAAGTATACGTGTACTGTTCAAGTTAATCAACCTCATTTAAATCAATATCCAGTCACGTGTTACGGTAAGGAATATCATTCTTTTCACACTCTTAAATTTATTATGGTAAGGAATATCATTCTTTTCACACTCTTAAATTTATTATGGTAAGGAATATCATTCTTTTCACACTCTTAAATTTATTACGGTAAGGAATGTTATCTTCTTTCATCTTCTATTATTAAAACTTACTACGGTAAGGGATACCATCTTTTTCATCTTCCATTATTCAAACGTACTATGGTAAGGGATTATCATTATTTGATTCTCGATAATAATATTGTTTCTTCCTTACTCATAAGACGTGCCTCTTATTTCCATGTATTAAATTGTGGGAATAACCTTACGGAGCGGATTGCCGCCTGTTGGTGAATAACCTTTCGTATTCATTCATTATTAATCTCTGAGAATAACCTTACGGAGCGGATTGCCGCCTGTTTGGTGAATAACTCTTTGTACTCAAATTCTATTAAATTGTGGGAATAACCTTACGGAGCGGATTGCCGCCTGTTGGTGAATAACCTTTCGTATTCATTCATTATTAATCTCTGAGAATAACCTTACGGAGCGGATTGCCGCCTGTTTGGTGAATAACTCTTTGTACTCAAATTCTATTAAATTGTGGAAATAACCTTACGGAGCGGATTGCCGCCTGTTGGTGAATAACCCTTGTATTAATTTCCTTCACCTTTTGTTAATCAAACCTGCTACGGTAAGGGATATTATTTTCTTTCATACTCCTAAATCGAAATTTATTATGGAACTATTGCTTCTATAATTCCTGAAAATATTATATGTTCCATAATAGTTGAACTTCATTATTTCAACTGAACCTTCCTATTTACGTGAACCTTTCTATTGAATTGTAACCGTTATTCTGAACTGTGGATCTTGAATTTCACTCCACATCATGTTGACAATTTGGACATTATTTGAATCTGTACAAAGTAAACTTTCGATACTTATTGTTATCCTATTTCTTCTGTTCATCATTTATATCATTCTAATCATCCAAAAATCAAGCTGTTGTGAATATCTGTGGCCGGGGGCACAGATGTGATATATTTGTTGAACAGATGATAGGTTAAAGGCGATATAATAGGTTAAAGGCGATACATCTGTTCGGTGTCTTTTATGGCACGTGGTGAATGTTCTCTTTGGCCCGTAGTGCAAAGATGAACTGTTGTTTGGTATGATTATGACCAAAGGCTGAATCTGGTATAATCATGACCGTTGGTGTTATATTGAATGTCTTTGGCCCGTAGTGCAAAGATGAACTGTTGATCTGCATGATTATGATCAGGAACTGTGAATTTGTATTATCTTGACTAATGATATTTCAGATGATAAAAGTTGATGATGTTTTTCCTAAAAAGAGAACCGAGTGGACATTATAGTCTGCATTATTCTTCTAATAGATTACTCATTCCGCTGCTATTATTGATCTGAACGTTGTTTAAGAATTTAACTGCAGTTTTTGATATAAACCTTGTAGTCTATTGTATTCTATCAAGAACTCAGCTGTTGAAGACTAATGATAATTTATTCGTCATTATCTTAGTCATGATATTCTTTACTGGGCTATTTGAGCTCACCCTTTCTTTTGTTCCATTGTTTTTCAACAGGAGATGAAAACATAACAGGGTCTAGCCGGGGAATGGAGTGAGGGTCCGAGGAATAGTTATCATAGTCTTCACGTTTTGTAAAATAGTGTGGCAATAATAATGAAGACTTAGTTGTGTATTATTATACACTGTATTGTTGTACGTTGTGCTTTGTTGTAATAATTTTGTTGTAGTCTTTTGACGACTCAAGTTTGGGCTGTGTGGGCCCAGATTTGGGGGCGTCACAGCAATCGCTCACAAAAGACCCTAACTATCATACAACCTAGAACTATCAGTCTAGATTTAATATAACAGTTGCATTAAAAATTAGAGAATTAGATTATTCCAAGCAACAATCTCAACATCGCGGACCATTTAACTTGCCATCTTGATAACCATAATAATATTCAAAAGTTTGTCCACAATCAAATATTATTAATCGCTACTTATGATCAGATAAAATATCGTTTGCTTAATATCAAATCTTAATCTAGCATATGACAAAAACTTAATTAATTCAACTGGCCAAATCAAATTAATCAAATAAATATCATCTAATCAATTAAAACAGATCATCAAAATAAATCTCATGCATGAAGGAATATATAATAAAACTGAATTAAAACATTAATTAAAAATAAGGTTCAACATCCCTTTAGAACTGAAAAATAAAAACTAGCCAAACATAATAAAAATAATACCTACTAGTTGAAAAACTCTCTCCAAGAAATTAGGAGAAAGAACTCCCAAAAGCTTACAATCAATAATGAGAGAGCTTGGCCCTCTATTTATAGGCCTCTAATTTGTCCAAACCCTAATAGGATTTACAATTAAAAATAAAAGAAAAAGAAAAATAATTATTATCCTAACCCTAGTTGGAATTAAAATCCAATTTGGAATCAAAAAATTGCAAAAATCCGAAATAATTCGATCTGCTAGCAATTCTGCGCGCCAAACAGGGCATAACACCAGTCTTTAACCGGGTCAACGCGTCAGCCGCGTTGCTGACGTCAGCACGCTCCTCCGCGCATTGCGCGGAGGCTTTCCTCATGGATGCAAAACGACGTCGTACACGCTCCGTGTTCTCAGTTTCTCTCTCCGCGCATTGCGCGGTCTGTTTCCAATACGCCAAACGGCGTCGTATTGACTGTCGGCCTTATTCATTGTCCGCGCGCATGGCGCGGTCACCCGTGAGAAATTACCATTACGCCACTTAACTTTGCAGAATTTGCAGATTTGCCCCCAAGCTTATTTTTCCTACAAAATAAAATATAAAAATAAATAAAAAATAATATAAAAATACTAAAAATCCTAAAAACACATAATAATAAATAAACACCTAAAATAAATAAAAACACATAAATAAAAAGAAATATAAAAATATTCTAAAATTACCTAAATTAACATAAATTAACTAAAATCCTATAAAACCTATTAAAACCAAAATATGCTAAATAATTAAACGTTTAAGCACACAATGAATATAAAAACTAAGTATTAGGGAATAAAAATATCGTATAATTTAGCCCTATCATTATAACAAATAAAATTGAACGAATGGAGTATTAAAATGTTGTGGGAAGAATGCTGATTTTAACCTTTTTTATGCATAATTTTCCACCACTTGGCTTTGTCGATTGCTGTAAGACAATACAACGGACTATATATCGTGTTTGATTTTTCTGCCACTTTGAAAGCAGAATTCTCGACTTTTACCCCTTCCCTTTTCTGAGTTTTTCTTAACTTTTATTACAGGGTAGGGCATATGAGGAACAATATACATAGAAATAATTGGGGACAAAAATGTGTATCATAAATTGAAACAATTGACATTCATATTAAGATTTGGTCAATCATCCAAAAACTTGAACACGGTTCTTTTAAGGTAGTGAAATATAATGGTTAATTTAACCTAGTAACACAAGTATAAATAAATTCTTGCGTATAAGGGAAGAAAACAAATTCTTCAAAAACAAAAAGAAGATATTATTGATAATAATTGTCAAAAGAATACTTCTAAAACCCTAATATAACATATTTATAGTCAAAAATATTTTTCAACCCTAATTAGAAAAGATAATAACGAAATACTAAAAAAATTAAACATAATCCAAAGTTAGACTAAAACGTTGACCGACGATACAACCACTTTAAATAGCTTTTTTTGGGGCTTTAAATAGTATAAGTCATAGCTAAAGGTCATAAGTCTTGTAAAGCTCATCGAGAGCTTTAATTTGATATATTATGAGTCTCGTAACTTTAAATGGATCAAAAGTTACGTCTATTTAAAATTTACCTGACGAAAACTCCTATTTCAGCTTAACTTGCAAATTAACTTCCAATTATGAATCAACTTTAAATTTCTTTTCTGCAACAGTCCCTCCCCCTTTAAAAGAACTCATCCGCAAGGTATGATCTGGATAACCAAGCACAATCAGAGAAAACTATGTTGTTAAATCGGACACATTGAAAGTCGAAAAAATACCTATATCGGACGATAAATCTAGCATATACGCATTGCCATTAATCCTCTCCAAAATACAAAAAGGACCATACTTCTTTTGTTTGAACTTGTGATGTTTACCAGGCGAAAATCTCTCTTTACCCAAAAACACCACTGCTTCATCACCACCTAAAATTGTTTCATGCTCACGCAAATCAACAACATCATTATACTTGGCATTCACAATCTCTAATTTAGCTTGCACTTCTGCTTGAACATCCGACACTTACTCAGCTATAGTCACATCCGCCCTACTAGAACCTGTTTTCTTAGGCAGAGGCACCAAATCCAATACATGCTTAGGTATTTTCCGATAAATAACGTCAAAATAAGACATACCATAAAAATTCTGAACTATAGTACTGGTTTAAGCAAACTCAGCTTGCACAATAGCCAACTCCCATTGTCGAATCTTATTATTACAAATAGAATGAAGCATTTTACCAAGGGTACAATTCACAACTTTTGTCTAATCGTCAGCCTGCGGTTGGGATGTAGTACTATATTAACCACCTCCTGAAAAAATAACTTAGCAACATGAGAAACATCAGAATTTTTTCTACATGAAATAAAATGCGTCATCTTTAAAAACCTATCGACCACCACAAATATAGAATCGTTCTCCTTTTATGTGTAAGGAAGACTCAAAATAAAATCCATATTGATCCTCTCATACATCGTTCAACACTGGCAAAGGCATATAAAGATCGGTATTTTAAACATAGCCTTTTGCAAACTGACAGACACTATAACTGTGAACAATCTGCTCAACATCTCGTTTGAGCCTAGGACAATAATATTTCCTTGAATCAGGAACCCCTCTATAATATGGAACTCCCCATCAGAATCGTGTCATTTGCATTTCTCCCAAACATGCTGAAAGTCATCATTTAAAGAATACAATTCCTTTAGGTAATCAAAACCAATCATTTCTATTCTAAGAACAATCAACAAATTGGCACACCTACTAAATGCATCTGCAACCCTATTAGTAGGTCCAGATTTATATTTAATCACATATGCAAATTGCTCTAAGTAAGTTGTCCAACGTGCATACATCTTATTTATATGTTTTTAAGTTTTGAAATACTTAAGAGATTGATGGTCTGAATAGATGACAAACTACAACGCAATTAAATATGATTCCCACGTCTTTAAAGCACTAAAAATAACATATAACTCCTGCTCATAAGCTGACCACTTTTGTCTTGCCTCATTAAGTTTCTCACTAAAAAAGGCAATAGGATGACCTGCTTTAGAAAGCACACCACCAACTCCCACTCATTTAGCAACACATTCAATCTCAAACAACTTGGAAAAATCTGGTAACACAAGAATTAAGTCAGTTATTAACTTTTTCTTAATTTTAGCAAAACTATGTTCTGTCTCGTCTATCCACTTGAATGTTTTACCTTTGATATAGTTAGTTATATGAACCATAATGGTACTAACATTACGAATAAATTGCCTATAAAAGCTCGCCAATACATAAAAATTTCTCACGTTTATTATAGTTTTTAGAACAGGCCACTCCTGAATTGTTCGAACTTTGTCCTCATCAACCAGAATACTATTTGCACCTATTACAAAGCCCAAGAAAAGAAGCTTACTCTCCACAAAAGTACACTTCTTCAGGTTAATATATTGTTTGTTCTTAAGAAAAATATAAAGCACTTGTCTTAAATGCTTTATAGGTCCGACTCACAAGTATTGTAAACCATTATGTCATCAAAGTAAACCACTAAACAATTATCAATAAAAGGTTTAAGTACCAAATTCATCAGCCTCATAAAAGTGCTAGGAGCATTAGAAAGTGTGAATAGCATAACAAGCCACGCATACAACCTTTCCTTGATTTTGAATATTGTCTTCTATTTGTCGCCGGCCTAATTTGAATCTAGTGATAGCCACTATGCAAATCAATCTTTAAAAATACCTTAGCTTCACCCAATCGATCCAACATATCATCAATACGAGAAATAAGGAACCAATAATGAACTATAAATTTATTAATAGCTCTGTTATCCATAGACATTTGTCATGATCCATCTTTCTTTGGGGTCAACAAGATCAAAACAGCACAAGAACTAATGTTTTACTGAATATGACATTTTCTCAATAATTCCTAAGCTTGCTCCTGTAAGATATCACTCTCATTTGGGTTCATCATATAGTGCTAAAGATTAGGAAAACTACCTCATGTTATAAGATCAATCTGATGTTAAATATCTCGCATAAGAGGTAACTCTTTCAACAACTCGACAGGCATAACTTCTGTAAACTCAAATAACAAAGTATCTAATTCATGCAGAACTAGTTTGATATTGTTGCTCATCTCATCTTTTACTATAACATCATACACCACTTTTAACTCATTCACATCAGATAAAACTCATGACGTGTAGCTAAATTCAGAAAACTCTTACTGTTACCATCAGCCGGAAGTGTAGAAGTAACGGGTAAAATAGCTATCTTTTTGTTATTCTACCAAAACACAAATATTTTAACAACCTTTGTGAATTACGTGCACATCATGTTGCCAATGACGACCAAGAACCGCATGACAAGTGTCCATATCCACGATAACACTCTCGAAGTAATGTTTTCCAATTGAAATTAGAATATGGCAAACTTTAGTAACCTTAATAGATAGTCAACCCTTCTTTATCCAGCCAATTTGATACGGATTTGGGTGAGGGGCAGTAGGTAATTTGAGACGCTTTACCACTGTTTTTGATACAATATTCTCATAACTGCCACTATCAATAATCAAACTACAAACCTTATAGTTAATAGAACACTAAGATTAGAAAATCTGGTTGTATTGTGACTATTTTGACTGCTTAGGGGTCAACAACATCTCTTAATCACACAATTAAGACATTCTCATTCCTCCTCTACAACCACCAAATCTGGATCATTATCATCAAATTGTTCCTCAATATATTGGGGTTCTTGATCATAATCGTGATCATAATTAATATAACCTACGATTCTCATAATTGTCCCTTGTAGGCCTAGATTTTGTGCACTGGTCAGAATAGTGTCCAAATTCTCCACAGTGATTACACTTACTGCCAAAAGGCTTTACATAAAAATTCTTTGAACAGTTAGTAACCTGCTTAGCCGCAACATTCTTATTCTAATTACTGAAGTTACATGTTTTATAATAAGATTGTAAACAGGGGCTCTATTTATAACACCACACTTGCACTCCATGTCTGCCCACCAAAAGATCGATTATTGGGTTGTCGATTGTTATGAGACTTTTTTCAGCTTCTCCATTCTCTCTACCTTCAAAGCTAAATGACATATTTCTTCAACTATATACACGATCTGGGTTTCTAACTCTGTTTGAATCTGTCAATCAAGCACATTCATGTACATTACCACCTGTTAATTATCCATGTCTTGCAAGTTACACCTAACTTATAAACGCATAAACTCCTTGGTATAAGTAGTAATAGTTTGATTTCCCTACAAACAATTTTGATACTGTTGGAACAAGTATTGTTGATGATCAGATGATAAGGTCCACAGTACGTTTACATAAGGTGAACGCTACCTGGATCATTTTTTAGTCAAGTTGTACTGTGAAACACGCACAACACCTCAACCCGAAGCTTATTTAGAAGCAAGAAGCTTGGCACAATTGTTTGTGTAAGGATAATTGTGTTGAATGGAACACTAACGACACATCAACCCGTTATCTATAAAAAGACAAGAACCTCGGTACAATTGACACTTGATGCATGATAGAAGACGTCACACCCAATTATATATTGTTGAATAATAAGTCAAATTAAATCTTAAAAATACTAAGAAACGCTTAGAAATTCTCAAAGAACTAAAAGATGAAAAATAATCCTCACAATAATTTAATTAATAGAATGAATTGTATCTTTACAATACCAATAGATTTATAGTTATAGTACTTCTATATATTCTTAATCCTCCAATCAATAAGAAATTTAATTATATAAGAATCCTAATCAAATAAGAAAAATATAACCCTAAATATGCTAAAAATAGGCTAATTCCATGTCATGCTGTGTTCGGGCGCTGCGACACCGAGAAAAGACTTAAACGGGCATTGCGGCACTCAAGGAATTATGAGCACTATGCTTAAGGGCGTGCGGCGCCGGATTTAGTGCCGGTCCATTTTCTAATCCAATGTCTGTTAAAAAAACGGCCATAACTTTTGATCCGAAAAGAATTACGAGACGTGTCACCTATTAAATCGAAGCTCTCGACGAGATCTAAAACAAAATTTAAGCTCCAACCAAGAAAACATGATCTAAGGGGCGTAAACATTGATCAAAGTTTATATCCAAAATTTTCTTGAAGTATTTTTTAGCCCAAATACTTTGAATCACTTGATGAACCCTTGGGACTTGAATTGGCCTTTAATTGAGCTTCATTTTAAACACCCTTGAATAAACTTTAGCCTAAACTCCTTGGATTCACACAATAAGCCATACCTTGTGCTCTTTTAGCTCTAATCCTCGAAACGGGTCCATCTGAATTTGATTTGATTTATTTGAATAAGCTTCATTTGATGTAGTCTTAATCAGGATTATATCATCAGGGGGTAAAAACATGTACACTAAGATAGTTTTCATACGATCCCCAAATCACGAATTAGTTCATTCCCATTTCGATACCTATCACTTTGTAATTGTTTCCATTATGCACCTCACCTCTTCTCAATTTATATGTAATCAAATTTATTTCTTATTTTCAGGGATACCATTAAATCAAAGAAGGCTTCAACATCATTCATCCAATCTAAAAATCCTTCAATATCTAATGAAGCATAAAAATTGGGATTTTTTTCTTTTACCTTATACTCTGGCTGTTGGCCATAATTTTCATGATCACCGTTATTCCCATAAGGTTAAACAGCCCTTCCACAATCTGCACCATGAGCAACACCACGTCCACCACCTCTACGAAAGTTCTAAACTAGTAGGTAGGGTTCCTTATAAGTCAAATTATCATACGTCTCATAATCGTCAAAATCAGCTTGTTGACAATAAGCATTAAAATTGGGTCCTACCTCTCAATTTAAGACACGTCCATCACGATTCACCGCATTCCTCAATTCGTTGGTGGAGTTTACCAGCCCGCCTATCTGCTATTGCATATCCACCATTTGTTGTTGCAGGGTATCTACTGATTCATGCGTAGCATATTGTAGTTGTACTCCTTCTGCTTCTTCAGCCATGACCAATGAATACAATTATCCTGACTCTGATGCCAATTGACGGAGTGGAATATAATGATTAGTTTAATTACTAACACAAAGGCAAATAAATAATTATGCACAAGGGAATATAAAGAATTCTCCAAAAGAAAACACAAAATTATTGCTAATATATTATCAATATAATATTTTCAAAGTCCTAAAATAAAATATTTATAGTCTAAAACATTTTTTATCTCTAATTAAAAAAGATAATAACGAAATACTAAAAAAGTTAAAAATAATCTGAAATTTGACTGATGATAAGACCATTTTAAATAATTTTTTCAGACTTTAAACGGTATAAATCATGACCAAAGGCAACGAGTCTTGTAGAAGAGTCCTTTGACGGTTTCGATTTGATATATTATGAGTCCCATGACTTTAAACTGATAAAAAAATTACATCTGTTTAAAATTTACTCGACAAAAACTCTTATAACTCAACTTACAAATTAGTTTCCAATTCTGAATTAACTTCTCCAATTTCTTTTCTGCATCATCTTCGATCCCAAAAGAAAATCTTGTAGAACTTGATTAATTAAAAAGTCTTATATATGATTAATAAAGTATATATTTCGCATCATTCCTTTCAAGATTTGAACATATCTTTATGTAAATTCGTACGAGACCTTGAGTATGATTTTACCTATGCAAACTTGCATTTGAAACCATGATTTAGACCAAGTCGTCGAAGTGTTGCTACCTATGAAAATAACATTTTTTTCAAATAAAATTATGTAGGCAACTTAACTTGCACTTAAATTTGTGTGACTTTTTGTGTTTACAGTATATATAATACATGCAGGAGTCTATAAGATAATAGTGCAAGTAGATAGCTAGACGTAGAGAAAGGAACAAACAAACAAGAGTTTAATGTATGCATGTGTGGGTGGGAGTAGAAGTGTAGAAGCCATCATCAACATATTGATGGAGGGAGGTTGAGGTTAATTAATTAGAGGAAAAGGACAGCACAAGAGGAAGGGTGGTTGGAAATTTTTCGGTTGTTCAGGAGAAATTATTCTATGTCTCAGGAGCATTGCTACAGTATACTCCACCCTCTCACATGAGAGTGGGGTCCACACATGATGTGACCCGTGTGGACCCCCCTCATGTGAGAGGGTGGAGCATTGTTCCAGGGGCATATAATAATTTTTCGGTTGTCCAGGGTGGTTAGGTCAGCCTAATTAATGTATCACCATCACATCACAGGGGAGACCAACATGCACCAACCATCTGTAGGTCCCTTCACATAATAATACTCCTTCTTGTCGGGAAAAAAGAGAGTCGTATTTAACATTAATTTTGGTTAGTTTACGGAGTAAGTTTTACATTAAAAATAATAATTTTGTACTTTTATATATATATATATATATATATATATATATATATATATATATATATATGTATACACACACAAAATTGTATAGTATACCGTAATTTATAATAATAATTTTTTAAGTCTATGACTACAGTTGAACCGTCGTTATAATTCAAAAAATTATCGTCATAAACGGTTGTACAGTATATAACTGTATGTATATATATATTAGTTAGTTTTATAATATTAATATTGTAATTTAAATAAAAAATAAATTAATATTAAAATTTTATAAATTACTTAAAAAAATAATTATAATTATTTTTATAGGACAGATAAGCTCTTAATGCCTTTGAATGATGACCAATTCAATAATTCAACACGATTATTAAAGACAAATGAATATCTTAGCAAGTCTTAATTCTTCTGACCAAAATAGTTACAAATTCCTGACTGACTCGGTCAGATACTGGATTCTGCACTGAACGAAATATTCACTTAACTATCCTGTATTTTCAAAATCCAACTTTACTGCTCTCTTTCCTCTTCATCGCTATTTACGTTCTCTAATCTTTCTCTTACGCATCTTTAGGCTATATATCCACTAGTGAACCTACATATACAGTTAGTGGTGTCCATCGATTTTTAATTGAATCAGAACTGAAAAAATCGAATTGGTATTAAATTGAAAAATTCGTTAAATTAATAACCGGTATTGATACTAAATTATCGGTTTTGATACCCGTTCGGTACAAATCGATTCGATTTTTCGGTAAAACCGTATATATTATATATAATTATAATTTATAAATAATAATTAAAAATTACCTATTTTTAAATAATAATTTTTAAATAATAATTATTATTTAATTCATTTTTATAATAATAATTATTTATATATAATAATAATTATTTATTTCATTTTTTTCGGTATACCGAAATGTACCGAATTTACAAAAACTCAAAATCGTTACCGGTACTGATTATTACAAAAAAAACCGAAAAAATCGAACCGAAAAAAACCGGTACCGGTTTGGACCGATTCGATAAAAAACCGAAAAAATCGATTCCGCTGGACACTCCTTCCATAAAAAAATCTTCTCTTCCCACATTTATAACCTGTAAAAGGACATCACAATAAAAATTAATTCCTAGAAACAAATAATAAAGACATGTCAACAATCCAAAATCCCATAATTTTAATTTAAATTTTTTTAATTGACTCTCAAAATTAAAATTGGATTATATTTTAGAATGAAGAGAGTATTAATAAATTAATTTGTTAAATACATTTCAAATTGTTAAAATAGAAAATTACTTTGATTCAGCTATTTCATATAAATTAATTATCAAATAATTTTTCTTCATTTAATATTTAGTTTCATTCGAAAGTTTAATTTTATTTAACTCATTCAAATACACTTTAAGCATTCAAAACTTTTTATTTAATTTTAATTAATTAATTAAATGAACTTAATTATTTAAGTCATAAATGTGCCGGGTTTATCAAATTTGGTAAGCTGTTTTTGGACCACATAAGCCGCCTCAAATCCCTATTGCCCAAACACCACTCCATTACCTCTTTCCAAATTCACTCATTAAAATAAACTATTTAAAAAAAAGTACACACTTCTTAATATATATATATATATATATATATATAAAAGACATTTACAATTATCGGTTATTAAAAGTACTGTTATAACAATTAAAAATTAATTTAAAAAGTGTATGTCATTAAAGAAGACTCTAACGACATGACAAATTTTCTTTTTGAATCTATCGTAACTTTCAAAATTAATTTGCCACTTGTATTAACTGCTATAATTATACTCTTAACAATTGGTTATTGTGAATACGTCTTTTATATATATATAAGACGGTTCAAAAGTATATATCTTAAATAGCATAGCTCATTAAATAGTATATATTTATCAAATCAACGTCGTTTTTAAAATTGTTTAATGACATTTTTGTAAATAAAAAAAAATAAGTGAGACTGTGAAATGTCACAACTTCTTTTAAAATTATTTTTAAAAAAAAAAATCAAAACGATTTTATTTTAATAAAAATATATTATTTAAAAAAGATATAATTTAGATCCGTTTTGTATATATATATATATATATATATATATATATATATATATATATTGGACTACTCTTGACGCGTTCACGTACAATAAGCTGTCATTGAAACTTTATTATGCAAAAAGAAAATGTCATCAACTTGGAATGGGGGAAAATGAAACGTACGTGTATTCAAAGCGTGGCCGTCCAAAGCTTTGGTCAAATAGTCTCCAAATTAGTAATTAATGTGCAATCACAGCTGCTAATAAATTCAACCGTACATAGAGTTGTGTTTCAATACATATGAATTAATTTTAAATTCCTTGCATGTAGGTGCTTACAAGTTGGATGAATTTGTGGACCTTTAGAACTCAAATTAATCATAAATAAATATTCTTAATTATGTAGATGGACTTTCAATTGTACAAGGCTACAAGCATTATCATAAACACAAACTCCCGCAGTCTAGAAAAATGATCTTAATTTAATGTTGTCCTTGTTTCTGACTATTGAAATTTATATAAGATGAACAATATTTAACTTTTATTATTAGAAAAACAAGCTTTTAAAATGTTTAATTAAATGTACCATAAACAATTTTATTTTAATATTTTAAAAAAAAAACTAAAAAATGAATATAATCTCATTTAGAGAGACGACGATGTAAATACAATTTAAACTTAGATTAGCAATTAATGGCTTAATCTAGTGATTAGTTTTTACATAAAAATGGAGCGCTTATAATTGTTTCAAGAAGGAAATAGAATTATGGTTCCGCGTCTACCGCATCTCCTTCCGTGTCAAGGTGAAAGATTATTATGTAGAGATAATCATAAAATATTTTTGTATAATATTTTTTTATTATTATTATATAGATCGTTTTAAATATAATTATATATATTAATTTTTTTTTAATATTAATATTAAATAATTAATATTTATTTAAATTTTTATTATTATTCATATATTAATTAATTATCTCCAATATAAAATAACACACATATTAAGATAAAAAATTTATTCTTAAAATACCTCTATTAAATTAATATCTCCACCTCCAACTCATTCTCTTTGATTCAACATATAAGTATATTTTAATTTTCAAAATTTTTATTATTTATGTTTATATAATTAATATTAGCATTTAGTCAACTTTTTATTTTTTTTAAATAGTCAAGTTATAAATAGTTTTATTTTCTCATAAATTAATTAAATATATTTAAGAATTATGGAGGATATATTAAAAAAAATAAACAAAAATAATACAAATTTAAAAATAAAATAATTAATTTGGGACAAGTAAAAAAAAAGAGTTTAATACGGGACGGGAGGAATAAGCCGATAAGTATGCATGCATGCATATGACTTTCTCTCAGGTCTCAGTCTGCAGGAATGAAAATAAATTCTTGAGACTTCACTCGATGCACGATATAATCTAATCAAAACTCTTGCTATTATTTAAATATGCATTGATGATGTGACATATAGTAATTTTAATATGTTAACCAATTCCTCTCATTTACCTTTCTCTGTTAAATATGATTAATTTACTTAGAGTTGTTCTAGTTTTTGTTTTTTAAAACTCCGATTCAAAGAATGTAATGAATTCTCATAATTAAGTATATAATTAAATATTAGTAATCAATTAAGTATCAAATAAAATATTAAAAAACTTTTATTAACACAAAAATATAATAATAATTAAATATGAGACTTAAAAATAATACGGTAATAATTTTAATCATCATATTAAAGAAATATTATTTAATAATTTTGAAACAACGTCATGTAATGTCTCAGGTCAATAAAATCTTTTTATTTTAATAGTGTCTCATTACTTGTAGCTATGAGTTAACTGAAATAGAGAGATTTCATTAATCTAGAACACCATATAGATTTGTCTCAAGACCATTTAATAATCTCTCCATATTAAGACACTAACTTGTCTATATTCAATGTCTCTGTGCTATTAAATATTTCCTCAATTCTAAATTATAAGATTAATATTAATTTTTAAAAAGTCAATTTTAAATATTTTAAAATTTAAAATTGATATGAATTTATTTAGTTTATTTTAATACAATTATGATTATTATAAATTGCCTAAGAAGTTCGACTAGTTATAAGATTTATTATATTGAAAATTTAAACTAATCGTGTCAATTTTAAATTTAAAAATATCTCTAATTAATTTTTAAAAAATTAATAATAATGTTATATTTTGAAATGAAACGAGTATTACTTTTGGACTTGTGAAAAGATAATTACTCGTCCTAATAATAATTATAAGACTAAAATTAACATATGCAAACGTGTATATATATGACATTTACATGGGAGTTACCTCGATCATCTAAGTTAAATTCAGTGTATCCTTGTTAGTAAAATATATGTATTGGATTTGTTAAAATGATGGCTCCTTATTAATAAAATATTCACAATTCGTGTTTACAAAAAAAATAAATATCCAATACATTAATTTCGAAGATTATAAAATAACTGCGTACTATATGTTGATAATGTTTGAGTATAGTAGTAGTTATTTTCTATATTAACCCAATTTTGGCAATACAAGTTGTCCGTATGCTCTCTATTATCTAGTAGATAAAACAGGGATTAACATGCATTGACTAAAAGTAACTATATATTCCACATTAATTTAGTCATGAATATTATAAAATATTCTAAAAATATATATGACAATATGTATGTATACTATCAGAATCTAAAACGAAAATTTAGAGACGGACAAGATTCAATCTCAAATTTTTTGATTTTGAGATGAAATTTAAAACCAATTTTATTTGGTCTGAAAGACAATATTGAGTATGTAAAAGTTGAGACGGATTTGGACATATTGAATGATTACCAAATCATCACCAATAAATTTGACACTTCAAATCAACAGCAATAGATTTTAGTACTTTAACAGCAATAAACTTTGTTTGCATTTCTAGGATGTTGATGGTGACGATGATGACATGATAAAGACTAAAGACTATAGCATGCATGGGAACGTCGAGAATCGGTCGAGAATGGGTGCATCTTAGAGGTCAATTGTTGCAATGTTAGTTGTTAGGGATGAGGATGTAGATTGTGAATTAATTGTGATTTATATATTTGATTTTCTAGGATTTTTTTGAACTAATTTGTTATATTAATTTCAAGGTAACTTGTATCAATTATTGTTCAAAATTAAATGATATTTTATAGTATTATTATTGTGTTTTAATCATTTCATTTATTTAAAAAATTTAGGTATTAAATTTCTTTGGGTGTGAAATATTTGAAAACTAAAAAATTATGAAAAATGTAAAAATAGTTTTGTAATTTTGAGGCGGATTTAGAGACTAAATTTGGTGGACAATTTTTTTTGCGAAAGTTTTAGATGAATTAGAGATGGAGACGAACAGTCTCAAACAATTTTTTTATGCAAAATGAAGAGACCGATTACATCGGTCTAAAATAAGTAGTAATGACCTGCAAAATTAGAGACAGGTTTTTATTCTTTAGACGGGAAAAATTGGTTGCTAAATTTTAAAGGCGAATAATAACATCTCAAATTTAGCGATATGGTTTAATTTTTTACACTGATATTTGAGACGGTCAATTCCGTCTCAAATTTTGTTTTAAAACCAATTTTAAAACAAATTTGTCCGTTTCAGATGCTCGATTTTCTGGTAGTACGATATAAAGTATAACTCACTTTATGATTGCTCGACACTTTCTCTTATTAAATGCATGCTAATATTATCCTTATATCTATCTGTACTATAAAATGGAAAAAAGATGTTAACTGTTATTTTTTGTATTAACAATTTTGCGAAGTCTTTTTAATTTTCATATTTATCCTTTAAAAGATAAAATTAGTTATTTTTAAACTCAAAATTTTTATTTTCTCTCTCCCCCACTCCTTTATTAATATCCCTATTTTTTCTTCAATATTTTTTCATTCATTCTTCTACGCATGTGATGCGTGCCAAGATGCTAGTAATATAGAAAGTCAGCGTGATGTGAATGGTTTCTGAAGAAAATGCCTCTCAACTTTTATGATAAGTTCTATTTTGTCATTTTTATCTTTCTAATATAGTTTTTTAAATTTTACAAAATTTTTATTTTACTTTATATAATTTATCGACGAAAACGTCACTATGTGCTAGCCTAAGGACCTATTTTGTTAAATTGGTAAAGGGGTTAATAAATCGTGCTAGTGTTTCGGTCTTAAAAAATATTACTCCAATTACCAATCAAAAAATTCATAATATATTTCTAAATGTATTATATCAATATTGATTTGTAATCAACAAACATTTGTTCCAAATGGCAAATGTATTAACTTAATGGTAAATGTTTTTTTTTTATACATACAAAATTGCATGTTCGGGTCTAAAATTAAATTGTAATAATATAAATTTTAAAGAGATATTTGATCCATAGCCGGGGAAATGTATGAATAATCCTCTTTACCTTGATGTGATGACAGAGAAGATGGCGGTTCTCACCGGTGGGGTTTGGGGGTTTAAAGGGACCCACCGCCGCAACGGAGCACATGAGCATAGGTCGGGCAGCTGTCACCTACCGCCCCAAAAGAGAGGAGGAACTGGTAGCGTCTGGGATTTTGATGTTTTGAACCCCCCCCCCCCCCCCCCCCCCCCCCCCCCCCAAAAAAAAACTAATAAAAAACTCAGCATTTCTCTTTTATTTACTTTCTTTGGTATTTTTGCGGACTATATCGAGAGCAACTATTATAGTATGCTCTGACTCATAGTATAAAAATCTTTTGTCCAATTTCAAAAAAAAATATAGAGGAAAAAATATTATGGTGATGCGATTTAATTAGTGTTATGACAATACTTTTTTGTTTGGTCTTATAGGGTTTATTTTATACTTTTTGTTATATATGCAAAAGTCTTTCTTTTGAATTTTTACATCTTTTTTTCCCTCATTGAATCCTCCAAATGGCTTGCAGTACTATCTTTTTTTCCACAGAAAATACTGTTCATAGATCATATTGATCGATGGTTAGAAATACTGAAGGCAAATAAATGCTGTCAAACTTCTCATTCCGTTTTGTCAATAAATGAAAGGTGTGTGGAATACATGAAAACACTATATTACACAAATTTGAGTCCGCTATCGTCAATCAATTAATTGCTCAAACCTGTCAAAAATTAATTTTAAGTTGGGAATGAGTAGCACCCTAATGTTTGCCTAAAAAAGAAACTATGATTGAATTGAGTATCAATCTTTTTGTATTAATGGTTGGACTCTCAGTTCTATATGGAACTAAGAGTCCACAATAATTTAAAAATTTTCAATCTAAAAATATTAAATACAATACTCAATTGTTATATTAATTACACCGTACTTTCATGCACGAATTATTCCTAGTATATATATATAGTGGCAATCAATTAATACATTTACACCGTGTTTTGTGGTGCATGTATATCTTCTATTCTTGTTAATTAAAACTTGACTTACGAGGGTGCAAAAGATGATTACTAGACTCTATATATGTACGTACTGATCAAAATTTCAAAGAATAATGTTACATTCAGAGACGGATCCAGGCTTTGGCATACCTGGACAAGTGCCCCCGCAGCCGTCGACCGCCAAGCTTCTTCGACAACTAAGTTCCCCGGCAACCAGAGGCGGAACTAGGGGCGGGGGCAGCAGTCACGGCGGCATGGCGGTGATGCTCGGGAAGCTAGTTTGGGTCCGGGTTGTTGAAATGCAACAGAACGAATGATGCATAATCAAACGACGGTAATTATTGAATTACATGCGGTTCTCGATGGTGGAATCGACGGAGATGGGTTTTCATGTGTTTGGAGAGAGAAATTAATAAAAAGGGAAGAGAGAGAAATGGGAATGGATTGGTTTGGCGTTAATACATGTGGAAGATTGTTGTGTGTTAATCGGATTGAATTGTATATAGATATGGTAGCTTTTTAATAATAATAATAAAAAAAAGGATTTGAGTTATCAATTAAATGATTATTATTACAATATCAATAATAAATGAAAAAAAATATTTATCAATTGTGAATTACAATTACTGTTAAATGCGTAAGCGATAAAATAAACTATTAATAAATGGGTATTTTTTTATATTTTTTCATCACATGTATTCACACAAGTTAGTATTTAATACTAATATAAATTTATCTTTATATATAACTGATAGGGCTAAATTATATGATATTTTTATTCCCTAATACTTAGTTTTTATATTTATTGTGTGCTTAAATGTTTAATTATTTAGTTTATTTTGGTTTTAATAGGTTTTATAGGATTTTAGTTAATTTATGTTAATTTAGGTAATTTTATAGTATTTTTATATTTATTTTTATTTATGTGTTTTTATTTATTTTTAGTGTTTTAGGTGTTTTATTTATTATAATGTGTTTTTAGGATTTTTAGTATTTTTATATTATTTTTATTTATTTTATATTTGATTTTATAGGGAAATAAAAGTCTAATGGCATTTTTGTAATTTCAGCAAAGTTTGAGGGATAAAACTGTCAAAACAGCAAAATCGGAGGGCAAATCTGCAAATTCCGCAAAAATCTGAGGCAAAAATGGTAATTAACCAGCACCGGTGGCATTTCTATAATTTCCGGAAAAAGATACGACCGCGCAATGCGCGGGGATGGACTGCCGATCATCGAAACGACGCCGTTTCATCACAGCGTACGCGCAATGCGCGCGGTCGCGAAACAGTAGCAGGAACCGGAAGAAAAACGGCGTCGTTTTAAGGCCAATACCGCGCAATGCGCGCGGGCTGATGACGCGGCCGGTTACTGTAGCGAGCGCCTCGTTTGTTTGGCGCGTTAATTCTCCCAAATCAGATTATTTCGCGAATTTGCTACTTTTTGATTCCAAATTGGATTTTAATTCCAACTAGGGTTAGAAAATAATTATTTTCTTTTTCTTTTATTTTTAATTGTAAATCCTACTAGGGTTAGGAAGATTTTGGAGCCTATAAATAGAGGGTTTGAGACACATTGTAATATACAACTTTTCTTAGAATAAAATTCTCTCTTCCATTCTTTAGTGTTCTCTATATTTATGAGTAGTTAATTTATTTTTCTTGGTTTAAGTGATTGAAGCCATCAAGATTTATACACTGTGAGATCTAATTTATTTTAATTGTTCAATTTATATTTTGATTATTGAATATTCTTCTATGCTTAATTTTATGATTAATTTGTTTAATTGCTAGGAGTACTACTAGTTTATTATTCATATTAATCTACTGCTATTTGTGAAGCAACTAAGTTTAATAATTATTTTGCAGATCAAAAGATTATTTTATCTTAGGAAGAATATTCATCTAAATTAAATGCAAACAAGTGGCTTGTGTTGTTTAGTTCAACGATCTCTCTAATTCTTTATGCTGCTATTAAATTAAATCTTTAGCAAGTGTCGGAGGTTGTTTATTAGTAAGGATATTTAGACCAAGTGGCTCTACTTATCTAAAATTAAGGAGAGAGGAGAAAAATTATTCCACCTGCGAGTAGTTCTTTCTACGGTGAATCTTTAAAATATTAATTGATTTATTTTTGCATCAGTGATCAGTTGTAAATTCTTGATGGTGGATATTAACTTAAACCAAGGCTTTTTCTCATCATTTATTTCATTAAATTACTTGCATAATTATTTTAGTTAATTTGATTTAAATTATTTCTTTGATTCAAAAATCCCCCCAGTTTTTTTATTTGCAAAAACATAAAATTAAATAATCATTCTCTGTGGGATCGACTCTTACTTGCACTACTACATATTTATTTTTCCAAAGTAAGATTTTATTTTTGGGTGCTTGCGACATCACACCAAATTTTGGCGCCGTTGCCGGGGATCGAACCCGGGTCACCCGCGTGACAGGCGGGAATACTTACCACTATACTACAACTTTTCTTAGAATAAAATTCTCTCTTCCATTCTTTAGTGTTCTCTATATTTATGAGTAGTTAATTTATTTTTCTTGGTTTAAGTGATTGAAGCCATCAAGATTTATACACTGTGAGATCTAATTTATTTTAATTGTTCAATTTATATTTTGATTATTGAATATTCTTCTATGCTTAATTTTATGATTAATTTGTTTAATTGCTAGGAGTACTACTAGTTTATTATTCATATTAATCTACTGCTATTTGTGAAGCAACTAAGTTTAATAATTATTTTGCAGATCAAAAGATTATTTTATCTTAGGAAGAATATTCATCTAAATTAAATGCAAACAAGTGGCTTGTGTTGTTTAGTTCAACGATCTCTCTAATTCTTTATGCTGCTATTAAATTAAATCTTTAGCAAGTGCCGGAGGTTGTTTATTAGTAAGGATATTTAGACCAAGTGGCTCTACTTATCTAAAATTAAGGAGAGAGGAGAAAAATTATTCCACCTGCGAGTAGTTCTTTCTACGGGAATGATTTTAATTTAATTTTGTGTTTTTGTAAATATGTATCTAATTTAGTAATTTTTTTTTATTTTTTAGATTTTATGTTTTTAGATTTTCATAATTTAATTTAGTTGTGCAGGTTAAGGATGGAAGTGAGGCATGATTATGTCAATGAGGTCACTATTTCTTCTCTTGAGCAACAAATTGATACCTTAACTTCTCTTGTTTATCAAATGGTTGCAGATCGTACACAACGAATGGAAGCTTGTAGGATTTGTGCGGTGGTAGGACATCCGACTAATATGTGCCCCATTCTTCGAGAGGAGTCCTATGAGCAAGCCAATATAGCAAGTGGTTTTCCTGGTCAACCCCAATGGAGATATGATCCCTATTCAAACGCGTATAATTCAAGATGGATGGATCATTCTAATTTTGGCTATGAGAATCCACCAATGAATCCGGCCGCAAATCAGAATTTTTCAAGCTATCAACAATACATACAACCGTATCCCCAACAACAACAGGGTCAATCACTTTATTCTGATATGTCTTTAGAAGATATGCTTAAATTAATGGAGGCTAACACTTTACAATTACGACAGGATAATTTGCAATTTCAACAAGACATGCAGGCACGAATTCAAGAAAATAATGCAATTATTCAGCGTTTGGGTACTCCAATGGGACAAATCACAATCGATCAATTGGAGGAGCAAAGTTCTGAGCAAGTACCTTCTCAAACGATGAATAATCCAACGGAGAATACAAGTGCACAAGTGTTAAGCAGTGGTAACGATGTAGACAATCCAGAAGAGACAGTATCTCCACCAAAGCAAGAGAAAGAAAATAACATCAAAGAAGCGGAAAGTGTTAATGTAGACGATGATGTTATTTTTGATGATGACATGCCTAAGGTGGAGGAAATTGTTGAGGAAACAAAGAAGGAAGAGTTGGATATTGCGATTACTAACAATTTGTTGTTAGAGAAGGAAGAAGAAGAAAATGAGCTGAAACAAGATTTGAGAGAGGCTGAAGCTCCATTAAATTCCATGACAGTGATTTTAGATAATTATGTAGCACCTTCCATTTCATTACCTGTTACTCATAATAACTCTTTATCTTTTATTTTGCAGGATCTCATTCCGAATATAAAGACTCTCTGCAATCATCTTAAATACTTGTTCGTTGAAGAGGGAGTAAAACGTTCATGTCACGTGCAAGGGAGACTTAATCTACCAATGAAGAATGACGTGATGGATGGGGTACTCAAAATTCATGAAATAGGAGTGACGTAGTGTTTGAGCATGCTGTCAAGCCAATGACGATAAACAAAGGCGCTGCTTGGGAGGCAACCCAAGAAATCAGATTTGCATTTCTTTTCCTTTTTCTTTTTATAGTTATTTGTGCCTTTTTCTTTGCATTTTACTTTACATTGGGGACAATGTAAATTTTAAGTGTGGGGGAAGGGATTTAGGATTTTTGTTATTATTTTTGTTAATTTTAGGTCATATATTTTTGATAATTTTAGGAAATTTTAAATTTTTTTTTTAAATTTTGAATTTTGTGGGTATATTCACTGCAAACCCTCACGAGACAAAACTCGTCCACTTGGGTAACCTTGGGGTTTAAAGGCTTGTTGCACATGCTAAGTGTAACCGTGTTTCCTACGAAAATTGGGTAGTTTTTATTTTTATTTTTAGGATGTGTCACTTGAGCAATGAATTAATTGCATTTTAAATTCTTAGCCAATGATAAAATTTTGATTTTTATTTAATAACTCTTGAAAAAAGGATAAATTATTGCTTAGTTTGAATTTTTGACTTTTTATTGATTATTACTTTGTTTGAGATTTTTTAACTTTTTATGCACTTATATCCATTTGTTTGAGCTAATTTTAATGAAGAGAAAGTTTAAATGGTTAAATGTTTATGAAAGATATTTTTGAACTCTATATCTTATTTGATCATTATTTGAAGTGAAATATAAGGCAAAATATAATTTGGAAGAGATGATTTAGGTAATTTTTCTAGGATTATTATTGAAAAGAAAAATCTTGTGGTGGGTTGAGATGGAGCGTAAAACGCACTCACTCATAAACACATGAAAAAGCGAGATGGAGCGTAAAACGCACTCGCTGGTGAGATGGAGCATAAAATGCACTCACCATGAGAAAAAAAAATGAAGACAGAAAGAAAATGGGATGGAGCATAAAATGCACCCATTAAAAGAGAAAAATTGGAAAAAATATTTGAAAGAAAAAAATTGATAATCCTAGTGTGTTTCATTAATTAAAAACCTTTTGATCGTCTGATTTATATTTGTCTGTATTAGCTAAAAGTGATGAGAAAAATAAGTTTTATTATATATCTTTTATAAGGTAATTAATGACCGAAACTTATCTGAGTTTTAATTAGTTTGATACATTTGGATTCACACACACACAAAAGGTCTTGAGTAGAGTAAGATTAATAAATATGTTGAAATTCTATATTTTGCAATTTTCTTTGAGTTATCATTTAAAAAATCTTTGAGGCTGATGATTGAAATTTATATTGCTCTGTTGCTCAAGTAAGTTGTTTGGTTATTAGTTTTATTTTTATAGTTTTTATTTTTGTTTTGCCCGAGGACGAGCAAAAAGCTAAGTGTGGGGGTATTTGATAGGGCTAAATTATATGATATTTTTATTCTCTAATACTTAGTTTTTATATTTATTGTGTGCTTAAATGTTTAATTATTTAGTTTATTTTGGTTTTAATAGGTTTTATAGGATTTTAGTTAATTTATGTTAATTTAGGTAATTTTATAGTAATTTTATATTTATTTTTATTTATGTGTTTTTATTTATTTTTAGTGTTTTAGGTGTTTTATTTATTATAATGTGTTTTTAGGATTTTTAGTATTTTTATATTATTTTTATTTATTTTATATTTGATTTTATAGGGAAATAAAAGTCTAATGGCATTTTTGTAATTTCAGCAAAGTTTGAGGGATAAAACTGTCAAAACAGCAAAATCGGAGGGCAAATCTGCAAATTCCGCAAAAATCTGAGGCAAAAATGGTAATTAACCAGCACCGGTGGCATTTCTATAATTTCCGGAAAAAGATACGACCGCGCAATGCGCGGGGATGGACTGCCGATCATCGAAACGACGCCGTTTCATCACAGCGTACGCGCAATGCGCGCGGTCGCGAAACAGTAGCAGGAACCGGAAGAAAAACGGCGTCGTTTTAAGGCCAATACCGCGCAATGCGCGCGGGCTGATGACGCGGCCGGTTACTGTAGCGAGCGCCTCGTTTGTTTGGCGCGTTAATTCTCCCAAATCAGATTATTTCGCGAATTTGCTACTTTTTGATTCCAAATTGGATTTTAATTCCAACTAGGGTTAGAAAATAATTATTTTCTTTTTCTTTTATTTTTAATTGTAAATCCTACTAGGGTTAGGAAGATTTTGGAGCCTATAAATAGAGGGTTTGAGACACATTGTAATATACAACTTTTCTTAGAATAAAATTCTCTCTTCCATTCTTTAGTGTTCTCTATATTTATGAGTAGTTAATTTATTTTTCTTGGTTTAAGTGATTGAAGCCATCAAGATTTATACACTGTGAGATCTAATTTATTTTAATTGTTCAATTTATATTTTGATTATTGAATATTCTTCTATGCTTAATTTTATGATTAATTTGTTTAATTGCTAGGAGTACTACTAGTTTATTATTCATATTAATCTACTGCTATTTGTGAAGCAACTAAGTTTAATAATTATTTTGCAGATCAAAAGATTATTTTATCTTAGGAAGAATATTCATCTAAATTAAATGCAAACAAGTGGCTTGTGTTGTTTAGTTCAACGATCTCTCTAATTCTTTATGCTGCTATTAAATTAAATCTTTAGCAAGTGCCGGAGGTTGTTTATTAGTAAGGATATTTAGACCAAGTGGCTCTACTTATCTAAAATTAAGGAGAGAGGAGAAAAATTATTCCACCTGCGAGTAGTTCTTTCTACGGTGAATCTTTAAAATATTAATTGATTTATTTTTGCATCAGTGATCAGTTGTAAATTCTTGATGGTGGATATTAACTTAAACCAAGGCTTTTTCTCATCATTTATTTCATTAAATTACTTGCATAATTATTTTAGTTAATTTGATTTAAATTATTTCTTTGATTCAAAAATCCCCCCAGTTTTTTTATTTGCAAAAACATAAAATTAAATAATCATTCTCTGTGGGATCGACTCTTACTTGCACTACTACATATTTATTTTTCCAAAGTAAGATTTTATTTTTGGGTGCTTGCGACATCACACCAATAACAATACTTGTAATAAATCAAGTCTCATATAATGAAATAAATATATTTTGAGTAAAATTAATGCATCTTAAATCGATCTAAGATAAGTTATATTAGGTCAATTTCAATACAATATTATTTTATTGTCAACTTAATAATTTAATTGTGCAAATGTGATAATGAAGCATGTAAAAATATGAGATTATGTAAAATTTTGTTTTATTTAAAGTTATGTATCAATAACTTTATTACAATAAAAATTACTTAAATCTAAGCTATTGAAATATATATTTATATACAAACTATATATACTATTATAAAAATAATATTTCAATACCTTAAATCAAACAAAAATTTATATAATATTATCTTTTTGTATTCTTATTATATTTGTACAATTAAATTAATAAGTTGACGATCAAATAATATTATATTAAAAGTAATTTAAGATAACTTATCTTATTCGATTTAAAATATCTTTTACACATAAATTTTCTTATAAATATAAAAGTGTATCTTAAATTTAAAGATCACATATCCCAATTTTCCCAATACTTGGTTGCTAACAAAAGATTCGAGTTCTGTTTGTGTATCTTAAATAAAACTTTTGCTTGTATATTTAGTTTTTATCAAAAAAATATTTTTGATATAAAAGGAGCTTACGTCTATCTTTACTTCTATTTTTATTTTTATTTATTTGGGGGTGGATGGTTGTATTGCCATCTACTCTAGCATAAACTCGTCGTGGACAATTGTAGTTTGTATGTTTTTTTTTTATTTTTTATAAATGATATTAATCTAGTTAAAGTTTTGCCACGGCTGAAAAAAATTTCTGGATCCGCTCCTGGTTACATTACATTAGATATATGTCTAATTAATTATATATATATTGAATTTGCATTATTTATATCAACTAATAATTGAAGGTTGTGATGTCGACTCATTTCTTCCGTGGAAGATCGAATCTTGAAGGAGGGTGGGACCCCACCATGGGCGGAGTCAAGCATGTGATGTCGGTAATAGTGGGTGGTGAAACATAAAGTATTCTATTCGATCTAAGGTAGATAACTATTGATAGTGTCATATAGATAGCAGAGAGATAATTAATTAGTGTTGCTTATAAAAAAAAAATACAAAAACATAGACTTGTAACTTGTTAAACAATTTTAGCCGAGAGAGACTGGAGAATAAAATATAGTATGGAAGGTTCCAATGTCTAGCTCTACCTAACACCTTTGAAAAAGAGAGAACAAAAGGGTAAAATTAATGAAAAGTGACCATTTTTCTTTTTCTTTATAGTGAAGAGGCACTATATTATGTGGTTTCTGGTCTAACCTTTTGCTCATCACAAACATACAGACATACATATTAAAGGTGGGAGTCCTATATACTTTGTCATTTTGAATGAAATTTAATTGGAATATATATACTCACCCACTCTAATTTTAGTTGCCCAATTTAATTTTTTATGAAAGTATAAAAAAATTATATTTTTTTCAAAATAACTCCTATCCGAATTATTTAATTTCAAATAAGGTCAGAATGAGTAATTATGAATAAGTTAAACTTTGTGAAGTCAAAAATCGTTGGAGGGGAAGCACATGCAGCTGCACAAGTAATTAAATTGGTAGTTTTGGTCGGACCCCAACTGACATGTACAACCGTCAGGAATAAAAAATAATTGGCATATATAAAAGGTTAATTTTAGATTTATTCCGTACCCAAAATTTGAAAATTATATTTGAGGCCATATATATATATATATATATATATATATATATAGGGTGCTGCACCATAGAAATGTTAACAATTTATATAGGACTTATGTAGTGTAGAGCGTTTTTTTACGGGATTTGAACTGAGTTCGAAATTTTAAATATACGTTCACTTATTCAATAAATTATTTATGATACTAATTATTGAAAATATTCAGATTATATATGTTCATATAAAAGTATATTTTAACTTAAAATATTAATCTATTAGGTTTATGGTTAATTAAAGCATATATATCCTCAATTTTTTATTTATATTTTAATATAAAATTTTACTATCACGCGATATCTTAATATTAAATAATTTGTATAAAGTATATTTGTGAAATAATAAAAAAAAAGTGTATTTAGCCTCCAAATGCAGCAAAATTGCGAGTCAAACATGCACTTAAGTTAACTGATGATGTCAGGTTTTCAATAAAATAAATGAGGTTACATAATTACATTAAACATAGTAATTGAAGATACAGCATAACTTGGTTGCCAGAATTTCCGGCTTATCTCTTCATATGTAGGTCAAACAGAGTTTTCTTTTTCCAATTAGGGTTAGGGGGGGGGGGGGGGGGGGGGCTTAGTAAGTTTCTAGAAAAGTATTGGGAGAAAAGCATAATCAACTGACCTACTCTTGCTTTGCGTGAAAGGGGCTTTGATCTTTGATCTTTTATTTTTATTTTTTTGTTAAATTGGAGTTTCATTTACAGAAAGTTTTTTAAAGAATATAAAGATTTAAGATATTTGAAGATGATGAGTTAATTTTTTTAAAACTAAATTTTAATATGTATTAAATTTTTAATGTCATATATATATATATTAAATATCTGAAAATATGAAAAGTACCATTCATGTGGAAGAGTCTTGAGGGGCAGTATATGGGAAAAGTTGTGGAAGCAACAAATATCTAGGTAGAATCATATGATATCTAAAATGCTTGGGTTGGTTAGCCCATGCCCAATATAATAATTATTAGGTTGGTGGAGACAAGAGAGGGACTGGTAATACAGACGAGACGGTTGTAAATCTCTTCATACATTTTCCTTCTTTGTTTAATATGATATACTAGCTTCTAATATAATTATTTGGAAGAGATAGGTTACCCACCTCTTCCTCATCTTTTCCTCTCATCCTCTCGCTGCTTATCCAGTGCCAAAATTTGATCTATTCTTTTTATAAAAAGAAGACAAACCCAAAAAAGAATCTAAAAGATAAAGTTGTGAACAGATAAAAAAAGAAAAGTGAGAACCCTTAGGAAAATGAGTTTAAAGATTGGAACTAATATTTTGACATATATTTTTCATATTTTTATATAATTTTTTATTATGTGAATATAAAGTAGATCCCATTTTCATATAAAAATATTAAAAATTCATATAAAAATAATATTCCCCTAAACATATTTTCACTCGACTCATTATTAATCTCAAAGATACATTCTTTTTTTTATATATTTTTTTAATATAATTTAAATTCATATAGCTTTTGGTATACATTCATTATTCACTACAACACTCAATATTTTTCTTAAAATCTCTATAGGAGAAAGAGAGAGAGAGAGAGAGAAAGAAAGCACAAAATTCAAGCAGATGGATTTCGATAATTTTATCAGATTTTAATTAAAAATATTAAAAGTAATATTATTAATTCTTTAAAATCTTATTTGATATTGGTGGCGGATCTATAATTATTCAGAATATACTTTCTAATCACAGGCTTAATGTGACGAGCAGGGTCTACAAATTATTTGGAGTATACTTTGAAATCACAAATCTAATGTGACGAGCGATCAGATTAGTTCTTGTTAATTCTTGGTAAGAAAATACAAAAACAAAATAAATTTGGAAAAAAAAAATTAGTTCTTTTTTAAAAGAAAAATTCGGTAGGCACGTGACTCGTATATATCTTTATGCTTTGACCCGTATGTAAGTCTTAAATGATATTTCTACAGTTATTTTTAATATTTTTATAAATAAATCATTTCTATAAATATATAATGACAATTTAATTATAAAATTATTTTTTTTATTGTGAAAATATCAGTATTCATAATTTATCTTTACTTGCCTTATGTAAGGATCATCTGACTTGTACCAACTTCTGCTCACAGTAAAATGGTACAAAAACATTATTAAGAAAAGGATAGTATATATATACAAAAAAAAATTCAAAATCAAACCCAACGTGTATGACTAAACATACCCTTTTTAATTATATTGCCATGCACAATGCTTGAAACAAGCTTGCAAAATGAAAAACCGAATATTGGTCATTCTGTACTGGTATTAATTATATTATTGATTGCTATGCACTAATTATAATTTTACAAACAAAAGAAACTTGGAAAGATTCTTAGACTAATACAACTCTAATCTTCCTCATTTCTCTCCCTCACTTTTTTTTAATATTTGATAAATAATAGAATTCAAATTCAAAGTCATTTCATCTCAAGGCTTCTGTAGTCCAAAACACCACCTTTCAACAATAAAAAGTCATAGCCAGTACTGTTGTTGCTGCTGCTGCTTGTACCATTAGTACTACAGCTGCAATCCTTGCTATTTTGTAATCCCAAACTGCATGCAAAACAGAGTGCCCTGTTTCTCCCTCCAGTCTTAAATGTCTCTGCTTGGTGCTGATGAGGAGGGCTAATTTTCAGGTCAAGATTCAAATCCGGGCATCTTTCCATAACCATACTAATCTTTTCATCCTTTCCAGGAAATCCGCCAGTAGAATTCATGATCTTGTGATCATCATCGTCATCATCTTCTTCGGCTTTCATCTGAGCTGCACTGCCAAAAGATATTGTTTTGACTTCTTGTGAAGAAGGTTCATTGATCGGCCGGTGAGTTGTGGGATCAATTCCCCTGTTCAGAAGCTTTCTTCTTATGTGAGTGTTCCAATAATTCTTTATCTCATTATCTGTTCTTCCAGGTAATCTTCCAGCTATGAGTGACCACCTAAATTAGATATACCATAAAAAAAAAATCCATTATTCAAGAATTCAAAAAGATAACTTTTTTCCGTATAGAGAGAGAATCATTAACAAAAAGAATTGAACCCGACGTTACGCCTATTCATTAAGACTTTTTCAGAAAGAGTATGAATGTTAACGGAGCTTACTTGTTACCAAGGAGGCTATGAAGTTTGATGATGAGTTCATCTTCTTCTTCTGTAAAGTTGCCACGTTTGAGGTCAGGCCTCAAGTAATTGATCCACCTAAGGCGGCAACTCTTGCCGCAGCGGAGAAGACCAGCAGCCTTAGGAAGTGAGCGCCAGCAACCTTCGCCGTGTGATCGGATATAAGAGATGAGCCTGTCATCTTCTTCTTTAGTCCATGCTCCTTTGTTTGTGTGAGACTTCTCACAACAGGGGGACCTTCCCATTTGATCCGGTAGAATTGATGTCTGCTTACTACAAGTGAAGAAATGAAACTCAACTTTTTGGGGGTTTTCTTGGAGTGGTGAATTATGGTGGGGGAGTGGAAGTTCCTAGTCTTGGTGATGTTTGATTATTAAGACCGGCCTTTGAGAGAAATTGAAGGTGGGGGTTATATAGGCTTTTTGACTCTACAATAAAAGACCGTCCCAAATAATAAAAGACTTCTACAAGGGAGAAAATATAAGAGAGGAGAGAGAGGAGGTTAAGGCAGTGACCTAATTGCTTCTAGATGTGAGTTGGTGAGACAGGGTTGAAAGAGTGGCTAGTGGCCACTCTTATGATGGTATTGGCATCATCTTCATCATATTATAGATATAAATAAATAGATACAGAAACAGATACATATAATATAGTAATATGAGTTGTGAGAAAGGAAGGACATTAACTATGGGTGAGCTTCAGTTAGGTGTAAAGTAAGGTACTATTAATAAAGTGCAGTAAGGACAAGGTGTGATCTTGGCCTTTCTTTAATTTGTCTAAACTCTGACCAACCTTGGATTAATAATTTAACTAACACTAAGACGCATCAAAATCTTCCAACAGGCACCTGATTTCATTTAATTATTACTTTATATGCATATACCATGTTTGTGGAACTAACACCTACAAGTGGCTATGTGATGAGTACTGGCTAATACTTCCCTTCTTCTCATATGAGTATCAGATTATCTTTTATTAATTACCCAACTTATTTCTATTATGAGCTGCTTCTTTTTATAGCCCCATGACTGAGATTTCTAACAGTGATATATCTAATGAATTTCATTGGTACCTACCTACCTACTCCGTGTCATCCATTGTCCCACTCGATGTATTGTTATCACTTGTTATTTGTTCACTTATTTATAGTTAACTTTATAAATGGATAAGGATTATGTGACAATCAATGCATGGGGTGGGATAGTGGATGAGACGAGAGTTAGAAAAGTAAATTTGGATTTGATCTTTAGAGGGATGGAGATGAAACAAAAGTTTGGAATTTGGAGTAATTTTTTCATCCTTGTATAAACCAAGCTGGAAGTATGGTTCAATGAGGAATATAAAATTCTGTTATTTTGAGTTAGTTGTAGTGGGGGCATATGGGAAAGAAATGTCCTAGTGGGATTTAGCTATTCTTGAGCATATAATAAGGATAGATACAGAGATGGTAGTTGCTTTTCTTTATTCTACTGATGATCTATCATGCAAAAAAGAAACAAGGGAGAGAGAGAGAGAGAGAGAGAAAGAGAGCTTCTAGAAGAGGAGGTTGGTTCAGTAAGACAGGAGGATTTGATTAAAAGAAAAAGGGGAAGAAAAATAGTAAAAGAAAGAAAGAGAGGATAAGTGTGGTTGTATATGGGATTTGGTTCACCTTCCACTCCTCTTTTTCCCCAACCTTCTGGTGCAAGTTTAGGCAACAAAATAGAGTGAACTAGGGATGAGATGAGGAAGTTAATTCACCTTTTTGTCGTTACTAATTATATATGCTCCCAAGTCCCAACCCAATTTGCATATTAGTTTATGTTACCCACCACACTACACATTGATCTCTCTCTCTCTCTCTGAAAATAACTTTGGAAGCAAAGTATGCCTATAAATCATGATCCTTCACCCTTCTCATTAACTACAACTTGGGTTTTTGTGATTTTAGATTGCAGTTGTGCAATTTCATTTGGGTATGTTACTACCTACCTTCTCACCTTTTGGGATTGCCATGGTCCAAAAATGGCTCCCATTTGCTGTTGAACCGTGGCACGGTCTGTCATATCAGTTATTCTCACAATCTCACTCGTACATGATCTTCCTCCAACCAAAAAAAAAACCCCCATAGGCTTATCCATATATTTTGGCATTCATCAATTATCAAACCGACCGACAAGAAAACAATATAAACCTACCAAATTCTTTTTCACAACATAAAATAATTTTAGGTTAAATTTTTTTAAACGAATTTTTCATTAACAAAATAATTTATCCTTGAAGCATCAACAGGGGAATAAAGTTAGAAATTATATTGCATTTAAAAATAATAATTAGAAAGGCGGTCCGAATGCATCTAAAGACTAGGCATCATGCATAAATTGCTTGGTCCCTAACACCCTCCCTTGTTACAATCGGAGGCCATTTATTAAATAAGTCATTCTACACTTACCCACTTTTCCTATCCATTTTTCTCATCGGCATATAAAACAAATGAGTGTGACCTCACCTCATTTCATCTTTAATCCAAATGAGTGGGCCACCCTCATTTGTCTTATATGCGGGTTAAAAAAATGGGTAAGTCTAGAATTTTCAAATTTTCTTTATTAAATTGCAATTAGTACGGTAGTTTAAGAGTGAGAAGTTGGAAGGACCCCCCAATTGCACAAACAAAGTCACAACTCACAACCCCATAAAAGGATAGTTCATCTGGTAGGCAATAATAACCAAGAGATTAACTATACGGACTCTTTTAAAGTTTATGAAGTAGACACGTTTTTCCCCGAAAAATTAGGTCATCTGGTAGGCAATAATCAAGAAGAGGATGGTGACAGCCAACTCAACAAATTTGTGGATATCATGTGCTTAGGTGAATGAACAAAACTTGTGAGGATGTCCTTAAATCCCATTACCAGTTGCCTACCTCTTTGGTTCTGTTCTCTCTTCTCCCATGTGATTTTCCTGAGCCTCAGGCCTGTTTCAACTGTCCCCACTTATGCTAGATAAAGCTTCCTAATAGCATCCTATCTACGTAACATATATTTCAGGACCAGCTAAATTATTCAGCGGATGCTACCAAACATTTTGGCAGACGAGTTTGAAGTTTTGATATTATTTTCCTACCCTTAATGATAGAAGTATCACATTATCGGTTAACATCCTCCGCTAAACAATTTTGTGGAGCCCTAAATGATGGCAGCCTTCACATAATATGTCCGCTAAACAATTTAATGGACACTCCACTAAACAGTTTGGCCGATAAGCTATACAGGTTTATATCAAAGCAAAATACAGTGAGATATGCAAATATTTCAAATTAACTGCATCCTGTGCACATAGTCAATACAAATTTGCGAGTAGCAAAAGAAAAAGAAAATAGAGGACACAACAGAACAATTTACAAGAGCCCTAGCATAAACAGCCAAACCATATTGTATGACTAGTTGGTAAAGTTAGATAAATAGCATATTCTGTCCCTTTTTCTGCAGCTCAATTATATGCAAATGGACAATGGACATGAAAACTGTAAGATATTTAATTATTTTTCCTTGCATAATGGCATGCATAAATCAAACTTTTAGATAATGCGAAAACCCCAACAAAATGCATCGACAAATTTATACTGAATTCAACCTAGTGACCTACAGACAGCATACCTACTCATAAGCCTTTATGTAAAATAGCCCCACTAGTTTTCACCAAATCCAGAATTATTTTTAGTAAGAAGCTTTCTAGAGGCAGAGAATGAAAACACAACTATAAGAAATTTAAATGCCACCATACCATATAGTATGATTACTCCAAGCAAAAGAATATATATATAGCTTGTATTGTGACATTCCTCACATAAAAGACTTTCAAATTTCTTTTCCTTTTTCTTTAGAATTCCTTATTCTTATGATTTTAAAATAAAAATAAAAATAGGAGAACCGAGTTCTTTGGTAGATCAATGTGAACTTGACAGAGAGAATAGACAGAATAGAATGTTTACTTCAATTTCTTCTGGGCTTCATACGAGTAACTAAGCAGTGACAGCAGCAACAACTCCAACCACGCTTTGTAATAATACACTGCTGTCCTTCAAAAATACCTTATAGCCAGAAGCTGGGGTAAAACCAAGATCAAAAAGTTTCTTGTGTGATAATTCATAATCTTTAAAGAAAGTATCCTCAACTTGCATCACGTTAAGAATTAAGCAAGATAATGGCAGGAACTTGACATTACTAAAGGATAAAGACAAGAAGTGAGAGACATGAAGTGATGTATGTGTGAAAGAAACTTAGAATTACTATGTACAAAAAATGAGAAGGGATAGATGAGAAACTTTAAGGCCAGTTAGCAAGTGTTGGTTTGCAAATTGCAGGGTGCTTACACAGTTGAACTGTGTACAATAACCTTTGGCAACATGCACGTAATGACTATTCCTCTAAGTAAAACAGAAAAAGAAAAGGCTTCATATGCCTCTCTTTTTTTTTCTTTTCGTTCCAAAAAGAGTCCATTTCTTTTGATGATCGTATAAAATGACACAATGTCCTTAAGTTTACCATTACAATTTTATTAACATGAAATCATTACTAAACTAAATACCCAATAAACGAGGAAAACGTGGGCAAAAATAAATATCCATACAATTTGTAAATTTTACAAACAAGACTCTTTCATGGAATAGAGGGAGTAGTAATTTTCTAATGAAATGATAGGTCATCGTTTGATTTTGCCTGAAAAACATTTACGTTTTACAGAAGTGAAGTGTATATGCAACATCCAAATTTAGAGGGATGAGTTTCTCAAATTTTAATGAAATAATAGTCAACCTCAAGTGAAATTGATACCATGACAGTGGTTAGCGTATATAGAACAGAGTTACCGTCGAGGTGGACAAGAAGTCCACCAAACAACCAAAAAGTAAAAGAATAAAGCGTTTTGACATGGGAGTTATGACGGTTAAGAAAAAACTACACCTCAAAGAGGATGATAATGCTACCTAGGGGATGTGAGTCTATTAAGTGGATAGTACCTTTGCATACAGCTCAACATAACGACGAAAGTCAGGATCATTTCAGCAAGGCCGTGTCTATTGGAAGTTTCCACAGCCCTTATAATTAATCTTTATGCAACTCCCTGGTATCGAAGTATTTGTAATTACATTAACTCGAAAATATTTATTCCACGTTAATATAAAAGAAACATTAATGCACAGATGAGGCAAATCCATTTACAAGTCTTACACAGATGAGGCACTGAATTATCGAACTTCAATGGTTCCTTAGTCCATGGGCCTTCAAAGTAAGCCCGATCTATCTGCATGCGCCTTTCCCTATTACACAAAACACCAAAAGAGTGGCTAACTGCATGAATATGAATTCACAGCGAAAGAGCTTCGAGTTTGTCCCAGAAGCAAAATATACTAGAGTACGAGTCAAAAATAATTTTATAGATGCAACTTACCAGCGTGTATCCTCCTGATAGTGCTATGATAGCTTTGTCGGATAAACCCATCATGTAAAATCTGTCCCTCCAGATCCTATTATCAATATCAGAAAAGAATATTTCAATATTCACATCAATACTGTAATACCCGGTAAAAAAAAAAAAAATTTGTCCCACATCGCATAGTCCCTTGCAACCTTTCATTGCCTTTACCTATAAATATATGCCTTCACCCCTTATAGTATTACAATCCAAACATTAAGGCTTTTCCCAATGTGAGGAAACCTTTTTGTGTGAGGACCTTTTTAGTAAGGACCTCCATAGTTAAAATATTTTTTTCGGTGTCGAGGACGTGGGCGGACTACGAATCTCATAATTTCGGGTATGTCTCTTTTTCTTTCTTTGTGTAATTATTTAATTTTCTGTATTCGTTTTAATTTTGTAGTTTTAATTTTGTAGCTTTAATTTTTGTATGCTATTTAGTTTGTTAGTTTATATATTTTAGTATATATTTGTTAGTAATTAGCATTTTGGAATATTAAATTATTATTTTTGTAACTTTAGAGTTTTGGTATAATATAATAATAATAATATAATAATAATAATAATAATAATAATAATAATAATAATAATAATAATATTTGTTTGTAACATAATTAAAAATGGAAAGAATATTTTTGTAAATATACTTATATGTATTTCAGAAGGAACAAGAATACAATTATTTATTAATATATACGTTACCATGATTAAAATATTTATGTATGTATAACGTTAGGTAGAATTTTGTTTAGAACGGAAGGATTTCAGATTCGCCTAAGAGAAAGAAAATGTGTAAAACTTAATCAATTGATTAATGTAGTATTTATTTGTTCCTTTATTAGTTCCGATGGAGGGAATTTAACGAGTCAGTTTTGCAATATAATTTCGGATATTTCATTGCGTATTCCAGGTACGGATTCCGTACTCCTTCAGCAATATTCCTTTGATTTCAATTTGTTTGTTTTGTTCTTCATTAGAATTTGGATATTATTTCGATATATTGTTCATAGTCAAATGCATATGATAGTTTTGTTTGATTTTAGATATTCACAACTTATCTTGTACTCTTAAGCATGTCTAGTATTTATTTTGATTCTGTAGAAACGTACATGCAAGTATAATTGGGAGACTTTGTGTCGATTTGTTTCGGTTTAGCATGTGCGTATTAGAACCCCTTTTGTGATATTGTGTCGCATTCGTTGTGACATGATATTTTTGTTAGAAAGTACCGTAGGGTATACCTGAGCTATAACCACCTGTGGGGGTACCACAGGCATGTCCTCTTGGCACCGAGGCATGACACTTCCGTGGCAGTGTGATTAGTCCACGGCGTCTCCATTTTGTGTGCTCCGATGGGAGTTGGCCAATTGGTGTTTTGTTGTGGGAGGCGTATGGGTCGACCCTAGTTTCTGTTCTGTTCTGTTCTGTTCTGCGGTTTGGTGTTGTTTGTGCCGAACACACCTTCCGATTTTGCATACATTTGGATCTGCAGTCCAATGTGTGCCTGCCTGTGTGGCAGTATTTTGACTTGTCTTTGTGACAAGGTATATTTCTGTTTTGTTTTGAGCTCGGTATGAAATAAACACAACCATTCAATTCAGCCTTTTATGTTGTTCAGTAAATCAATTCAGTTCAGGAGATCAGTTTCAGTTCAGTAGATTAGTTCAGTTTAGTAGATTAGTTCAGTAAGATTATGTTATTCAGTTCAGTTGATTTTGTTAATCTCAGTTTGGTTCAGTTGATTTTGTTATTCAATTTCAGTTCTTATTTGCGCACTCTTTATCCGTACTGGACATTTGGCTCATGCTGTGTTTTTCTTCCGGCAGGTTTGCAAGGGGATTCAAGGGCAAGTGTGAAGAGAGTTCCTTTTTGTTTTGACATTCTGCTTAGAATTCGTTCGTGCGTAGCCTCCCTTTTCACTGGTCGGGAAGGGGGTGTTACAGAGTTGGTATCAGAGCTAGGGTTCTTTCTTGTAGAAACCTATTTAGGTTTGACCTGTGAGTTATGGGTAGACATATGGGATAGGTTTTTGTTCTGTTTAAAATTCTGTTCAGCTATCCTATCCGTTTGAATTCAAATTTGCCTTAAATCAATTTCGCTTTCGTCCGTTTTGTTTTGTCGAGGGTTCGTAAAACCACTAGAGGTGGTGGAGGCGTCGATAATGGTGACAATGTTGGTCTGCCTTACGGAGGACGTGTGTTCGCCTTGTCATCTAATTAAGTTACGGATGCGCAATATTCTATTTTGGTACTCTTTTAGTTAGCAGTCGTGAGACTTTTATTGAGTTTGACTCTACTCATTCGATTATTTCGTATTCTTTTGTTCGGCATCGTGGTCTGCCATTTCAGTCTTTAGATTCTGCTCCGATGAGAATTTTATTTGTTATCTCTGATTTGTACCGAGGTTGTTTCTATTAGTTTTGGAAATAAAGATTTGTGGGTCTAATTTTCGGTCGATGCGTATGTACGACTTTGATATGATTCTTGGGATGGACTATCAGAGCTTAGGTTATGATTATGTAGATTGTCTTTAGGCTTGATCTATGAGTTATGAGTAAATCACTAGGCAGACATATAAGTTTGTTTCGATTTGGTTCCCTGTTTGGTTGATCTTGATTTTGACCAAATGTTAATCTGTTTTGATTTGTAGTTGATATGAGGAAAGTGAGATAATTTGTCAAGGTTATTATTGTTATACAATGGAGTAAGGATATTAGTAAAGAATTGTGATTGGAGCATTAAGAAAAATAAAGTTATATTTTGTACAGTTAAGAAATGATCATATATGTAATATGGTTATGATATGAGTATTTGTATCAGCAAGTATTTGATTTTGGAGAATTAATCGTTAGAGTGCTTTTAGTAACAATCTGTTATGATCTTAGACTTAAGGATTTGATTTGGGTTGTGTTGGATTTGTGTTAAGCTCGTGGATGATGTGAAGAAGGTATATTGATGAGACAGTATGATAAGTGAAAACTATTAAGTATGTATAAATGATCTCTTATAAACTTGAGTTATAGATATTCGAGGTAATTAGATTAATCATTGAGGCTAATGATCAATTTTGCAGCTATTTTTGGAGTTTTGTTAAATGACGAGTAATAGTATGAGAAGATCTTGGAAATTGTTGGACTAAGGTTTGCACTAAGAGATGATTGATTTATTTAAATGGTTTTATATTAAGTGATGAGATTCAATAAATTTTGAGAGACATTGAATAGTTTAGAGTAGACAGTTTACTTATGTAGATAATGGAATGTGACTTGGAGTTTAATATGGTGATTTCAATATTTTAGTAGTATATTATTTTGAGTAATAATATTTAAGAATTAATTCGAATTGAGATTTTGATATTTTGAAGTGCTAGGGAAATTACTCAGTCGGCGTTTTGTTGTCCCATTTGAGATTTTAGAAAGGGTTGGCAAAGTTGCATTTCAGTTAGCTTTGCCTTCATAGTCAGCTCATGTGCATAATGTATTTCGTGTCTTAGTGCTGAAGAGTTATCATTATCATCTGTTGCACATGGTGCACTATCTGTTTTGATAAGATTTCGGAGGAAAACTACTTCGTTTGTTTTGTGAAAAATTTTATTTGAGTGAAATTTTTGCATCTTTTGATAATTAAGTTCGTTACATTTTATTTTTTTTGATTCCGGGGACGGAATCCTTTTAAGGGGGAAGTAATGTAATACCCGGTAAAAAAAAAAAAAAATTGTCCCACATCGCATAGTCCCTTGCAACCTTTCATTGCCTTTACCTATAAATATATGCCTTCACCCCTTATAGTATTACAATCCAAACATTAAGGCTTTTCCCAATGTGAGGAAACCTTTTTGTGTGAGGACCTTTTTAGTAAGGACCTCCATAGTTAAAATATTTTTTTCGGTGTCGAGGACGTGGGCGGACTACGAATCTCATAATTTCGGGTATGTCTCTTTTTCTTTCTTTGTGTAATTATTTAATTTTCTGTATTCGTTTTAATTTTGTAGTTTTAATTTTGTAGCTTTAATTTTTGTATGCTATTTAGTTTGTTAGTTTATATATTTTAGTATATATTTGTTAGTAATTAGCATTTTGGAATATTAAATTATTATTTTTGTAACTTTAGAGTTTTGGTATAATATAATAATAATAATATAATAATAATAATAATAATAATAATAATAATAATAATAATAATAATAATAATAATATTTGTTTGTAACATAATTAAAAATGGAAAGAATATTTTTGTAAATATACTTATATGTATTTCAGAAGGAACAAGAATACAATTATTTATTAATATATACGTTACCATGATTAAAATATTTATGTATGTATAACGTTAGGTAGAATTTTGTTTAGAACGGAAGGATTTCAGATTCGCCTAAGAGAAAGAAAATGTGTAAAACTTAATCAATTGATTAATGTAGTATTTATTTGTTCCTTTATTAGTTCCGATGGAGGGAATTTAACGAGTCAGTTTTGCAATATAATTTCGGATATTTCATTGCGTATTCCAGGTACGGATTCCGTACTCCTTCAGCAATATTCCTTTGATTTCAATTTGTTTGTTTTGTTCTTCATTAGAATTTGGATATTATTTCGATATATTGTTCATAGTCAAATGCATATGATAGTTTTGTTTGATTTTAGATATTCACAACTTATCTTGTACTCTTAAGCATGTCTAGTATTTATTTTGATTCTGTAGAAACGTACATGCAAGTATAATTGGGAGACTTTGTGTCGATTTGTTTCGGTTTAGCATGTGCGTATTAGAACCCCTTTTGTGATATTGTGTCGCATTCGTTGTGACATGATATTTTTGTTAGAAAGTACCGTAGGGTATACCTGAGCTATAACCACCTGTGGGGGTACCACAGGCATGTCCTCTTGGCACCGAGGCATGACACTTCCGTGGCAGTGTGATTAGTCCACGGCGTCTCCATTTTGTGTGCTCCGATGGGAGTTGGCCAATTGGTGTTTTGTTGTGGGAGGCGTATGGGTCGACCCTAGTTTCTGTTCTGTTCTGTTCTGTTCTGTTCTGCGGTTTGGTGTTGTTTGTGCCGAACACACCTTCCGATTTTGCATACATTTGGATCTGCAGTCCAATGTGTGCCTGCCTGTGTGGCAGTATTTTGACTTGTCTTTGTGACAAGGTATATTTCTGTTTTGTTTTGAGCTCGGTATGAAATAAACACAACCATTCAATTCAGCCTTTTATGTTGTTCAGTAAATCAATTCAGTTCAGGAGATCAGTTTCAGTTCAGTAGATTAGTTCAGTTTAGTAGATTAGTTCAGTAAGATTATGTTATTCAGTTCAGTTGATTTTGTTAATCTCAGTTTGGTTCAGTTGATTTTGTTATTCAATTTCAGTTCTTATTTGCGCACTCTTTATCCGTACTGGACATTTGGCTCATGCTGTGTTTTTCTTCCGGCAGGTTTGCAAGGGGATTCAAGGGCAAGTGTGAAGAGAGTTCCTTTTTGTTTTGACATTCTGCTTAGAATTCGTTCGTGCGTAGCCTCCCTTTTCACTGGTCGGGAAGGGGGTGTTACAAATACTGTGCCAAGAAATATGGTCAAATTGTATACAAAGACGTGCAGAAACAATATTCTCTTAGTTTTGGTTTTCATAAAATTGAAGAAAATTTCAACACAGAAGGTTATGAACTATCTATTTTTCTCTTTATGGAGCTCATATAATGAGAAGAACAGCTCTTGTCTAAAGACATGATTCGTTCTATTTTTACATCAATCCATATAAGTGGCTTTAAAAATACAAGGTTCCCAAACTGCCAATATTGATTCATATTATTACTCAATAGTGTAAACTATTACAATAGTTTTTAAGTTACTTCAAATACAAGTATGTGTAAAAAGTTGTAACCTCATAACGACTTCTGCTTCCCAGAGGTTATATAGAAGGCGGATTTGGTATTTGGATATTATTTGTATCAATGATTCGGTCAATCATGAATGATTCGTTAGAAAACCATATCAATTAAATGAAAATTGTCACTAAATAATCTAAGTGATATCATTATTCATTCTGAAACTTATATAATGTAATACCCGGTTATCTTTTTTTTTTAAAAGTCCCACATCAACTAAATGTTAAACCACCTCCCATGTCTTACACTACATATAGGGTCTAACCCTTTTAGTTCACTTCACCAAAACTCCTATGTGTGAGAGAATTTTGTTGTGGGAGGGCCTTTTTAGTAAGGACCTCCTTAGTTAAAATTTTGGTGTCGAGGACGTGGGCGGACTGCGAATCTCATAATTTCGGGTATTTCTCTTTTTCATTCTTTGTGTAATTATTTAATTTTCTGTATTAGTTTTAATTTTGTAGTTTTAATTTTTGTATGCTATTTAGTTTGTTAGTTTATATATTTTAGTATATCTCTGTTAGTAATTAGCATTTTGAAATATTAAATTATTATTTTTGTAACTTTAGAGTTTTAACATAATAATAATAATAATAATAATAATAATAATAATAATAATAATAATAATAATAATAATAATAATAATAATAATAATAATAATAATAATAATAATATTGGTTTGTAACATAATTAAAAATGAAAAGAATATTTTTGTAAATATACTTATATGTATTTCAGAAGGAACAAGAATACTATTATTTATTAATATATACGTTACCATGATTAGAATATTTATGTATGTATACCTTTAGGTAGAATTTTGTTTAGAACGGAATAATTTCAGATTCGCCTAAGAGAAAGAAAATGTGTAAAACTTAATCAATTGATTAACTATTTATTTATCAATTCCTTTATTTTATTTAATTAGTTCCGACTGAGGGAATTTAACGAGTCAGTTTTGAAGTATAATTTTGGGTATTACATTGCTTATTCCAGGTACGAATTTCGTACTCCTTCAGCGATACTCATTTGATTTTAATTTGTTTGTTTTGTTCTTTATTAGAATTTGGATATTATTTCGATATATTGTTCATAGTCAAATGCATATGATAGTTTTGTCTGATTTTAGATATTTGCAACTTAGCTTATACTCTTTAGACTTATTAAGTATGTCTAATATTTATTTTGATTCTGTAGAAACGTACATGCTAATATATTTGGGAGACTTTGTGTCAATTTGTTTTGGTTTAGCATGTGCGTATTAGAACCCCTTTTATGATATTGTGTCGCATTCGTTGTGACATGATATTTTTGTTAGAAAGTACCGTAAGGTATACCTGAGCTATAACCACCTGTGGGGGTACCACAGGCATGTCCTCTTGGCACCGAGACATGACACTTCCGTGGAAGTGTGATTAGTCCACGGCGTCTCCATTTTGTATGCTCCGATGGGAGTTGGCCAATTGGTGTTTTGTTGTGGGAGACGTATGGGTTGGCCCTAGCATTTTGTTTTGTTCTGTTCTGCGATCTGGTGTTGTTCGTAGTGCCGAGCACACCTTTTCGATTTTGTATACATTTGGATCTGCAGTCCAATGTGTGACTGCCTGTGTGGCAGTATTTTGACTTGTCTTTGTGACAAGGTATATTTCTATTTTGTTCTGAACTCGGTATGAAATAAACAAAACCATTCAATTCAGCCTTTTATATTGTTCAGTAAATCAATTCAGTTCAGGAGATCCGTTTCAGTTCAGTAGATTAGTTCAGTTCAGTAGATTAGTTCAGTTTAGTAGATTATGTTATTCAGTTCAGTAAGATTATGTTATTTAGTTCAGTTGATTTTGTTAATCTCAGTTTGGTTCAGTTGCTTTTGTTATTCAATTTCAGTTTTTATTTCTGCACTCTTTATTCGTACTGGGCATTTGGCTCATGCTGTGTTTTTCTTCTGGCAGGATTTGCAAGGGGATTCAAGGACAAGTGTGAAAAGAGTTCTTTTTTGTTTTGACATTCTGCTTAGAATTCCTTTATGCGTAGCCTCCCTTTCCACTAGTCGGGAAGGGGGTGTTACATATAATCTTCCATTTTTGAAGATTCAAGAAATTCTATGACTTGGATAAGACTTTGTCATACACTTTCCTGAAACTTATATAATCTTCCATTTTTGAAGATTCAAGAAATTCTATGACCTGGATAAGACTTTGTCATACACTTTCAATTGACATAGACCCAAGGTTTCTAGTAAAATGAGGATGTGGCATTGGGAATGGTCAGGATAGCTCAGCTGGTATACCAAAGGATTGTAAATCCTCATGCCATTAGTTTAAATCTGGTTCCATGCACATGTTTAATTTTTAGTATCTATTCTACGAATTAAATTATATGAATTGACATACATATTCATTAATAGTCATACCACATACTTTTATCCATCTTAGTCTTTAGAGATATATACGCCATCAAAATACTACAGAGATTAGAACCTACAAGAGAGTTTTAAAGTTGAAGAGCTACACATGCTTCAAGCACCAAAAGTGATGTAGTCCAGCAAAGGCTCAACGAACACGTACTCAAGGAAGGTAGAAATTCGACAAAGTTCCAATTTAGTTCCGTCACAATGAAGTTCACTTTTTTGAACTATCCATAGTCAAAACATATTTGTTATAGCATTACTGTCATAGAGATGTGGGTGTAGGAGGCCTCAAAAAGCGAAGACCGAGCTGTAGGTCACGTGACCTGCACCGAGTTGGTACCAAAATAATCAATTTATTACGTGGTAGAATTCTCTATAGAAAGGTATAAACAGCGTGAGAGGAAATGAGGGCGGACACCTATTCACTTTTTTAGTTATCCATCCATCAAGGCATACTAGTTATAGCACAAGTGACTAGAGTAATCAAATGCCAACTTTAGCACCAAAATTCAAAAGTACCAAAAATACGCAACCATTTGACTTCACTAATCAGGACACATTAAGCAACTAATTCCGTGGCCAATCGACTTACAATGCCAAATAGATGAACAAAATGGTAGATGTATAACCAGCAGATAATCAGAGGCCTATAAAGAAGTTTAGTCAAACATGCACACGCACACAAGCAAATGTGGGTACGTACGCACACATGTATATATCTAATCAATGTTTGTTATGTAGCTAGCATATGGGCTATTTCAATAATTGTCCATTAGTTTGTTGAGGGATATTATAGTCTTTAAGTCAGAGGGTTGCTGAAGGTTTGTTAATTAGGATGGGAGTCCGTAACGAGGAGGTAATGAACAACTAATAAAATTCTTCTTCTACAATTCTACTCTCTCAGGAAAAAAAAAAAAAAAAAAAAAACTTATTTTTGACGGCTATTTTGGACGGAATACATTTTTCATCGGAAATAAGTTTATTCCGTCGTAAATAGTTTATTTTTAACATAATTTTTCTTCAAAAATTCGGTCGTAAGTAATCGCGTCGGGAATAATTCCGTCGAAAATAGGCTTATTCTATCTTAATAGACCTATATTTCTTGTCAATATTGCACTTTTTACGATGAATTCTGTCGATATTACACTTTTCGTCAGAAATAATCTATTTCTAATCAAATTTATATCATCAAAAATAATTCCGTCGAAAATAATTATTTTTCTTGTAGTATCTCTAGCTCTTCTTTTACTGCAAGACTTTGTTATACAACATTTGGTATCAGAGTTGCATCGTGTCCTGGAGGCTATTACCGTGGCAGAGGGAACTCGTCTCTTTCAAATGGAGAAACACCAGAAATTACTCGATGAAAAGGTTCAGGATCTGGCGCGAAGTAACGATGCTATGACAACTTCAATTGAATACATGGACGACCGGATGGGAGGATTTGAGGATCAACTGAAAGAAATGGTCGCTAGTGTAAAGGAATTAAAAGGTGAGATGCAACAGAATTTTCGTTTGATGCTCACGGCTTTGAACAAGACCACTGAAGGTGATGAGCAACAAAACCATAACCTAGAAACAGATCGTCGGAATGGTAAAGCTCTACGAGTTGGCTTGGCTGAGCTATCGAAGAATTTCAAAGTGGAATTTTCTCAATTTGATGGTACTGATCCGCGTTCCTGGATTCGGAAATGCAAGAAATTCTTCAATTTTAATCCGATGTCTAGCGAGTGTAAGGTTTCTCTTGCTCAAATCTATATGGAAGGTCGCGCAGATTCTTGGTTCCAAGGTTATCGGGCAGAGGCTGATCCTATAGGTTGGAAGAAATTCAAAAGAGAAATCCTGGCTAGATATGATGTTGTTGACAAAGATCGGGAGTGAATTTTTATTTTTTTTTTTATTTAAAGTTAAAATTTTTGTAGATTTATAAGTTAAAATTTTAGTAGATTTATAAATAAAAGTGTTCAGCATCACTTTTACTTATAAGTCGGGAATTATAAGTAATAGTTGTGGATGTGTTCAGTTAATAATGACTTATAAGTTCAAATAAAATGTAAAGATTACTAAAATAACCTTCACTAAAAATAACATGTTAAAATAAAAGAGGGCAAAATGGACATTTCAATAGGTTTGACCAAAACTTAAAAAATGACTTATAAGTCGAAAAAAAATAAGTAAGTAAAACTTACTAATTTTTTTAGACTTAGAAGTCAACTTACAAGTTGACATATAAGTCATAAACGAACACTTTTTTTAGCAAAACCAACTTATAAGTTAGGTTGACCAACTTATAAGTTGGCGCCGAACAGGCCTTAAGAACTCGAAGCAACTCACCACTGTAGGTGCTTATCAAAAAGGAATTTGAGAATTTGAAGTCTATTTTACTAGTACAAAATTGACACTATAGAGATGAATACTTCATATCTAATTTCATTAATGGATTAAAGTTTGAAGTTAAATGTATGGTAAAGCTATTGAAATCTACCACATTGAAGGATGCCATTAGCTTAGCTAAAATGCAGGAAGACATTGTCTAAACTATAGCTTCACAAGCTCCAGTAATTCCTACACCAGTTGTTGCTCCACCAGTCCATATACCACATGCATCAGTTCTTGTTACTATTTATGGAAAGCAGTCAGCTGTTTTACCTAAACCCAATCTGCCTTCCAGACCATTTACATATAATTCCAGGCCACACAATTACTCTTATACTAACAGGTCCAATTTTGCCTCTACCAGTTCTAATTCATCGAGGGCTCAGTTTCCTATTAAGATGTTGACTGCAGTTGAAATGCAACAAAGGAGAGACAGGGGATTGTGCTATAATTGCAATAAAATTTTTATCCCTGATCATCATTGTAAAAAGCAAATGATTTACTTATTAAAGTTAGATTCAAATATGGATAAACCAGAGGAGATATCAGAGGTTATTGAAGAAAAAGAACTGGATTATATTGAAGAAGTTCCTAGTGACATGGAAATACATGTTACAGCCTTAAATGGAAATGTGAATCACACAACTCTAAGGCTTAAAGGATTTATTAAAAAGAAACTTCTTACTACACTGATTGACAGTGGGATCACTCATAGTTTCTTAGATCCTAAAGCTGCTGATCTTTTAGGTTGTGACTTAGAACCTACTCTAAGCTCATGGTGACAGTGGTTGATGGGGGAAAAGTCATAAGTGATGTCAAATGTTCAACTTTTAAATGTAGCATGGTGGGTTATGAATTTGAGAATGAGGTAAGGTTGTTACCCTTGGGAGGGTATGATGTAATTTTAGGGGTGGATTGGATGCAGAAGTACAATCCTGTGACTTTTGACTTCCATAAACTGAGGCTGACTTTTCAAAGGAAAGGCAAGAAAATCATTATTAAAGGAACTACTGACACAACAATGTTGCAGCAGATTTCAACCAAGGGACTAAAAAAGTTAGTTAAGAAAAAGTCATTGGGGTTTATAAGACACTTATTTGCTATCACCGCTCAGGAGAAAAAGGAAACAGATATAGAAAATTCATAAGAAAATCATCAGTTAATTATTCCATTACTCACTGATTTCAAGGATGTCTTCCACGAACCCAAGACTTTGCCTCCTCACAAGACTCATGACCACCACTTTAAATTGAAGGATGAAACTGCCACAGTGAATGCCAGACCTTACAAGCATCCTTATGTTCAAAAGAATGAGATTGAGAAAATGGTTAAAGAGATGTGTTAGCAAATGGTATCATTAGACATAGTACTAGTCCATTTACATCTCCAGTGTTACTTATGAAGAAAAAAGATGAAACATGGATATTTTGTATAAATTACAAGGCTTTAAATAAGTTGACTAAGAAAGATAAATTTCCTATTCCGGTGATAGAAGAGTTATTGGATGAACTCAATGGTGCAAAATATTTCTCCAAAATTGACTTAAGGGCTTCTTATATACAAGTGAGAATGAATGAGATGGATATACATAAAACAGCATTCAAAACGCACAGTATGCATTATGAATTTTTGGTAATGCCTTTTGGCTTAACCAATGTCCGACTACGTTTCAAGCCCTTATGAATACTGTGTTTGTTAACTTACTAAGGAAGTGTGTGTTAATATTCTTTGATGATATATTAATATACAACAGAAGTTTAGAATTACATACGAAGCATTTAAGAAAAGTTTTCTTGCTATTAAGGGAGCATCAGTTATATGCAAAGTTCTTCAAATATACATTTGTGTAAACTCAGGTGGAATATTTGGGTCATGTAGTTTCTAGTTCTGGAATGGCAGCTGACTCAAGTAAGGTCGAAGCTATGGTTAACTGGCTCAAGCCAACAATTGTGAAGGAATTGAGGGTATTTTTTGGTACTTACAGGGTATTATAGAAAATTTGTACAGGGATATGGAGTAATAGCTAAACCTTTGACAAACTTGATGAAAAAAGATAAATTCAAGTGGAATAAGGGTACTTATAATTCATTTGAGCATCTCAATGGAGCATTATCCACCCCGCATGTCTTAGTTATGCTTGATTTTTCTAAGGAGTTTGTTGTGGAGACTAACATAGGCATTAGAACTGTTTTGCTGCAGGATATTAAGCCTATTGCTTACATGAGTAAGGCTTTGGGACCTAGGACAATGGGATTATCAACTTATGAGAAGGAGTTATTAGATATTGTAATAGAAATGGATAAGTGGAGACCCTATTTATCTGAAAATAAATTCACAATCAGGACTGATCACCGGTACTTGAAACATTTTTTGGAGCAAAGAATTACAACTGTGGCTCAACAGAAATGGTTATCTAAATTGTTGGGGTTCTCGATTACGCTATTGAATATAAGAAGGGAATGGAAAATATAGTAGCCGATGCATTATTAAAGTTCCTAAAATGGAATTACAATGCTCCGTATTATCGGGGTTGGTGCCTACTTGGATGAAAGATGTTGCTGAAACTTAGGAAGTGGATTCAGTTGCTCAAGATCTCATAGCTCAATGTGTAATTGATACTAATGCTATTGGAACTAATTTCACTTTCTACAATGGGGTTTTAAGGAAGCTACAATAGGGGCGAATGGGAATTTAAAACCACAATTATTAGCTAAGTTCCATTCTTCTGGGATTGGAGGTCATTCAGGACAACAAGCTACTTATAAAAGGTTGAAACATATTTTCACTTGGCCGAATATATTAGATGATGTACAACAATAGGTTAAGGAGTGTCAGGTTTCTCAGCAAATCAAGAATGAAAATGTTGATTCACCTGGTTTATTGCAGCCTTTACAAATTCCTACACAAGTTTGGAGTGGTATTGCTATGGATTTTATTAGAGGCCTTCCAAGGTCTGAGGGGAAGGATAACATAATGGTGGTAATTGATAGATTGACCAAATCTTGCCATTTCATACCTTTGTGTCATCCATTTATAGCACAAGTGGTGGCACAACAGTTCTTTACTCACGTATATAAGCGTCATGGTTATCTTACCTCTATTGTATCTTATAGGGATAAGATCTTTTTAAGCGCATTTTGGAAGGAATTGTTTAAAATTATAGGAACAAAGTTGTGTTACAGCTCTGTATACCATCCACAAAGTGATGGTCAGAGTAAGAGGCTTAACCGGTGTTCAGAGCAGTACCTGCGATGTTTGATCTATAGTAAGCCTCACCAATGGGCTAAGTGGTTACCCTTTGCTGAGTACTGGTACAATACTAGCTACCATTCAGCTATTAAGATGACACTTTTTGAAGTATTATATGGCTATTCCCCTACTCAGTTACTTGAAACAGTGGCATATACTTCCAATGTAGCAGCGGTAAAGGATTTTTCCATAGACATACTCAGTTGGTGAATGTCCTCAAGGAAAACTTGGAATTTGCACAACATAGAGTGAAATAGCAAGTGGATCAACATAGATCTGAAAGGGAGTTCCAAGTGGGTGACTATGTGTACCTTAAAGCATCTCTAATAGATGGGCTATCTGCTGGACTATATTTAGTCCATATAACATCAGCAGATGTCCTTAAGTCTTCAATCATTCCAACAGATGGACTATCCCATGGACTATAATATAAAAAGATTAAAATAATCAATGAATTTAAAAAAAAACTCCAACGGCTATATTCCAACGGCCGTATTCCAACGGATATATTTTAACAAACAAACAACCTCTATAAATATAAGTCATATCCAGTCTCTCATATTTATTCATCTCAACTTCAATTTTTCAGTCAAATACATTATTTTAAATATGTCTCGTCAATTCGAATTAGCTATGTTGCACATGGATGAAGAAGAAGATGAAGAAGCATATGGGCAATTTTTAGGCTTGGCTGCTATTGAATAAGAGCAACAAAATGTCAATAGGCATACATCACGTTATCGTGGTTCTATGCAAGGTCGTATTACCATTGATCGTGGTAGACATGAAGGTCATAATCGACTTTTTCGTGATTATTTTGCTAAACATCCTACATACACACCGTCTTTATTTTGGAAAAGATTTTGAATGCGGCACCCACTTTTCCTCTAAATTCAAAGAGCAGTTGAAGCGTATGATTCATACTTCGTCCAAAAAATGAATGCTGCAGGACAATTCGATTTATCTTCTCTTCAAAAGATAATTGCCTCAATGCGGATGCTTGTCTATGGTGTTTCAGCAGATTCTATTGATGATTGTATGCGGATCGGTGAAAGCACGGCTATATTGAGTCTTAAAAGATTTGTAAAAGCAGTTATTGCAATTTTTGGTGATGAATATCTGAGATCCCCCAATAGTGATGACATCGTTAAATTGCTATCAAAAGCTGAAGAGCGTGGTTTTCCTGGGATGATGGGGAACATCGACTGCATGCATTGGAAATAGAAGAATTGTCCGGTTGCGTGGCATGGTATATATTCTGGACATATACATGAGCCAACAATTATTTTAAAAGCGGTGACTTCATACAATCTTTGGATATGGCATGCAGTTTTTGGATTACCAAGCTCTCATAATGATATTAACGTTTTGGAGAGATCATTTATATTCTCTGCTCTTACTGAAGATCGTGCTCCAGTTATGAACAACTCAATTAATGGAAATGAGTACACGATGGGATATTATCTTGCATATGGTATATATCTCCCATGTGCAACATTTGTAAAAACCATTTCGGCACCTCGGGGAAATAAAAGAAAACTATTTGCTAAGACTCAAGAGGCGCTTAGGAAAGATGTTGAGCGAGCATTTGGGGTACTCCAACCACGTTTTGCTATTATTCGTGGTCCTGCACGTTTTTGGGATCAAACAACACTAAAAGAAATTATGACTGCATACATAATACTACATAATATGATCGTTGAGGATGAACGAGATGAAAATCAAGAACCAGCAACCTATGATACACATGACGAGATTCCCACTGTAGAAATGTCTCATGAGCGTACCCTACAATTACTTGAATTCATTGAAGCCAATCATCGCTTAAGGGATAGACAAGTTCATTCTTAACTTCAAGAAGATATTATTCAATATTTGTGGTCACTACATGGCGGAGCGTAATCCATTACATTCTACTATAAGCAAATTGTGATTCTATAATAATAAACAAGTCAACTACTAGATGTAACTCCTTTCGTGATTTCTTTCTTGCGTTGTTTGTAATATTTAGCTACTTCAGGCTCCATGTTAGTTGTGTCAATCAACATGATCCTTTCATCCTCTTGTGCTTTCATTATATTCAACTTCTCTTGCTCTTAAAAATATATTTTGTCCATGTTCTCTTGTCTCTTTTGTTGGTTCAATTTTATCTTATGCTCGAACTTTTCAAACCTCAATTCCATAGGTGTACTAGTAGCACCGGTTCCTTTGCCCTTTTTATCTTGTACTTTTGAAGCCTTCCTTCCCATTGGTCTCTCCAATCCTTTAAAGATTGTATCTTCAATATCATCGTCTTCATCTAAACTTACTTCTTCTATGGTTGATGGAGAAGATGCTACTGGACTTGACTTTCTACTACTTTTCTGTTTTTTTCCAATGTTATCTGTTCTCCATTTCGACGCATCCTTCAATAGTCTCCAACAATGCATAAATCCAAATAGTTGCTTTTGGATACTTTTGAACGTCTCTAATGCTTGACATATCTATTTTAAAAATTATTTACAAAATATTAACTATAAACTATAAAAATAAACTTATTAAAATTTTACATTAAAAAGTTAAAATACCTTATCTTGTTCACCTACACCGCTTTGTTGCATTCTTTCAATTGAAGCATAATATCTATAAAATTTGTCCACCGAGAGTTGAATTATTGACCAACGTTTCGCCAAAGCAGTAGAATTGCATTTAGACTCAAAATTTTTATATTCATGAAAGTATTCATGAACTCTTTCCCAATATCTTCCATGTTTCTAATCGTTTCCTTGAATTGGATTCATGCTTACATTAAGTCATCCAAAAACAAGAAGGACATCTTCATCAATTGTGTAATTTTCCTTTCGCCTTGTTCTTTTGTTGGACTCATTTTCGGGAGTCTGAATTGGTACGTCAGTTTGAATTGAGAAGTCATCCAACAAATTTGGATCATCAAGTGAAAAATCTTGAGATAATAATGAAGAATAATACATCGGAGGACCATGATTTTCCATCTAAAAAATAAATTAGAGAGATATTATCAATAAAAAACAAAAAACATATACAATAAAAATATAAACTATTTAACCAAATACTTACAATCACTAAAGGTTGAAGTTGTTAATTGAGATATGGTAAAATATATTGAATTATTGTACATATTTATAGATTTTTCAATTTTATCCGTTGAAACAAAAAATTACCGTTGCTGCAATTTTTTTTTAACGTTCTGTACCTATTTTATTTTATACCGTTTTGACTGCTTCATCTTCTTCCGTCCGTTGGAGTGCAGAGCAGCAGAGCTAAAAAACTACTCATCAGCCTCTTCTTCTCCTTCTCCTTCTTCTTCTCCTTCTTCTTCTTCGTCTCCATCTCCTCCTCCTCCTCCTCCTCTTCCTTTTCTGCCATTAAAATATATTAATACTTATAGTCCACCAAAATTTGATTCTTAGATATAGTCGCTTTGTTCCGCCGGAAAAAGAGGTAGACTAAATTTTCTCCATCTGCTGGAGCGCGAGGGTTTGTCCTAGACTATATTTTGTCTAGAATGTGAAGAAATCCGGCCTGTTGGAGATGCTCTTAAACTACAGCCTTATAGGCAAACTTCTGTAGCTGTCAGGAGATCTCTGAAACTTGTTGCAAGGTATTATAGGCCCTATTTGGTAGTAGGCAGAATTGGCAAGGTTGCTTACAAACTCCAGTTACCCGAGGATTCTAAGATACATCACGTGTTCCATGTGTCTCTCCTAAAAAAGCAGTTAGGAAACCAAGCAGTGGTGCAAACCAAGCTTCCAATAGTGGGAGATGAAAGGGAGATGAGGATTTTACCAGAAAAAGTTTTGGAAAAAAGGAGGATGATTAAGAAGAATAACAGACCAATGATACAAGTATTGATTAAATGGATGTCTATTGCACCAGAAGATGAAACCTGGGAGGACGTGCTTAAACTGGCTTAACAGTTTCCTGAATTCAATTTTGACTAATTAAATTAAGATATGTTGCTGTTATGATTTATTGTATTTCCTTTCTATTAATTTCTAAGTATTTCTTTTCTGTTAATTTTGTTATGTTCCTGTTGATTTGTACAATCCTTGAGGACGATGATCTTCTTAAGGAAGCGGCACTGTTACGTAGTTAGCATATGGGCTATTTCAGTAATTGTCCATTAGTTCTTGAGGGATATTATAGTCTTTAATTCAAAGGGTTGCTGGAGGTTTGTCAATTAGGATAGGAGTCTATAACATGGAAGTAATGAACAATTAATAAAATTCTTCTTCTGCAATTCTACTATCTCTAGCTCTAGCTCTTCTTCTACTGTAAGACTCTGTTATACAGCAATGTTTCACATACTGGTTTCACTTTCCAAAATAGTATCATTCAAAGCATATAAAATAGTTAGGCCCAGCTTCTACTAGCACATTCTAATGAAACTAACCGTATAGTCCAAAAGCTATAGCCCGTGTGATCACTTATGCTTTAACAACACTTGTATAACACTTCCAAACAGCAAATTCCAGCAACCATTTGGCCCTAATGTTATCAATCATTTAATATAAAATTCCAATTATAGTCCTATGAGTGGATTGATTGGATCAAGTTTAAACTTAATTTAAAATGAAACAAAACATACAAACATGACTAAGAATGGGAAAAGTAACGTGGTTTCTCAACTACCTAATCTACAAAATCAACTTCAATATATTAATTTTCACAAAAATCCTTCATCACACAGTAACCCATGACCCAATTGCACAAAAACTTCAACTTTATTCTTGAGCTTCACTCGATAGTTACTCTTTTGGTTTCTTTCGACGCATAGTCCTATAGACTGTCCAGGTAACACACAAATTAATTTTTCATTGGTTTGGTTTGCAACAACGTAATTCTCAACAAGAAATTGGCTAAAAGTACAGCAAAAATCTCATTAAGAGCGAAATTCTTGTTGGAGATAAAAGAGCAAAGATCTCGATGATTCTTGTCGATTTGTTTCAAATACTTGGGTGTCCATTTAAGCCCTCACCATTTCTTAGCTGAGCATCGTCATAAAATCTTATTGATCGGATAATTGAACTCTCTGGGAAGAAGAGAGAGAAAGTGTGTAGGGATTGACTCTTAGAGGGCTGGAGATGAATGAAGAAGGGAAAATGATTTTGCTTGTTTGGTTGGGGTCGAAGGAGGGAGGAAAGGGAAAGAAACAATTTGGGTTAATTGATGTTTTTGTTAGTAGTAAACCAAGACCCGACTATCACTGTTTGGTGGGTTAGGTGTAAACAAACTTTTGAAGTTTTTTAACTTTCCTGAAAATGTACTTCAACTTTTATTGTAATTTTTATTTTATTTTTTTATATTAATATATTTCATTTTTCATTTAATTTTTAAAATTTTATAAAAAAAAAAAATTCACCCTATTTAAGTTACGGACACACCGCGTATCCTATCATATACTATTTAAAATCAACTCATATTAAATCCTTCAATGTAGCTCAAAAGGTCTGCGATAAAATAAAATCTCAAATAAGATAAATAAAAGCAAACAATACTCTTAAGCTAGTTTTGATATTATAAAAATAAAATAAAATTCCTCGTATGCTAGTTAAATAGTAAATGTTGTACTCCCTCTGCTCTTAAAAGGACTTCTGAAATAATAATTTTATATAAATTAATTAAATTAAAGGATAAGATAAGAGAGAGTGTAAAATAAATACCTACTTTGTCTACAGTGAACCCTATAGACACTAAAAAAATTGAGTCTATATTTAATAATTATTAATTACTTGCAATAAGAGGGTGAAATTATAAAATCATGATAAATTAGAGGTGTCAAAAGATGACTTACAAATGGAAGGAGAGTTACTTGGAGAACAATCATAGGTCTCGTGTAGGGTTTCGACATATAAATATATAGGAGGATTAAATAGACCTACTCAATCAAGAGGCCTATGGATATCACCCCTAATATATAGGAGGATTAAATTCCATCTAGATCACTCATATTCCTCACACGATTCATGATATACCCAATAATCACCTTTATTGTCCACCCTATTAAAGGTGACTTTTGATGATATCAAAATATATAAATTCTCGTGTAATAATATTGATTTCAGGTCGAAGAATCATTACATAATTATCACTATGAGAATTTCTTATGACACTTTGCATAATGCTCCACGTAGAATTCTCATGGTGCGTTTGACACATAAACGCAACAGAATTTTAAATTTTTTTTAAAACCCTAAAACAGGATTCATGCGAAAACATATTAATTCAAAGGTTTAGATATATTTTTACAGATTATCCGAGCTTGAATGGAGACGATGGAATTCTAGAACGGCTTCGAATCTTCAACGTAATCCAACGGAACTGCGTCTCTACGGTATCCACAGGAACGCCCTACGAATCGTCCCACGTTATGCAGCAAAGAGAGTCGCGGTACTAGCCGCCAAGATCTGGATCTGGATCTGAATTTATTGAGTTTTTCCCTCTAGCCTCTTTCTGAAAGCGACTAGGGTTTAGGTTTTGATTTTCACGTACTTAAAACAGCTGATATATCATGTATATATAGCAGTTAAAAGAATTAACCAAAAATAAATTAGAAAAATGAAATCCGAATTTATATATATTATATTTTAATTAAGTCTTACTTAATTAATATACATATATACAAATTATCCTATTAATTTAAATTCGTAATTTAAATACTATCAATCATATTGACATATTAAATCCTAACAATTTAAATTAATTACCTTTTAATTACGTTATAAGTGTGTGACCTTATAAGTTATTATTATATTGGCAATAATTTTAAAATCATATTATAAAATTATAAACAGTGAGCGACATCTAGTAATGCATCACTGCTACCCAAATAATAATAAGATCGGTGATTCGATGCAACATTTTCGTGACCAATGTTTCAATGTAATTTAATCCTTTTAACCTTGACATCACTTATGAGTAGACTATATGAAACAAATCACTATTTGAGCATGGTCATTCATTTCATAGTCCTACTCAATCAAGAGGCCTATGGATATCACCCCTAATATATAGGAGGATTAAATTCCATCAAGATCACTCATATTCCTCACACGATTCATGATGTACCCAATAATCACCTTTATTGTCCACCCTATTAAAGGTGACTTTTGATGATATCAAAATATATAAATTCTCGTGTAATAATATAGTGATTTCAGGTCGAAAAATCATTACATAATTATCACTATGAGAATTTCTTATGACAATTTGCATAATGCTCCACGTAGAATTCTCATGGTGCGTTCGACACATAAACGCAACAGAATTTTAAACTTTTTTCGAAACCCTAAAACAGGATTCATGCGAAAACATATTAATTCAAAGATTAAGATATATTTTTACAGATTATCCGAGCTTGAATGGAGACGATGGAATTCTGAAACGGCTTCGAATCTTCAATGTAATCCAACGGAACTGCGTCTCTACGGTATCCACACGAACGCCTCGCGAATCGTCCCACAATCTGCAACAAGGAGAGTCGCGGTACTAGCCGCCAAGATCTGGATCTGGATCTGAATTTATTGAGTTTTTCTCTCTAGCCTCTTTCTGAAAGCGACTAAGGTTTAGGTTTTGATTTTCACGTACTTAAAACAGCTGATATATCATGTATGTATAGCAGTTAAAAGAATTAACCAAAAACAAATTAGAAAAATAAAATCCGAATTTATATATATTATATTTTAATTAAGTCTTACTTAATTGATATACATCTATACAAATTATCATATTAATTTAAATTCGTAATTTAAATACTATCAATCATATTGACATATTTAAATCCTAACAAATTAAATTAATTACCTTTTAATTACATTCTAAGTGTGTGACCTTATAGGTTATTATTATATTGGCAATAATTTTAAAATCATATTATAAAATTGTAAACAATGAGCGACATCTAGTAACGCATCACTGCTACCCAAATAATAATAAGATCGATGATTCGATGCAACCTTTTCGTGACCAATGTTTCAATGTAATTTAATCCTTTTAACATTGATATCACTTATGAGTAGACTATATGAAACAAATCACTATTTGAGCATGACCATGCATTTTATAGTCCTACTCAATCAAAAGGCCTATTGATATCACCCCGAATATATAGAAGGATTAAATTTCATCTAGATCACTCATATTCCTCACACGATTCATGATATACCCAATAATCACCTTTATTGTCCACTCTATTAAAGGTGCCTTTTGATGATATCAAAATATATAAATTCTCGTGTAATAATATAGTGATTTCAGGTCGAAGAATCATTACATAATTATCACTATGAGAATTTCTTATGACACTTTGCATAATGCTCCACGTAGAATTCTCATGGTGCGTTCGACACATAAACGCAGTAGAATTTTAAACTTTTTTCGAAACCCTAAAACAGGATTCATGCGAAAACATATTAATTCAAAGATTAATATATATTTTTACAGATTATCCGAGCTTGAATGGAGACGATGGAATTCTGAAACGGCTTCGAATCTTCAATGTAATCCAACGGAACTGCGTCTCTACGATATCCACACGAACGCCTCGCGAATCGTCCCACAATCTGCAGCAAGGAGAGTTGCGGTACTAGCCGCCAAGATCTGGATCTGGATCTGAATTTATTGAGTTTTTCTCTCTAGCCTCTTTCTGAAAGCGACTAAGGTTTAGGTTTTGATTTTCACGTACTTAAAACAGCTGATATATCATGTATGTATAGCAGTTAAAAGAATTAACCAAAAACAAATTAGAAAAATAAAATCCGAATTTATATATATTATATTTTAATTAAGTCTTACTTAATTGATATACATATATACAAATTATCATATTAATTTAAATTCGTAATTTAAATACTATCAATCATATTGACATATTAAATCCTAACAAATTAAATTAATTACCTTTTAATTACATTCTAAGTGTGTGACCTTATAGGTTATTATTATATTAGCAATAATTTTAAAATCATATTATAAAATTGTAAACAGTGAGCGACATCTAGTAACGCATCACTGCTATCCAAATAATAATAAGATCGGTGATTCGATGCAACCTTTTCGTGACCAATGTTTCAATGTAATTTAATCCTTTTAACATTGATATCACTTATGAGTAGACTATATGAAACAAATCACTATTTGAGCATGATCATGCATTTTATAGTCCTACTCAATCAAAAGGTCTATTGATATCACCCCGAATATATAGAAGGATTAAATTTCATCTAGATCACTCATATTCCTCACACGATTCATGATGTACCCAATAATCACCTTTATTGTCCACCCTATTAAAGGTGACTTTTGATGATATCAAAATATATAAATTCTCTTGTAATAATATAGTGATTTCAGGTCGAAAAATTATTACATAATTATCACTATGAGAATTTCTTATGACAATTTGCATAATGCTCCACGTAGAATTCTCATGGTGCGTTCGACACATAAACGCAACAGAATTTTAAACTTTTTTCGAAACCCTAAAACAGGATTCATGCGAAAACATATTAATTCAAAGATTAAGATATATTTTTACAGATTATCCGAGCTTGAATGGAGACGATGGAATTCTGAAACGGCTTCGAATCTTCAATGTAATCCAACGGAACTGCGTCTCTACGATATCCACACGAACGCCTCGCGAATCGTCCCACAATCTGCAACAAGGAGAGTCGCGGTACTAGCCGCCAAGATCTGGATCTGGATCTGAATTTATTGAGTTTTTCGCTCTAGCCTCTTTCTGAAAACGACTAAGGTTTAGGTTTTGATTTTCACGTACTTAAAACAGCTGATATATCATGTATGTATAGCAGTTAAAAGAATTAACCAAAAACAAATTAGAAAAATAAAATCCGAATTTATATATATTATATTTTAATTAAGTCTTACTTAATTGATATACATATATACAAATTATCATATTAATTTAAATTCGTAATTTAAATACTATCAATCATATTGACATATTTAAATCCTAACAAATTAAATTAATTACCTTTTAATTACATTCTAAGTGTGTGACCTTATAGGTTATTATTATATTGGCAATAATTTTAAAATCATATTATAAAATTGTAAACAATGAGCGACATCTAGTAACGCATCACTGCTACCCAAATAATAATAAGATCGGTGATTCGATGCAACCTTTTCGTGACCAATGTTTCAATGTAATTTAATCCTTTTAACATTGATATCACTTATGAGTAGACTATATGAAACAAATCACTATTTGAGCATGACCATGCATTTTATAGTCCTACTCAATCAAAAGGCCTATTGATATCACCCCGAATATATAGAAGGATTAAATTTCATTTAGATCACTCATATTCCTCACACGATTCATGATGTACCCAATAATCACCTTTATTGTCCACTCTATTAAAGGTGACTTTTGATGATATCAAAATATATAAATTCTCGTGTAATAATATAGTGATTTCAGGTCGAAGAATCATTACATAATTATCACTATGAGAATTACTTATGACACTTTGCATAATGCTCCACGTAGAATTCTCATGGTGCGTTCGACACACAAACGCAACAGAATTTTAAATTTTTTTCGAAACCCTAAAACAGGATTCGTGCGAAAACATATTAATTCAGAGGTTTAGATATATTTTTACAGATTATCCGAGCTGTAATGGAGACGATGAAATTCTGGAACGGTGTCGAATCTTCAACGTAATCCAACGGAACTGCGTCTCTACGGTATCCACACGAACGTCCCGCGAATCGTCCCACGATCTGCAGCAAAGAGAGTCGCGGTACTAGCCGCCAAGATCTGGATTTGGATCTGAATTTATTGAGTTTTTCTTTCTAACCTTTTTCTGAAAGCGACTAGGGTTTAGGTTTTGATTTTCACGTACTTAAAACAGCTGATATATCATGTATGTATAGCAGTTAAAAGAATTAACCAAAAACAAATTAGAAAAATAAAATCCGAATTTATATATATTATATTTTAATTAAGTCTTACTTAATTAATATACATATATACAAATTATCCTATTAATTTAAATTCGTAATTTAAATACTATCAATCATATTAACATATTTAAATCCTAACAAATTAAATTAATTACCTTTTAATTACATTCTAAGTGTGTGACCTTATAAGTTATTATTATATTGGCAATAATTTTAAAATCATATTATAAAATTATAAACAGTGAGCGACATCTAGTAACGCATCACTGCTACCCAAATAATAATAAGATCCGTGATTCGATGCAACCTTTGCGTGACCAATGTTTCAATGTAATTTAATCCTTTTAACCTTGACATCACTTATGAGTAGACTATATGAAACAAATCACTATTTGAGCATGGTGATGCATTTCATAGTCCTACTCAATCAAGAGGCCTATGGATATCACCCCTAATATATAGGAGGATTAAATTCCATCAAGATCACTCATATTCCTCACACGATTCATGATATACCCAATAATCACCTTTATTGTCCACCCTATTAAAGGTGATTTTTAATGATATCAAAATATATAAATTCTCGTGTAATAATATAGTGATTTCAGGTCGAAGAATCATTACATCATTATGACTATGAGAATTTCTTATGACACTTTGTATAATGCTCCACGTAAAATTCTCATGGGATGTATGTCCAGTACATTATTCTCTAACATGTACATATATGCATTAACTTAATATCTCATATATTTATGACCAATGAGATTTGACCATCAGTCAATCCACATACTAGTCTCAATGCATCATTGTTGTCCTATTAACAATGATACTCGACTAGAGACATTTAAGAACAATGATACTAATTGTAATTATATAATCTCATGTTCAAGTCACATACTTGAAGCTATATAATTCGTATTACTATTCTAAGGACTTTTAGTATGCTAATATTTATATAACGCAGTAAATAAAATCATAATAAAATAATTCATTTATTCAATCAAATATAATATCAAATTGTTAAACAATTACATCAAATAATTGGCCTATAGGCATGAACTCTAACATCTCGGGCACTAAAAATATTTAAAAAAAAAGATGCTCAAAACACAACTTTCGACATAGCAAGATACTTGTAGCCCTTTTTTCCCCTCTTAACAAATCCAATTAGGGTCAAATTGGATATTGTTACGAAGATCTCAAAACGAGGCTTTTGAATTGGGATGACACATCTTCTAACTCTTCCTGGATTGAAAGTTATGGTTGTTTGAAGGTCATATGGGTAAAGCTAAAAAAATTAATACGCACGGAGTCAAGCTACGACTATACCTGTGGCTCAAAGCCTTAACCGCGGCAATACCCATGACTCAACCCCTAAATCCCCCCTCAACATTATATATTCTTTGTTTTTTCATTCATTGCACAAGAAGAGAGAGAGAGCTACACAATTCTAGAGAGTGCTACGCAATTTTAAAGAGAAAAACTCTGAAAATACATAAAGTAAGAGAAAAAAGAGAAAACATAATCAAATCTTCACTCATTCGTCTCTTCTTTAACATTCAATCAATCAAAAGGAGCGAGAAAGTCTTTTCATGCCTTGAAATTCAATTTTTCATCGTCAAGCTAACAAAGTCCAATTCTAACTTTCCTAAATTCAATTAAATCATATAAATTGTTAATTTCTATATTCATATCATCTATACTTCTCAATTAGTATATGAATTGGGTATTATTTTAAATCATGCAAAAATCTATGGCATTACTTGTATAGAATTTTGAATTACAAATGTTGAAATCTTAGGTGAATCTAAGGTTTATGGGTCAATACCCATGAAAATTAAACCTAGCTAGCTCATGATAGATCTAGAAATTAGATTAATGTAATTATTTGAATTTTGATTTAATTCCTTATTTGTGAGCCTAGGAAGAGGTCAAGGCTTCTAAATTCATATTTATGATAATTAGGGTTGTCTTCTAATTATGGACTTTGCAATTGAATTGTATCATTTGAATTAATGTGAAATTTATGAAAATTGTGAGCCTTGGAGGAAACCAAAGGCCAAGACCTCCAAATCCATACTTGGAGGAATTAGAATGTTTCTCTCATGATGGACATTGAATTTGAAATTATAATTGGTTATCAGTGCATGTAAATCATCTATGGGCCTTAAAATCATTTAAGTTGTTTTTATCTTTCAATGTGGAGCTTAAGGTTCAAAGTAGTGAAAATTAGAATAACTTGGTAATGAGTCCAATGTGATGGTTCACATACCCTAAGTTGAACTAAACCCATTTACTTGCTTTAGGTAATAAAAAATGATTTTTAAAAATAAAAATTTTTCTAAAATGAAATAAATCAAAAGGTAAAAATTAAATGATTGGAAGAGACTTTTGACAAATTAAAACACATTTGAAAAGCCACTTTGAAAATATACTTGAAAATTCACTTGAAAATAACTTTTGAAAAATCATTTTCGAAAACACACTTGAAAAATCACTTTTGAAAACAAATTTTGAAAATCACTTTGAAAAATACTCTGAAAATACACTTGAAAATTTACTTTTGAAAAACTACTTTTGAAAACACACTTTGAAAAATCACTTTTGAAAATACATTTTGAAACTCACGAACCCCTATAAACATAAACACACACGAGTTTAAAAATCAAACTCACGTCTTTTGAAAACACAATCATGAACCTTTGTGGACACAAACACACGCGGGTTTAAAAATCAAATTCACATATTTTGAAAACACAATCACAAACCTTTGTGGACAAACATATAAGAATTTAGAAATCAAACTCACGTCTTTTAAAAACACAATCATGAACCTTTGAGGACACAGACTCACGAGTTTATAAATCAAACTCACGAACATTTGAGAATACACACTCACGAGTTTATAAACCAAACTCACGAACCTTTAAAGACACACTTACGAGTTGATAAACCAAACTCACAAACATTTGAGGACACATGTAAGACCCCGAATTTTATGAAATATAAAATTTAATTTTTCTTCATATATTTTTTTTTCATGAAACAGTAAGTGGTTAAATTGACGAAATTGAAAGTTAAGGATGTTATGTGTAAATTTTATTTTGTCGGACAATATTCGTTTTGTCGGGGAATATTCGGGTCGTACGACGGCGCCGAAATAACTAATTATTGGTGGACCCCACAACGGAATATTTGTCGGATATAGAAAACGACAGAAGTAACATTTTTAAATAAAAATAGTCAACGGTGTTAACTGTTAAAATACCGGTGATAAAAGAATAGTTGTATACGGTAGTTTATGGTATTTTCTGTAGCACACGGTACTCTACAGTAACACACGGTATTGCACAATGTCTCATATTATTGGTCTGATAATTGACACCGTAACTGTTACACATCATTTCATCGATAATTGTCACTGCATAACATTTTATGTTATCAATTCAATAATTGTTGCTACACAGTATTTTGCAATGATTCAATAATTGTCATTACACTGTATTTTTTATCATTGAGTCAATAATTGTTGCTGCACTATTTTTAAAATTATTGAACCTAATAATTGTCACAGTAGCAAATATACTGTAATTTATATTATTAAATTAATAATAATCTGTAATGTGTTTATTACATTATTGTTGAATTATTGTTGTAGCATTATTTTATATGCAGGACTCACAAAAAGAATAAATAAATAAATAAATAAAAATTAATTAATTTTACTATTTGAAATAGTAATGTGAATAGAAACGTGAATAGTAAGTGAATAGTAAAAAAAAAACATGTGGACCCATTGGTGGGGCCCACATGGTTGGTGAAGCTTGAAATTGGAGAAATTTTACGCAGAAGAAAAACTTTTGCAGCACGAGGCTGCTGCTGGCGAGCAGCAGCCAGCCACCTACCCCCACCTACCACGCATAGTAACTTATTTTCTCCTATAAATAGCTTGCTCAACTGAATAGAAAAATCACACCTAAAACATAAAATTTTTCTATAAGAATTTTATGAGTTTTCTCTGAGAATAGTAAGGCTATTTTGAGTGTTTGAAAGCCAAAAGGAGTGCAAGAATTTTTCAAGTAAATCTTTTATTAGAAAGTAGTAATTTCATAAATTCCTATTTTTCACGGTATTCACAAATATTCCTTTAGAAGACTCTTCTTTGAGAAGATTCATTTTTAAAAGCTTTCTTTGGAAGATTTATTTTGAAATATTATTTTAAAAACTATTTTAAAGTTGTTATATTATACTACAAAAATTATGTTACATATATATAATTTTGATAATTCATAATATACGAGTTATCATACACTTTAAAATTTATATGTGATAATTACTAATTTTATTATAAATATATAGGTTGATCAACCTCATTTAAATCAATATTCAGTCACGTGTTAAGGTAAGGAACATCATTTTCTTTCATATTCTATTATTGAAACTTACTACGGTAAGGAATATCATCTTCTTTCATATTCTAACTTACTACGGTAAGGGGTATCATTCTTTTCATCACCATAAATGGATATTATGTTCTTTCTTGTGCCATTTATTTTCATGTATTAAATTGTGGGAATAACCTTACGGCGCGGATTACCGCCTGTTTGGTGAATAACTATTTGTATTCAAATTGATGGGAATAACCTTACGGCGCGGATTACCGCCTGTTGGTGAATAACCCTTTGTAATTATTTGTCTCTTGTGGAAATAATTTGTCTACGCGAATTATTACATGACACTTTTATTCCATATTTATTTGTAATATCATTTTCTTTCATATTCGTAAATGTTATTATTTTCCTTTATACTCATAAGGGATACCATCTTTTTCATCTTCCATTATTCAAACTTACTATGGTAAGGGATATTAATTTCCTTCACCTTTTGTTAATCAAACCTGCTATGGTAAGGGATATTATTTTCTTTCATACTCCTAAATCGAAACTTATTATGGAACTATTGCTTCTATAATTCCTGAAAATATTATATATTCCATAATAGTTGAACTTCATTATTTCAACTGAACCTTCCTATTTTCCGAACCTTTCTATTGAATTGTAACCGTTATTCTGAACTGTGGATCTTGAATATCATTTTTAAATTTCACTCCACATCATGTTGACAATTTGGACATTATTTGAATCTGCACAAAGTAAACGTCCGATACTTATTGTTTATCCTATTTCTTCTGTTCATCATTCGTATCACTGTTATTTGTATTAATCTTCAAGAATCAGGTTGTTGTGAATATCTGTGGTCGGGGGCACAGATGCGATATAATTGTTGAACATATGTTAGGTTAAAGGCGATATAATAGGTTAAAGGCGATACATCTGTTCGGTGTCTTTTATGGCACGTGGTGAAAGTTCTCTTTGGCCCGTAGTGCATAGATGAACTGTTGTTTGGTATGATTATGACCAAAGGCTGAATCTGGTATAATCATGACTGTTGGTGCTATATTGAATATCTTTGGCCCGTAGTGCAAAGATGAACTGTTGATTTGCATGATTATGACAAGGAACTGTGAATTTTTATTATCATGACTAATGGTATTTCAGATGATAAAAGTTGATGATATTTTTACTAAAAAGAGAAGCGAATGGACATTATGGTTTGCATTATTCTTCTAATAGATTGCTCATTCCGCTGCTATTATTGATCTGAACATTGTTCAAGAATTTAACTGCAGTTTTTGATATAAACCTTGTAGTCTATTGTATTCTATCAAGAACTCAACTGTTGAAGACTAATGATAATCTATTCGTCATTATCTTAGTCATGATATTTCTTACTGGACTATTTGAGCTCACCCTTTCTTTTGTTCTATTCTTTTTCAACAGGAGATGAAAACGTAACAGGGTCTAGCCGGGGGATGGAGTGAGAGTCCGAGGAATAGCTGTCGTAGTCTTCACGTGTTGTAAAATAGTGTGGCAATAATAGTGAAGACTTAGTTGTGTATTATTATACACTATATTGTTGAACGTTGTACTACCTTATAATAATTTTGTTGTAGTCTTTTGACAACTCAAGTTTGGGCTGTGTGGGCCCAGATTTGGGGGTGTCACAACACATACTCACGAGTTTAAAAATCAAGCTCATGAACCTTAGTGGATCCACACTCACAAATTTAGAAATCAAACTCCTAACTCTTTGAAAACAAAACTCATGAACCTTTGAGGACACACACTCACGAGTTTAGAAACAAAACTCACTCCTTTTAAAAAGGCATTTTTTCAAATTCATGAACCTTTATAGACATACACATTAAGAGTTTAGAAACCAAACTCCTTTTCTGAAAAGCATAAGAGTTTAGAAGCCAAAATCACATTCGTTTGAAAAATACCCTTCCCGAGTTTAAAAATTAAACTCCTAAATTTTTTAAACACACACACGAGTTTGGTAGTTTAAAAACTAAACTTATGAAAACCCTAAATAAAATAAATAAAAAGTCCCTTACTAGCCAAATGGACCCCCACTAGGATAAAATGGACTCACTCACCTCACAACACAAACGCACTGTGGAATGACACCAATATACCTAGGAATGACATACTTAGAATACACATTAAAGCAACTCTTTCAAAACTTAAGAAAAGATTAGGAAAGCGATAACCGTGATTCACGAAAGTTGGGGGTACCTAACACCTTCCATTCGCTTAAACAAATATCCGAACTCTGTGATTCTTGGCGGACCAATGTAATGGAGTCACATTTCGGCCATCTTACTTTCAAAACTTTAAAATTTCAGATGGATTGATACATCCATTAAAACTCATACCAACTAGCGACTCTGTCACATTGGTCTAAAACTAAAATTAATCTTTCAAAATCCATCGACAAAAGAGCCATTTTCAAAGATCTTATATACCACACCAAATTAAAGAAAAATTATAGTGCATTTGGACCTATTAAAAATAATAAATAAATTTTTCTTAGTGTCGACAAACCCTATGCAAGTACGCTAATAAATCTTTCTCTATTTTAAACTTAGTGAACCTCACTTTAGTACACTTTTGAAAGTAAACTAGTTTTTAAGCTTATTTTATATTTAACTAATATATTTTTATCATAATATTTTATACTTAAAAACATCATTTTAAGGACGAATAGAGTAATTTCTATTTTATCCATTACCGTTTATTAATATGTGATTTAATACTAAGTATGTGACGCCCCTAAATTCGGGTTTCATAACCTCGTGTTCCATAACCTTGTGTTTAGTGCTCACAATCCAACACATAATAACAACTAAAAACATAGTTTTCATTTACTCTTAGCTAAAATAATACATCACTGTTCCTTGCAAAAAGGTAATGCAATCCCAAGGTCTTCTAACCTTAACATACATCATACATATCTTAAGGGATTCACAAAAGATTTACAATATTTAAATAAGATTAAACAGTTACACGAATAGCATGATAATTCTACGCTTTGGCTTTTCCCTTGCCCTTGTCTTTCTTGGAGCAGTCGGGCTTAACTAAAAAATAGGTCATGATATATCAAAGGTGAGCAACTAGCTTACTCAAAAAGTTTAAGAACAATAAATACAAGATTTGATATATCATGATTAAATGAGAATAACTTCAGAGATTTCAACAATATATAATAATTGTGAAAGAACAATAATCAAATTTCAATTAAAAGAAATAATTGAGTCTTTACTGATGAGTAACCTCTAAGGACCATAAACTAAGACTTAATGTTAATCAGATATGTATATGACCCCTTAATTATTTTGGTATTCAAGGGGATTGACTTCTTGTACCTTATGTATATGCATAACATTCATACATCTTGCGCAAAGATCGATTTTCCGAATATAATTTCCTTCTTTAAGGTTATTCGTTCTCAGTCTTACTATAAGAATTCACACCAACCAATGGTTTAGATAAGTTTATAAAAGTATTCAAGTTAATGAATCTATACATGAAGTGTCTAGCCGGAACAGTTAGCTTAGATGTTCTTAAACAGTTCTTGAATCAAAAAAACTATAAAGTTTTAAATGCACTAAGTGCGAATGCATAATCAATATATATGTGGATTAATTTTTAATAATTAAACCACTTAAAACTCTTGCAAAATAAATACAAGTTTATGTATAGGAAACTTGGTTCGATTGTTAATTACAGCTAACCAATACAATTTAATATCATTTGAACAAACCTAACAATTAATCAAATTGATCTTTTAATCAGTAACATATCTAGATTCATATAACAACATTTGTACATCTTAATTTACTAACACTTAATCACATAATTAAATAATTGAGGATATAATAAGCACTTGACAATATTATCATCATTTGATAATATTTTAATCACACACAACCTATATTAATCATTTAATATAGTTTAAATTTTTATCTAATATTATTAATCAAATAATAATATTTAAGTCATTTAACAACATTAAGAATAACTAAATATTTTATTCCATTTCTAATATTATTATTCATTTGATAATATTTTATTAATTTAATAATAATATTATTCATTTAATAATATTTTATTCATTTTATAATATTATTAATTATTTAATAATATTTTATTTATTTTCTAATATTATTATTCATTTAATAATATTTTATTTATTTCTTAATATTATTAATTATTTAATAATATTATAATTATTTAAAACTTGCCAAATAGTAATATTACATAAAATTATATTTTCTAACCCATTTCATTTTCAAAAGATCTGACCCGACCCGTTTCCTATGGCCTAACCCAACCAGACCCGGTTAATAAAAGTTAATTTTCAAACATTCTGGACAACCGCTGCAGCGGTGAGAATCACTGATGCGGTGGTGACTCGCAGAATATTTCACCGCCGCAGCGGTGAGACCTATCGCTACGGCGGTAGTTCTGTTTTGTCAAGCCTTAATTTTTTTCACTTTTGATTTCTTTGGTTCAATCTTTTATAAAATGAGATATACACACCCAAAAGACATAAAATTAATTTTGTTATCTTCTTAACTTATTGTTCTTTAATATTTCATGGATCGATCTTATTTTCGAAAACGTTTTTGACAGAAAATTGAAGATCAATCTATCTAGGGTTTCAAAATGACATGTTTTGCGATAAACTTCATAACTTCATCATTTTTTCCCCATAATTTTGAGATATTCAAGTTGGGTTATCTTTATAACTCATAAATATAACTTTTTAGTCATCAAAATTAAATAACCAACTTATGCATTTTAAACTACAACTATTTATAACACATAGCTAGTTAGGGTTTCTACCAGTAAAGTTTCATATGCACAAATCATCCACTTATTTATATATCAAACACATTAATGTACATATTAAATATACTAAACCATGGATCTACCTATATATCATAGTTCTAGCATTATAGAGCATCAGAATAGGTTTTAAACCATTAAAAATACATTTTGACCATATAAACTACATTAAGCATACATGGACATATTTTCACCATCAAAATCCATCCTTTTGTCTTCGAGCTCACCATAGCTCCATCATAAACAAATTTCTCCCACTACCAACCATGGCAAACATTTACATAACAAATATTAACCATAGAAATGAAATAATTTTATGAATAGAAAACTTTTCAACCTTCTAAGCTTGGATGCCCTTCTTCTCCTTCTTCTAAAGTAAGAAATGAACTTGATGACTCCACTTTGAACCTCTCTAGAAACTTTCTTGTTGATCTAGCTCACAAACTCATAAGGCTTTCTAGCTTTTCTTTTAAAGCTCTAGAGCTTCTCTCTATTTTCTCTCTTTAGGAAATCTAGTAAATGACTATCCAACCTAGCAAAGCTTGGTGAATGACTTATTTATAGTCCAAGGTTATCATCCAAAATGTATACATATACCACATATATCTATACAAAATCACCAATCTCATCTTATCTTCACAATTCAAACTAGTTAGAATTTAGGAATTTCCTTACATAAGAGGACTAGAGTTGGTAGGAGTGGTTCACCAACTATTGTACCATTTTTATACAAAATCAAGTAACATAAAATTTAAAATCCAACCCCCCATGTGTGACCCCATTTGGCCGGCCAAATGGCCTTTTCTATCCATTTTTTGTTTAATTTTTATATCATATATATACATATATATCCCACGTGTCCTACATAATATATATATATAAATATATATATATACACACACACACACACACACACACACACACATATGTACCTTATTTAAATCACCAACATAGTCCCACAATGATAAATATTTGCATTTGATTTGGGTCACATATTTGACCCATTAAATTAATTCCCTTTGGGTTTCATTATAAGTTCAAATGGGCTACTAGTTAAATTAATTAACCTAACAACATTTGGGCTATCAATTAATATATTCATATATACTTCATATAAACTTGAATAACATACATGGGCTACCAATTCACCTCCATTGGACCTAGTTTATTAATTCCTTTGGTCTTAAAAATATAATCAAATTAGACTTGCTTTGTTAATTGGCTACTAGGTTGGGCTAGTTTATAATATACCAACACATAAATCACATACAAAGTTTGAGCTTGTTAAATTCAACTCATGGGCTAGTACACTAGTGTTATTTAACTACTTGGACTCTTCTTGGATTAATTTAATTAATTTCTCTACCTTGCTACATTATTAGATTAATAAATATACACACACCTACCTATATTCATTCAATCATGTAAATGCATAATCAATCCATACCAATTTTTTTTTTAATTCATGGATAATTATTTAATAATTATAATTACAATGTAATTTAGAATTCATGGTTATTACAAAGTATCGGTTGAGTTTTAATTATGGACAAAACCTAACTTTAGTTCGAGACTACATTAAGGCCTACCATGGGCAAGATAAACATGTTTAGGGCTCAGTCTTAAGACCCGAGACATGACTTATACTTCATGGACTTAACACCCAGTTGTACATCGAACCAGTAATGTGATGACATAATTTGCGAACATAGACACTTTATGATTGTTACATTATGCTCAACGTCGGATAAGATATTAGATCCAAGATTAACATCAAACTCAACTAATCTAGACTATAGAAGCTAAATAAGTGATGTGATCTCAGCCCACGAATCATAATGACTTAAAGACCTCTATAAAAATAGGCTCAAGTTACATGCTTGCACATATTCATTATATTACTCAACACTACATCCATATACACCTTATTTGGGAGTTCAAATTACGAGATAAACTATAGGAAAGTTTGAGAAAATAAAATTTGATGGGTGTCTTCGAGTTTTTTTATTAGAGAAAAGAAAAGAAAGTGAAGAAAAATATGCTTCACTTTCTCTTCAAAGCTTTTTTACCTCAAAATTGAGTAGATTTTGAGAGAAAGAAAAACTTGATTTAGTAGCATTTTCATATTATCAACTTTACCATTAAATTTTTAACTAAATATAATTTATTTCTATCCATGTCCTAGGTGAAAGTAGTATTTCCTCAAGGCAATTACATTTGATGTGATAGAATATTTATTTTATAATTTTATTTATTTATTAATAAAAAAATTAATTTATTTAAAGGCATTTATTTATTCATATTTAATTATTATAATTAATTATTGTGATAAACTCATAGTTTGGAGCAATACTTTTAGAATCATGATGAGATCATTAGAATGAGATGTAAAATCAAGATAGCTCTCAAAACTAGAGTATTCCTAATCATAGTATAACTAATATGAGGTTAGTGAATCCAAACAGATTAGTAGATACTATACTTATTCTTTTGACGAGAATGATTGATTTTATAATTATTTGTGTGAAAAAACTAAAGCAATTATGTAAGTGTTTACCATAGAATAAGTTCATTGAATGTGACTCGCTTAAAGGAACACTTAATAGAGTTGTACATACCTGTCAATAGAAATTCATATAGTGATAGTAGTACAAATGATTCTTGGACTTGAGATCATCATAGTACTTTGTGTATTCTGAATTATACTTTATCATATTCCTTAAGACTCTTTGAGTATATAAAATGGTATATTCGATTGTAACAAAGTGTACATGAAGGTTGGGGAATGATTAACAAAAGATCTACCACTTTCAGTAAAAGGGATAAAATGTCATATGTGATTCGATTAGTGACAACTCAGAAATTCCTAATTAGGGTTAAATAAAAATTAGAAATGAGTTTCTAATTAGCATTAACTAGAGTTATTTTTCTGAGAATTAAAATGCATAAAATCAAATAAATAAAACTTAACTAATAATCATATATTTTATATCTGATTATGACATTGTGTGGTAAAAGAATTTAATTATACGATAACTGTTTACTGAATAGATTCTTTGTGGTTAAACGTTGATCTTATATTATTCAGATAGTTATGATATACTGAGAAGTGTCACTCATGATGTAAAATAAATATAATTAAGTTTATTAATTATATACAAGAATTAAAAGAGTTTAATTCGCTTAAATAAAATTGGAATAATTCTAATTTTATTTGTTATAATACGGACATAATATTAAACCTAAAGTGTCACACCATAAAAGATAAATATTGATTTAGAAGTAATTGGCTCAAATAATAATAAATAAAGTATATTTAATTTGTATGATGGTGGAACAAATTAAATAACTTAATAGTTATAATAAAGTATTTAAGAAATATTAATTGTAAATTAATAAGAGGTACTATTATTATTATTATTATTATTATTATTATTATTATTATTATTATTATTAGTATTATTATTATTATTATTATTTCATAAATACTCTAATTCCTAGATAGTTTAGAAATTAGATTAAAATCCTAAATCCTCAAGAGTTTAGGAAAGATAAGTTTTCTATATACGAAGAGACTTTGTTATAGATTATGGTTTACTACTACAATTAATTCATTCTCAAGCCTAAATAGTTTAGAAGAGATAGAGAGAAAAAAAGACTAGTCGCCCTAGGGTTTTTCATAACTCTAAATTACTTATTCTTCATCTATATGCTCTTGGTGGATTACCTTTGGAGTGCTACACAAACTAAGTAGCTTGCGTTTGATCTGTGAAATTGAAGGAGCATGAAGGAATGAAGAATTGGAACTTGAAGATCAAATCAAGAATAATTAATTTGTCTTCATATGGTATGATTTTAAATATTTCTCAATTAATAATATCACATAAAGGTGATTATTGAGATTTTAAAAAAAAAATACGATTTATGTCATACTTTTGCGTTTTACTTCAACATGATTGTGTGTAATTATATTTTCTACATTAACACTAGGGATATTAACATATCACTTTAGTAAAAGTGTACATGTTTTTTTTCTTCTCAACTCTCAAACAAGACTAGAGAAAATATATTAACTCACTTTTTTTTCGCTTCACAAACTCACAGACACGATTAACGAAAACTATCTCACTTTCTTTAACTTTATTTCCTTCTTTTTTCTCTAACTTTCTTCTTCTTTTTTTCTCATTAAAAACTCCCAAACGCAGTGATAATGTGATTGCCTAAATAGTTATAAACTTACTCTCACATAACACCACTAAGCGACCGAAACATAAGAATAGATGAGAAATGAAATCAAGTAATAACAATATTGTCATCTTCAGAATTAAGGTACTTATGAATTCATTTTATTTATAGTTTAGATTTTGGTGACCACTGCACTTGTAATTAGTTGGACTTTATAAATAATCTTTTTTTATTTATTAAAATAGACAATCACTTTTAGTCTTTCAAAACCTATAAAAAAAAATCAACAAAAGTACTTGTAGGCATGTTATTGTCAAAAGTAAATTTGACACTTAATCATCTCAATTTGTTTCAAATAAATATTAAAATTTTATAGTAATTTTTGTTTCGCCAAACTATCACATATCTATCAATCTACCAACTTATATCTATATTATAAAACGGGATCTATCTATATTATAAAAGGAAAAAAATTAGGTAGATGTTTGGGTATAAACTTTAAAAGTGAAGCTTTTTAAAAAATTTAAATTTACTTTTAAATAGTAACAATTATTTGTTAAACTTTTTTTTTTTTTAAATTGATATTTTCACAAGCTAATTTAATATTTTCATAAGATCAAATATGACCTATTTGTAGAAATATCAAATTAACTTGCAAAAATATCAATTCCCAAATTTTTATTCTCTCTCTTCATTTATTTATCAATATTTATTTTTCTTTGACATTAATTCATTCATTCTAAAGACATAGTATGTGCTAAAATCTACTATAGAGAGAGAGTCAAATAGCACCTTCTTGATCGTGAAGACTCAATCGAGCTGTTCTATGGCGGAGTCGGTGAGTAACAAAAATAGTAGAAAGAAGTTCTTGTAATCACATTAATTGCATCCATACCTAGGCCTAATACTGACATTCAGACTTTAGACAAATATGCATGAATAAACCCAAAGTCCGAAGCTGAAACCTAAGAGAGCGTGTGAAAGCAGCGAAAGTATTGCTAACACTTAGACATGCACAATAGGTTGGGGCAGCCCCCTGGCCTAGGCATGACAGATTTTGATTGTTGACCAGGCCAAGTCAGGCCTTAACTTTTGGGCATGCAGATCAGGCCAGGCTTCTAAACAAAAATCTGGCCTGTTGAGGCCTGCGAGTCTAGCCGGGCTGGGTTAGGCCTAAATAGAGAGGGATGGATAAAGAAGAAAGGGAGAACAATGGAGTCGCGAAATCGCCGATCACATACAGGAATTAGATTATATCTGCTAGTGACTTTTAATTATTGTATTATAGTATTTGGTGAAAATTTTTGATAAGGATCTAGAACTTTTTTTTATACTAACGTGTACAAAACTACAAATCAAATGGGACTAAACATTGAAAAACCTATCAAAATCATAATTCTCCATATTTTTCAGAACTGCTGCATATAAATTAGAAAATGACCCACAATGATAATAACTATATAATTATATAATATGAGGTTGTATGCAAATCATCATCACCCCAATTTGAACTCAATTATATTATAATATAATATGCTAAGAGAGAGTTGAAAACAGTTAAGTATTTGGTGTAAATCAGCTCAGTAATCCTGTTACTTTACTAAAAATCGAGGCAGATTTTTGGGCAAGCCTTTTTCGTTAAAATCACAGCCTGGTTAAAGCCTGTAAGTCGGGGCAGGCCTTGTCAAACCTTGATTAGTTCAGACTTTGATCAATTAAGGCCAAGTCAGATTGCATACCTCAGACTTTTTGTGCATATCTACCCACACTGAATTAAACCCGTCGATGGTTTTAAAAAAATTATTCCATACTCTAAGAATATAATGAATAATATACTCCTTCTCTCATATACATATAAAATCTTCTGTAATAAAATTTATAAAAAACTCACATATATATAAAAAAAAATAAAGATTATTTATCATGTTCCAAAAGAGCACGTACTACTTTCTCGTGTTTTAGGGGGGTGTATTCAATTAAGACTTTTAAAAATTTTTAAAGACTCTTTTTAAGTGACTGATTTTTGTATAGTTTGTTGACTTTTAATGACTTTAAAGACTTTTAAAATGACTTTTAAATACTCTACGAAATAAGTGACATATTTTTATAGACTTTTTACTAAAGATTTTGATAGACTTTGATATACTTTTAATATATCTTGTAGCTTACATCATTAAGCATTTTGTTGAAGAGGTCGGACAATATGCTTTAAAGAAAACTATAGAAATGATGAACTGAATAAATTGGTTTGGTCTGGAAGCATCCCCATCTTTACACCTTTGACATAATAGAGTATCACATAACCCAATAATCACAAATGGATAAAAAATTTAAGGGGATAACTGATTTAGAGAAAATTACACACTACCCTATAATGGAAAAAGTTTATAAACCACATAGAACTTTAAAATTTTCTATTGTTTTTTTACTGCTATTACCTAAATATTGTAATTACAATTTTAACTTAACAACATAAAATGACATTCGCAACCAAATGAAAGGAGAGGTTATTCATGAAAATTCTCCATAGAAACAGTTGCTAAAATGCGAACAATTCTATTAGACAGTTTACTTAGTATATCATTATTTATCAAAAGTTTTATAGGAGACATTTTCAAATCACCAGTATAAATCACACCCAAAATATATTAAATCAACACTAACATGTAAGCTTACACAGCTGATAAAGATGAACTATACTATATTTTTATTCTCTAAATGCTAAGTTTTTGTAATTATTTTGTACTTAAATGTATTAATATTTATTTTAATTTGGTTTTGATATATTTTGTGAGTTTTCAATTAATTTATATTATTTTATGTTATTTTATACTATTTTTATTTGTTAGTTTTTAAGTATTTTTATTATTTTAGGAAAATTATTTATTATTATGTGTTTTTATTAATTTTATTTATATTTATTTTCATCTTCTCCCTTTCTCAAATATTTGAAAGTTTTTGGCAAATATTTGGAAGTCTTTGGGCATGAGGCCAGGCTTTGGAAGACTTTGAATATGAATAAATCTTGTTTTAAAGTCTATCAAACTCCACCATTTGATAGAAATCTTTAAAATATATGACTTTTTGAATACCGAAATACTTTTATAGACTTTGTAAAAGTCTTAATTCAATACCACATAATTTTTAAAGACATTAAAAAAGTTGTAATTGAATATCACTAAACTTTTATAAACTCTTTAAATGTCTTAATTGAATACAACTAAACTTTTAAAAATTTTATAAGTTCTTATAAATCCTAATTGAATACACCCGTTTAATCGCGAGCAAATAGAGTGGTCTGTTTAGGGTATACGTGGCACACATTCACAAAAGTACAAAATGACTCGAATGACGGATATGAAGCGGAGAAGTATTAACCGCCATTGAAGTTATTCTTCTTCTGCTATATCATATACGGAGATATAAAAAGCTTAAATATAATATATGAAGAAATTGACATTTTAGCTCCATAAGGTGGCATCATCTACCTCCAAGTTTTATTATTTTTGATCTTATTAGTCTTAATTTGAAAACAAAACATAACAATAATTCATCTTTCTATATTATTATATACCGATCATTTGGTCACAGATTTTGTTATTTTGATTGTAATTGGGGATTCCTTTAATGTGCGGATTCTCGTGAAAGATTTGATTCTTTTGGCTTAGGGTTTTTAATTGCGATTTTTGTTTTGGTGTTGGTGCAGATTCTAGGGTTTTAATCGGTAAAGATTCGATTTTTATCGTTGTGTATTTGGAAAAATTAGGGTTTGGGGATGATAAGAACTTGCAAATCGTGGAGTGTTTGATCGCCGATAATCGGCGATTAAACCCGTGATTTTGAGGGGGTTGGGGTTTTGTATGGAAACTCGGAGCCGGAAGCGGGCGGAGGCCACCTCATCAGCCCCTTCTTCTTCTTCTTCATCATCTGGTCTCACCGCTCGTTCTACGAAGCGCGCGCGTCTCTCTGCCGCAGCCAATTCTTCGTCCACAGTCCCCACTGCCACTGCTGCTCCTGTTAATTCATCGATCTCGACCCGTTCACGAGCTTCAGCAATGGATGAATCCTCTGGTTCTGCTCCCCGTGGCCGACGTGGCAAGAATCAGGTGCCGGATAGAGATAATTCTGATAAAGGAAAAGAGAAACAGCTTGAAAATAGGTTTAGGGACATAGACAGAGAGACAAGAGACGCTGAGAGGAGCTTAGGGTTGAATATAGACTCGACAGGTAATGGAGGAGAAGACGACGATAATGACAGTGAGGGCGGTGTGGGAATTTTACATCAGAATTTGACTTCCGCCAGTAGTGCACTTCAAGGGCTTCTGAGGAAATTAGGAGCAGGATTGGATGACTTACTTCCCTCATCGGCAATGGCTGCTGCTTCTTCTTCCCATCAGAGTGGGCGGCTCAAGAAAATCTTATCGGGATTAAGGGCAGATGGGGAGGAGGGGAAGCAAGTTGAGGCGTTAACTCAGCTTTGTGAGATACTTTCAATTGGGACTGAGGAGTCACTTAGTACATTTTCAGTGGACTCGTTTGTTCCGTTGCTTGTGAGTTTGCTTAACCATGAGAGTAATCCTGATATTATGCTTCTCGCAGCCAGGGCACTTACCCATTTGTGTGATGTGCTCCCGTCGTCATGTGCTGCTGTTGTGCATTGTGGTGCTGTTTCATGTCTTGTTGCTAGACTGCTCACAATTGAGTACATGGATTTGGCTGAACAGGTGAGCAGGTTATATAAGTTACTAATAGAAAAAGAATATTTAAATAATATTTTTCTATTGCTTGCTTGAAGTTTTAAATTGTGATTTTGATGCTTATTCTAATGATAACAGTCTCTGCAAGCATTGAAGAAGATATCTCAGGAACACCCAACTGCTTGCTTACGGGCAGGCGCACTTATGGCAGTGCTCTCATATCTCGACTTCTTTTCAACAGGAGTACAGGTAACTCATTTAGTAAATTTTTCTAGTGTTGGATATGCTTGATCTTAATTGCACCTAAAAATATCCTTAGATGTTATAATTTCATGTCATTATATTCTTCAGCGTGTAGCATTATCCACTGCTGCAAATATGTGCAAGAAGATCCCTTCTGAGTCTTCTGATTTTGTGATGGAAGCTGTTCCTTTACTGACAAATCTTCTTCAGTATCATGATGCCAAGGTGAGACCATCATTCTTTTTTAACTTTATAGGCGGTAACCAGATAAAAGTTTCACAGTGAAAGACGTTAAGACAGACTAAATAAGCTGTTTTATATATTTGCGTCGTTCTATAATATATACATTTATATATACAAATTATTTCCATTTTTAGGTTCTAGAGCATGCTTCCATTTGCTTGACTCGGATTGCCGAGGCTTTTGCATCATCTCCTGATAAGCTGGATGAACTCTGCAATCATGGATTGGTTACACAAGCAGCATCACTAATTTCTACCAGTAGTTCTGGAGGTGGCCAAGCTTCTCTCAGCCCATCCACTTACACGGTAAATGCAATTACTGATTTCAAGTTAAGTGATATTTCAATTGATTGTGATTGTGACTTAGAAGACATGCAGGGCTTGGTTCGCTTGCTTTCAACATGTGCTAGTGGCTCACCATTAGGGGCCAAAACTTTACTTTTCCTTGGGAGCAGTGGCATTCTTAAAGATATGCTATCGGGTTCCGGGCTTGTCGCAAGCATGTCTGTTTCTCCTGCTTTAAGTAGACCTCCAGAGCAGGTGTTTGTTCAATTTTATATAGAGAATTTTGTACTTAACGTATTTGTACCCATCTGCAGTTTAATTCACTCTGTTGCATAAATTGATTATTCATTTGTTTGGTAACTTTGAGAACTCAAAAAGTATTTAAGTTGGTCTATTATCCTCTTCTGTTTAATAGTCATGAAGTTCTACGTTATGTAGTCCTTATATTGGTTAATACATACATTAATACTTTCTTCCTTTTATGAAGTACCATGTTGGCTGCTTTTTACCAAGTGTGTTTGTTTTTCTTTCTTTTCTTCATTTGCCGAGTGTTTCAGCTTTGTTCAGTTTCTTGATATCTGTATTTTTTGCATTACTATGGCTTATAATATTTAAACCTGGCTAAAGAACTTGTTTATATGGATATTTGAATTCCTCTCTTGAACTACATGGCTCAGATTTTTGAGATTGTGAACCTAGCAAATGAGCTTCTTCCTCCGCTGCCTCAAGGAACTATATCTCTTCCGGCGAGCACTAATATATTTGTGAAAGGATCTCTTATAAAGAAGCCTCCTACTAGCAGTTCTGGCAAACTAGAAGATTTGAATGAAACTGAGATTTCTACTCGTGAGAAACTATTAAATGAGCATCCTGAGCTTCTGCAGCAATTTGGAATGGACCTTCTTCCTGTTTTAATTCAGGTTATTAGAGAGACTCTAGATCTGAAGAAGTTGTTATTTTCTATATTTTGTGAACATTTTTTCTATTTTTAATTCAGATATATGGATCCAGTGTGAATGGTCCTGTTCGTCACAAATGCCTCTCGGTTATTGGGAAACTTATGTACTTTAGCAGTGCAGAGATGATCCAGTCTTTATTAAGTGTAACAAACATATCAAGGTATACATCTAAATTTGTTAGTGTGATATGGTTATTCAATTCGGTGCTGTAGAATTACTCATACAGAGATTTTCCTGTTTGGTTTTTAGTTTCTTAGCTGGGGTTTTAGCTTGGAAGGACCCACAAGTGCTGGTGCCTGCCCTACAAATATCAGAGATTCTAATGAAAAAATTACCTGGGACTTTCTCCAAGATATTTTTGAGGGAAGGGGTGGTTCATGCTGTAGACGCACTAATTTTAGCTGGATCTCCTGGTATTACTCTTTCCCAACCATCATTCAGCGAGGAGAATGATTCTATACCTGGATCGTCAACACGTTCTAGACGTTACCGAAAACGTGTTGGCAATTCAATTTCAGATGTAAACTCCGCTGACGATTCCAAAAATTCGGTTCCAACTGTTGGTTCGCCTCCAAATCCAGTAGAAATTCCTACTGTTAATTCTAGTCTTCGTTTGGCGGTAAGTTCACGTGCCAAAGCTTTTAAAGATAAATACTTCCCTTCGGATCCTGGGGCCGTCGAAGCTGGGGTTACAGATGATCTTTTACATTTGAAGAATCTTTGCTCGAGGCTGAATGCTAGTGCTGATGATCAAAGACCCAAATCAAAAGGAAAATCCAAAGCTTCAGGACTGAGTATTGCTGATACATCTGCTAGTAAAGAGGAGAATTTGGTTGGGGTAATAGCTGAGATTCTAATAGAGCTAAGCAAAGGGGATGGAGTGTCCACTTTTGAGTTCATTGGTAGTGGGCTTGTGGCTGCTTTGCTCAACTACTTCTCCTGTGGAAACTCTTCAAAGCAGAAAATCTCAGAAGCTAATCTGTCTAACCTCCGACAACAAGCAATTAGAAGGTACAAGTCATTTGTTGCAGTTGCCCTTCCTTCAGGTGTTCATGAAAGGAATGTGGTTCCCATGAGTATTTTGGTTCAGAAGCTTCAAAATGCCTTGTCCTCTTTGGAGTGTTTCCCAGTCGTGCTAAGCCATAGTGCTAGGTCATCTACTGGAAATGCACGCCTCTCTTCTGGTCTAAGTGCTTTGTCTCAGCCGTTTAAGTTACGCCTCTGTAGAGCACAAGGAGAAAAATCTCTCCGTGATTATTCTTCAAATGTTGTTCTGATAGATCCTTTAGCTAGTTTAGCTGCTGTTGAAGACTTTCTTTGGCCCCGAGTTCATAGAGGCGAGTCTGCACAGAAGATCTCGGCATCTGCAGGGAATTCTGAGTCTGGTACTACTCCCACTGCAGCTGGTGCTTCATCACCATCTACTTTAGCCCCTGCTTCCACTACCCATCGTCATTCTACAAGATCCAGAACATCTGTTAATATCAGTGACAATTCCAAAAAGGAGTTGTCACAAGAGAAAAACACAAGCTCATCTAAGGGGAAAGGAAAAGCTGTTTTGAAGGCAGCTCAAGAGGATGGAAAAGGACATCATACAAGAAATGCTGCTCGTAGAAGAGCATCCGTGGATAAAGATGCACAAATGAAGACTGTAGGAGATTCTAGTTCTGAGGTATGCATATATCTAATATTATATGACATATATATATTGTTTGCAGACTGTGTCGCCTTACATGTTAGTGTTGATTTAGTTTATTTTGGGTGTCATTTATACTGGTGATTTGAAAATGTCTCCTATAAAACTTTTGATAAATATTGATATACTAGGTAAACTATCTGATAGAATTGTTTGCGTTCTAGCGACTGTCTCTATGAAGAGTTTTCATGAATAACCCATCATTTCATTTAGTTGCGAAGGCCATTTTATGTTGTTGCGTTAAAATTGTAATTACAATATTTAGGTGCTAGCAGAAAGAAAACAATAGAAAATTTTAAAGTTCTATGTGGTTTATAAATTTTTGCCATTATATGGCAGTTTGTAATTTCCTCTAAATCAGATATCCCCACAATTTTTTGTCCATTTGTGATCATTGGGTTATGTGATACTCTATTCTGTCAAGGTGTAGGGATGAGGATGCTTCCGGACCAAACCAATCTATCCAGTTCATCATTGCTATAATTTTCTTCGAAGCATATTGAGAACGAAATGCCTAATGATGTTTATTCTCTCCATATAATTGATTAGCTATTTCTCATTATGCTACCTTTTCCCATATTTTTCTTCTAAATTCAAGTATATAAATGATACCGGGAAGATGGAGTATTAGGTTAGCAGAAGTAGTGCAAGGTATCCAACATTTTACGTAACGTTAAGAGACATTTGTTCCCTAATTGGGTTGAATTTATGCAAATCCTTTATTTGCCTGTTTGACTGCATTGTATGCTGAATAGGATTAGTTGTCTTAGGTTGGTGATATGAGGAGATCAGTTGTCGCATATCACAACAAGGAAAAAGCGGTCCAGTTATTAAAACAATGAACAAGAGGTCAAGTTTTTACAACAATGAACAAGAGGTCTAGTACCACGTCTAATACGGTGTAAACTATTACAATCAGGGGAAAAACTGTCGGGGGAAAATTAAAGGTAGAGATGAAAGAGAAAACTAGGAATTAACGGATATGAAGGAATTGCGGGCATAAATAAGAATAAGAATTTACTTGTTTCGCTTGTCATCTTTGGTTCATTCATTTTCTTTGGTCAGCTGAAACTATTTAATGTGTGTGCCATAACTTAGATTAATGATAAAACCAAAGATGTTCTTAAACTTCCAACCAACCTGCATCAGTTAGGAAAGGAATACTGGTTAGCTGTGCAAAGGCGATGCCTTTACTTGGAGTTTTAAGTGTTCAAGGTATGTGTCTAATTGAAGGTGTTTAGCCTGAGATCAGGTGTGAGGCCCTATGACTTGGGCTTCAAAACGCTTTCTAAAACTATGGTGTTTATAGGATTAACACATATTTTTTTTTTATCAGAGTTCACATGTAAAAAATGGAATGAGCAACAATGGGGGCTCACAGGTGATAGAATGAATAATATAATCCGTACCAAGGCTGCATTATACATCCTGTGCATGGACTAAGATTCACTTTTTTTGATATAATCATACTTGATATTAATATGATGGCTGTAAATTAGAGCATCCACCATAAACGAATGCTTAAACATCTAGAAGTGGATATAGGTTTTCCGAGCACGGGTATCATTATTATTTTTCTCTAACTAAACTCATTGTTCAGTTCTAGTTGAAGAAATAGTTGGTGTGTCTTGCACTGTATTATTTTTTTTTCTAAAAATAAATTAAATGATAATAATTGAAATAACTTAAAATATATTGCCTAAGTTTAACTAAAAATTTGAATTATCATTAGTTCAATAAGAATATGGGTTTTGGTACTGGCTTTCTGTACCAAGTGGCCAAAAACTGTATTTGATGCTAAAAAAAACTGCAATATTTGAAGCCTGTAGTCTACTGATGACTGAGGATATTATAATCTGTCATTCTGTTGTTTGACTTGTCATGGACGAATGAGTGTTTCAAGGTTGTGTTCCTAATCCTCATCTGGAAGTTCAAAACTTTCTCTAACATGTATTTTAACATGTATTTTGCAGTCTTAAACTACTTACATTGTGCAACTACTTACATTGTGCTTGTAATTTTGATCTTTTCCAGGAAAGTGAATAAGTCCAAACAAATTTTAGCATCTTTCAGTTCATAGGAGTTGATTTTCTTATTTCGTTTTTTTTTTATGTCATGATGAGTAACAATTTAGTTTAGATAAATATTTCATGATAAGTAACAAGATGCCATCGACTATTTTGCTTATATTGCTTGTGACATTTTCCTACCCTTCTCTGTGTTTTTTGTTGTTGTTGGAAATATATTCTTGTACTCTAACCGTCTTCCCTGAATTTTTTAATTACATTTTGCGCTTCATAGGATGAGGAATTGGAAATATCTCCTGTTGAGATTGATGATGAATTGGTAATTGAAGACGAAGATATGTCTGATGATGATGAAGATGACCAGGATGATGTATGTTTCAGAACTTTTAATTGATTACTCACATTCATTTTCTTCCTAGTATATGTTGATGTATGCAATTGACATTTTAGTCATCTCCACGAATCTAAGTGTCAACCAAGGTAACAGATGGACAGATGGAGGATAAGGATAGGTTGAGCTCCAATCATCAATTAAACATGGTGCTATTTTTTGAATGAACTGAGTTGCTTTTTGGTCGGCAAGTTCGTTTTAAATGCTGCAGTAGGATTGTCAAAATTCTTTTGCATAGAACATGGATGTGATATTTTTTTGATTGGTTAACATAATTCAGAACAAGAAAAATAAAAAGGAACAGAGTGAATATCAAATATATGATGTTGCTTCTTGGTTAATATTGCTCATCAATTATGGACGCACCATGGCAAGGACAATAAGTATGTTAAGTAGAGTGTAAATTGTTACTTAATAGTCATTATTGTTTACATGCATGCATGATTGTGAGCAAGATAGCCTGAGGAGCGTTGGTGATGTCAGCCTATTTCCTGGTAGACATCATGTAGAGAATCACATTTTGTGATAAATTACCATCTGGAACAAGTACTAGACATGAGGGTAGCTAGTTTTGTTTTTTGACTGTTGGATGGTTTGTTTATGAGGTTTAGGTACTGAGGGATGATTCTCTCCCTGGTTGCATGCCAGACAAAGTGCATGATGTTAAATTGGGTGATTCTGCTGATGATAGTCTTAATGCCCCTGCAACAAGTGATAGCCAGATGAACCCAGCTTGCGGTTCTAGCAGCAGAGCTACAGCAGTAAGGGGCTCAGATTCTGCAGAGTTCAGGAGTAGAAATTCTTTTGGTTCAAGAGGTGCAATGTCATTTGCTGCTGCTGCCATGGCTGGGTTTGCATCTTCAAATGGTAGAGGTATCAGGGGAGCAAGAGATCGACAGGGAAGACCTCTATTTGGCTCCAGTGACCCTCCTAGACTAATATTTTCTGCAGGTGGGAAACATCTTAATAGGAATTTGACCATCTATCAGGCCATTCAGCGACAGCTTGTCCTTGACGAGGATGATGAGGAGAGAGATAATGATAGTGATTTTGTTTCTAGTGATGGAAGCAGGCTGTGGGGTGATATCTATACTGTCACATATCAACGGGCAGACAGCCAAACTGATAGGACTTCAGTTGGAACAATAAGTTCTACATCCCCATCTAAAGCTACTAAAGCAGGTTCTGCATCCAATTATAGTGTTGCTTCATCGTTGCAGAACATATCACTCTTAGATAGCATTTTGCGTGGGGAACTTCCGTGCGATCTAGAAAAAAGTAATTCAACTTATAATATATTGGCTTTATTACGTGTATTAGAGGGTTTGAATCAACTAGCACAACGTTTACGTGTCCAGGCAGTAACTGATGGTTTTTCTGAAGGAATGATTTTGAGTCTGGATGATCTCAGTGTGACTGGTGCAAAGGTTCCCAATGAAGAATTCATCAATAGTAAACTCACTCCAAAATTAGCTAGACAGATTCAGGACACACTAGCTCTTTGTAGTGGAAGTCTTCCATCATGGTGTTACCAATTAACGAGAGCATGTCCATTCTTGTTTCCTTTTGAGACTCGGCGTCAGTACTTCTACTCAACTGCTTTTGGATTGTCTCGCGCATTGCATCGGCTTCAACAGCAGCAGGGTGCAGATGGTCATGGCTCAATGAATGAGAGAGAGGTGCGGGTCGGGAGATTGCAGCGCCAGAAAGTCCGCGTCTCTCGAAATCGTATTCTTGATTCTGCTGCAAAAGTTATGGAGATGTATTCTAGTCGAAAAGCTGTTCTCGAAGTAGAATATTTTGGTGAAGTTGGAACTGGATTGGGGCCTACTCTGGAGTTCTACACCCTTTTGAGTCATGACCTACAAAAGGTTGGCCTAGGAATGTGGAGGTCTAATTCTGTGTCTGCTACACCCATGATGGAAGTTGATATAGTTGGACAGAAAGATAGGAAGATGATTAATAATACTGGTGTGGTTTCTGTTGATCTTATCCAAGCACCTCTTGGGTTGTTTCCTCGCCCTTGGCCTACCGGTGCAGATGATACTCTACTAAACAAAGTAATTGAATACTTTAGGCTGCTTGGGCGTGTTTTGGCCAAGGCTCTTCAAGATGGACGGCTTTTGGACCTGCCATTATCAACTGCATTTTATAAGCTTGTACTTGGTCAAGTAAGCTAATTTCTCGGTTCAACTTAAACCAAGACTTCCCTTTCCTTGAATGTCTTGTTGATGTGTTGGTTTGTTTTGCTTGATGTTAAGATATCTCTAATGCTGCAGGAGCTTGATTTGCATGATATTCTTTCTTTTGATGCCGAATTGGGGAAGACATTACTTGAATTGCAAGCTCTTGTTTGCCGGAAACAGTACCTAGAATCAAGGGTTGGTCAAGATCATCAAGTTATTGATCTACGTTTCCGTGGGGCTCCAATCGAGGATCTCTGTTTGGATTTCACGCTACCTGGCTATCCCGATTACATTCTTAAACCAGGCAACGAGAATGTATAGTTCACGCAATCCTTTAGTTTATCATGATATATTGTACATAGGTCTTCTCATTGCCATTGTATTCCAGTAATGTTTCTTATGGAAATATGTTGTTTTTTCTTTGTTAAATTCACAGGTGGATATAAATAATTTGGAGGAATATATTTCCCTGATAGTTGACGCTACTGTGAGGGCGGGGATTGCGAGACAATTGGAAGCATTCAGAGCTGGGTTTAGTCAGGTAAGCATGTCCCTCTGGTCTATATGGTGTTTTTATCTTTCCATATAAGTTGAAGTATCCTCAAATGTAATTTAGAATTTTAAGAGCATATTCCGCACCTTATATATTTTTGGCATCTCAATTGTTGAAACTTCTGGTTGCCATTTTATCATATCATATTTAATCTATTCTCCTTCTGATGTACTGTATATTCTATGACTGGAGGTTTAGGAAAAAAAAGTGCTTTTATCATACTATGTTTTTCGGTTTTTTTGTGCTCGATAACTCTTGGAGGGTTTTGACATTTTCAACTCTACTAGTATTTACTCTAGCGAAACATGTCAACTACCAAATATAGTTACATATGCCATTTACTACAGTTGTCTTGTATTTCTCTATCAGTTCTTCAAATTTGTTAATGGTTCTGGATAGTCACGTGGAATCATAACTTCCTTTAGCATAAAAATCTGTTCCCAGTTCTGACTTAGAAAAGTTTATGATTCACAATCCTCAGGTCTTTGAGATCTCAGCTCTACAAATATTTTCTCCAAATGAATTGGACTATTTGCTTTGTGGCCGTAGGGAGTTGTGGAAGGTACTATACTCTTTTCAGTTATTTTCTTGTAACTCATTATTTTTTAACCTGTAGTGTTGCATTTACATGATGTTTAAATGTCAATATTGTTCTTATGCAGACGGAGGCACTAGTAGATCACATAAAGTTTGACCATGGCTATACTGCAAAGAGTCCTGCAATTGTTAATGTATGTGAACTCTGAACACCCCCAGCCCCCACCCCTCTTGTGCCAAACAAATTGTTATGGGGAAAGTTCAAGTTTAATCGTTGTTATGTCTTTTTGACGTCTCCAGTTACTCGAGATTATGGGAGAATTCACCCCAGAGCAGCAACGAGCTTTCTGTCAATTTGTGACTGGTGCACCGCGGCTTCCTCCCGGTGGTTTGGCAGTTCTGAATCCCAAGTTGACAATTGTGAGAAAGGTATGATGCTTATGCGAATTTTTTATAAGACTACTTGTGCTTGTACAAATAAATCTTATTTTTTATAGTATTCACTTGCCATTTGATGTGTGGTTATTACAGCATTCATCAACTGTTGGTAACACAGCGTCTAATGTGACTGGGATGTCAGAATCTGCTGATGACGATTTGCCAAGTGTGATGACTTGTGCTAATTACCTGAAGCTTCCTTCTTATTCTACGAAGGTACATCGTCATTGAGTCCTTTAATTTGATGCTTTCATTTTGGAGAAAATGAAGAAAAAAAAATGATATACTTGTCTTGTGGATTGAAAACTCTCTTTTTATCCTCATGCTTGTTTAGTTGCGTATATATGTTGTTTCGTTGCAACAGGAAGTCATGTACAAGAAACTACTCTATGCAATTAGTGAAGGGCAGGGATCTTTTGATTTGTCATGAGTTGAAACTAACTTAACTATGTATACTAAATGGGAAAACTTTTGGGTTCATTTTGTAATTGGGGCGTTGGAAGTATCTACACAGTGCTTGTCAAAGCCTGCTTCTGGGTGCCAGTATGTAGACAGCTGCATTGACAAGGTCAGTGTTTTGATTTTTCCAAAGGTTGTCAGTTTGAAATAAATGTATTTCCCGTCTTGGTCGTTTTGTTAACAGTTTAGTTCAATCTACCTTTTTATTCGTCTCCAAATTGTATTTTAATTTGCTTAGCAATTATTTGCTAGCTCAGTTTTTCCCTCATGTCTAGTTCTAACCTGGGTTATGCTCCCTCTTTTCTACAACAAAATTTCCGTTTGCAAAATTTACAAATTCCAAGGATATTTTTTCTTCCATGTTTACTTGTAAAAGTGTATTGAGCATTTAATTTATTAGTGATGACATGATAATAGAATTTTGATGGTAAACTTGAGAACATTGTCATTTTATATACAATAAAAAAAAATGCAACTCTTTTCGGAGGGAAAAAAGTAAGAAAGGCAGGCAAATGGGTATTTTTTTATTTTTTTTTTGGGTTTTGTTTTGCAAAACGAGAGGGATTACGTGTCTTTATTGTCAGTTGTGAGTTTAATGTTGCCGTCTTGTTCAGGTTGGTTGATCATGATCACATGTTTTGGGAGAATATTGAAGATAAGAGATTTGTGGAGTCCCTTGCTGCCGCAATCTAGTTGTAAATGGATAGGAAGTTTTGATTCTTCAGCTTCTGTTTCTTAAGCTTAAGAGTATGTACATGTATGAGCATGTACTTGTTATTATGTTTTTTCATATCTTTTGACTAATAAAAATTGTAGCCTAGTTAAATTCAATATAGTTATCTAGATTGCATGGTGTGCTGTTGCTGATACTTAAAAATAAAATCTTATTTTGAAAAATAAATATGTAGTAATGCAAGTAAGAGTTGATCTCACAGAGAATGATTAATGTAATTTTATGTTTTGTAAATTAAAATTGAGGGGTTTTTAATTTAAGAAACAATGAAATTAATTAAAATAAATATGAAAGTAATTTAATGAAATAAATAAAAAGAAAAAAACATTGGTTTAAGTCAATATTTACTATAAATAATTTACAACTGATCATTGATGTAAGAATAAATTAATTAATATTTTGAACATTTATCGAAGAAAGAATTATTCGCAGGTGGAATAATTTTTTTCTCTTTAATTTTAGTTAAGTAGACACACGTTCTAAATTATCCTTACTACTAAATAACTTTTGACACATGCTAAAGATTTAATTTAATAGCAATTTTAAGAATTAGAAATATCGTTGAACTAAACAACACAAGTCATGAGTTTGCATTTAATTTAGATAAACATTCTTCTTAAGATAAAATAATCTTTTGATCTGCAAAATAATTATTAAACTTAGTTACTTCACTAACAGCAGTAGATTAATGTGAATAATAAACTAGTAGCGCTCTTAACAATTAAATAAACCAATCATAAAATTAAGCACAGAAAATATTCAATACTTAAAATATAAATTAAACAATTAAAATAAATTAAATTTCACAGTGTATAAATCTTGATGGTTTCAATCACTTAAACTAAGAAAAATAGTTTAGCCACAAACAGTTTTGAAAAACACCAAAGAATAAAAGAGATAATTTTTCTAATAAAAAATTGTATCTTCAATTGTATCTCAAACCCTCTATTTATAGGTTACATAATCCTCCAAAACCTAATATGAATTATACTTTCCAAACCCTAATAAGATTTAAAATACAAATAAAATAAATCACAAAATAAAATTCTATTTTTAATTCATTTTCCAATTCATTGTTGGAGTCTTTAATTTACTTGTTTCATGCTTGTTGCTGGACTACGCGAATGTAAAGAAGAAATCTACTGCATTGCGCTTTGACCCACACGGTAAAAGAAAGAAAAGAAATAATCTGCACAACCAACTAATTCCAGTGTCAGGCGCTTCTTTATTGATACAGTCGACCGCGCATTATGCGCGATTTGCTTTCCTTTCCCACACTCGCGCTATGCGTGGAACTGCTACTGCCCATCCAAGACCAAAACGACGTCGTCTCCCAAGTCTGCTGATCCATTGTAAGTCCTGCGCCATGCGCAGTAGCTGACCTATATAGTTTATTACCGTTTTGCCATCAAAGCTGCTAAATTATCAAATTGCCACCAGCTTTATTTTTTCTACAAAATAAAATAAAATAAATAAAAATAATAAAAATGCATAAAATTAAATAAATTACCTAAAACACTAAAAAATCACAAATAATTAAGCATAAAAATACAAAATAAATAGACATAAAATATTCTTATTAAATACCCCCACACTTAACTCTTTGCTTGTCCTCAAGCAAAACAAGAATAAAAATTAAAAATAATAACCAAACAACTTACTTGAGCGACAAATCAATATAAATTTTAACATTAGCCTCAAAGATTTTTTAAATGATAACTCAAATAAAATTTCAAAACATGCAAAGATCAAAATTTTAACATATTTATTAATCTTAATTTATTCAAGACCCTTTTGTGTGTGTGTGAATCCAAATATATCAAACTAATCAAAACTCAGATAAACTTCGGTCATTAATTACCTTATAAAAGACATACAACAAAAACTCAATATATTTATTTTTCACATTACTCATTGCTAATACAGACAAATATATACCAGAAGATCAAAAGGTTTTAAACAATTAGGCATACTAGGATTATTAATATCAAAAAAAAATTAACATTTTTTAATTTTTTTTTTCCTTTTAATGGGTGCATTTTATGCTCTATACTATTTTCTTTCTTTCTCATTTTTTTTTCTTCTTTAGTGAATGCATTTTATACTCCATCTCACTTTTTCATGTGTTTATGAGTAAGTTCGTTTTACGCTTTATCTTAACCCACCACATAATTTTTTCCTTCAATAATAATCTTAGAAAAATTACCTAAATCATATCCTCAAAATTATATTTTGTCTTATATTTTACTTCAACTAATGATTAAATAAGATATAGAACTCAAAAATATATTACATAAGCATTTAACCATTTAAACTTTCTCTTAATTAAAACTAGCTCAAACAAATAGCTATAAGTGCAGAAAATTAAGGATCTCAAACAAAGTAATAATTAATAAAAATTCAAAAATTCAAATTAAGAAAAAATTTATCCTTTTCCAAAAGTTATTAAATTAAAATTAAATTTTGTTTTTATCATTGGCTAAAAATTTAATCCAATTAACTTATTGCTCAAGCGACACCTCCTTAAAAAAAAAAAACACTACTCCATTTTCGTAAGAATCACGGTTACACTTAGCATGTGCAACAAGCCTTTAAACCCCAAGATTATCCCATGTAGACTAGTTTTGTCTCGTGAGGGTTTACAATGAATATACCAACAAAAATTAAATTTTCAAAATTTTTTAAATTGCCTACTTTTTTTAAAATATGACCTAAAAATAACAAAAATCCTAAATCCCTTTCCCCACACTTAAAATTTACATTGTCCTCAATGTATAGTGAAAGGCAAAGAAAAAACACAAATAACTAAAACAAAAATACAAAATTAAAAAGAAAGAAAATTATACTCTCCTTGGGTTGCCTCCTAAGCAGCGCCTTTGTTTATTGTCATTAGCTTGACAACATGTTTAAACATTACGTTACCCTCCCTTATGAATTTTGAAAATCTCATCCATCTTTACTCCATTTATCATGGACATGTTCAAACTTCCTTACAGGTGATATGAATATTTTTCTCCCTCTTTAATGAATTGACATTTGAGATGATTAGGGAAAAGCTTCAAATCTAGAATGTGATCCTGCAAAACAGAAGATAAAGATTTCTTGTTAGGAACTGGTAAGTCAAAATATGGATCATTATCTGCTTTCGGAGAACCATTTAAATCCGCAACAGTTTTCTTTAACTCCTCATTCTCTTTCCCAGGATTCTGACTACATGTTGTTTCCAATTCACCCGTTCCATCAGTTTCAGAAATTTTCTGTGTTAAAGAATCAATCACTTCAACAAAGTAAACAAGATTATGACATTACATGGCATCAAAAATATTAAACTTAACAATTTTTTCATCAAATTCCATTGTCAGTGTACCACTATGAACATCGATTTTAGTCTTGGATGTCTTTAAGAAAGGTCTTCCTAACAAAATAGGAGTATTTTGATCATCATTCTCCATATCAAGCACATAAAAATCAGCAGAAAAAATTAAATTATTTACTTGCACAAGAACATCCTCTACTATACCCTTAGGATAAACGTTAGATCTATCAACCAACTGAATCACAGTACCAGTTATATTCAAAGGTTCAAGTTTCAAAGAAGCATATATAGAATATGACATGACATTAATGGATGATCCTAAGTCTAACATGACTTTTTCAAATCTAGTGTCACCTATCTTACAAGGGATAATAAACATTCATAGATCTTGGCACTTAGTAGGGATTTTTCTTTAAATTATTGCAGACACATTTTTTCCTACTTGTACATTTTCATATCTTTTAAGTGCTTGTTTTCTCTTGTGTGTACACAATTCTTTCAGAAATCTAGCAAAACGAGGTACTTGTTTAATAGCATCTAACAATGAAATATTTACCTCGCATTTACGGAAAGTTTCATATAAATCTGATTTTTTTTCATTTTTTTTTTCTGTTAAAGCAAAAGAAAAAAGGGGTACCAGTTTATAGTCAGAAAGAGGTGAAAATTTATGTTTAAGGGTATCATTGTCACCTAGAATATCGTCGTCCTCCTGACTGTTGCCGGATTTTGTATTGTCTACTTTTGCTTTGCTTTGCTATTTTGGTACAAACTCTGTCTTTCTGGAGTTTGGATCTCTTTACCACTTCTCAAAGTGATTGCACTGACATTTGCTTTTAGATTCATCACTGTTTGAGAGATTTTTTTTTTTTAGAATTTTGTGCCTCCAATCTACTGATTGCAATTGTCATTTGTCCCATCTGTGTTTTCAAATTCTGCATATTTGCCTTCGTTTTTTGTTGAAATTGCAAAGTGTTAGTGTTAAGTTGTTTAACTATATCCTCTAAAGACATATTAGAATGAGATGATTGGCCCTGTTGTGTGTTGGGATACGGTTGCTTGTATTGTTGATAGCTTGCAAAGTTCTGATTTGTAAATTGATTCACTTGTGAATTTTCATAGCTGAAATTAGGATGATCTCTCCAACCTGAGTTGTACGTGTTTGAGTAAGGATCATATCTCATCTGTGGTTGACCAGGGAAACCACCTACTGCATTCACTTGTTCATAGGACTCCTGTAAGACCCCGAATTTTATGAAATATAAAATTTAATTTTTTTCTTCATATATATTTTCATGAAACAGTAAATGGTTAAATTGATAAAGTTAAAAGTTAAGGATGTTATGTATAAATTATATTATGTTGGACAATATTCGTTTGGTCAGGGAATATTCGTTCTGTCGGGGAATATTCGTACGACGGCGCCGTACGAACCAATCATTGGTGGACCCCACAACGAATAATTGTCGGATATAGAAAATGACATAAACAATTTTTAAATGGTCAATGGTACTATCACTTTTAATTGTTAAAATATCCGGTGGTAAAAGAATAGTAATATACGGTATTACAAGTAACATACGGTATTGCACAGTAGCATACGGTATTGCACAGTAGCACACGACATTGCACAGTATTTCGTATTATTAAACTGATAAAGTCGTTATCGTACAATATTTGACTTTATTGTCACATGCACAATAATTCATATTATTAAACTGATAATTGTCACAGTAGCATATGCACAGTAATTCACATTATTGAATCAATAATTGTCATGACACAGTAACACATTCTTTCTTTTACATACTTTCTGCATTATTGTTATCTCTATTATGGTGTTATTTAAACAGTTGTATTTCATTAATTAATTGACTTGATATCTAACTCAGAGAGTCAAATACACTGTATTTATAACAATTAGTCATAATAATGAATAAGTGTGAATTATTGTTGAAGAATTGAATTGATAAAGTTATTTGTTTATAATATAAAGTTAGGTGATATAAAATGTGACGCCCCCAAATCTAGGCCTACACAGCCCAAACTTGAGTCGTCAAAAGACTACAACAAGATTATTACAAACAAACACAACGTATAACAAAACAGTATATAATAATACACAACTAAGTCTTCACTATTATTGCCACACTATTTTACAACACGTGAAGACTACGACAGCTATTCCTCGGACTCTCACTCCATCCCCCGGCTAGACCCTGTTACGTTTTCATCTCCTGTTGAAAAACAGTGGAACAAAAGAAAGGGTGAGCTCAAATAGCCCAGTAAGAAATATCATGACTAAGATAATGACGAATAAATTATCATTAGCCTTCAACAGTTGAGTTCTTGATAGAATACAATAGACTACAAGGTTTATATCAGAAACTGCAGTTAAATTCTTGAACAATGTTCAGATCAGTAATAGCAGCGGAATGAGCAATCTACTAGAAGAATAATGCAGACTATAATGTCCACTCGCTTCTCTTTTTAGTAAAAACATCATCATCTGAAATACCATTAGTCATGATAATAAAAATTCACAGTTCCTGATCATAATCATGCAAATCAACAGTTCGTCCTTGCACTATGGGCCAAAGATATTCAATATAACACCAACGGTCATGATTATTCCAGATTCAGCCTTTGGTCATAATCATACCAACCAACAGTTCATCTTTGCATTACGGGCCAAAGAGAACTTTCACCACGTGCCATAAAAGACACCGAACAGATGTATCGCCTTTAACCTAGTATATCGCCTTTAACCTATCATCTGTTCAACAATTATATCACATATGTGCCCCCGGCCACAGATATTCACAACAGCTTGATTCTTGATGATTAATATAAATAACAGTGATACCAATGATGAACAGAAGAAACATGATAAACAATAAGTATCAGAAGTTTACTTTGTGCAGATTCAAATAATGTCCAAATTGTCAACATGATGTGGAGTGAAATTTAAAAATGATATTCAAGATCCACAGTTCAGAATAACAGTTACAGTTCAATAGAAAGGTTCAGAAAATAGGAAGGTTCAGTTGAAATAATGAAGTTCAACTATTATGGAACATATAATATTTTCAGGAATTATAGAAGCAATAATTCCATAATAAGTTTCGATTTAGGAGTATGAAAGAAAATAATATCCCTTACCGTAGCAGGTTTGAATAATGGAAGATGAAAAAGATGGTATCCCTTACCGTAATAAATTTAAGAGTGAAAAGAATAATATTCCTTACCACAGTAAATTTAAGAGTTTGAAATGAATGGTATTCCTTACCTTAACACGTGACTGGATATTGATTTAAATGAGGTTGATCAATCTATATATATATAATAAAATTAGTAATTACCACATATAAATATTCATGGTGTATACAAATTCGTATATTATAAATTGGTTAAAAGTGGTTTGATCAAATAGTATAATATAATAACAAAATAATAAAAACTTAAAACTAAATTACTATTCCCGAAGTTACTATTCACGGGTTACTATTCACTCACGGGTTACTATTCATCCCGGAGTTACTATTCATCCCGAGGTTACTATTCACTCACGGGGTTACTATTCACAGTATAAAAATATAATTTTTCAAAATAAAGTCTTCCAAATGAAGTTTTTCAACATAAATCTTTTAAAGAAAGAGTCTTCTAAAGGAAGATTTGTGAATACCTTGAAATATATAAATTTATGAAATTTTAATAAAAGACTTACTTGAAAAATTTTTGCACTCCTTTTGGCTTTACCAAAATTTCAGAGTAATATTTCCATACTCAAAATATACTCACAATATAGCAATAAGAGAAGAGAAAGGTGTGAGTTTAGTTGCTCTACTAAGCAACCTATTTATAGAAAAATATAGTTCACAAATTTTGACGAAGTGTGCTGAAGAAGCACACCTTGTTTGAAAAAGAAAGGAAAAAAAACGTGTGTTTGGTGAGTGTGGCATACCCAATTTAAAACTGAGGAATCTAATTAAGTAAGTCCACCAACTTGGAAATAATATACACCTTCGTAGGAAATTTGGTAAATTTGGGGCCATTCATTTTAAAAGTAACAAAACATGCTAGAATTATAAAATGATGGCACACCATCCTTGAAATTCATTTTTGCTGAATGAATGATTCATATAACAACAAAAACTTATGCATCATATTATAATATATTATAATAATATTTTATAATAAATCAGATATATTACCCCTACCTGCCATAATTTTCTTCTCACCTTATTAGACTAATATATAAAATATCAATATTTAATGTCGCAAAAGTGATGATAATAATTCAACAATAATGTAAGAAACACGTTACAAATCATTAATAATTTAATAATATAAATTACTGTGTATTTGCTACTGTGACAGTTATTCGGTTCAATAATTTAAAAAAACAGTGCAGCAACAATTATTGACTCAATGATATAAAATAAAGTGTAATGACAATTATTAAATCAATAATGCAAAATACTGTGTAACAACAATTATTAAATTGATAACATAAAATATTATGCAGTGACAATTATTGATGAAATGATACGTAACAGTTACGGTGTCAATTATCAGACCAATAATATGAGACACTGTGCAATACCGTGTGCTACTGTAGAATACCGTATGCTACAATGAAATACCATAAATTACCGTATGCTACTATTCTTTTATTACCGGTATTTTAATAGTTAACACCGTTGACTATTTTTATTTAAAAAGGTTACTTCTGTCGTTTTCTATATCCGACAAATATTCCGTTGTGGGGTCCACCAATAATTTGTTATTTCGGCGCCGTCGTACGGCACGAATATTCCCCGACCAAACGAATATTCCCCGACAAAGCGAATATTGTCCGACAAAATAAAATTTGCACATAACATCTTTAACTTTCAATTTTGTTAATTTAACCACTTACTGTTTCAGGAAAAATATATACGAAGAAAAATTAAATTTTATATATCATAAAATTCGGGGTCTTACATAAAATGAATGGTATAGATTAAAGATAATATAGAATTTGAAATGGATGGTGTAGATTAAAAGATGATCTTTAAATGAATGGTTTAAATTAAGAAAATCTTAAAAGATGAAATTAATGGTGAATAACTCTTCGTATTCAATTTTTATTAAATTGTGGGAATAACCTTACGGCGCGGATTACCGCCTGTTGGTGAATAACCTTTCGTATTCATTCCTTATTAATCTCTGAGAATAACCTGACTACGCGGATTACCTCATGTTTGGTGAATTACTCTTTGTATTCATTTCTTATTTGTCTCTTGTGGAAATAATTTGTTTACACGAATTATCACATTACACTTTTATTGCATATTTGTTTGTAATATCATTTTCTTTCATATTCGTAAGTGATATTATTTTCCTTTATACTCATAAGGGATACCATCTTTTTCATCTTCCATTATTCAAACTTACTATGGTAAGGGATATTAAATTCCTTCACCTTTTGTTAATCAAACCTGCTACGGTAAGGGATATTATTTTCTTTCATACACCTAAATCGAAACTTATTATGGAACTAGTGCTTCTATAATTCTTGAAAATATTATATGTTCCATAATAGTTGCACTTCATTATTTCAATTGCACTATCCTATTTACGTGAACCTTTCTATTGAACTGTAACCGTTATTCTGAACTGTGGATCTTGAATATCATTTTTGAATTTTACTCCACATCATGTTGATAATTTGGACATTATTTGAATCTGCACAAAGTAAACTTCTGATACTTATTGTTTATCCTGTTTCTTCTGTTCATCATTTATATCATTCTAATCATCCAAAATCAAGTTGTTGTGAATATCTGTGGCCGGGGGCACAGATGCGATATAATTGTTGAACAAATGATAGGTTAAAGGCGATATAATAGGTTAAAAAATATACATTTGTTCGGTGTCTTTTATGGCACGTGGTGAATGTTCTCCCGTAGTGCAAAGATGAACTGTTGTTTGGTATGATTATGACCAAAGGCTGAATCTAGTATAATCATGACTGTTGGTGTTATATTGAATGTCTTTGGCCCGTAGTGCAAAAATGAACTGTTGATCTGCATGATTATGACCAGGAACTGTGAATTTGTATTATCTTGACTAATGGTATTTTAGATGATAAAAGTTGATGACGTTTTTCCTAAAAAGAGAACTGAGTGGACATTATAGTCTGCATTATTCTTATAATAGATTGCTCATTCCGCTGCTATTATTGATCTGAACATTGTTCAAGAATTTAACTGCAGTTTTTGATATAAACCTTGTAGTCTATTGTATTCTATCAAGAACTCAACTGTTGAAGGCTAATGATAATTTACTTGTCATTATCTTAGTCATGATATTATTTACTGGGCTATTTGAGCTCACCCTTTCTTTTTGTTCCATTGTTTTTCAACAGGAGATGAGAACGTAGCTGGGTCTAGTCGGGGAATGGAATGAGAGTCTGAGGGATAGCTATTGTAGTCTTCACGTGTTGTAAAATAGTGTGACAATAATCGTGAAAGACTTAGTTGTGTATTATTATATACTGTATTGTTGTACGTTGCACTACTTGTAATAATTTTGTTGTAGTCTTTTGACAACTCAAGTTTAGGTTGTGTGGGCCCAGATTTAGGGGTATCACAACTCCTATTGAAGAGTATGGCATATATTCGTTTGATATCCTACTACTGCACAAATTCCGCAAGCTTTCGTTTGTTGTGTATTACCTACAGTCACTTGACGAACAAGAGAAGTTCGACTAGCAATTTGTTTTTTAAGTGAAGAAATTTCTACCTCATTGACATTCTTAAATGAAAAAGTAAGCCTCGTGCCGAATTGTTGGGAATTAGCCGCCATGTTTGCAATCAAGTTTCTTGCAGCTTCGGGAGTTTTGTCCACCAAAGCTCCACCACTAGTAGCATCAATCATGCTTCTCTCAGTAGACATGAGTGCTTCATAAAAATATTAGATGAGGAGTTTCTCGCTGATTTGATGATGGGGACAGCTTGCACATAGTTTCTTGAACTGTTCCCAATACTCGTACAGGGATTCTCCATGGTTCTGTCTCATACCGCAAATTTATTTTCCTATGCTGGCTGCCCTTGAAACTGAGAAATATTTCTCTAAGAATAATCTCTTCACTTCTTCCCATGTGGTTTTACTTCCTGAAGGAAGATAGTAGAGCCAATCTTTAGTCAAATCTTTTAGAGCGAATGGAAAAGCTCTTAATTTGATTTGCTCTTCAGTAACTCCGGGAGGTTTCATGCTCGTGCATACCACGTGAAATTCTTTTAAGTGTTTGTGAGGGTCTTCACCTGCAAAGCCATGAAAAGTAGGCAAAAGATGTATTAGACCAGATTTTAACTCAAAAGAAGTGTTAACATCTAAATTAGGAAAAGTTACGCATAAAGGTTGTTGCTTCAAATCTGGGGCCGCAAGTTTCTTCAAAGTTCGATTTCCAGCCATGATGCCCTTTTCTTCAAGATTTGTCCGACCTTCTTTCCTTAATCCGCGCAAAGTTCTTTCGATTTCTGGATCAAATCTCAAATCACTTTGATTTGTAGAACGAGTTATGGTCATAAACAATCAGCGAAACTCAAATAAACTAGGAAAAATAACTATGAAAAATTATTAACACAAAATACGGATCACAAAAAAAACACAAAAGTAAATGAATCAGTCCCCTGCAGTGGCGCCAAAATTTGGTGTGCTGTCGCAGGCACCCAAAAATAAAATATTACTTTGAAAAATAAATATGTAGTAGTACAAGTAAAAATCGATCCCACAGAAAATGATTAATTTAATTTTATATTTTGTAAACCAAAATTGGGGGGTTTTTAATTTAAGAAACAATGAAATTAATTAAAATAAATATGCAAGTAATTTAATAAAATAAATAAGAAAAAAAAACATTGGTTTAAGTTAACATCCACTATCAAGAATTTACAACTGATCATTGATGCAAGAACAAATCAATTAATATTTTGAACATTCACCGTAGAAAGAACTACTCGCAGGTAGAATAATTTTTCTCTTCTCTCCTTAATTTTAGTTAAGTAGACACACACATTTTAAATTACCCTTACAACTTCTGGCACGTGCTAAAGATTTAATTTAATAACAGCCTTAAGAATTAGAGAGATCGTTGAACTAAACAACACAAGTCACGCGTTTGAATTTAATTTAGATGAACATTCTTCCTAAGATAAAATAATCTTTTGATCTACAAAACAATTATTAAACTTAGTTGCTTCACTAACAGTAGTAGATTAATGTGAATAATAAACTAGTAGCGCTCCTAACAATTAAACAAACCAATCATAAAATTAAGCACAAGAAAATATTCAATACTCAAAATATAAATTGAACAATTAAAATAAATTAAATCTCACATTGTATAAATCTTGATGGCTTTAATCACTTAAACCAAGAAAAATAGTCTAGTCACACATAACTTTGAAAAACACCAAAGAATAAAAGAGATAATTTTTCTAATAAAAAGTTGTATATTTAATTGTATCTCAAACCCTCTATTTATAGGCTACATAATCATCCTAAACCTAATAGGAATTATACTTTCCAAACCCTAATAGGATTTAAAATACAATTAAAATAAATCACAAAATAAAATTCTATTTTTAATTCCTTTTCTAATTCATTGTTGGAGTCTTTAATTTACTTGTTTCATGCTTGTTGCTGGACCACGCGGAAGTAAAGAAGAAATCTGTTGCATTGTGCCTGGCCCCACACGGTAAAAGAAAGAAAAGAAATAATCTACATAGCCAATTGATTCTCGTGCCAGACGCTTCTTTATTGATACAGTCGACCGCGCATTGCGCGCGGTTTGCTTTCCTTTCCCACAGTCACGCTGTAATATCCCAGATATTTTCAAGATTTTAGATAATATCTTAATTGATTTAATTAAAGGTTAAGGTTTAAAACCTAGAATTTGAGACGTAAAATGTGTAGAAAATGGGTAAACATTTTTTTTTAACATAATTTATTTGTTAGAAATTAAATGTGGAAATGTTTTAATGATGCATGTAGAGAATTTATTAAGGAAATAAATTCAATTAAGAAGTGAAGGTGATTATATGAATATATATTTATATGCCTAAAGTGTGCTTGTTAGCCAAATAAAAAGATGAGTAATTAACACTCAACAAAACTAATAAAATAATTAGTTTTAATATAAAGTAAGAAGGAATGTTGTAAAATATAATTAATTAGGTTAATTATATTAGTTATGAGTCCAAGTAATTTAATTACTACTAGTGGACTAGCCCAAAAGGATTATATGTGTTAGCCCAATATGAGAATACTTGCATGAAGGTGGGAATTTAAATAAGAGAGCCCAATGGAAGGTAAGCTATGTAGCCCAAACTTTTAAAAGTCAAATGTTGGTCGAAGTGTGGGGAAATATTATTGAGTGTAGAGAATTAACTAATGTAGGGTAACTTGAATAACCCTAGTTGGTAGACAAGAGAGAGAGCATAAACCAAACATTGGTTAATTACTAGGTAAATATGTATGATGATGAGAATTAACCATGTATGAGTTAATTGTGTAACCCAATATAGGAATAACTATATGGGTATGAGTAATTATATTATAAACTCAAGTTAATGATAAAAGGTAGTTAATGAATTAAATTTATTCAAGTCAAAGTACTTATATTAATGTGTATTAAAATCAGCACCACCGCTGCGGCGGTGAAAAATCAGCACTCTCTGGAATATGAAAAATAGAACTACCGCCGCAGCGGTAGGTTTCACTGCCGCAGCGGTGAAACTTTCTAGAATGTAAAATTAGAACCACCGCCGCAGCGGTGGTACAGACTGTTTGAAAATTTACTTTGAATAAGTTAATTTAGTAACCCAATGTGGTAGATTAATTTAATGCAAGTCTAATTGGAGTATGTTATAAGTCCAAGTGATGTTTTAATCTAGGTCAAATAAATTTACCTAGTAGTCCATGTAATATTTGAACAAACCCAATGCTTGTTTTAATTAAATGTACCATAGGGTATGTAATGTTAGCCCAATGTAATAATTAAAATGAGCTCAAACCTATTAATTGGATGAGCCCAATATATTAAATCATAGAGTCCAATGTGGAGCCCAAATGGTAGTCAAAATTGGTCAACAATTGATCATATGTGTGTATATATATATATATAGATGTATAAATGTATATTTAAGCTATAAAAATAAAGCAAAAATGGGGGATTAAATCCCATTTTGCTGAGATTTAGTGGTCCCCACAAGGGGGTGCCTTGATTTGCTTGGTTGCTTCACTTGTACACAATATCAAAGTGGTTCACCAACCATAGTCAATCACCTAGTCATTCAAGTGGTCAATCAATCCAATAGTAAGCATAATTAACTCCTAATTTGACTATGTTAGTTGATTAGTAGGAGTTGCTGGTGATTAAGGGAGTGCTATATATAGAGAAGAGGGAAAGAGCTAGCAAAGGTTAGTCATTTGCTAGCTAGTTCAAGTGTTGTAGAGAGAGAAGCTCTAGAGAAATATAAGAGCTATTTTGTGAGATTGATGATCCACCATGGAAAAATATTGGAGGATGATCAAGGTGGAGTCACAAGCCAAGATCATACTCAAGTGATGAAGAACATCCAACATCAAGAGGTTCAAAAGTGATCTAACATTCACTTATTTCATTTTTATAGTCTATAAAGTTTTAATCGGTCAAAATATATTTTTAACCGATCAAAAGTTATTTTGATGCTCTAGAAGTCTAAATTTATGATATATAGGTAGATTCATGGTTTATTATGTTTAAAACAAGTATTGGTATGTGTGGTATGTAAATAAATGAAAGAAAATTTCATATTGCGATTTACTGGTAAAACCCTAAGGGGTTTGATCTTTAAATTTCGTGTCAAACGTTTTTAAAAATGTGATCAAACCATGAAATATTGTAAAACAAGAAGTTAGAAAGACAACAATACTAAGTTGGTGTCATTTGGATGTGTAGAGTTTATTTTATTCAAGTTTGAACAATTAAAACCAAGGATTTGTGATTTTAGTTTTCACTTTGTCCTTGTGAGCAATTTTTAGTCTAGTTCAGTTCGGAATTTGGATTTGTGATCTAAAGATAAATTGTAGAGGGGAGAATTCTGATGAGAATGGACTCAAAAATCACCCCCAAAATATTTTAAAATAAAGAAGTTATGGCTGTCGGAGCGTCGGAGGGTCGGGCAGTCCTCAAATTAGGGTTTCAGAAATTTTGTACTACCGCCGCAGCGGTCAAACATTCTGCCAGAAACCTGTTTTAGGCGTCTGGGTCGCGTCGGGTCGGTCCGGGTCGGGTCGGGTCAGTCCGGGATGAGTTTTTAGTGGAAATTTAAGGTGAAATACATATAAAATTAATGTATTTGAATACTAAATCAATTTACATTGAATCTATTAGTGATTAATTGGTATCTAAAGATATAAAATAAAGACTAAAGTTAACACAATTAAAAAGTTAACTATTGGTAATGTTTGAAGAATATTAAAATATTATTAAATGATGAATAATATTAGTATAAGATTAAAAGGTTATTAAATGTGTAATAACATTTGTATATGATGAAAATGTTCTTAAATAATTATTGACATTATTAAATAAGTAAAATATTATTAAATGATTAATAATATTAATAAGTGATTAAAATATTATTAAATGGTTAATAATATAAAATGAGAGATTAAAATATTATTAAATGGTTAATAATATTAATAAGTGAGCAAAATATTATTAAATGGTTAATAATATTAATATGTAGTTAAAATATTATTAAATGATTAATAATATTAATGAGAGATTAAAATATTATTAAATGGTTAATAATATTAATAAGTGAGCAAAATATTATTAAATGATGAATAATATTAATGAGAGATTAAAATATTATTAAATGGTTAATAATATTAATGAGTGATTAAAATATTATTAAATGTTTAATAATATTAATGAGAGATTAAAATATTATTAAATGGTTAATAATATTAATGAGTGATTAAAATATTATTAAATGGTTAATAATATTAATGAGTGATTAAAATATTATTAAATGGTTAATAATATTAATAAGTGAGTAAAATATTATTAAATGGTTAATAATATTAATAAGTGATTAAAATATTATTAAATGGTTAATAATATTAATAAGGAATTAAAATATTATTATTTAATTAATAATATTAATAAGTTGGTTAAATTTACCGACATGTCCAACTAGGTTTGTTGGGCTAGGATTTTTGTCCGGAACTTAAGGGTTCGTTTATCGAACAACTAAAGAGTTAATAATTTGAAGTTAAGGTCTTAAGTTAAGACTAATTAAAAGTCCTGGTAACTAATGATTATGTCAATTTGTTATATAAATTGTATGTTGAGCAAATGACGCAAATAAGCGTATATGGTAGAAGCGACCAGACAAATTTTTCAGAACTTGCTCCTATGTGCCTTAACATGCTATGATGTGATATTAAATTGTTAATATAAAGATATTGATGATAATTGTGATATGCATGAGGTATGATTACATGTAGATTATGTATAAATATGAAGCATGAATTGCTAGATGTTATATGTGATGCATGAACAGTATGACATAAACTGAAATGCATGAAAAGCATAATGTAAGTATAAATTGCAGAGTATATGTGAAGCATGTAATGTGTTATGTGTAGCTGTTAAACTTGCTGAGCCGTCGTGCTCACTATTGCTTAAACCAACATTTTCAGATAGTACAAGTATTTGAAGTCTTGATAAGGATCAAGAAACAAGAATGCATATTACATTCACTGAAGGTCTAGCACGACCATTGTAGATATCAGTCCAAATTGGACAGGTAAAATGATTGTGTAATATAAGAATTGGTTGGTATGTATTATGAGTCTTAGATACTCAAATTGATTGTAATAGAATGTCGTATCATGTATGATATTGAGACATACTAGGAATGTATAAAGATTTCGATTCTGGTATAAAAAGAGATGTTGTAAAATTGTAAATAAATGATTATTTAGCGATTATAATATTGTTTAAATTCATGAACAATAAGGAAAATGTAGTACTAGTGTTGAACCAGATTCGAGATTCAAGGAACTCGGATTTGGGGTCGTCACACACGCCATGCGCGGAACTGCTGCTGCCCATCCAAGACCAAAACGACGTCGTCCCCCAAGTCTACTGATCCATTACAAGTCCCATGCAATGTGCGATCGCTAACCTGTACAGTTTATTACCGTTTTGCCATCAAAGCTGCTAAATTACCAAATTGCCACTAGCTTTATTTTTCTTACAAAATAAAATAAAATAAATAAAAATAATATAAATGCATAAAATTAAATAAATTACCTAAAACACTAAAAATACTTAAAAACTCATAAATAATTAAGCATAAAAATATACAATAAATAGACATAAAATCTTCTTATCATTGCATTACTTGTGTATGTGTATTTTGAAAAGTACTATATTATTAAGTATGGAATTGTCATTTGAATTTTTTTACAAAAGAATTCGTATTTCAAGTTGAATTTTTAGAATTTTGCAAATTATCTTATTATATCAAAATGTTTTATGAGATTACTCCCATTTTGTGTAATGATCATTAAGTTTTAAAAGATCAATTATCTCCTAAATGCATTAAGCAACTCTCTATTTCTTGGGATGTCTTTGTTTTTTTTATATACTACTCTTTTTATGAAATAGAAAAATTGACATAAAACTTCTCTTTGTCCCTCGGGAATAGTCCTGAACTTATTAAGATGCAATACTTATTAGATTTCTTTGACGAAGGAGGATGGATATATATTTATTCCTAAAAAATAGTTCTATTTGTCAACTCTGTTTTTTGTATCAAGAAAAAAGGTCCATTTGTTATGGTATTTTATCACAAATTCATTACCATATCATCACTAATGAAATAAACACTTAACAATTGGTGTGACTATTTTCTTTCAAATATTAATTGAATGTATAACTGATGTCCAGCACATATATGTGTATATATATATATATATATATGTACGTGTCTGTTTATAAAATTTCCTTGAGTTCTAATTGTTAGGGCTATAAATGATAACTAAAAAATTCGTATTTATTCGCATTCGTATTCGGAAAAAAATAGATATTTTTTGCATTTGAAAAAAATGGATATATTTATATTTGGTTTAAAGGTATCTACAAATCAATGGATACGAATATGGATATAGGCATATTCGTATTCGTTTAACATCCGACCGTAAATATATCTGACGGATAACGGATATTCGAAATTTGATATCCGAATTCGGATCCGTATTTTAAATTCGTATCCGAATAACTTTTATATATATAGAATAAGTAAAATAAATTTGTTTAAGTGGCCTTCCTTATATAATAATTATTTTTTACTATTATATGAAAATTATTTTTAAAATATATCATTTTACTTCTAAAAATTATGAAATAATACTTTTATTATAATAGTAATAAACTGAAATAAATTGATTTAAGTTAGTTAATGGATTTTACGATTATAAAGTTAAAATATTTAAAATGTATCATTTAACAAGTGTTATAAATGTTATAAATATCATTTAACAAGTGTTACAATATAACTTTTGGATCATTTAACAAGTGTTATAAATGTTATAAATATTATTTAAATGTTATAATTATAGATTATAAATATTCATACACATTACAGTATTACTCCAAACACATAAAATGGATATCAACTTATTAATGGACATCTAAATATTAATAAGTAGAGCATTCATTTTGAATTTAAAATTTCAAAAATAATGAAAACTTATTTGAATTGTAATTTAGAGCATTGCTTATATTATTTATTAAAAATAAATAAATTAACATTCATTCATTAATGAATTATACTTTAAACTCATTATTTTTTTCCGTATTCTATTTATATATAGTGTTACAATATATCTAAAATGTATCATTTAACAAATGTTATAAATGTTATAAATATCATTTAAATATTATAATTATATATTGTAAATATTCATACACACTACAGTATTTGTGACGACCCCGAATCCGAGTCCCTTGAACCTCGGATCCGGTTCAACACTAGTACTATATTTTTCTTATTGTTCATGAATTACAACAATATTATAATTGCTAAATAATCATTTATTTATAATTTTACAACATTTCTTTATATTCCAGAATCAAAATCTTTAAGCATTCCCAGTATGTCTCAATATCATACATGATACGACATTCTATTACAATTAATTTGAGTATTTAACACTCATATTACATATCAACCAATTTTTATACTACACGATCATTTTACCTGTCCAATTCAGACTGATATCTACAATGGTCGTGTTAGACCTTCAGTGAATGTAATATGTATTCCTGTTTCTTGATCTTTATCAAAAACTTCGAATAACTTGCACTATCTAAAAATGTTGATTTTAAGCAAGAGTGAGCATGACGGCTCAACAAGTTTAATAGTTACACATAACACATTGCATTCTTCACATATTAAACATACTCTGCATTTTATACGTATATCATGTTTTTCATACTTTTCATTTTATGAATGTCTCATACTTCTTATGCATCGTATATAATACACATCCATCATATATCAAGTCATGCTTCTTATTCTGTACATACTTCGCATATAATCATATTTCATGCGTTTCACTTAACACAAATATCATCAATATATTTACATATCAATAATTTAATAACATATGGTTGCATAGAAATGCACATAGGAGCAAATTCTGAAAAACTTGTCTGATTTTCTTCTATCATTTACGTTTAGTTTGTGTATTTCGTTCAACCTACAATTTATATATATAATTAACATAATTGTAAGACCCCGAATTTTATGAAATACAAAATTTAATTTTTCTTCATATATATTTTTTCATGAAAAAGTAAGTGGTTAAATTGACAAAATTAAAAGTTAAGGATATTATGTACAAATTTTATTTTGTCGGACAATATTCATTTTGTCGGGAAATATTCGTTTTGTCGAGGAATATTCGGGTCGTACGACGGCGCCGAAATAACTAATCATTGGTGGACCCCACAACAGAATATTTGTCGGATATAGAAAACGACAGAAACAACTTTTTTTAAATAAAAGTAGTCAACGGTGTTATCACTCTTAAACTGTTAAAATACCGATGATAAAAGAATAGTAACATACGGTAATTTATGATATTTTACTGTAGCACACGGTATTCTACAGTAGCACACTGTATTGCACAGTATCTCATATTATTGATCTGATAACGTGGTCATCGCATAGTATTCATCAATAATTGTTGTTGCACAGTATTTTGCATTATTGATTCAATAATTGTCATAACACAGTATTTCATATCATTGAGTCAATAATTGTTGGTGCACTGTATTTTAAAATTATTGAACCAAATAATTGTCACAGTAGCAAATACATAGTAATTTATATTATTAAATTGATAATGATCTGTAACGTGTTTCTTGCATTATTGTTGTAGCATTATTTTATTATATAAGTGGGAAACATTGGAAGAAAAATAAAATAAAATAAATTTTTTTTTAAAAAAAATTATTATTATTTATGTGAATAGTACGTGGACCCACTGTGGAACCTGTAATGACCGAGAAAATTACGAACCCAAATTTTTTTTTTTATTTAATTATATCCATAAGAAAATATGAGGTATGAAGTATGTGTATATGTGATAAGTGGTATGATGAGATGTATTAAATTAGTTAATTAAATTAATTAACTAAAGAAAGAAAAAGATTTCAAGAGAAGCTTATGTGATAAAATCACAAAGCTTGAATGTTGGCCTTGTATGGCAATTAAGAAGATTTTTATTAAGCAAGTTAATTACTTGTATAAATAATGCGAAAGAAGAAGCAAATGAATTATTTGAGATAATCCAATGTGGGAATAATTGTTCGTGTACGGTTAACTATTTTATAAACCCAATTTGATGATAAGGGATAGTGAATGAATTTATTTAATCAAGTCAAATTACTTGTATTATTAAGTGTTAGGGTTTTATTAAAACAAACCCAAGGATTTGTAAGTGCTAGGGTTATGTAAGCTAATTTAATTGAGGAGTCCAATGAACTTATAATTAGCAAATCTAATTGGATTATATTTTAAATCCAAATGAGTTGTTAAACTAGGTCAATTAATTTTACCTAGTAGCTTATGTAATTAAATTAAACTTTAGTCCATGTAATTAATTAAATAAGCACAATGCTTATTTTAATTAAATGTAGCATAGTTATTTAAATGCTAGCCCAATGTGTTAATTAAATTGAGCCCAACCAATTAATTGGATGAGCCCAATATATTATATCCTAGATTCCAAAGTGGAGCCCAATAGCAAGTCAAAATGTTGGTCAAATATTATATATATGTATATATATAAATAGATGTATATATGTATAATAAATGTAATAAAAATAAAGCAAAAATGGGGGATTAAATCCCATTTTGCTGAGATTTATGGGGGCCCACATGGGGTGGCTTGATTTTGCAAGGTAGCTTCTTCCACACTTCTTTCCATAGTTGGCCAACCACCCTAGTCATTCCAATTGGTCATTCATGCAATAGTAACCTCATTTAAGCTCCTAATTTCACCAACACAAGATGATTAGTAGATTGATGAGGGATTAGTAATGTGCTATATATAGAGTGCTACTCTTAGTTGTTATGTTGGTTAGATCATTTGTAGCATTTCTTAGAGAGAAAATGGAGAGCATTTTCAAGAGAGAAAGAAAGAATACACTTGTGAGTGTGAGAAATTTCTACAAGAAGGGCTTGGTGAATGTCAAGTAGCATCCTCACATACTTTGGTAGGAGAAGAAGAAGAGCACACAAATTTCAAAGGTTTAAAAGTACTCTAACCTTCTCATATTTCATTTTTGTAGCCTAGATCGATTTTGAACGGTTAAAATCTATTTTTAACCGATCAAAACTTGTTTTGATGGTCTAGAAGTCTTAAACTATGTTATATATGTATATTCATAGTTTGATGTGTTTATATCATGATTTGGTATTTGTGGTATGCTTAAAAAAAAGGTAGAAATGTTCATATCGAACTTTACCGGTAAAATCCTATGTAGCTATGTAATATATTTTGTGTCATTTCAAAATGTACAAGTTAAATACTTGATTTATATGGGTAGAAAGTTTTATGTATGAGTTTATAAGAAAACCCAACTTGAATCTCACAAAAATATGAAATAACAAAGAAGTTATAATTTTTTTACCGCAAAGTAGGTCGTTTTGAAACCCTAAGTGGTTCGATCTTTAATTTTGTGTCAAAACGATTTCAAAAATGCGATCGAACTATGAAATGTTGTAAGACAAGAGGTTAGGAAGACAACGACACTAAGTTGGTGTCATTTGGATGAATAGATTTCATTTTATTCAAGTTTGAACCTTTAAAACCAAGGATTTGTGATTTTAGTTTTCACTTTGTCCTTGTAAGCCGTTTTTCCAGTTCCGTTCGGAATTTGGATTTGTGATGTAAAGTGAAATTGTAGATCATGAAATTCTAATGAATTTAGACTCAAGAATCACCTCAAAATGTTTCCGTATGACAAAGTTATGACCAAATGAGTAAGAGAGGTTCCGGCAGCCAAAAAAAAATGGTCCGGCGTCTAGACGCCCTAGTGTACGCCCTTGCTTCTGTCCATGGGCGTCTAGACGCCCCAAAAATGCCTTGGAGTGGCGTCATGACGCCCGGGATTGATAAAAAAATTATTTAATTATTTTTTTTATTATTTTTAAATGAATAAATGTATTTTTAATGATAAATAATTGATTAATTATATTAGATAATAAATAAAATATTATTAAATAATTAATGATATTAGATAATGATTAAAATATTATTAAATGACTAATAATATTACTAAGATAATAAAATATTATTAAATGATTAATAATATTAGATAATGAATAAAATATTATTAAATGAATAATAATATTATTAAGAAATTAAAATGTTATTAAATGGTTAATAATATTAGTAAGTTAATAAAATATTATTAAATGATTAATAATATTAGTAAGTTAATAAAATATTATTAAATGGTTAATAATATTAGATAATGAATAAAATATTATTAAATAGATAATAATATTAGTAAGTTAATAAAATATTATTAAATGATTAATAATATTAATAAAGGATTAAAATATTATTAAATGGTTAATAATATTAGTAAGTTAATAAAATATTATTAAATGATTAATAATATTAATAAAGGATTAAAATATTATTAAATGGTTAATAATATTAGTATGTTAATAAAATATTATTAAATAATTAATAATATTAATAAATGATTAAAATATTATTAAATGAGTAATAATATTAGTAAGGGAATAAAATATTATTAAATGATTAATAATATTAGATAATGAGTAGAATATTAATAAATGATTAATAATATTAATGAGTTAATAAAATATTATTAAATGGTTAATAATATTAGTAAGTTGTAGAATATTATTAAATGATTAATAATATTAATAAATGATTAAAATATTATTAAATGGTTAATAATATTAGTATGAGGATAAAATATTATTAAATGGTTAATAATATTAATGAGAGGAGAAGATATTATTAAAGGATTAATAATATTAGTAAGATGATAAAATATTATTAAGTGGTTAATAATATTTATAAATGATTAAGATGTTATTTGATAAATAATATCCTTGGGAATAGTGTAAAATATTATTTAGTTATTAATAATGTTAATAAGTGTTGAGATAATGAAGAGATTAAGATGATTATTAAATGGTTAATAATATTGAGGAACTAGATGATTTATTATTGAAATAATAAATGGTTAAAATATTATTATACGATTAATAATATTATTTGTGGTATTTATATATTATCAACGGTGATAATATTATAAAGCAATGAAGTGATAGTTATGTGATTTAAAATATTATCAAGGGATTGATAATATTATTAAGAGATTTAAGGTTATGATTAAGTGATAGACGATTAAGACATATATGGTAAGGTTATTAATGTTAAATAAACCTATATGTGTTATGCTAATTGGAGGATCAATGTTGTTGAATATTAGGTCACCCAAAGGAAGTAATTTTAAGTTGAATAACAGTAGTCAGCGGAACAAGCAAGTTTCTCTGAACCTTAACTTGTATTTATTTCGCAAGTTAATTATGTAGAAATTGGAATTTATTTCTAATGCATGATGAAATAATTATTAAGAATTATTTCATATCTATATTGTTATTGACAATCGCACTTAGGTGCATTTGCATGACCGTTCACATTATGAACTGTTTAAAGAGAAATATCTATGCTATTTGTTTCAGCTAGATATTGCATGTGATATTATGACTGTTCTTGTTATGAACTGTTCTAAGTGAGGGTTCTATGCCAATTGTTTCGGCTAGACCATGTACGTTTTAAATTCATTAATCTGAATATTATTGAAGTTAGTCCAAACCATATTGTTGTGGTGCGGAATCTGATGGGATAAGCTGAAATGAACAGAGCAAAGTAAGCAGATAAGCTTACGGTCGGATGGAACATTCCCGATCAAAACGAACTAGATGGTTATATTGTGCACTCTATAAACGTACGATAGGCTGATCACCTAAGGTACCCATCACCGGATATGTCAATCGAAATGATTGTTAATATTCAAAACGAACTGACAGTCTACTGTCAACAGGGTATTGTAAATACTCAAAACGTGTGTTCATGGTCTTGTGACCCTTTCAGCGTGATGAAGCAGTATGTTATGTCAATTGAATTATATTATTCAAAGTTGCATGTCTTCACAATTATTGTATATTGTTGAAGTTTCCAGAGCTAAATCTTTTTCATTCATGATATATCTTTTATTGTTTAATTAAACTTGCTGAGCAAAGTAGTTGCTCACCCTTGCTATATCATGACCTATTTTTCAGTTAAGCCGACGAATATAAGAAGTGCAACGACAAAGTAAAGCTGAACGAGTAGATGTAATTAGATGCTATTTCTAAGTGGTAAACCTTTCGTATTATAAGGTAATGTTTATGTATTAAGGTTAGTGGAACCTGGGATTGATGGTACGAATTGTGATACAATTATGTATATTTTCCGCGAGATATTGGAGATGTATTTTATGAATGTTTGACAATTGTTGAATAGTGAGCACCGAACCCAAGGTTCAAGGGACCCGGATTCGGGGGCGTCACAGAGCCCACATGAAATGTGTAACATGTGATTTTGGCTAGAAAATTTGGTAGGCAGCGGCTGCTGCTTCCTTTGCTGATTTTTTCAGCATTGGCGTGCAGCACGCCACTCACCTACCGCACATAGTAACTTATTTTCCCCTATAAATAGCTTACTCAGCTGAATAGAAAAATCACACCTAAAACATAAAGTTTTTCTATAAGTATTTTATGAGTTTTCTCTGAGAATAGTAATGTTATTTTGAGTGTTTGAAAATCAAGAGGAGTGTAAAATTTTTTCAAGTAAGTGTTTTATTAAAGTGTAGTAATTACATAAATACCTATTTCACACGGTATTCACAAATCTTCCTTAGAAAACTCTTCTTTGAGAAGATTTATTTTTAAAAAAGCTTTCTTTGAAAGATTTATTTTGAAATATTATTTCAAAAATTATTTTTAAAGTTATTATTTTACTACAAAAATTTATACTATATAAATAATTTTGATAGTTCATATGATACGAGTTATCATACACTTTGAAATTTATATGTGGTAATTACTAATTATATTATAAATATATAAGTTGATCAACCTCATTTAAATCAATATCCAGTCACGTGATAAGGTAAGGAATATCATCTTCTTTCATATTCTATTATTTAAACTTACTACGGTAAGGGGTATCATTCTTTTCATCATTATAAATGGTATTATTTTCTTACTTGTAAGGGATACCATCTTTTTCATCTTCTGTTGTTCAAACTTACTACGATAAGGGATATCATTTTTTTTATACTTTTAAACTTAATATGGTAAGTATTGTTCGGTAAAACTTCTGAAATGATTATAATTTTCTTAACAGTTTATGATTCATTTAATATCATTTCAATTGCTCCTTTCTATTTACGTGAACTTTTCTATTGAACTGTAACTGTTATTCTGACTATGGATCTTGAATATCATTTTTGAATTTCACTCCACATCATGTTGACAATTTGAATATTATTTGAATCTGCACAAAGTAAAATTATAAACTTTCGATATTTATTATTTATCATGTTTCTTCTGTTCATTGTTAATATCTCTGTTATTATTCTAATAATCATGAATTAAATTATTGTTGATATCTGTGGCATGGGGCACAGATTAAATAAAGGCGTTGACAGGTTAAATACGATATATTTGATGATGAGTATTTTAAGGCACGTGGTGAATGTTCTCTTTGGCCTGGGACAAAGATGAACTGTTGTTTGGTATGATTATGACCAAAGACTGTAGACTGGTATAATAATGACCGGTGGTGCTATATTGAATATCTTTGGCCCGAAATACAAAGATGAATTGTTGATTTGCATAATTATGATCAGGAACTGTGAAATTGTACTATCATGGTCAGTGCTGTTTCAGATGATAAAAGTTGATATTTTTCTTAAAAAGGGACGCGAGTGGACTTCATGGTCCATATGATTTTTCTAATGGTTGTTATTCTGCTGCAGTTATTAATCTGAACCTTGTTTAAAAACTTAACTGCAGTTGTTGAATTAAAACTTGCTGTTTAAATTATTCTATAAAAAAAACTCAACTGTTGAAGGCTAATGATAATTTATTTGTCATTCTCTTAGTCATGATATTCTTTATTGGACTATTTGAGCTCACCCTTTCCTTTTGTTCCATTGTTTTTCAACAGGAGATGATAGAGTAGCTGGGTCTAGTCGGGGGATGGAGTGATGGTCCGAGTTGTAGCTGTATTAGTCTTCACAAGTTGTAAAATAATGTGACAATAATAATGAAGACATAGTTGTATATTTTTTTAAATATTGTACAGTGATATGTTGTACGTTATATTGTGATAGTTGTTATGTATTTTGACAACTCAAGTTTGGACTGTGTGGGTCCATATTTGGGGGTGTCACAATAATCATTAGATACAATGACTATTAATTAGTCTTTATATAAGAATCTAACTTCAATTATTAACTCTTAAGATATCCGACAAATGAACACTTAAGTTTCAGACAAAAACCGTAGCCCAAAATATAGTTCGGACATATCAGGTACGCTTAACCAACTTACGCATTTACTACACGTTCTTCATACAACCCACTTTTAATAAGTTGCCTAAATTAGTCACAAATGGACTATTTATACTGGTTTAATTCAATTAAACTTTCTTCCTTTACATAACTTAATTATTTGTACATTTAATAATATATCAAACATCTCAAAATATAATATACATTTGATAATATAAAACTACATTCAAATATTATTAACCACTTAACAATATTTTAATCACTTATTAATATTATTAACCATTTAATAATATTTTTAATCTCTTACTAATATTATTAATCATTTATTAATATTTTAATCATTTATTAATATTATTAACCATTTAATAATATTTTTAATCTCTTACTATTATTATTAATCACTTAATAATCACTTATTAATATTATTAAATATAAATAATTTACTCCTTTTGTAATATTTAAGATTTAAACAATTAAATGTCAATTATTTAATCACTTCCTTATTCCTTTAATTTCTTCATTTTATTTATTTAATATTAATTAAATAAATAATTAATCTAATTAACTTTACTTGTTTATTCATCTTTGCATAAACAATTATTTATATAACCTTATTTCTCTTTAATTATTATTTAATATCATTTAATTAATAATCAATTAATTAATTATCCTAAAATCCTTTAATGATTATTTAAATAATACTCTCTTAATTAATTAACCCCATTTAATATTCATTAAATAACAAATGATCATTTTATTTACTTCATCTCCTTTTAATTATTATTTAATATTATTTAAATAATAAATAATAAAATAATTATCCTTATTTATTAAAATAATAAGTAATTACCTAATTAACTTCATTGTTCTTTAATTACTATTTAATATCACTTAAATAATAATTAATTATCTAATCATTCTTATTTATTATTTAATATTAATTAAATAATAAATAATTATTTATTAACTTTATATCCTCCTTTATTTATTATTTAATAATAAATAATTAGCTATTATATTTATTTGCTTTAATTATTATTTACTATCAATTAAATAATAATTAATTATAATAATGACTTTTATTTACTATTTATTATATAAATAATAAATAATTAGTAAACTTGAGTCCTAAATTAATTATATTAATTTTTAAACATCTTTATACAATTTGAATTTAAATGACCCGCACCGACCCGACCCGAATGGCCTGACCCGACCCGGAACGAAAAATACACTGCTCATGAACAGTGACTAGGGCCCCTGCCCCTAGTTGACAGAATCTGCAGATTTGTCATTTCAGATTTTTCTAACTTTTACTCATTTGAACAAAACTAGCATAATTTTTTCATTTTAAAATATTTTGGGGTGATTCTTGAGTTCATTCTCATTAGAATTTTCCCATCTACAACTTCTCTTTAGATCACAAATTCAAATTCCAACCAAAACTAGACTCAAAACGGCTCACAAGGATAAAGTGAAAACTAACTTCACAAATCCTTGGTTCAGTTTGTTCAAACTTGAACAAAATAACATCTACACATCCATATGACACCAACTTAGTGTTGTTGTCTTTCTAACTACTTGTTTTATAACATTTCATGGTTCAATCACATTTTTGAAAATATTTTGATAAGAAATTTAAGATCGAACCGTCTAAGGTTTTACCGGTAAATCGTTACATAAACTTTTCTTTCCTTTATTTGTGTAACACACATACCAATACATGTTTTAAACATACTAAATCATGAATCTACCTATATATCATAGATTTAGATTTCTAGAGTATCAAAATAACTTTTGATTGGTTAAAAATACTTTTTGACCGATTAAAACATATATAGATTATAAAAATGAACTAAAGAAAGTTTATAATACTTTTTAACCTCTTAAACTTGTGTGCTCTTCTTCTTCTCCTTCCAAAGTATGTTATGAAGCCTTGTGTCATCCATCAAGCACTTCCTCTAGAAATTTCTCACAACTTACAAGTGTTCTATCTATTTCTCTCTTGGAATGCTCTCACTTTTTCTCTTTAGAAATGCTTACGAATGAATTAACCAACATAGCACATAGGTAGAGCACTCTATATATAGCACATTGGTAACCCTTTATTAGTCTCCTTAATTCACTAGTGTTGATGAATTTAGTAGCTAATTAAGATTACTATTGAATGGATTGATTGGTTGATTGACAAAGTGAGTGACATAGGTGGTTGAACAACTATGTCAAAGTGTGAAATTAAAGCAAACAAGCCACCCCTAAGTGGGGCCCCCTAAAGTGCTAGCCATTGGCCTTTTTATAGGCCAATATTGCTTTATTTTTCTAGCTTTTAATTGCATATATTCATCTATCTATCTATCTATCTATCTATCTATCTATCTATATATATATATATATACACACACACACACACATGTATAATTGTTGACCAATTTTGACTTTCTATTGGGCTCTACATTAGACTCTAGGGTTTAATATATTGTGTCCATCCATTTAATTTGGTTGAGCTCAATTTAATTATCACATTAGGCTAGCATTAACTAAATTATGCTACCTTTAATTAAATTAAGCATTGCGCTAGTTTAATTAATTACATAGACTAAGGTTTAATTAATTATATGAATTAATAGGTGAATTAATTTGACCTGATTTAATACCTCATTTGAATTTAAAATATAATCCAATTAGATTTACCTTAAATAATTCTACCACCTTGGGTTACTCAATTAATTCATTCATAGTTAATTCTCATCACTACCTTTATTCCTCTAGCAATTAACCAATGTTTGGTTAATGCTCTCTCTTGTTTACCAACTATGGTTATTAAATTAACCATATATTAGTTAATTCTCTACACTCAATCAATACTTGAAATTTCTCAATACTTTGACCATTATTTGACTTTTAAATGTTTGGGCTATATAACTTATTTTGCATTGGGCTTTCTTTTTTAATTATTCATCTTCATGCAAGCATTCCTATATTGGGCTAACATCTATAATCCTTTTGGGCTAGTCCACTAATAGTAATTAAATTACTTGGACTCTTCATGAGGCTAGATCCTTAAATTTATTTGGACCTCTATATAATTACCAACAAGACTTACATCAATTAAAATATTGGGCTTGCTTTAATCCATTAGTGGACTTTATATAACAATTTAATAATTAAGTTAATTACTTAATTAATTACTTCTTAATATTGTCATTCTAGGTAATATTCCACTTCTCTACTTATTAATCATAACTTTAATTTATGACTCATATAATTAACTCAATTAATTATATTACATGGCTTTTCTTCTTAATCCATACTTAAACTAATTAATTTATTAGTTTTATTGAGTATTTAATTTACTTCACGCGTCATCTTGTTTGGCTAACAAATATCACTCTAGGTATATATATATATATATATATATATATATATATATCCATATTTATTTCTCAATTGAATTTATTTCCTTAATAAATTCTCTACATACATCATTAAAATATTTTCACATTTAATTTCTAACAAATTAATTATGTTAAAAAAAATGTTTACCCATTTTCTACACATCTTCCTTCTCCAACTCTAGGTTTTAAACCATAACCTTTTATTGATTATTTAAAATCTTATCTATAAATCTTGTAGATATTTGGGATATTACAATATTACTCTAAATTAACACATAAAATAGATATCTAAACATTAATAAGTAGAACATTCATTTTGAATTTAGTATTTCAAAAATAATGAAAACTTATTTGTATTGTAATTTAGAGCATTGATTATTGTATTAATTAAAAATAAATAAATAAACATTCGTTCATTAATATGTATGGTTTAAACTTTAAATTGTGATTGGTTATGAGTAATTATTCAAAAAAAATTGTAAATAATTTAAATGAATTTTATATTATGTGACTGATAAATAAATTCGGATACTCGAATATTTGAATAATCTGTTTATTCGAATAAAATAAACGAAAACGGATATTATCCGTATTCAGATATTATTTCGAATATCGGATATGAATATAGATAACGAATTAATTTTTCAGATACAGATACTACTGTATTCGAATTCGTTTATATCCGTTTACACTCCTACTGATTGTTGTAGTACCTAACCTACCTGTAGGTGCATGTGCGGTTATTTAATTTGTTATTTTGAACTCTTTTCAAACCACGCAATATTTCTTTGTAAAAAAATAAGCGCAAATATCACTTATTCCCTTCAAGTTGGCATTTATTTTCAAAGTCGTCCCTAAAATACATTTTTCATCAATTTGGTCTTTAAAGTGAATTTTTTTTTCGTTTCCATTTTTTTTTACCCAATTTCAACTAAATCCGATCCAAGTTCGACCTGACCCATTTTTTTAAAGACAAAATTGTCTTTGCCAGTTTTTAGCTATATTTCATATATATTATTAAAATACAAAGCCAAATTTATAGAGTATTATCATATTAAAAATTAAAATACAGAAATAATTTCAGTAAAAAATAATTAAAACTTAATTAAACTAAAAATAAAATTTCAAGAAAAAATATTAAATTTTAAAAATAAAATATCCATAAAAAATAAAACAAATCAATTCTAACCTTCTTCTTCACTGTCGCCGCTTCTCATCTTCCGCCGCACCTTGTCATGCCGTATCTTCCCAATTCACTTATGCTTCTCCTCTTTATCTCTCCTCCCAAACCCTTATCCATATTCTGATATTCACTCTTCTGTCCATAAAAACCAAATCCACATCCTAAAAGAGAGATTCTCATACTCCAGCTTCAACCTATACCCGCCAGATCCACATACAAAACTTGGTCTCACCACGGCCTCCTGCAGAAATTTATCCATTAATGGCCGCCGAACGATCAAGTACTTGTTCAGACGTCTTATTCTCTTCTTCTAATCCTTCATCTGGGTTACCTCGTTTGGTCCAAAAGATAATAAAAATTCTAGTAGCAAACACGCAGTTTATAAGTATAGTTGGGGCAAATGGGTGTCCGGTGGCAGTGAATTTCGTTGAAGAAGATGAATTATTTTTTGTTTTGTTTTTGACTGACACAATTAATTAGTTAGGGATATAGTGGATGAAGAGATATCTCTGTGAAATGGTAGATGAAGATGAACTAATTTTTGTTTTGTTTTTATTAATTAATATTTTGATATATTGAAGTATGTTAATTTTTTCAACAATATGTTTATTTAATATTTAAGCCTAGATTTAATGATTTCATTATATTATTTGCATAATAATTTCAAGTTTCAAAATTAAAAATAATTATTATTTTTTCAAAATTTTGGATTATATGTTTGAAATTTGAATTTTTCTTTTTAATAGTAATTAGTTTGCTTTTTAATTTTTAATTTGTATATTCTAGTATTGAAAATACTTATGAATACATACATGTATACCGTACATATAAGATATATGTATATTTAAAATATAATTAGGTTCAATTTTACTTATTTTTCTAGTTTGCTTCAATTTTACTCATTTTTCTAAATTTTTATTTTTGTTTTTGAAAATAATAATTAATTTAAAAAGTTATTTTGATATTTAAATGAATTTTTTCTTATCTTTTTCTATTTGTTTGTGTTTTAATTTCTATGTTTTTTTTTCTATATTTTAATTTTTAATATGATAATACTCTATAATTTTGCTCTTGTATTTTAATAATATATGACAAATATAACTGAAAATTGGCAACAACAACTTTGGCTTTAATAAATTGGGTCGGGTCAAACTTGGATTAGATTTAGGTGAAATTTGGGTAAAAGAAATGAAAATGACAAAAAATGTCACTTTAAGTACCAAATTGACGAAAAATGCACGACTTAAAAATGGATGACAACTTGGAGGGACATAGGTGACATTTGCCCAAAAAATAAAGTAAAAAGGCTACCTATTTATTGTGATACAGATAATTTCCAATAGTGAATTTGATCAGTGATGATAATGGAAGAAGCAGCTGGCTTGGCTTCTCAAACAAGGGGATTATATTTCACTAAATTTATGATGAAATAAATTAAATGAAGAAGACGATACAGATAATTTGGAATTGATAATTTTGGGTTGCAATGAACTTCCAATATAACCTGAACCTGAAGCTCTCAACTAAGCTTACATGAATGATATACATGAAGATTAATTTCCTAGCCTATATATATATATATATATTGAGAACTCCATTTCATTTTTAGGCCTTGCATGCTTGCCTTAATTAACCGCACCTCACTTGGACAGCCAACGCCTTGAAGGTTTCAGGGCAAACATCCTTGTTCTTTGCATCAAACGCTTCTCTCTCAAGCGGAATTGCGCAACTTTTCTTCCCCAAGCAATGCTGTACGTTTAATAAAGCCAAATAAATAAATAAAATAAAATCAAGATATTGATTAATAACGGGTGGTGAGATATATAGATAGTTATTTGTTATTCTCGTCATGGAAGATCGAATGATGTGAGGGTGACAATTTTAATTAGCAAAAACCGAAATGTAACCACTTCTAATTACTTCAAATTCAAGTACGTAAGAAACATTATTATGTTTGTAAATAGTTATGTATAATATTCTATTTATATAAAATATATAGTAGTTCATTTAACAAATCTAATAAAAATAGCACAAGTGCAACCTACATTCTTATACGATCGTATAAGAAAAAACGTTGCATCTATTGAAACAAAGCCGGTTAAATTCAATAAATGCTACATTTTCTTAAATAATCGGCTACAATATTGTATAAGACAAAAATGCATTCATGCTATTTTCCCTAGATTTTCATCAATATTAATCTAGGCTATCATGAGTTATATATAAATGTATGTTACCTCTTCAACAACTTTCAGGCTATTGGGAGAATTGCAATTCCCCAAAGTATACATTCCACAGCCACCAATAGGATCGCCGAAGCTTGCAAACTCCACGACCTTAATAACTTTGTCGTCGGGACAAACGAGACGAGCCCCTGCTTTCAAATCTTCCACCACAGGCCGCAACTTATTTTCCTTCCTTTCCCATGATCGGACAGAGGGTGGTGTAACTTCACTTATGAAGCTGCATATTGTGTCTCTGTTTGCTCTCTTTACCGTTATGTTACCCGGGTTTCCTCCCGTTTCCTCAAACACAACCATTAGGTTCTTCTCCGGCTTCAAGAACTCTCTCGGTATATGATACCTGATTATCAAAATTATAGATGTTATTAATCCATCTTATATTTACATTACTCAAAAACCAACCAATATTTACCTAAATATTTGATGAATTTTACAGTACAACTTATCAATATTTTGACCGGGTGAATTAGATAGATTTTGTCTATATACTTACCTTGCTTTACGCTTCTTGATTAATATCATGCATGAGAGAGAATGTACTAGACTCATAATTCTCATCAGATACTTTAATTTTATGAATGGCAATTAAGTACGGCAAGTAAATTGCTCCAAGTTGTTAGTAATTGATCAGTTTGCTATTTGATATATAAATATATAGCCATGAGTCATTTTTTGATAGACCATAACTTTGACTAGATAGAATTTGATCGACGTACAGAATTAGTACATGAAATTAAACTTACTCGGTCTGGGAAGGTTTTCCAAGAGGTGTGAGGAGAAATGTCCAGTAACGGCCAATGCTATTACCGTTGATCCAAATCAAACCTTTCTCCATTGAATCCATGGTGATAGCCACTGGATTGTTGCCTTCTGGTGCATCAAAGTATGCCTGTATATTTATGCGTAAAAATTCATTAGAGCTTGTATGCATGCAACACGTACAATTTATGCTTGCATGACGCATGCATGCACTCTGTCCATGGAGTAAGTATTACCTTGTACCATGTCGCTGGAGTTCCCAGTCCGCTATCTGCTGTCCATTTTACTTTACTTAGTCCTTCCTCTTTGTACAATTCGAGCTTTTCACCACTAACCCCAACCTATAATAATCAAGTTAAATTAAGTTCACAATGATTTGCTAACTAGTTTATTCTAGTTTATTTGATAAATTAAAACATATATATATACAGGGACCGCATCTACAACAACCGGTTGTTAGACTACTATTTCGGCAACCAAAACAGGGGACAGGGCAAAAAAAAAATTCGAAACTACCTCTAGCGGCATGGGCTTTTTAAAGTTAATTTTGAGTTGCTAGAACAGTAATCATATCAACCAGTTGATATATATATATATATATATATATATATATATATATATATATATAGAGAGAGAGAGAGAGAGAGAGAGAGAGAGAGAGAGAGAGAGAGAGAGAGAGAGAGAGAGAGAGAGAGAGAGAGACCTCGTGCCCCCAGTTATTACGTGTGAGATCAAGTGTTCCGGTGTTTAAACCTTTAATTATTAGGGCATCAGGACCTGTCCACCTCTTCTCCATGTGAGCTCCGCTGTTCTACACGAATTTAAATTATATGATAAAGTTTAGTATGTATGTTATCTCAATATTGATCATCAGTGTCTAATTTCTTCTTCATCAGTCCACTTAATTGAAAAGATTAAGGTGTTATTAGATATATAGGGTTACCAATATATATATATTGTTACCTGGATTCCCAATGTCATGCACATCAGTGTTATGTGATTAATTCCTGGTCTCAAATGCACTGGTTTCTCGAGCATAAACTTCTTCTCCTCTTTCTTACCATTTGCAAATCCTTTAATTTCATGCATATACATCAAAAATCAGTTTAATTAATCACTTAATCAAACATGTTAACTAGTTAAGGGCGAAACTCTTGCAACCCCTAAATATATATACACACACAAGACACATGCAATATATACACTTACCTACGAATTCGCCGTTTACGAATGCAGCCATAGCATGGCCATTATTTTGGACTTCCATAATTGGGAGGATGTCAGGCCGCATTGGCATGTCATGTCGATCAAAACTAACGCTGCATTAATCAAAATTGCATAATTAATTATTTATAACATCATATTTTTAGTTGCTGTACATTTAGGGGTAATTATTAATTAATTTAATCCTGATTATGTTATGTAATGTACCTGGTGCTGTACCATGCATAGTCCGAAACATCTTTTGTCAAGTGATAGAGCTCCCTTGGTATTTTGTTCTTAATGGGTAAATCCTTGTAAGTTGGGATAAGTTCGCGAAAGAATTCCCATTTTAAATTGCTGGCTGCCTTAGATGGAGTAAAAGTCCTTGCATTGTGCTGTGCTGTAATCTGTGAATTTTAAAATGCAATTATTTATTTATTTATTTATTTATTTCTGCATGCATGCATGTATGTGATTAATATAATTAAATTATCAATGGCAGGAAACTAACTACTAAAGCTAGAGATCAGATATAGCCAAGGAATTTACTGTTTGAGTGTTCAAAACAACAGTCTTGCAATCAGGAAGGATGCTAATGGATTTGGGCGGCAGGTAAAAATCGGAACCCCTGAAATTAAGTGTAATTGGAATTTTGGTACGGTTGTTTATTAGAAACGCTGCACACATGCTTGCATCTCCAGGCTTCTCATATGCAACTATCTGCATAATGCAAAATTAAGAACAAATTAATGAATTACTAATTAATCGATCATTAATTAGTTACTAACAAATTGATACATACCGAAACATGCTCATTGACTTTTTTGGAGGTCCTTTCTCCCCAAAGTAAAGCCTTCTTGGACAACTTTAAAGCCCTGTGCACATCTCTAAGATGACCCCATTTGGGTTCCCTCTGAAAGCCTAATTATATTTAGACAAACATACGAAATATTAAGCAGTTAACAAGACTTAATTAATTAATTAGTTTCTTGAATTACTTCATAAAAAATTAAGTTCGAAATTGATTAGGCTAACCATATTCATCGAGGGGCGCTTCATCATAGTAGCGAGTTGTCACGAAAGATGAGCTAGTTCTGCCATAGTTTGTCCCACCATAGTACTGCAAAAAAAAATGTATATATATGATAGAAAACGTGTACTGCAAATTTATAATTAAAGACTCTCTCTATATATATATATGTATATGTACGTACGTATGTGTGTATATACCATGTAATAGTTGACAAGAGTTCCGCCCTTGGCGAAAAAGCTAGCGACTGAGAAAGCAATATCTTCTGCCGCTCTTTGAGCTGGTGGATCTCCGTATGCTCGATATCTAATTGAGATATATAGATCTGATTAATTGCCTTAAATAATACCATATTACTATAGATATATAATAGCTAGTACAACATGCATTTTAGCTAATTAAAATCTGTATATATGTATGCATAAGGATCATACACACACACACACACACACACTCACTGAGCAGTCCAATTCTCAGTCCACAAAATAGGCTTATTAGGACCATTAGGTCCTCTAAACGTATCTGCACAGTGCCTTCCATTGCATGTCTCAATCTGGATACCAGTAAACAATCAAAGTACTAGTGATATTAGTTAGTTCAATCTTAATTAATTAATGTATATATATATATATATATATATATATATATATATATATATATATATATATATATATATATATATATATATAGTACTGTACAGTAGTTTAATTTACATATATGCATGCATGCATACCACTAAACTGGGGGCATTTGGTTGCTTGCACATAAGCCATGGGATTTGGTTATATAGACCAACCGCCAACTCTGCTGCCCACCGAATGTATTTCGCACCCATTTCCCTATATGTTGCCTGCACTGCCCCGTACTCGTTTTCTATCTGCCAATTTCCAAATCAATCGATGAACAACATACGTAGTCAATCTCACAAAATTAACATGCATGCATGCATACAAATATATACAGCATGCATGCAAGCTTATAAAAATTATATATATATATATATATATATATATATATATATATATATATATATATATATATATATATATATATATGAGAATAATCCATAGCAAATGGTTATTACGACCACGTATTATTCTAGCAAATGCATCTTACTAAGTAGATCTAACGGTTCAAAATATACACTACTAGAAAAATAATAATATGTGTCGGAATTTTGTTACAGTTATTAAAAACAATCACAAAAGATAGTAATTTGTGATGAATTTTTTGAGAAATAACAAAATAATAGTATATATAATGGCTCTTAGTGATGACTAATTTTGTCATCAATGTATTATAAATATTGTGATGGTCATGCCAATCACCACAATTTTTACGCAAAATAAATATTTTTTTTGTGACTTATTAAGCCATCACTTACGGATATACCATTTTTGTGATTGCATTTAAGCTATCACCAATATTTTAATGAAAGAAATAATCAAAACAATATTTTATGATGGCTATGACAATCATTAAAAAAGATAGATGTTTGTGACGATTTTTATTTGCAATTACAAAAAAAAGGTATTTTATGATGAAATTTTCAAGCCATTACAAAACAATAAAATATATGATTTTTATAATCATTATAGAGTATTTGTGACTGCCATTGCATTCACCAAATCTTATGTGAGACTAATTTTGTTTAGTAAGTCACATGTTTCCTTTTATATTTTGTTTTAAAATTATAATCATGATCTGAGCTTTGATGTAGTAGTAATACATTTGATTCCTAAAGTCGTGTATTTTTGTGATGGCTTTGACAATCACAATAAATTACGTGTTAATATGATTGTATTAATCATCACAAAAGCACAAAACATTTGCGTGATTGTCAAAATCATCACAAAAAGATTTTCATGATTGGGGTATATAAGACGGTCTCTTTGACGGCTAAAGTAATCACAAAAACCTTTTGTGATTATTTTTTGAATTTATATGATGGATTTGAGCCATGACAAAAGGCTTTTTTTTTTTGTAGTGATAGAGATTTTTTTCCCATAAATAGATATGTCAATATCCGCCGATACCTGTTATCGATATTTGCGGCCAGTTGCCATCAAAAGAAGTAACAACAGAACTTTTTTCCCCTACTACACGAAAGAGTAGCGACAAATTAGTCTGCCGCTACTCCTTCTAGTGGCTAGGAGAAAGTAATCCTTGTATTAGGCCATTAGATTTATTTATTAAATGTGTAAGATGTATTTATTAAAATAATATTTATAGTAAGTATATATATATATATATATATATATATATATATATATATATATATATGAAAGAGTGATTCAACGTACGTACGTACTATTACATTATTTTAGGCATAAATTATATATACTAACCTGTGCCAGTATAATGGGTCCTCCCTGAGGAAAGAATAACTTCTCCTTTTTCATCATGTTTATGATCATCTCGCTATATCTTTTCATGTGGAACTGCATGTACGCAATTTAACAAAAGGATAATGAGAGGAAATTTATTTCTAGTTAAAACTGGCTATATATCACCTGGCCTATTTACATGAAATGACACTTAATTAACTAAAGGTGATTACCATGAATGGCTCATTATATGACCGGAATGTGATGTTAGGAATCTCTCTTAACCAATACGGAAATCCTCTGCGCTCAGATGAACAATAATATTTCCACTAAATTAGAGAGGGAAAGAAATTGAACAGATTTGTTTAAGTAATTAAGTATAAGAACATGCTGGGGACTTATTGAACTTCACCCCTGGTTCCATTCAGCAGCGATGTAAGGACCGATCCGGAGGTTTACCCACAAGCCATTCTCGTGAATACATTTGATGAATCGCACCAAATCCGCATTGCCTTCAAAATTGAACTGTAAAAAAAAAGTGAATTTTGTAACAAAAGATTATTTACATATTAAGAATTCTTCCAAAAACTACAATAATAGATAATTACTAACATGATATAAATAAAAACATGCATGTACACTAACAGTTTACCTTGCCTTGAACAGGCTCGTGGACGTTCCAGAAAACATACGTTTGGATGACATTCAAACCTCCTGCTTTAGCCTTTCTCATTAGGTCCGGCCACATCTATTTTAAAAACACAAGGAATATATGATTATTTCATGCTTGCTCGATCTAATTAATTAATATCACTCCAAAAATTAGAAAACAAAAAATTTCTTGTTATAAAATTGAAGAATGATACGACAACAAAAGTGACACGTTATTCTGTTACATCTTTTGTTGGTGTAACATTACTCTACATATAAAAGTACGTAGTTCAAAATTATATATACCTCAGGCTGGGTACGGGGATAATGAATTGAACCGGAAAAAAGAAGCTCTCTACTTCCATTGATTATCAAGGACCTGGCATCGTATGTCACGGCTGGATAAAGCTGGTCCCCATGCACAACTGTAGAGATAGCTAACATGGTTATGAGGGTTAACAAAAAGTTAGGACTTTGAAGCTCCATAATTAATTAATTAATTACTGGGAAGTTTGTACAATTGTGGATATATTCCTCACACAAAAGTTTATGAAATTAAAGAAATTAGTGGAGTTTGTATGATTGATGAATGGTGCTGGGATATTGAAATTAAGAATGAATATTAATGAGCTAAAGGGGTGTCCCCATCTCTATGTGGAGGAGTTTCCCAGGAGCTGTCTTGCATAAACCATCCTATATCATGTTATAGAGAATGTTGCGGTAATTTTTTTTTTTTGTGGCTTCAGAGAAATTCTCGGAGCTTAATTATTTTTACTTCTTTTAAACACCTGAAGTTAATGCACGGTTGTGCTTTATTCTTAATTACACCTCTCTCTCTCTCTCTCTCTCTCTCTCTATATATATATATATATATATATATATATACACACCTTTTTATGTGTTTGCATGCAGATAATGGATTGTATATATCTGTCTTGCGAGAGGGGGATCGAGTTGAACGTATATGAATGAGCTATACATAATGCTTTTCTGACCAAGAAGTCTTAACAAAAACACGAATATGGCGGGAGAAAAAGGGTCAAGTCAAACTCCCATGAAGCTGATGACCTGGTATTTCATGCAGCCATTAAGATGGTTCCACGTGGCCATTGGTTGATTACTGTTTCTATTAAAATCCAGACACACTTGATCATTTTTTCCCCTTCAAATTATAACAGATTTAAGAGGCGTAGTAGCATTTAAAAAATTGGGCTCATAAAAGGACAGTGAAGCAGTCTTCGGCTCGTACTGGGCTTACATAATTAAATATAACAGTGCAGTGTGAAATTATATAAAGGAACCCATTGAGTTTGCTGGGTCTGACCAAAAAGTGTCCAGACCTACTGGAGCAAAATATAATCCCCATTTGTATTTTTTTTAATTTTTAAATATTAAATTTTTTATTTGAGCACACCTATATATATATATATAAATATTTTTTATCCTAAAATTTTAAAATTAAAAAATATAATCCAAAAATATTATGTTTAAGGGTGTCTTATGCAATTTTAATATATACATATATAAAATAAAAAAACTGTAGGACACTCTATAATACAAACTAAAAATAAGTTTTTAAACAGTTTCCCATTAACATATTTTAGGCATAAAATTTTATGGCATTAATAAATCATGGAAAAATATAATGTGTAAGAATGGGGTATGTAAACTTTATTATTATACAGTATATAAGGTAGATGTTAAAAATTAAATAAGACACAGATTAGAATAAGAGCATATATTTTGTAAGCCACATGACCAGAGACTCTCTCCAAATTTTGGAAATTCCAAAATCAATCTACTATATTAGAAATAGTTCTAAATAACAAATAATAATAATAATAAAATCCAGTTAAATTTATTATGTCAGTTTAATTTATTAGGTCCATAATAAATTTAACTTGAATGTTAAATTTGAGAGATTATTCTATGATTATGAAATAAGTGAATAATATACTCTTTTGTCTCGTGTACTCGTGAGACTCGCCCATAATACGACTCAGATATGTGAGAGAGTCCATCGATAAATCTATTGATTACTTTAGTAAAAAATTTTAAATCTCCCTCCAAATTACTGAACAAATACATGAAATATCAAAAAGGCTAAAGCAGTTAGCCCTCTTTTACAGCTCAAGCATTCAACACAGGGCCACCATGTCAACTCACCGAGACGATCTCGATCTCCTTCTCTCCCTCCAAGATAGGGTTTTAGAAACCCCGCCCGCTTCTCCTTCAGCCCAGTACTCCGGTATGTCTAATTGTTTGTGTGTATATATAATTACAATTGTTGGATACAAGGATTTATACAAGTACTCATTTTGTCCAGCAGATTAGTATTTATTCTTGATTGGTCTTCCAAATTTCAATCAAATAATTGTGGGTTCTGTTTGGAGTCGTTTGTACTTGCATTGCATATATAAATATGTTGTATGCTTCTATTTATATATATTGGGGAAGGGCAGATTCTGGTGGATTTGTTAATTTTTAAAGGGAAATGAAACTTTTGTTTCGTCTGAATTTGTACAGGGTACCTATCTGATGATGGGTCACCTAAGCGAGTGGGACAGGTGGACATGTCCGTTTTTCGAAATGCAGTTCAAGATTGTCTTGAGTATGAGCCTGAGACCTGCAAGAAAGCTCCCAAATCAAAGAGCTCAAACGATGCCGATGTTGAGAAATTTTCGGGTTTGCGAATTCGGTAAATTACATTCTACTCTAACTGGAAAAGACCCTAGTACTTTTTGTTACTTTGGGTAGTTTGATTTGTTACTCAATCATATGCTAGAATATCCTAATTAATGTAATATTGCAATGTCAGTGTGTAATTTTTTTTTAATCTCATATTTTCTAAAATTCTCAAACAGGGATGAGTACTCCCTTTTCTACAAATCGAGTCATTTTTCAATTTCTTTTGTTCCAAAAAAAGTCTCATTCTTTTTTATGGTACTTAAAATCACATACTATCCTCAAGTTTATCATCACAATTTCATAATAATACTAAACTAAGCACCCATTGTAAAGATGGAACAAAAGTATATCCTTAAAATTTGTAAAAGGGACTCTGAATGGAGGTAGCATATTTTGAACATTCCATTCTGATTAATTTAAAAATATTCATGATAAATCTATTAGAATTTTTAAAAAGATTGAAGAAAAATAAACTAACAAAACTCATTTTATTAACGATCCTCCAACGAGCTTACAATGAATGAAGAAGATAATTTAATCTACTTCTACTCCTAACCAAAACTAATACATAACTAATCTAATACATCAAAATCTATCTCGGTACTCTTCTATTTATAGGGATATTGATATGAATTTGCCTAGCTCTACTTCAAAAGTTGGCTCATAAGGAGAGGTTTGCAAACCCATATATATAACACTTAAGACTATCATCGCTGACCGATGTGAGACTCATTAGATAAGGCTTTAATTATATTCCTTATAGGAATCAACTTCCTAGTGGCAATTAACTTCCTTCAAATAGATCTTCTAGATAAAATTTTCAAATAGATCTTCTAGATAATTTTTTCTTTCCTTCATTGAATTTGACTTGTACACCAAGATAGTTCCACCTCTTTTCTTTTCCTTGTAGGAATCTTCTTGGCTCTTTCCTTTCCATGAATAGGAGTGTTAAATATTGCTTGATCACCAATATTTTGACCTTTATGATAACAAAATATTAAATCCTACAAAATAAAATAAATTTTATTAATTAAATAAACTAATATAATAAAAAAACAAAATTAGAGATAATAAAATGTGTGAATTATGTGTCTATTGATTGGAGTTGTATATATCAAGAAGGTTTTTTCTATTTTCACTATCCTTTTCTTCCTCTCCCCCCACTCTCTTCAAATTTCAAATAACTTGTAAGATTATGGATTATGCTATGTCATTGCTAGATATCTAGCTCTATTATTTACATAGTTGTCATGGCGTTACGACGAGACGTGGCGGTAGTTGACCGCCAGGATGCCTAGGCGATAAAGCGTCTGCTATAGTGTCCGTATGACGACAAGTTGTTAACAATATGCAATTTATACTTTATTTATTTTATTTCAAAAGTATATTAGACAATAAAATTTTATACACATTAAAACTCAAAATATAATAACTAACACTATGAAAAATACAATTATGTGAATACTTAACAATTACAATTTAAAAATAAAACACTTGATATTGAAAACTAGTAGAATAAGCTAACAAATGGTATGTAAAAAATAAATAATCAACCAAGTTAACATCCATCACACATTACAAGTCTAATAAGTAATAAAATGACATCATGTAACTAGTTTATGGGTTATGATGAGTCATGGGTACAAAATGATTTAATCACTTAACTTGTACCAACTACCAAGGTGTGAGCCTTAGCGGCTCGGCGTCTAAAGTGTCACTTTGTCCTTCTCTAGCGCCAGGACGCCTAGTCGTCGCCTAGGCGACGTCATGACAACTATGATTATTTATAAATCTAGTCTTATTGAGCATCAAGCTTGGAACGTCACGGTATTGAGCTCAAGTTTTTAGGTGGACTTCAACTTGTAGATTGTTAATAACACCTTATGGCTTTGCTTTGAACTGTGAAAGAAAGGAAAAGAAAATGAAAATGAAATAGTGAAACCCATATATATAACATTCAAGACTATCATCGCTAACCGATGTGAGACTCATCAGATAAGGCTTTAATTATATTCCTTATAGGAATCAACTTCCTAGTGGAAATTAACTTCCTTCAAATAAATCTTCTAGATAAAATTTTCAAATAGATCTTCTAGATAAATTTTTCTTTCCTTCATTAGATTTGACTTGTATAGCAAGATAGTTCCACCTCCTTTCTTTTCCTTGTAGGAATCTTCTTGGCTCTTTCCTTTCCATGAATAGGAGTGTTAATATTGCTTGATCACCAATATTTTGACCTTTATGATAACAAAATATTAAATCCTACAAAATAAAATAATTTTTATTAATTAAATAAACTAATATAATAAAATGGACAAAATTAGAGATAATAAAATGTGTGAACTATGTGTCTATTGATTGGAGTTGTATATATCAAGAAGGTTTTTTCTATTTTCACTATCCTTTTCTTCCTTTCCCCCACTCTCTTCAAATTTCAAATAACTTGTAAGATTATGGATTATGCTATGTCATTGCTAGATATCTAGCTCTATTATTTACATAGTTTTCACGGCGCTACGGCGAGACGCGGCGGTAGTTGACCGCCAGGACGCTTAGGCGATAAGGCGCCTGCCATGGTGTCCGTATGACGATAAGTCATTAACAATATGCAATTTATATTTTATTTATTTTATTTCAAAAGTATATTGGACAATAAAATTTTATATACGTTAAAACTCAAAATATAATAACTAACATTATGAATAAAACAATTATGTGAATACTTAAGAATAACAATTTAAAAATAAAACACTTGACATTAAAAACTAGTAGAATAAGCTAACAAACGGTACGTAAAAAATAAATAATCAACCAAGTTAGCACCCGTCACACATTACAAGTCTAATAAGTAATAAAATGACACAATGTAACTAGTCCATGGGTTATGATGAGTCATGGGTACAAAATGATTTAATCACTTAACTTGGACTAACTACCGAGGTGTGAGCCTTAGCGGCTTGGCGTCCAAGGTGTCACTTTATCCTTCTCTAGCGCCAGGACGCCTAGTCGTTGCATAGGCGACGCCATGACAACTATGATTATTTATAAATCTAGTCTTATTGAGCATCAGCTTGGAACGTCACGGTATTGAGCTCAAATTTTTAGGTGGACTTCAACTTGTAGATTGTTAATAACACCTTATGGCTTTGCTTTGAACTTTGAGAGAAAGGAAAAGAAAATGAAAATGAAATAGTCTAAACTATTTAAGAGCTTTGTCAAGGAGTCGAATTAGTTAATGTTAAATTTTATGAAAGTATATATAAATAAACTTGTATTCATTAAGAGAGTTTTCTTTATCCTTTTTACTTTTCACGTTCTATCCATTTCCTTTCTTCGCCATAGTTCTTTACAAGTTCAAAGCAGAGCCTACATGTATGTGCATTTACATATTTACGCATATGCACATTAACATGCTAAGTAGGAAAAGCTTAAAAATCCCATTCTTGCAAACTCATATTTTTACTTGTATTTATCTTGTCTACATTTTTCCTGATCAGGAATCAATTGGTCTCCCCAGTAGAACTGGCCAACCGTTTTTCGGACATCCGATTCGTTCGATTACCAGCAATAAAGTAATAAACAGCACTTAAATGATATTTTATTATGATATTATATATATGGTTTGATGCAGGAATGATGTTATTTCCTCCTGGATTTTCAGGAAGCAGTTAGTGGGGGATACTCTTTCTGGATGTTGGGCAACTGTTGGAGTTTTAACTGAGAAGGGAGAACGAAGGACCAGTTCTACAGGGAAGGACTATTGTATATGGAAAATTGGATGTTTAGATGAAAATAGTGTTTCTGTTTTCTTGTTCGGCACTGCTTATCAGAAGCACTGCAAAGAGGAAGTTGGAACAGTATTTGCTCTGTTCAATGCTGGTGCTCGCAAAGATAATTCGGTACCCAATTTTTGTGGTCTAATATGGTTGTTTCTTGTTAAAGGATTTTTCAGATTTTAGTTTGAAGTTATTTTGTTTTATTTGCAGAAAATAGGATGTTCTTTGAGTGTTTATAATGCCGCTCAAATGTTAAAAATGGGCACTTCTGTGGATCACGGAGTTTGCAAAGGGAATGGTTGCACAATTGTCATCAATAGGTATATTTTATTATCCTTTGTGAGTCTTTTACTTAGATATAGTTAATAATACCAACTTACAGTGTGTACTTAACAATAGAATTTTACATGCTCCCTAAAAATGGGAGTAACAACCAGACAAATAAGTTTGAATTCTAGACTAACATTCATGCTACCAAGTTGGTAGTTACCTTAACCACTTCAAACTAGCATAATTTTTCACTAAATGTAGGTGATACATTCTCTTTGAAAATGGCTATTTGGCATACTGTCTGATGACCTTGAAATTGATTTGGCTGGTTGCAGTAATTCAATGGTTATTCTCAGGAACATGCTTTGACAGTTATGTGAAAATGTTGAAATTGAATATTTGGAACTCCGTTAATAAATATCACAGAAGCTATTTGCAAACAAACTACATAGCCTGTTTTTGCAAATTTATACTTAAAATTACAATAAGAGAGTGTTTTCAGTATAGGTATATAATACTCATTGAACATATCAATAGAGTTCTAACGGGAAGAGTCATCAGACATGTTCCATATCAATATGTTGCGTGCAGTTGTCAGCATATCAATAGAGTTCTAACTAGAAGAGTCAGAATTAAGCAACTGCTCATTGCTTTGTTTTTGAAACATTGTTAATTTGTTATTGGAGTTATCTATATTTTGGCTGCTTGATCTTCTTGAACATTTGATTTGAAAAGTTTCTGTAATATCTATTGTAGTCTGGAAGAATTTCTAAATGTGGTACAAGGGGCATTTCACTTTTAATGACATAATTAATTTGGTATCTCGGTTTTACTCTTACAGTTATCACTGAAGACACCACCGCTAGGGTAGTGTTGCTATGGCCTAGGAAGCTGTAATTATTGAAGTGAATATTGTATATTGATTCTAACACTCGAGTGTTTTGGTGAGTTGGTCATGAATAATGATAATATTATGTGACCCATAAGGAGGTCATGTAGAGTGTCTAGAGGGGTCAATAGGATCATAACCCTGTCTATATTTGTGTTGTAGGATTTTGGTTACTTAGAACTATAAATTTCCTGGTAGAATTACTTACAGAATCATTTTGTAATTTCAGGCGCCGTGGAATATACTGCAAGTGCCATAAATCGGTGAGTACTCAAGCCTCGATATTGTTTGAGACATCAATGTTTTCAAAAGTTGATCAAATTACTAAATCATGCTTCCTAAACTTGATCTTACCTCTAGAAAGCATCTGAGAAGTATTCTAATTCGAGAACTGAACTCAAAGGAGGGTATGCCATCTTTGTTAAACTGTTAAATTTTTCATCATGCAGAACAAGAACCTAGTTTCTTCACCATTTTGATTCTTTGTACTAATTTTATCTGATGATTTATCTCAGGAATTTGAGAATGTCCTTCAGGGATCATCTGAAGTCAGAAGGTATTTACATGGTAGGCCCACACACGCACAAAAAGAATATAGCAAAGCCCATGCATCCAAAGCAAGTACTGTCTGTGGAAGAATTGAAAAAGGCATTAAGGTTTGTCACAGATATCTTGTTCATACCCACCCATTTTCAACCTCATATCAATTATATGATTTTTTGTTTGGCTTCAAAGAAGAAATTTCTTATGCATCAATCGTTGGTATAAGCAAGGAGCATGTAGTTCTTTTCAATGTCATGTTGCACTCTCACAAATTGGTTGCTAGAAAATATGGCACGTATAGGTATGCTTGAATATTTGTCATTTGATGGTCAATCCACGAGTAGTTCATGACCTCTCCTTTTATGTTTATATTATTTATAAGTATTTTGTTTGTCCAATTTTCTTTTTCTCTTTTTGTCTGGAGAATAATATTCCACATGTTAAAATGATATTGCGAGAAGGTCCTCGCATGAAGAGCAAGTGGATCCTACACTTGCCGGAGGGAAGTGGAAAAATTATTTTTACTTGTGGAAATATCACTTCCTTTTCTTTTTATAAAAATTATCAGTTTTTGAGCAGAACAACTTCTGTCTACCTTCCCCAGAGGACCCCCCCCCCCCCCCCCCCCCCCCCCCCCTTCCCCTGAATGCGCACACAGTTGCACATGTATATTCACCTACTCTTATGTTGAAGGAGACTGATGAACTGTACTTACATAAACAGCAATGCAGGCAAAGTGACAACAAACGTATACTCGCAAGGAATAAGGTTTCTTACAGAAATTGCAGGTTAGGATCATCTCTCATCTCTGCTCTAGGTAAAATGTCATCCTCTGTAATAATGCTCTCATATATTTCTATTCCCAAAATACAGGAAAAACAGATCCAAAAAGCACCAATAAAGGGTCTGTCACGCCAAACCAACCGAAAAATTCCTCACAGAAGAGGTGAACTAAGAAAAGTGAATGTATCCATCTTGTGTTTTTGTACTCATTTTTCTTGGTCCGTTTACTGAAGAGTAATCTATTCTTGTTAAGGTCATCATCATCCGTGGGACTGGAACTGCCTATGATCAGAACAAATCAACAACTGAACGCAAAAAGAATAAAAATTGAGCAGGTCAGAGAAAAGATGATTGAATTAGATTTTGTTAGCTCAGATGAAGAGATTTGAGTCTTGCTAGTTAAGCCTCAAATCTTATTTTATTTGAGGTATACTTGGAGAAGGAACATGAAGTGATAAAGAAATGTAACTTCTTGAGAACTACAGCTCCAAAAGGATGTGAACTGATACAAAACTTTAGGTGGTGGGCTTGTTCTTGGTTGGGGTTGGGAGGGCATCAAGAGCAGCTGGCATGCTTGATATCCTAGCTGAACCAGCCCTCTGCCAAATGCCTTGTGGAATCATACGAGTATAATTTTAGTTGGGATAATATAGGATTAGGTCTATTTGAACTTTCAGATGATTACTAGTTCTTTAATTTTGAATCATGAATAGCTTTTACTGATAAAAAGTACCCCCAAAAATTTGTAAATAATATAATGAGTAGCATGGCCAACTGTGTACATCTCCCTCAAAAAACCAAGTCTTCAATATTATGATCAAATGTATTAGAATAAAAAGATTGCCCAATTTTTGCCATGGAAAGACAGCATGGCACTGTCGTGTTAATCTCTGTTAAATTAGGTGCAAGAAACACTAAATTATGTGGGAGCTTGGTCATGCTGATTAATCAAGAAAACAACTTTAATTATACATCAACAACTAAATTGACACGAGGGTTGTCACATGGGAATAGGACCAGTCTATTTTTTCTAAATGAGAATCCCCTAGTTTCTCAGTTTGAACCATTCATACATGAATTCAAAATATTAAAATACGAGTAATGTAATGTTACGGTAACAAAAAATAATTATAAAAAAGTGAATATAAAATAATATGTCGAAATATAATTAATTGATCTTTTACTATATAGAGATGGATTCAGTGATAATGTCCAATTATGATCACATACATCATTTTGTATTCAATTTTTGGTCACCAAACTATTATTTCTAAAATAGTACTCTCTGTCTTTAAAAGAATATGTTATGAACATATTTTTTTACACAAATTAAGATAAGTAAAGAAAAAGGAGTAAAATAAAGTTTTAAATTTTTTTTTAGTCGGCCCATAAGATTAAAAAAAGTGATGAGTTTTTTTTTTTCCTTTTATAGTGGTAGACTCTATTAAATATTTAATTCAAATAAGGACGGAGTAGCATTAAAAATGAATTTAGTGCACAGGAGACGTTCCAATCAAACGGGTAAGAAGACTGAAGAAAGAAAGCATCATAAGTTGTAATATGTCATGCAATTTAAGGTTGCTAAGCTAATTAATAATTTGATACTGTCTGGAGTTGCCATCTCAACCACCACCTTTGTTTACGGGGAAGTTATTTATTAGTGACATCGTCACGTGGAGTCTCAGGTCATTAATATATTGTTATTTTAGTATATATAGTAAATCATTTCACTGTATATATTAAAATAGTAACATGTGAGTAATTCTGAAGTATACTATGCTTCAAGACTATAAAATATTTTTTCTTATTTACGAGAAGTGTAATTATTCAAGAAAAGACTTGTGGGTAGTTGATTTGTCACTACCTCATTCAGTAATTGATTATTCCGCCTGTTTTATAAAATGAGCAATTTTTTTTTTTGTATTTTTTGGGATATAATATAATCTCAAAAAGAAATTATTATAAAATTAAGCTCTTTAGAAATTTAATGATAAACATGAAACAAAAATTAAAATTTATAATTTTTTGCAATAGAACTATTTTTATTAGACAGAGTATAAAAAAAAAAGGTACATTATGCATGATTTATGACAAAAAATATCATCATCCTCTTTTTCACTATTTCTTTTTCTTGTGTATTTTAAGTTTAGAACCAATGTCAAAATGAGCATGCAAGTTTTCTACGCCATATTAGGTTTGAAACATCAATCAATCGATGAGCTAAGCAAAATTAAAGGCCAAAATGGTTAACATCATCCTTGTAATCAGCTCCAACTTATCTTTGACATGCATGTGAGTTGTTACTTTAATCCAAGGTTTCACGTCATGCTATGCCGGGAACATATTTGACTTTACACGAAAATTTTCTATATATAAATAATCCTTTGTACGATTTTATTTGTTTTAATTAATTTTTATAATTAAATTGATCATATTTAAAACTAAAATTTATTCTTAGGTTTCTTACATATAGACGCAAAATTATTATTATAAAAAAAAAGTAAATTGAATATACTATTAAAGTCAACTTAATTGATTTCTAATTTATTAATATATTTATTTAATTATTAATCTTAAAATTAATTAATTTGACCTTAAAACATCAATCACAAGTAAAGTTGAACGGAGGGAGTATATGCGTGAGAAAGTTAATTGTTATCATTTATTTTTCAAAATTTTTCCATAATAAGATTTAGTTTTTCTTATTCATGAAAGCCGCCACTTTTCCTCTTTTTATTTCCTTGAAAAATAATTAACAGCCTATATCTTAGGATTACTTAAAAAATATGATTGGTGATTTGGATTACTCCTTTTGTTTATAATTAGTTTTTAAAAAATAATTTGTATTTGGTAAATAAAAAGCACCTAAATTAGTAGAAAATGAAAAATATTTGGTATAAAAAAAATTGTTCATCACATATTTCAAATATAAATTACTAAAAACGAATGTTTTAAGAAATAAAGATGGATAATGGATAGAATTACTAGAATAAATATGGATAGATTAGTAATATATTTTGTCAAAACTGATTATTAGATTTAAAGAAAAAAAATTTTAATTTAAAAATTAATTTCATAAAAATTGGTTATAAATAATTTTAAAATTTCTTAAAATTAATTATAATTTTTTTTGACTCTTTATAAGCAACACCCTCTCAGAACAAAAGGAATTTCATTTTGGATTATGTATCTATAATCTATTTGGAAAAAAAAATTAAAAGAAAAAAAGAAAAGAAAAGGTAAAGAGAGATAGGGTGGTTGGCTGATGTTCGTGCCATTTGATTGTAGTGTCAAATAGGCTGTTGTCAGTATAAAATGCTGGGTATCTCCTCCCAACTCCCTGTCTCTCTGATATATATGCAAGTCATGTACCTGCTCTGCTCAGTTTAGTTCTTCTTTAGTTATATTTGTTATACCAAACCAGGGTTTTTTATTTTGGTGGGGTTTTGTTGAGCAAAGATCTCTTTTTTCAACCAATTTATAGTTGAATAAAGGAAGATACAGTGCTCCAAGAACTCAAACCAATAGCAAGATATAAGGGTTGTTTGGTTAAGTTCAATTTTTGTGTGGGTTTCCCCAGAAAAAATAGGGAAATGAGTGCATCAAGATTCATAAAGTGTGTAACTGTTGGCGATGGAGCTGTTGGTAAAACTTGTTTGCTCATCTCCTACACCAGTAATACATTCCCTACTGTGAGTCGTTAATTTTCCAAGGAAGAATATTTTATAGTTCTACTTTTATTTTATTTTGTCAATTTCAGCTTAAGAAGTTTAAGATTTCTGTGCTACCGTCAGTGTAATATTCTTGAATAACAATGTTTTGCCTAATACCAGTTGCAGTTTGTACTTTCTTGTGCGAATGTGAGGAAAGGGAGGCTAATTCTTGGTTTTGCACTTTTACTTGAGCTATTGAGGAACATTTTGATCTTTTATATAACATAATTATAAGTTTAAATTGTTTTTTTTGGAATGCCAGCAATATATTGCCCATTGCAAGTCACCATTTCTTTAAAGATTGTTAAATAGCTTTAGTTTTTGAATTCAGCTTAGAAAATTCATCACATGTTTCATTCTAGAACAGAAATGTTTGGTCAGTTCTAGTTATAAAGATCAATTTATAGTACAATGAGAAAGTGGAGGCTAAACCGTTGTTGTAATTGAGAAAACGGGGTCTATGCGGGTGTAGTAGTTCCTTAGGCAGTGTGAGCGCCCCCCCCCCCCCCCCCCCCCCCCCAAAGATTTGAAGAAATTAAGAGTTTTGTTTAAAAAGTCCTCGTCTTTTGCGACTGCTATTTGTTGATTGTTTTGAAAAATGATGGGAACTAAATAGAAAATTTCACGATGCAAGATGGGAATTGGCTTCTATTACGATGTTAACCACATTTGGGGAGTGAATATACGGGAAACAATTTTTCTTGGGTCATTTTTAGGCTTTCAGCATCCTTTGGATTCATTTATAGAGATGACTACAGTTATAGAAAAACTCTACGATAATTATATTTGTTTCTCATCAATTGTGCTATTTTCCCTTTACAGAGTTTCTATATAATTGGACTATTTTACAATCAATACGGTTTTTTGTCTTCTACAATAATAATTCTCTTTTGATTGTTGAAGATGTCTGGCAAGGGCACAACTAATATCTTGTGATTTGAACAGGATTATGTTCCGACGGTTTTTGACAATTTTAGTGCAAATGTGGTTGTGGATGGGAGCGTCATTAATTTAGGACTATGGGATACTGCAGGTTTGCTGATTGTGTCACTGATATCTTTTTCTTGTTTTTCTTTGATACTTATAGAGCTGGGTAGCCAGGTTTGACTCCTCTACTTTGTGGAACAGGGCAGGAGGATTACAATAGGTTAAGACCTCTGAGTTATCGCGGGGCTGACGTTTTTATACTTGCATTTTCGCTCATTAGCAAAGCCAGCTATGAAAATATTTCCAAGAAGGTATGGTGTGTTATATTGTATCACAAAAGGTAGACTGCATTGTTTCTTTCGCCCTATGGAAAATTGAATAAGGGTTTACACCTCTTAAATTATTTGACTATAATATTTGTATCTCTGTTTAAAATGTTACACCTCTTAAAGTGTTTTTTTCGGTTTCAGAAACACCATACATGTAAAAATCCAGAACTATTACTTTTACTCTATATTTTTTTAATAAGTACTAGTACTATTATGATCATTATTATTATTATTATTTGTGCATCAAGCCAATGTTATATTTTCGATGTTCAGTGGCTTCCTGAATTGAGGCATTATGCACCTGGGGTCCCCATAATTCTTGTTGGAACAAAGCTCGGTTAGATTCTCTGTTCATCAAATCTATGCAATATACTTTTTGCAATTTTTTGTAATTTTTATCTGAAAAAATCCATATTGATATTGCAATTACATATTACGCTGATATTTTACCTTCCAATTCCTGTAAACTGGTCCAAATATTTTTAGATTATCCGTACTTGACAATCATTTCCAAATCACCTTGAAGCCTGCCAGCACAAGTGAGCCCTAGTCTTAACTATGCAAGTATATTTTTGTGTGGATGCCCTTATTCATTTTCAAGTTTCTAAATCTGTATCAATTATCAATTATCATTTCTTGATTGGTAGCAGTCATTCTATCTTCTCTTATACCAATGTTGTGAAGCATTTCATTAAGCTGTCACATAAGGGAAAATTTTACAAAAATTGTGACGTGATAAAAGCTTTGCTATCATAATTATGAAGTTGCATCACTGTAGAGAAGATAACGATTCTAGGTCTTTAGGACCATAGCTTCTGATATTAAAATAGAGAGAGAAAAAAAAATTTGTGTGGGAAGATAAAATGGTTATTCCTATTCTATTAAGTTTGAGATGATGTTGAAAGTTGCAGTAGGTTCATGTTAGATTCTTGCTGAATAACAGAACCAAAATTACTTCATCAGACCTGTTTAGAACATCACTTTTCTGTTGGAGATTCTTCAAGCAACATGGAGTCTATAGCTAACAAGAGGACATTAAAGATCCACCTTTGCATCTGATCCTCACTATATGAAGGGGAAGCACATATAGATTTGGGAAATATTGGACCTTCTTTAAAAATTTTAGAAGTTAATATATAATGCTGTAGTTAATTCTCGTTTTGAGTTAGTTTCTTGGTATTTATGAATATAACTAGTCTCAAGTAAACCTTGAACAACTGGTTCCCTGCATCTATATAATACATGTTTTTTTTTTACCTCTTGCACTGAACTAGAAAGGATTTATTTGCCTGATGCTTGTAGAAGCTTAGGTGTTCGCAATCTAGTTATACTTCTCATTTAACTTTCTGCATGCAATTATCAAGGTAAAAACTGTCTGCTTGATTTATAGTTGAAAATTTTCATTGTACTTACAAAAAATATATGTTTTCATTGTAGTTGTTTTTTCTTTACGCAAGCCATGAAACCATGTTTGTTTATCTCAGTTTATTATCGAGGATTTTTTCATTAGCTATTTTCCCCTCCAACACCCCCCCCCCCCCCCCCCCCCCCCCCAAGTCACAAATGTGAATGAATTTTGATTTTTCTTCCTGCAGATCTCCGGGATGATGAACAATTCTTTGTAGACCATCCTGGTGCAGTTGCTATTACCACAACTCAGGTATATGCTGCTGCTTAAGTTCAAAAATTCATCTCGTATTCACAAAATATCATGTATTGGCCTGGTTTTGCATCCATGGTAGTGGGCAAGCGTGCTAACCTATTGAGTAAACTCCTAACTTCCCTCTTTCATTTGAAGGGAGAGGAGCTGCGAAAGATGATTGGAGCACCTTCCTATATAGAGTGTAGTTCAAAAACACAGCAGGTGATATATTATTATCAATGTAATTGCTTTCTTCATCTCAAAGTTTTATGTTCTTAACTTTCAAGATATTTAAGAGACTCCCTTGGGATTGCAGAATGTTAAGGCAGTCTTTGATGCGGCCATTAAGGTGGTCCTGCAGCCACCAAAGCAGAAAAAGAGAAAGAAGAGAAAGGGACGAAAAGCATGCGCTATATTGTGATTGGGGGAACAATTTAGTGTGGAAAGAAAAGAGAACCCATTACCGATTACCCTTTTAGACTCTGATCAATATTTCCTTCTCTTTCCATGTCAAGAAGCAGCACGTTATGGTTTATTATTATTGACCAATTGTACTAGAGATTTACAAAAGTTTCGAATGGTGGGCTGTCGACACCTTTCAGTTGTAGTTTGATATGTAGTATATTAATGATGAACACTTTGATTGGTAATATGTGCTCATTGAGTCTAGGTTTGTATACTATATCTCATACATGTTGGAACATCTTGTTTGTAAGAACCCAACTGTTTCCTCTATGATATCTTATTTGGAAGTTTATATCACGTGATTATATATTTGAGTTTTTCCATCCGATACCCATAAATGGCTACTGTAATGTACTGCAACACATGTAATGCTTTTCTAGGCAAAGTCTTCATGTTCTTAGGGATATTTTGTTCCCCTTTTTGAAGAGAACTAAATTATGCAATACTAAGGTGATTTTTGAATGAATTATATTGGGAATAGCTAGTGAGAAAAGGAGGAAAGAGAATTCTGCTGGCTATTATGATCTTGTGCACTGAACATTGCATTCATCTTTTTCCGTCCACCTTTTGAAGGATTCTCAAAATGGAGAAGACCTGTGATGCTTCGACAACTATTTGACAAAAAGTGGCCCCATATTCTCTTCAAGACTATGGTTGTGGTAAGCAAGAATATTTCTGATTCACTAAATTTTGGCCATCCATTAGAAAGTAGTATGCATAGCTACCTTATGTATCTTTTGATATATTTACTTTAAAGATTGAGCATATTTTGCCGACATCTTAATGTTTGGCAATTGCCATGATATGTCTGTTATTTTAATTAAATGATGGTGATAGATTTTATCATATATAATTGGGGAGAAAGCACAACCTACAGGAAGATAAGACTCCTGATAGATGCACATTAGTTAACAGCATCCCTTGTGACAAGGTTTTCACTGTAAGTTCGTGTTTTTATTCCATTTTTCAGAGACACTTGATTCTTTACTTCCAACTTTTACCTGGAATCTGTTCTGTTTTCATTAGTTCTATAAAACTCGTTCAACCTTCCCCCTTTTCTTCTCACTTAAAATTGTTCATAGATAATTTCCCTTCTAATTTCTTGTCCTTTTCTTATATTTGTTATCTATCACTTTTAAGAGATTTATTACAGAACTTTCTTGAATGGCTTTGAAGAGAATTGTGAAGGAGCTTAAGGACTTGCAGAGAGATCCGCCAACCTCATGCAGTGCAGGTAAAAACACGTCATAGAGACTGACTGCACTTCAACTGAACTGCTAGTTATTTATTTGCTTTTTTTCCCTTTGACTGACTGCACTTCAACTGAACTGCTAGTTATTTATTTGCTTTTTTTCCCTTTGCAGTTCAATGAATATTTATGCTGAAATTCCTATATATGTTATATTTTAGGTCCTGTAGCAGAGGACATGTTCCATTGGCAAGCAACCATCATAGGTCCAAACGATAGCCCCTATGCTGGTGGTGTCTTTCTTGTGACCATCCATTTTCCAGTTGATTATCCATTCAAGCCTCCTAAGGTATTACAAGTAGTAAAAGATCTGATGAATTCTTTGTCGTTGTATGCTTTACTCCAATTGCTGCATTTATTTGACCATGCTATAAAAGTAGTTTTTCCATTTAGCTGATGTATTCGATTGCTAAAAATTCTACAGGTTGCATTCAGGACTAAAGTTTTCCATCCAAACATAAACAGTAACGGAAATATATGCTTGGACATACTTAAAGAACAATGGAGTCCTGCTCTTACCATTTCCAAGGTGATTTATATTGCCATTTCATCTCTCTTACGTGAACAATTCACATTAGTTATGGCTCCAAATAGTGATGGTTGTGATTTATGCAGGTTTTACTCTCGGTATGTTCACTCTTAACAGATCCAAACCCTGATGATCCACTTGTTCCAGAAATTGCTCATATTTGCAAGAACGATAAACTCAAGTATGAGTTAACTGCTCGCAGTTGGACCCAGAAGTACGCCATGGGCTGAACCGTTATGTTGCAACATTGCTCCTCTTGTTTTGCTTTGTTTTTCATTAGTCAGTCACCTTGTCTTAGTTTACTTTCTGAGTAAGATAGTTGACCTAACCTTTGTCATTCAATCAAATGACAAATATTATTACAATTTGCTGCAGTTTCTAGTTTATATAAATGTAATTAATTAATTTGTAACTTTAGCATCTATTAGATTACAATATAAGGTTGCCAAATGATGAAATTACATGTCAAAGCATATTATGTCTTGTTGTTTGGTGTCTGGATGTGAGCTCCAGCTGTGAGTAGATAGCATAAAGTTGTGAACTTGTGATAAAAGGGAATCTCAGCATGACTCAGATTTGTTCGTCTTCAAAATGACACCTTATTGCTATGTCTAATATTATATATCAATATATCTCAATACATGAGATAAAGAAGGAATTCTCGTATTATTATTTTATCTTATAGCTCAAGTATTTATCTTAGTCGCGATTCAATTTTTTTATAAAATTAGTCAATATATAACTTATTTTTCATAAATTTTTATTTGGTAGAAGTTAAATTAGATTTTTAGCAAGACACGATGCGGAGGACCAGGGAAAGAGAACACAACACAATACCCCCACCCTACCCTATCTCACCTCAGCCATTCATTTTCATGTCCACTTTATCATTATTGTTAAGTTGCTGTTGGAATATAGATATTACAAGTTCTTTACTGTTTAATGCTGGTGTTATGGGACCTTGTAATTTAATCATACCCGGTTCTTTTATTTTCTGTACTTTATGGGATTATTTTTTGTTGTTTCACTCGTCTCCTTAATCGGTCACCGCTAATTTCTTTCCATCCAAACCAATTAGGAAAGACTGGTTCTACATATATAATTATAAATTTATGTCGAAATTAAATATCGATGTATATGAATACATATATGAAAAAGAAAAAAATTAAGAATGAACTCACGTATTATTATTCCATCTTACCGTTTAAAATGACACGTTAGTCGTAATTTAAGTTTATCACGAGATTTCTCGGCATATATATATCATTTTCTTTGTTTATAATATTTTAGATTTTAACTTATTTTACTCGTTGAGCTATTTGAATAGACTTGATTATAATAAAATCAACTCAATTTAAAGTATATAAAGGAGATGGATTTGCTGCCCTGGTTGTTAAGATAAACCATCATTTTGTGATCAATCTACTACGTAGGTCAATGAATTTGTGATGAAAGTGAGACTTAGCCAGCTAAATTGGGGAGACAGAATTGATATTTCCGTCTTCTTTCTTTTGTAAGTATATAGGGAGCACTACTTTTGTATGAGTTTTTAATATTTTCATATGTTCCTCTCTCACATAAGAGTAGAATTTATTTATTTTTTATGTGAAAATATCAAAAGTACATATAAAAATATTAATTTCCTCGTTGTTTTTCATTTGATTTACTTCATTTTTTCAGTTATTCATCACGTGATTTTATTTTCGTCACATGCTTTTAATCCTGTCATTTGAAGAGGGAATCACCATCAATTTTATTAGTCTTTCACATGTTAATGTTAAGGTCTCATCAAGGAAATGCGCACATCCATTTTTGACCCAATTCATATGGTCGTCGTCTAAGATAAGTAGTAAAGGCGGCTTTGACCTTCTTCAAGTTGAAGTATAATACTACTACAAAATACGTACAAAATTTGACTGTCCAATTAATTAGGTGAAAGTAGAAATGATTTTGTACCCAAGCTTCCTTTTGAAATTACAATTGACCATTTTACTATTTTACATATAATATTTTTGATATATTATTATAAATTTCTAATTTCAACAAAAATCTTTTCAACACTAATTAAATAGAAAACCCACTCATCATCTCTCTCCTTTGTGTGTAAAATTTAAATACATATAACAAATTGTTCGTTTAATTTGAAAGAATGGAAGACCGAAAAAAATCATAATTTCGTTAAGTTTGGTTGGAATAGTTTTCTTAAAATCGCAATTTGTCAGGGGAAGGTAAAGAATGGGGGTAACAATGAGTAAAAGAATGAAAAAATATATATATTAAGATAAAAATGTCCTTATTCATATAAATAAATAACTATATAGTATTATATTTATTTTGTATTATATTATATTAATAGAATATATATGATATATATTAAATATTAAAGCATATATTTAATATATAAAATATATTATATATTAATATAATATTATAATACTAATCTGTATTATATCTATTTTGGATTATTATATGCGTGTGTATATAATTAGTTAGTTAGTCCGTTAGGAATATTTTTATTAGAATATAACTTTTGAGTGACGTACCAAACGCATGAATATAATATTCTATTATGATCTAATTTTTATTTTAATAATTATTTTATTTGGTTCTAAATCAATTTTGTACAACCAAATGTCTCCTAAGAGTCTATTTATAAATAATAAAAAAAAAGGTGCCTACAAGTATTAGGATCACTAAATTTTACACATTCATTATGGTAGTTAAGTTAGTACGGAACTTTTTTAAAATATTGATAATCAAATTTTGTAACGAGTAGTACGAGATTTGACGCAAGTTAAAACCTATGGCTCTCTCTGTATATGTATGCGTTCTTGCTTCCTTTTCTCGCGGGAATTCTGTCACTTGCCGACGGTCCCTCCATACTTATTCTCTCTCTCCTAACCTATCCCCTGATTATTCTAGTAAAATTCGAAATTATCTTAATCAAAAACCCATTTTGCTTAACTAAGCTTTGGCGTCACCATATAGGCATATATAACCCACCCGTCTGTCTAGTTTTTAATTAATTGTTAGTTGAAGTAGGTTTTTCATCTTTGGTGGCACTTTGTTTTTTTAAGAGATAAAAGATGACGATGGGCTTGAATGGTTGTTTGTCTATTCAAATTTTAGGTAACTTTCTGCTGTCGGGTTCTGCTTAGTTTTTATCAGCTTTTCATATATTTATACATACAATATCTCCATAATGTGTACTGGTCTATGACATTTTGTAGGTTTTACTTTTTGATTATTATTTCTTGGTGGGCTATAAGAATTTGAGTTTGAATTGTTTAGAACCTAAAGATTGAATCTTTTAATTGTAATTTGATAATGGGTATTTCTTGAATTTATAGGTGACTACTGTGGCTGCAGCTTCCTGCAACAGAGACTTCCACGATCATACATTCCAAGTGATTGGATTATATTTGCAAAGTTTATGCAAATTTAAATGGTTTGAACTTGGAAATTTTGTGAACATAATTAATCAGTTAATTAGCGGAATGACAGTTGAGGATGTTGACAAGAAGAATGTTTTGGTGGGAATTCGATTTGATGAACATACGAGAGAGTTGCTTGATTGGGCTCTTGTGAAAGTTGCAGATCCAGGAGACCGAGTAACTGCACTTCATGTTTGTCGAAATTCTGGTACTGCACTTATTTTTCCTGCCAACTTCATTATATCTATTGAATTGTTATTATAAGATGGAAGTAGTTTCTTAATTTGGATTATAATTTCAGATTCAAAGGTTAAGGCCTCATTGGATGGTTATCTAGATGATTATGAAGGGCTATGCAATGAAAAAGAGGTGTCTTTATCCGAAAGATTGTCACTAATTTACACTTTTTGTCAAAAAGTAGAACAGTAGCTGATTTTTTCTGTTTGGATCTCAGATAGATCTTACTGGAGAGGTCTTAAAAGGATGTTCAATCAGAAAAGTTCTGGTCAGGGAGGCAAAAAATCGAGCAGCCATGGCTGTAATTGTGGGGATAAGTAAGCCCCACACTATAGGGTAAGAAGAGCTAGAAGAATGTTCGGCTTTATTATCTCTTCATAAAAATGATCTCTGCTTTAACAGTGAAATTTTTTAGGGGTTGGGCTTCTCTTGCCAAGTACTGCGCAAAGAAACTGCCTCTAACTACTGAAGTGCTGGCAATCCACAATGGGAAGGTTGTCTTCAGACGGTTTTCAACTAGCAAACTACCAGGTTGTAAAGATCCTAAGCCAAGTATTTATCTAAATGGAACCCCCTATTTTAGTGATGGCCAGTCTGAATTTGCTGATTCTGAGATATTGGAGATTGGAAGAAACAGTCATCAAAAGATTAAAAGCTTTGAAGATAAATTGATACAGGATGGCAGTTACACAAAAGATGTAGAATTGTGTGATTTTGAAAGGCACAAGAAATCTCTGAGTGCAGAATCTAGTTTTGTAAACCTTGTGCAGCAGAGGCCTGGCTGGCCCCTACTTCGAGCAGCTAGTACAGTAAGTCCACCAGTCCATGCAGCCAGAGAAATGTCAGTGGTGAGCTGGGTAATGACCTTGCCAAACAGGTCTTCACCAGGAACTCCAGGATCCAACTCGAGTCTGGATTCAATTAATACAGAAAATTTTCTTGAAAACAAGGGTGACAATGATGATATTTCTAAGGGTAGTTTCGAGCTACCAGAGGCTCTAGAGCTACTCAAAACAAATTCATCTGGCTGCAGATGGTTCAGTCATGAAGTTCTGAAAACTTCGACCAAAAATTTTTCATCAGGTCATTTCTCTAATGAATTTTAATTTGCTTTCTTACATACTCCTATATATGTGAACTATTTTCCTCAAGTCTGATTTTGTTGCAGATAGTCTAATAGGGAAAGGCGGGTGTAATTCTGTGTACAAGGGAATTCTTCCGGAAGGAAAGACGGTGGCAGTAAAGCTCTTGAAGTCATCTAGAGAAGCATGGAAGGATTTTTCCCAGGAAGTTGACATTATAACCTCCTTGAACCACAAAAACATCACGTCTCTACTTGGACTCTGCGTTGAAGAAAATAATCTAATATTTGTTTATAATTTTATGGCTCAAGGAAATTTGGAGGAAAATCTTCATGATACTAATAAAGATCAATCAGTATTGCCATGGGAAGTAAGGTTCAGTATAGCTGTTGGGATTGCTGAAGCCTTAAATTACCTACATAGTGAGTGTTCTCGGCCTGTCATTCATAGAGATGTCAAGTCTTCAAACATTCTTCTATCTGAAGATTATAAACCACTGGTATTTCACTAGACTCGTAAGGATATTATTTATGGCAGGTAATTGTTACATTTGGTAACTTGATTATTGTTTCTACGCTGCAGTTATCTGATTTTGGACTTGCAATATGGGGACCGACAGATTCATCTTTCCTGACTCACACTGATGTAGTAGGAACTTTTGGCTATCTCGCTCCAGAGTATTTTATGTACGGGAAAGTTGGTTACAAAATTGATGTCTACTCTTTTGGTGTGGTTCTCCTAGAATTGTTATCGGGGAAAAAAGCAATTGGTTTTGAGTCGCACAAGGATCAAGAAAGCTTGGTGATGTGGGTAAGTATCCTCTATATATTGAAATTCTTTCACTTCCTAGAAGTAATATTTGTATATAAACCAAGTTTCTTTCATTCAGGCAAAGCCAAAACTAGAGAGTGGAGAACTAATAAGCATTTTGGATGCAAATTTGGATAAAAATGTTGACGAGGATCAAATGCGAAGGATGGCGCTTGCTGCACTTCTCTGTCTGACACAAGCAGCCAGGCTTCGACCAAAAATGAGCCAGGTAAAAATAGTTTCTGATTTGATTCCTAAACTCCTTATGGATGTTCATTTTTTTTCTTTTTTCGACATTTCATTCTATATTGAAATGAAAATATACTTGAATTCCAGATACTAAAGATCTTAAGAGGGGAGAAAGACATGGACGCTCAATCTGAAGAACAAAATGATTCAGAAAACCAAGTCGGTAATGATGATGAAGTTTATCCAGAGTCAAGTGTGGAGTCCCATTTAGGTGTTGCACTACTTGATCTTGATGAAGATTCAGCATCATTCAGAGGTATGGAGCAAAGCAGCAGTCGTTCCTTGGGAGAATACTTGAAGGAAGATGGAGCCAATCATTGAGCTTAGATTAGTTTCTCATGAAAAACCTCTTTTTAACTGTTTTTCCTGAAATTCTGTAGTTACCTTAGCTTGCTGGGCTTGCAACTTCTCATTGTACAGTTGGGATGGAATTTTGCACCCACTACTTGTTGGGAATTAAGTCAACACAAATCAAACAATGTAAAATAAAGAGAGTTGAAATAATACAAGATTTAAGGTGAAAAAAATCACAGACCAAAATCTGAATATCATAATGGGCTTACAATAATCTTTCCAAGTTTTACACCTTAAAACTTGAGATTACATAATACCACGACAACTTTTTGCACGGATTAAAAACTGCAAAATCCTTCCTCCCACAATACAATTTTTTTGTACGGAATATAAAGTTGCAAGAAACTCTCTTCTTCACGCAAACACAAAACTCACTCACACCATCTCAAAACTCTTAAGATGCTACATGACTTTTGGTTGTGATACACTTCAACAACTAAATATAATACTACATTTATAGAATACTCACAACTTTCCTCTTCTTATTTAAAATATGACACTTCCAACATAATACTTCTATTAAAAATAGAATTTCTTTCTTTTCATAACAACAATTCTTTTATGAATAGGATTCGAGGAGTATTTTAATAATTCCTTTCTCGACTCGAATTCTCAACTATTTTAACTTCATGTCTGAATAGAATTTGAGAAGTATGCCAACATTAGCATTGTAGTGGTTTAGAGAACTATACAGTAAACAATTTTTTGTGGCAATGCAATAAAATAGGCCACTGGGTTGTTATGTTTTGAATTCTTTACCTGAGTCCGATTAATGTTTCGACCCGATTTAAATTTTTGGGAAGCCAAAGGAAAAGAAAGATGAGGCTTAGTTGCAAATGGAAAATTAAGAAGCATTCTGTACTACAAAGGCCTGATTTGGAATGAGCTTTCATGATAACAAAGTAAATGACCGGCTTCGCAGTTAAAGACATGTAAATTTAAGAAATATGGAACTCAAACATAAAGACTATTTAAACATAATGTTGTACATATGGGCAACCAAAACTTCCACCAAGTTCAGTTCCGAGTAAAAATGACCCAAATAATCTTATAGTTATCTTCATCCTTGTGTAGTAAGTGGGTGGTGTTTCAAACCTTGATTGTGACAAAGACCATAAGTCTCTTGTCAATTTTGTTTTCTTATCTACTATCAACAACCACGAGCTCTCATAAAAAAAATTATACTCCATCCATTCTACAAAAAAAATAAAAAAAATCCCATTTGTAAAAAAATTGTTTCATAAAATAAGTAAAATTGTTTCATAAAACGAGTCATTTTTTTTTATCAATAATGGTGTCGAAGGACATAATGGGAAGAAAAATAAGTGTGTATAAGAACAAAGAGATCAACAAATTAATTTACTTAGAGGCTTGATTATTAATTTGTTGAACTCTTTTGTTTTTGTTTAGCTATTAATAATCTCAGCACTAAAGATAATATAATGGAACATGTTCCTCTTGACATGTGTAGGAACAACCACCCTTTACGGGCATTTTATAATTTTGTAGATTGAAGAACCAATTCATGACTGAATCATCCGTACTCTTTATGATGTGACTCCAATTAGATGTAATTCAAATAAACACTAACACTTTGTTTTTGAATTTTAAAATGGACAAAAAAGATAAAAAATTGACGAAAAAATTAAGTTTTCCATCTAATTCTTATGCTTTTAACAAACGGAAAAAATAAAAAGAAATGAATTTGGTCACTTTTTCTGCCAAAATTTTTTATTCAAAATTGACAAGATTTAGACAAAAAAAAAAAGATGAGATAAAAAATATTCTCATAATTTCATATTATTCTAACTTTAAATATAATAATTTTGCAGGCGGTGATGGAAGTAGGGCCACTCCTACAAATTCCTCGATGGCAGCACCAGCCGCCACAGCTCACTTCCGTCAAGATTCTGCCGGTGACAATTCCATCTCCGAGGAATTTGCTACTTGGCCAGGAGTCTTGTTTTAGTACTAAGTGGTTGTTTTAGTAAGAAAAGGGGTAGCTTAGTTCATTGTGAAGACTTTGAATTGTCCTCAAGTGACAGGAATCAAAAGGTGGTTCACCTATAATTAGGCAAGCACATCCTATCCATCATTTTCATACTTTTAATTAAGCATGAAACGGATGGATAATAGTTTGTAGTATTAATTATCCTCACTAGGAAGAAACAGATTCTTTTTTTTTTTCCTATTTCTTTTTATTTTATGTTTTTGTATTATTAATTATAACTCATATCCTCATCTATTAGACATATACAGTAGGTCCGCCTGATCTGAGTTTGGATCTAATAAGTTTTGACCGTTAACCAGACCTTGACTTTTGAGCCTACGGGTCAGAGTCAGGCCGGGCTTCCCAACAAAACTATGGACTGTTAAAGCCTGAGGCTTCACATGACTCTTCCGATTCTTGGACCTTACTAAAAAAAATATTTTCAGTAAATTATGTAAAAATAAAATAGCAAATATTCTATTATAAACTATCAACTTCAATGTCACTAAGAAATTTTTTCTTTTAGTATAATATATACGTATTGAATGTATCCCATTCAAACTGATTTTTAGTAGGCCAATTTGAGCTGAATCAGGCTGGACTTTCACGTCTAAATAATAGCCTGCTGAAAACCTACAGGCCAACACAGGCCGAGTTTTGACCAATCGGGCTAGGCCAGCTTCCGAGTATGTAGACTTATTATATTGGACCATATAGTGTTTGGATATTTTTAAAAATAACAAAATTTTTCGTAAAGTATATTATTTATTAATCCCTGCAACCTATTCCCATCTTTTCCTTAGAATTTGGAAAATGTTAATAGACCAGGTGTTCTTAAATATATTCTTTTTTAGTTAATTTCCAATCTAATTCATAATTATTGAATTCCAATCTTTTCCAGGCAAAATTTATTATTGCTTTATTGAATATGTTACATTATTACAACTATTTATTTTGACTTTGTGGAAACCCTCTTTTTGTATGTAGTGGAATTGGTGCCTCTCCTTTCGTCCATTTCTTTTCCGCCATTGACATATCGACGTGAATTTCTCTCATCTGACTAGCCTTTTCTAGGGTTTTCAATCTCTAGTAACCAATTCTCTTTCTCCGTTCAATCCCGTTAATTGAAATCTCGCATTATAATCCTAATAATTCCCTCCCGTCGCCAGTATTTCTCGTTGACAATAATCGGTGCGATCCTACTTGAATCAGTCCCTACAGTTTCTTTCTTCTGGGTTTTCTTGGTAAGTATGCTCTTTCAGATAGTGATTGTTATTCGTAAGTTTTATTCTTTTCAGGAGCACATTTTGTAATATGTGTATATACGCAAGTTTTAATTGTTTTTATTTTTGGTTTTATCTTCTTGTTTTCTTCTAGGTTCAGGGTCTTGTGATTTATCAATAAATTAAGTGACTTTATTGAGAATAATTGGGAAATTTGATGTGGGTCGTCGTCAAATTACAACCTTATCACTATTTGGCTTAAATTATTGGTTGTTTGCTGTGTGACTTAAGTATGGTTATGGAAGACGGAGAGCTTGATTTTTCAAATCATGAACTGTTCTCCGTCTCGAATATTGGTGATATTGGTGATCTGCCTACCAGTAGTTATATGGATAGTTTCTTTGATGACATTCTTAAGGATACACATGCCTGTACCCATACCCACACTTGTAACCCACCTGGACCCGATTACTCTCATACACACACTTGCTACCATGTGCATACCAAAATTGTACCTGCCTCAAGTGAAGATAAGGCTCCCAGTGATGATACTGCAGAGTCTGCAGATAAGAAGTCAAAGAAACGGCCGTTGGGCAATCGCGAAGCTGTTCGCAAGTATCGTGAGAAGAAAAAGGCAAGGACTGCTTCTTTGGAGGATGAAGTGGTTAGATTGAGGGCCATAAATCAGCAGCTGGTGAAGAGGCTGCAGGGTCAGGCTGTGTTGGAGGCTGAAGTCGCAAGGCTCAAGTGTTTGCTTGTGGATATTAGAGGAAGAATTGAAGGGGAGATTGGATCTTTTCCTTATCAAAAGTCAGCTAAGGGTGGGGAAATCTATCAGAACCCTGTGACTCCAAACTTACCCGGTGCATATGTAATGAATCCATGTAACATGCAGTGTGATGATCAGATTTATTGCCTTCATCCTGAGGCAGAAGGCAGAAGCGGAGAAGATACAGCACTAAATGGTCAGGGCTTTAATGATTGTGATTTTGAAAATTTGCAATGTTTGGGGAGTCAGAATTCTGCATTGAACGAGCTTCATGGCTGTGGACTTAGGAATGGTGTGCCTACCGGCACTGCTTCCAATCAAAATAAGAGAAAAGGTGAAATTTTTATATCCCTCTTCTTATAAAAAAAACATCGTTTTTGTTTGTTTTTGATTGATATAGAATGACTCCTTAGCTGTTTTAGCAAGATATGAAATTAATTGGTAAGCAATTTTCTTCCATGCCAATTTGTGATGTTTTGCTTATCACTTTTGAGTTTTAGTAGATGGCAAGAAAAGGAGTCGAGTATCGAAATTGTGATTTTGGTCATATAAGAGTACTCCATCCTTCTCATGATGTCTTAAATTAAATTGTGAAGGCCTTTTGAAAATTAAGATATCAAAGCTTACAACAACCCCTTTTGGGTTGTCTAAATAAAAGATTCTTACAAAACATGTGGTGGCTAAGTCTGCTACTTTATTTCTAAATTAGTGTGTGATAAATCTCAAAAAAGTAATTTCTTTCTAAAGAGTATTTGTCTTCAAAATGGGGAGTTTGTTTTTTGGACTAAGGGAGTATCAGTTTGATACCTAGTTTTTTTTTAATCTTTCTTTTAATGAAATATTATTAGTGGTTTTATCAGAGTGGTAATTCAAAGGATTCTTGGGATTATCAAATAAGATGTTTTTTTAATCTTTCTTTTAATGAAATATTATTTGTGGTTTTATCAGAGTGGTAATTCAAAGGATTCTTGGGATTATCAAATATGATTTTTTTTTAATCTTTCTTTTAATGAAATATTATTAGTGGTTTTATCAGAGTGGTAATTCAAAGGATTCTTGGGATTATCAAATAAGATAAAACTACGATGTGTTCTTTTCAGTTCTAATTAGTTACTCCCTCCATCCCATTAAAAATGTCTGAAGTAAACTTTTCACACAATTTAAGAAAAATGAGAGAGGATTAATAAGTTTCCATTTTACTCTTTATAGACCCCACGTAAGTACATTAAAGATTCTTCCTTTTCCCAAAAATAGTGGTCTATATTTAAGTAATTTTGAGGGAAAATATACTTTAGATAGCATTTTGAATTTTAATCAAACAAATTCTTTTTTTACTTAAGTCATCTTTTGTGAGACGCAGGGATTATTTATCATAAAGCATCATTGGAAGGGGTGTTCAAAAAATCCGGTCCAACCGGTATTTAGTGTATACCTGACTAGTTCGAACCAGACAATTCGGTACAAAAAGTGACCGATTCGGTATACCGGTCCAACCGGTTCGGAGCTTTGGGGGTTCGGTATTTCCCGAACCGTATCGATTATACCAATTTTTCTATTTTATTTATTTATTAATATTATTAATAAATAAATAATAATAATAATTTTCGGTTTATATTTGGTAAAAACCGATACCGTTCTATCGCTATTGGTACTAAGATTTGGATAAATTCGGTACCAGTTCAATACCGGTCCGGTTAATACCGACTGAACACCCAATTCATTGACCTTCTGTTTTAATGAATTGGTGATTAGATATGCTGACTCTCCAGTCGACATCTAGTATCTATATTATTCTTAAGCTCTTGTGCACATCTAGTATGTTGATTTGCAGAAGGTCAGTGATAATTGGCTGCAAACTTAATGTTTTCAGCATCACACTTTCTTCAGTTTAAATGATAAAAGGCATCACGTACATCTACTGGCACAATCTGCTTTATTTGAAATTAAAATATGAACGTGTTTTCTGTCGTTATGTTACTTAGTTCTCTTTTTATTCTGTTGATATTCTAGATGCACTATAGATATGTATAATTATGTTGTACAAATTTTTCATGTAATGAAAATTGAATGAGAAAAATAAAGTAGATGTAGCACGGTAATTAAATAAATGAACTAATTTGTTGTCAATCTAGCTATTGAATGGTTGGTGCTGTAAAAATTTGGAAACTAATTTCTTGTCAACCTAGCTATTGAATGGTTGGTGTTGTAAAATTTTGGATGGTTCTGAAGCTCCATATTGCATATGCGAGAATCAACTGCCAAGAGCATGTTCTATCAGTTCACAACTAAATAGGCTGTACCAGCTCACTTTTAGTTATATATTTGATTGCATACTTATTGTACCCTACTGGTTTCCATGTATCTAAGAAATCTTTCAAGATTATGTATTGCATTTGTTGGAAATACTTTTAAAAATTAGCACTCCATTTAAACTCCAAAAGAAAAAGACAACTAATATATAATGATTAACTCGGTAAAATATGTGCCATTAATTTTTAAATCCTTATTTGCAAGATGATCCTCTTTTTCGTTGATCTATGTGTACTGAATCAAATGCTGGCTCAAGAATTAGCCATTTTTTATTTTGATCTCTATCATGTTTATTCTAGTAGGTGGTGCTCGTGCTGCAAGGGCTAATTGAAGAGCTACTTATTTGCATGGAGATATCTCAATCTTTTGATTGCATGCCGTCTACCATAACTAGTTGGCTGAGTTTTAGCTTCATCTTCCTCTAGTGGTGTTATTATATATAAATTTTCTTAACTCAGCTATTGGGGTTCTTAGGAGGCGCCGTACTTTCTTTTACAAGCTCAACATTGGATAGATCATTACTTTTTCCAATTGGAGGTTTTTTCAGTTTATGGTTGTCAATCTGTCTTTATAAATGTTTTGTAAAGCAAATTGTGTAGCTAGCAGAACTTATGGGGAATACTAGACTAAGCAGGTGACTTTTTTCAGCTGCCTTCATATTCTTTAGAAAGACCATAAATTACTATTATCAATTTGATGATCTTCTTTTTTTCCTATTAAACGTTGTTGGTCATTATTCTAAGCTCTGTGAATCTTCATTGCTGAATTATAGAATTTGTGGAAGGTGTATGTGGTTTATCGTACTCAAACAATGAGCTGTTGCAGTTCCTTCTATCTTGTTATGAAATCTGGAACATTATCTTGTTATGAGATCTTTACTGTGAATGAAACAATCGGTGATATTTACCACTACTCGTCACTCTGTTGAAGGATTCTTACTAATATATATATATATATATATATATATATATATATATATATATATATATATATATATATATATATATATATATATATATCTGTGTGTGTATTCATACTAATACTCTATTATATATAAATTTATTAATAGAAAATGTTACTTTTAAAAGCTTTAAATTTAGATTGTTCAGTATTTTCAAAATATTTAAAGAAATTATAATTATATATATTTATTCAATTATATTTTTTTATTAAATTTCTTATATAGCCATTTACCAACGGATACCAAGTTCCCAATCAACTGGGTCTTACTAGGCCAAAACCAATTGAAAAGCAAAAGAGCAGCCCCAATTTCCTTACAAAATAGTAGTTTTAAATAACCAACCCAAGTCAGAGTACCATATTTTTTCAAGATTATACGCCTTCTATCCAATTGCATTTTCCTTCCAAAATCTATACTAGTTCTCTGCTCTACGTTCATTGCAAGTAAGAAACAAGTTCAAGCCCTATCATGGGGGATATAACAACTGCGGAGTAGATAGAAGTAAGGAATATCACTTGAGTTTGCACCAAACTCCACATGCTGTCTACCAGCAGATACATGTGATTAACAGCTCTAGTCAACCCTCATACTGAGGAGAGTTGCTTCAAATTAATGGTCATTTTTACATAAATGAACGATGAACAGTTCACATGTCATCATCATCGCGGTAAATACTCTCAGCCATCTGCCAGACCTGGACAGTATTGTCTTCAGCTACACTTGAAATGACCCATGGTTCATTCTTGTTCCACGAGAAATCAGATAATTTTGCTTTGTGACCACCATGAGAAAAAAGAAGCTCAGGAGGACCATCTTCGGCTTCTCCTTCCAACTGCTCATCTCCAATCCTGGAAGCATGATTGTCCAGTTAGGTAAAGGTAAAATCAACAGTTAGAGAGACTTATAATTTGCACAGTTTGAGACTCGGAACATATGAGTAAAAGTAATACAATTTAACGAGCATAACAAGTGAAAGGGAAAATTACAATTCAAGACAAGAAAATGAAATGGGTAATAAAAAAAGTTGAAAAAAATTGTAGATGATACTGAAAGAAATTCAAGCATCTGTTTCTCTGTTTGGAATACCTGTTTAGATCCCAAACCATCAACCTTCTGTCGGAAGAAGACGACGCCAGCACAGTTTCATGATTTGGATCCCATTCTACCTGGAATACCTCCCCTCTGTGAAAAGCAAGATCAAGTAAGCAATGTTATTTTTATATATCAATGGTAGCTTCGATCTGGGGTAAACAGTTTTGAGCCAACTAAACAGTTTACAAGAAATAATTATAAAATGGCTGCAATATGGAAAGAGCAAATACAGTTTGAGCATGAACTGGGCATTACATTTGTGAATCCTGACAAATTTGCCAATGAAGATTAGCGTCTAAATTTGCCTTGGCTCCATGTAAATACTACTTTGATCTTAAAATGATACTCCATTCAATTTTAAAATAAATGTCTCCCACCTCACGGACTATTAATAAAACCTCGTGTTTTATAACCCTAAAATCTATTTCTTGTAATTTCTGGATCATGAAGGCTTCACATTTCAGAACCCAAGTATCACAACTCTGTCAATCTTGAGACCATATATTCACTAGTAAGTACAACCTCATGAGAATTTGAGTTCAGTGAGAGAAGCACACAAACAAGGTGAAACAGATATACATCTGTCTAGTAAGAGAGACAGCCAGAAGGAAGAAAGGAGAGGAATGGATTTGCATGGAAAGACTTATGACTTCCATCTCTTGGTAGTAGGGAAGGAGGGGACAAAATTGCACAATTTCCTAGTTTGGTATACTGACAGAGCAAGAGACCATTTCTATTTACAACTGTTTTCAGATCTTTTATTTATTTTCTTTTATTTACATATTGCTTTTTTTTAATCAATCAAGTACATCTCTTTTCCTTATTTGTACATGTTCAAACCAAAAAAAATGAGGGCAAGACAAGTTACTTCCATAGGAATATGTTTTGCATCCTTCCTACAATCCACTATTTCCCCTTTACATCCCTCGTACCAAATGAGCCATATTTAGTCTCTTTAACAGAAGATGGGAGGTGGTGGACCAACACACATTCAACAAACTCAAGGATACAACATATGCATAGAACCTTTGTTCACATAATGGTCAGGGTCAGCAACTTCTTAATTGAATTGCACTAAGCTGTAGGATCAAAGTTAAAGAGCATACGTATGACTACTCAGAGCATGCAGCGGTGAGACCATCTTTCGTATGTCAAACAAACCAACAGTAGCATCTGAAGACGCCGTAGCCAGAACCCATTCATTATATGGATTGAATGATAAATAGTTCACCTGAACCAGATAAGAAATTCTATTACTAACAAATAAAAAGGATTTCCATACATGGAGATAGAACAGCTGGACAATAATATTAACATGTGTCATATTTATCTTAAAAAGACTACAATATTGAAACTGAAAGAGGTTTCTAGAAAACAAGGGGAAAAACTGCTAGAGTTATAAGGTTAGAGCTTTGCATAATACTGCATGCATGAATATATGATACCTAAGGCCCACAACTTCATAATTTCAATCAGAAAGCATCTTTTCATAAAAGCCTCAGATTTGTAAGAACATCACTACTTGCAGATTGTAGTTTAATATAAGCAACATGTAAAACGTAAATACGCCAATAATTCACATTGACGATCTAAATACGAGTTTGCAAAAATACATCTGCAACTCTGCAAGTTGATCAACATATTTCACAACAGCAGTTATTCTTCCTATTCAGAATATATGAAATAAGTGTGGATGTTCAAATTGTATAACATATTAATTAAAGCACAACCTGGGTTTCCTTCTAATTTCAGTATTGTTCACACAACTACACAAGTATCTCATTACCCCAACGTACTCATACTCGCAAATCAAAAACAATTTTTTGATGTCAAAGCACAGTAATAACATCCATAATACCTTACTGTATTTAAAAGTCTCCCAATAAATTTTTACTGCTACATGATACAATAATGAACAAAATAAAAATAGTAATAATAATAAATCAAGTTATATATATATATAAAATAAATAAATGATGTTCATGCTCATGCTTTTATTGGGAAAGAGAAAGGTCATCATACAAATGAAGAACTCTGAAAATTGTGTCACCTCTTTCTCATGAACTACAACAGACTGCTGGGGTTTGTTCGTACGCAAATCCCAAATCATTAGCTGACAATCGTCCCCAACAGAGCCAAATAAACTTTCATTCTTCAAATGCCATGACACATCGTTGACCAAACTTCCATGATCCTAAGCAACATTTTATATGTAAAATAGTTGGCAACTGGTTAAAAATGTCAAATACAAACTCCATCTATTTCCAAAACATAAAATGAAGATGACAAGATCAAAGATACCTCGTAAACATTGCATGCATCAAGTACTTTATCTTTCGGCATTGTTGACACATCCCACAAGCAAATTTTGCAGTCATTTGAACTACTCAAGAGGTACCCCTCTTTGAAGGGGCTCCATGACAATCCATACCCTTCTTTATCATGACCCCTCAATCTCAGATCAGGATCACAAGAGCCTCCTTCGTGATTCACGGGCTGTTTGGTACAGTCAAATACATACACTTCACAACTACTAGTCTTTGCCGCAACAATGGATGGGTTTTGCAGCATACATCGTGCCCTGTTCACCTCTCCATCAACATGTATCTTCTGAGCTAGTTCTACCTGCAAATACATAAATGAAAAAAAAATAAAAAATCAAACGCAAGTAGTAGTCATGTACTTTAAGTTGGTAGTTCATCAAATAGCTAGTCTACCTAGAAAACAAGTCATATACAAATACCACTAGACACAGGGTTCGGCGACCCAAAAAGAATAATATATGAACAATAAAGGGACATAAATGCACACAACCATGTACATCCAATCACAGAAACTAGTTTTCATGAACATGCCAGTTTCTCTAATTTTCCCTAGCCTACAACATTTTAGCTTTGTAATTTCATCAAACAGTTGGCGTGGTTCTAAGACACAACATGTATGCATAAGATGTAAATATATCAATACACATACCTAAAAACACAGTATTTTTTTTTATGAACACAAAAAGTCAGGAACTTTTTCCCCATCTTTAAATATAAAACATTTTCACTTCATAATGTCATCTGAAATTTGGTTTCATTATAACTACACATTATGCATGTAACTTCTACAATTTAAGATAGTCATATAATAGAATGAAACTGTTAATATATACACATAAAAGTTAGCTAAAAATGTATAAATGCTCTATCTTCCGCCAACCTTTCTAGATAAATCATCACCACTTAAATCACTTGGTAATAATTTCGTCAAAAATCCGGCTTCCTTCTAAGATACAAATCCTTGCATAAATTTCTAAACACATATATATGGTATATACAGATATATAAATGTTTCGTACTGACCTTTGGGATATTAGGGTTTTCGAGATTGGTTTCGGGGGCGGAGGCAGGGTTAACGGGGAGATGGGCATCGGCGACGATGAGGAAGTTAGGGAAATCATCGGAAGTGTGGGTGCCGAGGATCATCCTGTGAACGGAGAATGATCCGTTGGCGTAGGCGGTCGGAGGCGAGGGGAGCCAGTGGACCGTGAGAGACGGCCATTCCAGTGCGTGGGAGATTATGAGATCGTACAGGAATGGGGTGTTCTTTTTCCATACACTGAACTCCTCCTCCACCTGATAATCTCCCCTCTCTTCTTCCTCTCCCATCTCTCTATCACTCTCTTTTCTCTCTCTGTGAGCAGGTGCGAATTTTGCCGCCAAAAAATGACAAAAGAGACGGAACGGAGGTTTAGAAGCTTTTAGGTAGCCGAGGAGGCGACATCATGGGCTGGGCTGGAAAGTACTGGAACCCAATAACTTGAAGCCCGCTTAGAAGCTACTCCATTCATTCAGTTTATTTACCGTTTGATTCAAGACGAGTCATTGTTGTATATAATTAATAAATGACTATTATTGTGAGCAGAAGCAATAGTATAAGATAAAATTATATAAAAACACGACTTGTCGATTAATGTATTTTACTCGCAATAAAAGTTGACACGTTATTGTTTTGAGATAAATCTTTTGTGCCATTTTAATGGACCTTTATTTGGAAATTACGGCTACCCTTTGGAACTTGAAAAATGTGGAGAAATTTATAGTACAAAATCAAGGCATCGATCCCTCATTACCATTTAGGACGACTGAAGGAGAGAAATGCTAAGCATTGATAATCAGTTGTACCAATATAATCCAGCAGCTAAGGGAAACTAGTGGTGTTTGCGTCTCATCCAATGCTAATGGGGCTGACTGAAGCTGCAGAGAGTTGCTGGGGGAAACCCGGGAGGAGGATTCCAAGATGTAATATTCCCGGAGTTGTTGCCTATTTTCCTACCTTTGTTCGTGCCAAGCATTATTCGATTCTTGCCCTCTATGCAAACTGGTCAAAAAATCTATCATAGCATAGAGGCGGCTTTGTTTTGATTTTGATTTTCTAGGAAAATTAGAATTTTTCTGGGGATGAATGGTTCAACCCAAATTAGTTTCTTCTTTATTTTATTTTTGGATGGTAGTAGACTAGAATTATCGGTCAATCAAACCCCACAAACAACTTCAAAAATCTAAATATGAATGCAAGTCTAGCTGTGTGCAGTTCTATTGCTAATATATATATACACACAAATTGAGATACCACTGGGGATTTGAACCATCATAAATACATTGTGAAATGAGTTGAATCAAATCACAAATCTGAGGCTTTGAGCTACATATCTCCTAGATACGAAAAATATTGAGGCAGAGATAATAGTGGAATAAGAGGAAATTATGATTTACGAGTTCTTCATACAGCTATGAATTTTTCACGAAATCCAATGGCCTGCTCTGTATAATGTCACAACCTTAAAATCAAAACAAGACAAATAAATAAGGTGAAAACTCTCATTGTGATGGGATAATCTTTTGCTGGCTATGAATAGGATATGATTGATACCTTCCAAAATCTTTTCCTAACACCATAATGGAGGATGGGCAAACCTGAATCAGTACAGACTAAACCCGAAAAATTGACTAATAATAATGCCGAATCCTAAAGCAATTGCTATAAGGGAGGAAGCCCAGGTGAGCTTTTCTGTTATCCTGGGAATCCTATCTTTTAGTGCCTGACTACACGATCCTATAAAAGCAGTATAACTTCCCATTGCAATTACAGTCCCAACCAGAAACATACCCAGAAATGCAGCACCAGCCAAACGCGAAGGCAAAGCAAGTGCAGGCAGGACCATCATCAGTGCATCTGGTTGCAGCCCATGAACAATCCCAGTGGCAAACGTTGCAAAACCAATCTTCTTCTTCTTCCCAGCTGTTGGATTCTCAAGACCTTCATAGACACTAACATCACACTCCCCACTTTCTAGGGCAACGCACGGGGTAGGGACTTCTGAAGCTTCCCTTATTCCCATAGCACCAATTACAAGAAGAGTGAAACCGACTACTCTTGTCCCCCAGGTACGGATCACTTCAATGTGCAGACGATCTTTCAGAAGTAAAAACAATAAACCAAAAATAACCTGTCCGGCATTATGACCACAACCCCAGAGAGCTCCCACTGCAGCACTTTCCATACGGGTGCGTCCAATGGAGAGTGGGGCCAAAGCAGCAAGGTGGTCAGGCCCTGATAGTGTGTGTAAGCAACCCGCAAAGAAACCAGTCCAAGCACTAGTTAAAACCTCACTGCGAAAGAGCCTACTCCCTGCTGTAGCCGCAGCTGGACTGGCAGTTTGAAAAGTAGCAAATGCTGGCGACACAAAAACCGGTTGGATTAATATTACAACGAGAGCAGAGAGAAGTATTGCAGAGCCAGCAGTGAGTGCCTGAAACAGTTTAGTAAAGTAAAAAAGTTTGTAAATACGAACACAATAAAACTCGAGCTTGCATGAATATCAAGTTATCAACCCGCCTCCAATTTTCATGCACACTTAAAAGTACTAATGAAAAGCTTATGACAATTACAGTTAACAAAATAACTGGAAAAAAGGAGAAGTGATTGAAGGGCACTTTAATTGCAGGGTAAGAAACTAATTTAATAAATTTCTAAACTGGGTGCATCAGTAACTATTTTTGTATCCTCTGCATTGCCCGAACATATCCTTCCCAGTAGGGTCAGAGCCCTTTTAAATGGATTCTGTATCAAATCCACTAAAACTTGCATAGTTATTTCCATTCTAAAGTTCCAATATTAATAAAGCACATTGGTAAAGTTTAAACAATCATACTTACACTCAAAAGTAGTGAGATGCTGTATGGGCTTTCAACTCCGATTGAAGATAAAGAAAACCTAAGAAGATCAAGAAGAGAAATGGTCCTAAAAGCAGCGGGTGCAAACCAAGGTGGGAATTTAATGTACAACGAGCTCCTGGAATAAGGAATATCAAACAAGGACACTGGCAACTACAGCACAAGAACAACAATTAGACATAAACATGTTTATAACACCATAAAGATCAAAAGCCCTTGATCAAGTGCTAGTGCAAGGAGCGAAGTAATGCCATTATTGTCAGTACCAGGAAGCCAACAACAAAGAGTCGTATACTTATATATCCATTTTATTGTACATAACAAATGATATTCGAGTTCAATGTCACTAGTCAACTGTTTCATATTTGCACTAAACCCAGCCACGTGTCATCTTTTGAGAGCCAACAAAAGACGTTTTGAAATGCTTCTACATGGCAATCTATTAATCCCCCCCCCCCCCCCCCCCCAAAACACAAGAACAAAAATAAACCAGCACACACCTGGCTATAAGGTAGATCATGAATGGGACATGCCTTCCCTATTCTAGCTGGCTGCTGGTGTCTACTGCCCAGTTCAATCATTTCAATAGGTCTACATGTGCGGCATCTTGGCATCATTGTCATACATTGAGATGCCATCAAGGCCTCAAACTTATGGAAGTGGATCTCTAGATGTCTGAACGTTGGCACCTGCCCCCCCTTCCTCCCTACCAACTATCACACCAGTAAACCACAAGGCACATTCAAGGCACACTTACCCTATACGCTTATACTATGCGTGCTTAGGTTACAAGAACGATCACAGGATGCTTGAACTGAATGCGGTTGAAGAGTGGCCTCTATTCAATTCTACAAGGATTATGATGCAGCTGTCTTTGGGATTCCAAACTAATGCGTACTTTATGCGTACATGTACTGCATGTAAGGTGTAGTTGGTGCAAATTGAAAGATCCTTAAAAATATAAGTTTAAACTTTTAATCGGGGAAACTACATAACCCTGGAGTTTTGTGGTTAGGTAATAGTGTCCAGGGTTATCTAGATGTAGGGGGGAAGAGAGAGAGAGGACATAGGTCAAACTCGGCTGTCAATTCAGTGTACAAATTTAAGTGAGATAAAAGAGGACAAAGTGCAATTGTTTATGTGGAAAATATGTCATATTTATATATATATGTTTGTGTGTGTGTCAAATATAGTAGTGGAAGAATAATTAATGACTAGATAATTAAGCAGCTAAAGAAGTTTGAAGAAAGGGGGTTATCTCAAAGATTTAAGCAAAATAAAAGAGGACATCCAATTATCCAATACTCCGGAACCAAACGAGAAAAATTAAAGGTAGAGGCACTCAAGCAAGTTATCCTTTCAGTTCATATCAAGCCAACAAGAAAGAATTTTTTCTCTCTTTTTCCCCCTTCTTTTTCTAAACAAAGTACCCAGCCAACAAGACGGTAGAAAATTAAACTAATACTTCTGCAACATGGGAGAGTGCAAAGCCATGGTGTAAGGATTTTTCACAATGATCTGATTTTAAAACTAAAGGAGCAAAAAAATAAGCAATTGACCACCAAGTAATTGGAATCACAAATTCAGTTAAGTTGAACTTTTTTTATTATTCCACCTGAGTTCCTGATTATCCAAACCAAAAGTGGAGCGAAAAAAATGAATAGTGACATATACATATGTGTGTGTGTGTGTGTATGCATATATATATGAGAGATGATTTATAGTCAATGTTGTAAACTTAAAATTATCTTTATAACAGATCGTGGTCGTCTATTCGCGGATCTAACAGTGAAAATAATACTCCGTCCGCATTATAGTATAGGGACGCCCGCACAACTAAAGTGTGAACTCAAAAGTGACCAAAATACCCTCTATATATGGTACGCACTTTAGTAGTACAGACGGTGACTTTCAAAATAGCGATCGATTTGGTCAGTTATTTTAAAAGCAATGACATTTTTTGTGATATTCCTGTCCGCACTTTAGTAGTGCAGATAGTAGAGACGACGCCGTTTAACATAAAAAGCACCCGTTCGTACAATGACATTTTTGTAATATTTTCGTCAGCACTTTAGTAATGCGGATTGTAAAGACGAAGCCATTTAATAGTATAACTCATTCGCACAATGACATTTTTGTAATATCCCCGTCCGCACTTTAATAGTCTGAATTGTAGAGACAGTGTCGTTTAACATATATAACCCGTCCACACAATGACATTTTTTTAATAACCCCCTCCGCACTTTACTAGTGCAGATTCTTGCTACGACACCGTTTAACATATATCACCTGTCCGCACTTCACACTTTAGTAGTGAGGACGATAAGTATTTTAGTACAACAAAGATGCTGCAACCCGTTTCTTCATTATAGATCTAAACGCACACAATATTGAGAGAGAGAGAGAGAGAAAGAAAGACAATGACACAACAGCTAAGCATCCATTTTCAACCGTTAAAATTTTACATTTTTTTATCCAAATCTTGTAAGTCTTATATGTTCATCATTTATATATATAAATCGTTGTATATATTCCATTGTAGTCACGAATTGTAGCATATATTACATAAACCATTGGCTACAAAGATTTATTGTATACAAAACATCCATTATAGGTACTATTCATTGTTGTTAGGTTAGATTTGTTTTGTTTAAAGATGTAAAATCCTTGTATGAGTTAGGGTAATTTTTTTATACATTAATATTGTTGTTCGTATCATGATGAAATTGTGTATGTGTGTATACGTTATATATGAACTGAAATCTTGCCATTAGTATTGATTCAAATTTGTTTATAATATGATTGAACATGAGTTTGGGTAATTTGTCATTCATTATTGTTGTTGTTCGTATCACAATGAAATTGAGTGTGCGCGCGTGTATGTTATATTATGATGTGAATTTTGTCCATTATTATTGAATCAAATTTGGTTACTAATATGATTGTTGGTATAATAATTAAATTAGATATATTAATTCAGTATCTGTGTTTTAATATTCTTAATATTTAATAATAATAATAAATGTTTTTTGATATATGTTTTTTTTCCTTATGTTATTAATAGGAAAATGGAATTTAATCCCATTTCGAAAGTAGGTCACGTGGTATGGGACAGAGAGAGTAACATATTTTCCACATAAACAAAAAGGTTGCAAGTCCATCAGGTTCATGAATGCTTAAATTTTTATGAACATTTAAAAAATAATAATACTAATGAAAGAAGATAGACGAATTCTATTCTGTTTTAAATGAACTCGGGATCCCTAGAAGTAGTCTATGGAGTGTCTGATACTAGACTCTCCGATCCTTAAAACACTTTTTACTATTTTGGGTACCCACTACCCACACCCACACCCACACCCATGATGTGCCCACTGGACACAGGTACTTTTAGAGAAATATAGAGTCCCACTTAACATAGATTCTAAGTAAATTTAAGAAGGTGGACAATAAAACAATGTCAAAGGAGATATTACAAATAAAAATATAAAAGTTAATGACTTCCATGCCACCGAATGAAAGTCATTAACTTAAAATTAATGCCCTCTGCATCCTTTTCTTTGTAACACTTTAGTCTCTTGACCAGATAACCTAATTAAAGGCTTGTTGGAGGCTTTATAAAATTATTCTCATCTGGAAAAACCAGCTCTCCCAAATTAGTAAGAGAGCAACATAATCAAGGTTGGCTATATCAGATAATTTATAATATATTCATTCCCACATATAAACAAGATCTACAGAAAACCACTTCCGAAGGAAAAAGTGCAAATAAACCATGGAGACAAGTATCCACGATAGATTATTACACTCTAGTTAAATAAAAGAAGTAGTTTCATAATTAAATCACTACTTCTTTTATTTGACCACCTCCCGAAAATTCAATAAACTTTTAAATAAAAGTCAATTGCAAAACTCGTCCATATTTTAATAAATACTATAAAATCACAAAGGCTGAGGTCCAAACCATTTGCTTGATTAAGTTAGGGAAATATAAATCTAACAACGAAAAAAATCGAATCTTTCAAGTATCTCACATAAAAAAAAGGAGCATTACCAATCTCCATAAACCAGTAATTAGTTCAAAACGGTAGAACACAAAAGCAGAGAAATTTACACTAAAATAAACACATTCTAAAGGTCCATTAAATTTATATAAAAATAAAAACACCGTATATGTATGCATTTACATATCCGTGCACAGGTGATAAAAACTGTACAAGATTATTAACCTTTTTCTTCACCGAAAATGTATCTGCAATTTGGTTGAGACAATGGGGTTTGGGACCCGACCCATCTGGCAAATCCGCGGGTGAAGACGAGAAAGACGACAACTTTTCCGAATTTCTGACGGTTGGAGCTGAAGCAGAAGAAGAATTAGCAGAAGGGTCTTCAAGTTTACAGGAGGAGGAGTTAACTCGGCGCGACTCGGTACGTGAAGCAAGGGATATGCCGAATTTTGAAGCATTAAATCGGACAACTCGGGGAAGAAAAGGAGAGGATTTTAGATGGAGTTTTGAGGGGATAGTGTTAGAATATATAAGCCTCTCCATGGCTTCTCTCTCAGAGGTTTAGAGGTAAGATTTTGCAGAGGAGGAGGAGGAGGGGCAAAGTGGTTGGGACCGTTGGGGGTGTTGAGGATAAAGACAGATGCGCGCCCGGTATAGTTCTGTATTTTATTTTATTTTATTTTTTACTTTTTACTTTTTACTTTTTTTGCCCTTTTTGCCGTGTCTTTCAAACTTTCAAAGTTTAAACTACTTCCGCCAAGGCCCAAGCTGTATGAAAGAAACTACAAGGGTTTTATTTATAAAATTATTATAGAGAATAACTTTATATGAGGGTAGAACCGTAAAATTAGTGTTTTATACTATTAAATAATATTATGTTATGTGTGTAATTAAAAAAAAAAGAACTTAAATTTTAATAAGAAATTATGTAATTATTATTTAATAGAGTATATTTTCATAAAATTCTACTCATATAAAAGTAAGTGTTATTTATTATTCATGTGAATAAAATTTTATAAAAATATTAACTTTTTTTATAAAAATTTTGATTTACGTTTTATTTGAGAGTGATTAGCAGCATTAATACATTCCCAACGTGACACAGATGACTAGTAGAGTATGACTACTCAAATGGAACTCGTGGCCTCATTCTGCCCACGTTACCCATTTAGCCCCACTATGTGGTTGTCAAGTTTCTACTTCTTCTGTATTTTTGGTTGACTGAGCCTAATATGGCAGGCAGGCGTCTGGTCAACATTTTGGAATACCTTTTTATATTTGGACAGCATTCTTAATTTATAGGATTATTATTAAGTTATTACATGGATGATACTTGTGATCCAATCTATAAAGAAACGGGCGGGCTGACAGCAGTGGGAGCAGAGATTCGGGAAGTACCTAGCATTAGATATAGTTCGGTGTAAGGTCCAACGTATATTTATTATAAAGCCCAAAAAGAGAGAGGACTACGTCTATGTTCAGGCTCTACTTATGTAATGGGTCCATCCCATATCTCAAACAAGCCTATACTTTTTAAACTGTTTGTGGGTTTTAATGTAATGACTTGAATTATGTAGTGGGAAAGTTTTTTATGGAATTACGATAATTAATAAAAGATATTTTTAATTTCACAAAAAAACGAATTATTTTCTATTTTTCTGTCTTAATTTAAGTTTTCTTGAGACTCGCATACATTTTGTTAGACTTGTGCCAGATAAAGCTGGGGGTCAAGCTAATTATTCTGTGTCTTAAATTGAAGGACAACGATGGATATTTCAGTCATTGCACGAAAGGATAGAGGCCCAATTACGTGTCCCTCATTTGAATGAAAGGGCATAGTCGTTATTATCTGATGCCAGATGAGAGGTCCGAATACTCAAACAACTCTATTATCCTTTCCTACCATAATATCTATCTTGCATCTTTCTTGCCCACCTCACAAAAAACTGAGCTACTACAGGTAACCTCAGAACACCAATCAAAATTGATCATCAGTATAATATGGTAGTCCTCACACTCACCAAATCAAGAACCAGAAAATTTTAAAATACCCTTGTTGTCCCAAATTGCTAGAACTTAAATCAAGCAAACATAAATACACCGTCTATACTCAACTAGCTTGGAGATTTCAGGCAGCCCAGAATCTTGAATGGCCAAGCCAGTTTCAATTGAGGTGTGGAACCCAAATGGGAAATACAGAGTTATCAGCACAAAACCCATGCCCGGAACTCGATGGATTAATCTCTTGATCGAACAAGATTGTCGTGTTGAAGTAAAATCTTCCCAACTTTTTGTTTATTTTTTCGTTTTTTTGGGTACCAATTTTTTTATTTTATTACTCGTATTGATAATCATATTGATCATGTCCAGATATGCACACTGAAGAAAACTATATTGTCTGTTGAAGACATCATTGCTCTCATTGGAGATAAGTGTGATGGAGTGATTGGGCAGGTCAAATATATTTGAATTACTGGAAGAAAAAAAAAATGAAGATTTGAATTTAAAGTTGGGTTTTTGTTTTTGAAGTTGGCATCTTTTTGGGTTTTTTGTTTTTCAGTTGACTGAGGATTGGGGGGAGACACTGTTCTCTGCATTGAGCAGAGCAGGAGGAAAAGCTTTCAGTAACATGGCTGTGGGATACAACAATGTTGATGTCAATGCTGCCACTAAGTATGGTGTTGCTGTTGGCAACACTCCTGTAAGTTTCTTTCTCCTTTGGATATGCTTTTTTGTTTTGACCTGTCAAAATTATGTGCTTTTATGTTTCATGCACATATTTCCTAGACTACTTTGCATGGACAAATTTAGTTAGTTATGATGGTTTTGTTAAATATTGTTAGGAAAGCTGCAAATTTCTGCATAAACTAATACTATTCTTGGTAATTTTGGTTCTTTGGAGAAGTATAATTCTGGGCTTTGTGTGATCAAATAAGTTTATAGATGTCTATATTTAGACATAACTCAATGGCTATATATCTAGGGTGTGCTCACTGAAACAACAGCAGAGCTTGCAGCGTCACTTTCTGTAGCGGCAGCTAGAAGAATTGTGGAAGCAGATGAGTTCATGAGGGCTGGCTTATATGATGGATGGCTTCCTCATCTGTATGAGCACCGCTAATTACCATTTTGTTCACTTGATTGGTTCTTGTTGAGTTCAATTGCACGATTTGACGTCTATATATGTTCTTATAGGTTTGTGGGAAACTTGCTTAAAGGACAGACTGTGGGTGTGATTGGAGCTGGTCGTATCGGATCTGCTTATGCTAGAATGATGGTAATGCATTCATATTCAGCTTATATTCTTGTTCTTGACATGTTTCGCTCGATCCTCCTAAATTGGTAAAAGGACACATTTCTTGTGAGAACTCTGTCATACTTTCAGCTTAGTAAGCCATGTCGATATCATTATACTATGGAGAAATTTCATGCCTGTTGTTCCATTGCAATCACTGTTAGTCTGTTAGATTATTTCCTTTATATCTCGAATATTAGTCTCTCTTTTTTTTATTAGTTGATAAAAATCAATTCAGGAGAGTTCCAAGAGTAAACTGTTTAGCTGATAGAAGTAATATGTTGTTCTTATTTGGCAGATTGAAGGGTTCAAAATGAACCTAATTTACTATGACTTGTACCAAGCCACGCGTCTAGAAAAGTTTGTTACAGGCATGTCTAGGTCAATCAATCTTTTTTCTACAGTAAGCTTCTCAAATTTGTGAATAATTGTGGTTGCCCATTGCAGCTTATGGTCAGTTCTTGAAAGCAAATGGCGAACCACCTGTTACTTGGAAAAGAGCATCATCCATGGACGAGGTGCTCCGAGAGGCTGATTTGGTGAGACTTTCTCCTATAACTCATATAAGCACTTTACTAATCTTAAGTTGGATTTCTTTTCAAATAAACTTGGGTTATGATTGATACTCCTTGTAGATAAGTCTTCATCCAATATTGGACAAGACAACTTATCATCTTGTTAACAAAGAAAGACTTTCAATGATGAAGAAGGTACTAATTGTATGAAAATTTATTTGTTCTTAGTAATTAACCTAGGATATAGATAGTGGTGTATTGGCTTAGAATTGAGCAATCTGATTTGTAGGAAGCAATCCTTGTGAACTGCAGTAGGGGGCCTGTTGTTGATGAGGTGGCTCTTGTGGAACATTTAAAAGAAAATCGTATGTTTCGAGTCGGTCTTGATGTCTTTGAGGTTAGGGAAAATGATCTTTCCTTATTTAGGTCATGTTTACGGCATTAATCATGTGTAAGTTACTATACAACTCATTCTTCGCATCAGGACGAGCCTTACATGAAACCTGGGCTAGCTGACATGAAGAATGCCATTGTCGTACCCCACATTGCTTCTGCTTCCAAGGTAATATTTATAATCTACTTTGTTCGAAGCACAAACTAGAAAACTCTCCTTTAATAACAGCTTATATAGGTTAATTTGTAAATCAAGCTGAACATTTTCGCTTAAAGGTAATGACTAAACTTGAACTCAACATTGTTTTTGCAGTGGACTCGAGAAGGAATGGCAACATTGGCTGCTTTAAATGTTTTGGTATGCTCCTTAGTGAAAAAAACGTAACACTGTGTCTGGTAGTTTTTTAGAGAAACGAGAAGAGAAGGGCTCCTTTTCTTTTCTTTCTTTCTTTCCAAAAGTGAGATGAAAATATTTGAACCCAACTAATACACTTGTTTTCTCTTCTTCTCTCCCCCAACCTATACTCCAAAACACACTTTCATTTTGTTTTCTTCCCCCTCTTCCCCCTCTCCTTTCTCACTTTCTTTACTCTCCAATCTTAAACTCCAAGACAGTGTAAGACAAGTTGAGTTTGATTTCGACTTGGATTTCTTTATATTCGTTTGTCATAATGTTTCACCATAGACTATTTTTAATTGTACCAAATGCAGGGTAAAATTAAAGGATACCCTGTTTGGTCTGATCCAAATCGCATAGATGTGTTCTTGAATGAGAACTCTCCACCACCTGCTGCGTCCCCTAGCATTGTCAATGCCAAAGCCTTAGGTACGACTAACCTTGTGCCTGTTATTTGATTTGATTCATTTTGAGGGGGTTTCTCATGGACTAATATTGTTTTGATTCAGATTTACCTGTTTCGAAGCTGTAAGCATGGATGATTATTCGCATATAGATGGGACTCTTGACGTATATTTTGAGAATGTTAGGGGGTTCATTTTGAGAATGATATGTACAATATTTACTTGTTTATCTATATTGTTATGAATAAATTTCCAAACCCAAATCTAGAGTTGCTTTGCATTTTCTTTTTCTTTTTCGGAAACACCCTATTTTGGAGACTGCAAGTGCAAGTTTAGTAAGTTATATAATGATAAAAATAGCAGCCATCCATTGCATATGAAAATATAAAGAAGGCAATACCAACACACCAGATTTGGTTCCATGTGTCAGCACTTCCTTCTGATTCGGAAACAAAACAAGAGTACTACACTGTCAGTATTTCTTGGCTTTCAAATTGCATCGTCTTATATCACACCATGATTCAACTTATTTCCTTACTTCTAATATATAGAGTTTGGATGATTTACCTTTTTTAGCTACTATGTATATATATATATATATATAGAGAGAGAGAGAGAGAGAATCAGTCCATAGTAATCTTTGTTGAGAATACTATTCCAGCAATTATATCTTACACCGTCGAGCATAGTAATAAATGACTGGGATTAAAAAGAGTAAAACTCTTGTCGCTAGAAGTTTTAGCGGTAGGTAATTTTTTTTTCTTCCTCCCATAATGATAAGAAAAAAAAAGCCACTAAAACCAAAAATCTTATTTATTAAAAAATTTATGCCGTTACAAACCATAGCGGTAGCAGCAAATATCAAATAGTGTTTATCCCCCAACTCTACAAGCTGTAGCTACAAGTTCTCTATGCAATTTGATAGATTAGTGTAATACAATTTAATGGATTATTATTAATATTAAAACACCAACTTTTTACCTAATGAAACATAGTATGTGTAGCCTACATTTGGAGATAACCAAATATATCTAATAAAATATATCTAATATAATATTAAATATATCTAATAAAATAATTTACAAATTTAAAATTAATAAATTTATCATAATTTTATATCTAATAAAATAAATACATATTATTTTTTTAAAAGTTCAAACAAATACATATCAATTTTAAATTTAGAAAACTAATTTATATAATGTGTATCAAACAAATACATAAAAACTAATATGTATTTATTTTCATTTTAGACAATAAATTGTGAATTTTATTAAATTTGTAATAAATTTCATAATTTATTGTCTAAAATAAAATAAATACATATTAATTTTAGATATACAATTAATAAATATCACTGTCGCTACAGGTTATAGTAGTAGGGAGATTTTTAATAAATATCATTTCCGCTTTTAGGATTTTTTTTGTCATTATAGGAGGAAGAAAAAAAAATTATATGTCGCTAGAACTTATAACAGCAAAGGTTTTACTCCTTTTAATCCCATCCATCCATTACTATGTTAGATGGTGTGAGATTTAAATACTAAAATAGTACTCTCAACAGCCAATTACTTGGGACAAATAGCATCCATACATCCGTTACTCGTAACCCACTATTAATAGTGGTGAATGATTTACGTTTGTTATTATTAATAGCGGACACTAAAAAATTGTGTCAGCTACTATTATTAGTAGACAGATTAAGACCAAAATTCCGTCTGCTACTAATAAGTAGCAAACGTCGATTTTTCTATTTTTAATGGTATAAATAGTGTATGTCAATTTTTACTCTATAATAATTATTTAGTATAAATCATTTATGTGTGTGTGTATAAATAAATAAAAAATGGATAAATAAAATTTAAATAGCATTCTATCGAGTACGAAATACGAGTCATGTAACTTTGAATTTGAGCAACTTTATATCGCCACTGGCCATTAGCCGCCACGGTCAAACTTATGTAAATGCTCTAAAGAAAATTGAAAATGATTAGTATAATCTTTGGTGCAGAGTTCAAGGAAATCGACACATAGTGTAGTATAATAACACGAAATCTTCTGTTATAATCTAAGACTGAAGACTGTAATACTGCACTGAAGACTAACTGCATTGCTGCAAAATTAGTTACAAGAATTGAACATCGCAGCAAAGCATTAAATCTAGCTGACAGCAAGAATATACAAGGAGATAAATGTAAATTCATAAGAGTGGGAAAGTTAGTTATGCCAACTGTCTGTGAGCAGTTAAGCTAATGTCAGGGATAATTTAAATTGTAATAACTGTAATTCTAGCTTCGAGCGGGAGAGTTAGTTAGATAGCTGCCTTTATAAGCTAGGTAATAGCAGGAGGGAATTATGTTTATTGATGTAATTGTTCTTCTTCCTGAAACCTGTACTACTGAAACTGTTCTTAATACATATTTCTTCCATTTCTTTACTTAGCCATTTTTTAATTTCTTTGCAATCTGATCTGTTTTCCTTCTTTATATTCTGAAATCATAACATTTGGTATCAGAGCTACCCTTTCCTTGGCCCTAATTTCAGAATTCATCTTCATCTTTTTCTAATTTTTTTCTATATCAATTACGAACTGTAATTTTGCATTTCCATTAATGGCTGCTGGAATTTTTTCTGAGGAAACTCTGGCGAAGGGACTGCGGAAGATTGATTCACGGGTGCAGGAACTAACTAACAGCCATCATCAATTGTAGAAGGCAGTTGAAACCATGAGCACCAAATTGGACCATCTACAGAGCACCATGGAGAGGTTGATTACAGAGTTCCGGCGACATTCAGAAGACAAAGGAGTTGAATCAGAATCTGAGAAAGTGGAAAAATCACAGCAAGAAATTGGTAAAAATTCTCTAGAACTCTTAGAACATCTGCAAAACCATGAACAAGAAAATCAACAACAACTAACAACCTTGGAGATGCAAGAGTTATGCATTGAAGATCAACTGTTTGACAAAATGCCTGAACCAGATATTACTTCTGACGGAACAAGTTTACAAGTTGTAGAAATTCTGGTTATTAATCAATGGAGCAACATAGTTTTCAGAAGATGGGAAAAATCATATTCAACTTATGAAAGTAGAGGTAATGATAATATGGGTCAGTTTAATCAAGAATTGGTTTTAACAGTAGATAAAATGACCGTGAAATACTGGAATCAAAAGGTTGATTTGTTGAAAGATGGTTGTTCGATTAAAGGCAAAAGTTATAGTTGTTACAGTGTGTTCCCTCTTTTGAAATTGAATATGTTTAGTTTGCGAAGTATGAGTAAAATTTTCTGTTATGATAGTGGGTTTTTGTATATGGGTTTTTGGAAATTCTTTTACATTGTTGTGTACAAGTTTTCACTTGCTAGTTCTAATATTAAGTCCATGGGTTTGAAGTATAGAGATTCTTATACTAATTATGTGTTTGAGAGTTGGATTTGTGCAAATCTTGAAAGGAATAAGGTTTCTTGGACTGCGTTGATTTCTGGGTACAATCAGAGTGGTTATGAAGAAGAGGCAGTGAAATTGTTACCTCAGATGGTTCAAAATGGGTTCAGGTCGAATATATCATGTTTTCTAGTGTGATTAGTGCGTTGGCCACTCTTGAGGCTCTGAAAGCAGGAACGAGTATCCACGCAAATGTATTAAAAATTGGCATTGAGAGAGATGTTTTCATCAGTGGCTCACTTGTTGCTGTTGAATCCCAATTCCAGTACACTACTGTTGTTGAAAGTAAAGGGTTGATGCATATCCCTAATTTGATATCACAACATGAGGAAGTTTGTCGTAACGTTTCAAAGTCAATTAGGTATGGGAATGAAAGACATAAGATTGTTGAGGACAAATTAATGAGACAGAAGGCTCGGCTTTTACTTTATGAGGCTGCTTCCTGGTCTTTTCTGTGGTATCTTTATGGAAAAGGAGAAGAACTTCCAGAAGATCTAGTCACGTTCCCAACAATGTCACACGTGAAGGCTTGTCAAATTGTTGCTGAAGATCATTCTGCACAACATTGCCTTCGACTCGTTCAGTGGCTTGAAGGATTAGCTTCTAAAGCCCTTAATTTGGATAATGATGTACGAGGATCTTATGTAGGTACTCATGTGGCCAGCTCTGGAATTTGGCATCATACTTATCGGTATCTAAAGAAAGGTGCTTCAAATTAGAAGATTATTCATCACTTGGATTTTGATGCTCCAACACGGGAACATGATCATAAAAAACAAGATGAATCTCTTCTAGAAGATGTATGGACTCTGTTAAAGGCTGGAAGACTAGAAGAAGCATGCAATCTTTGCCGATCTACGGGACAGTCATGGAGGGTTGCAATGTTATGTGCCTTTGGAGGATTGGATCACTTTCCATTTGTTGAACCTTTGTTGAAAAATGGCAAGAACAGAAGCCTACAAGCTGTTGAACTAGGAAGTGGAGTTGGTCATCAATGGCGTCTTTGGAAATGGGCTTCCTTTATTGCATCAGAGAGACATGCAGAGGAAGAGGGTGGGAAATATGAAATAGCAATATATGCTTACCAGTGTAGTAACTGGAAACGCATTCTCCCTAATGGCACAGACTGGGAGTTTGCATGCTGGGCAATGGCCAATTCGTGGTTTTATTTTCAGGATAACATGGAATTAGCTCACTCACAAACCGATGGAATGAATCAGTTTAAAAGTTATGAAGATGCAAACGAGAAAAGGCCTGAAGAAGGGGTTGGTGTTTCTCAGTCGATAGTTGGACCAAAAAATTGGCCACCCCAAGTTCAAAACCAACAACCGCGAAATCTTTCTGCTCTTCTTCAGAAACTCCATTACAATGATGTAGTGCATGAAGCTGCTATTCGAGGATGCAAAGAGCAGCAACGACATATTGAGATAAATCTTATGTTAGGAGATATACCACATCTGTTGGACCTTATATGGTCATGGATATCATCTTCTAAAGATGACCGAAATATCTTCAGGCTTCATGGTGATTCGCAGATGATACGGTTTGGTGCACATCTAGTGCTTGTGTTTGGATATTTACTTGTAGAGAAAATGAGGGATGCTTCCAAAGAGAAGATAATGACTCTTGGGGAACTCATTCTTCACATGTACGCAATATTTCTATTCTCAAAACAACACAAAAAGTTGGTGGGAAGCTATGCTTCTCAGCTTGCACGACATCGCTGCATTGATTCCTTTGTGCATATGATGGAGTTGAGGCATAATAGAAGGGTGCGTGTCAGATATAAGATTTTCCTTTCAGTTATAGATAACTTGCCAATTGCTACTGAAGATGAATCAAAAGGCAGTTTCGAAGAAATTATTGAGAGGGTTCTATCAAGATCGAGAGAAATAAGAGTAGGAAAATATGATAAGTCATATGTTATGGCATATCAGAACAGCTTACAGAGTCTACAGAAAGCTAGGGTGATTCACTGGCTACACTTTACACCTCCATCCATAATAAATGACGCCAAGACTGTTAATGCTAAACTTCTTCATCGAGTAGTGATGCACAACAATGTATTGTTCAGGGAGTTTGCTCTTATATCTATGTGGAGGGTGCCAGCAATGCCTCTTGGGGCACACACTTTACTTAGTTTACTTACTGAGCCTTTAAATCAGTTAACAGAAACTCTGTTTTCTGCTGGGGATCACAATGTTTCTAAAAATTTGAAGGAGTTTAATGATTGGAGATTTACTCTTCGTGTTCTCTCGTCGCTAGAGATTGAGAATCTAGGTAAGTTCCAGGTGTTGAAGGTGTTCTCAAACCTGGCCCAGACATTTATTAATCCACATATTACAGAAGGTAGTAAGCAGCTTGGTCAACGTATATGGGGAATTTTACAAAAGAAAATATTCAAAGCAAAGGATTATCCAAGAGGGGAAGCTGTGCAACTATCTATGCTTGCATTTCTGCTAGAAAAGAACTTGAAATTGGCAGCAAAAATTATGGTATTTGATTCGGGAGGAATGTGTTTTGAGCTGCCACCACCTAACTCTTGATTTCTTTTAATCTTTGAGGACAAGGATTTTTAAATCAGGGAGGCAATGTTATGATCTAAGACTGAAGACTGTAATACTTGTAATACTGCACTGAAGACTAACTGCATTGCTGCAGAATTAGTTACAAGAATTGAACATCGCAGCAAAGCATTAAATCCAGCTGACAGCAAGAATATACAAGGAGATAAATGTAAATTCATAAGAGTGGGAAAGTTAGTTATGCCAACTGTCTGTGAGCAGTTAAGCTAATGTCAGGGATAATTTGAATTGTAATAACTGTAATTCTAGCTTCGAGCTGGAGAGTTAGTTAGATAGCTGCCTTTATAAGCTAGGTAATAGCATGAGGGAATTATACTTATTGATGTAATTGTTCTTCTTCCTGAAACCTGTACTATTGAAACTGTTCTTAATACATATTTCTTCCATTTCTTTACTTAGCCATTTTTTAATTTCTTTGCAATCTGATCTGTTTTCCTTCTTTATATTCTGAAATCATAACATCTTCATCCATAGCTATGAGAAGCCTACTACTGTATATTTTTTAATCGTCTCAAGCGGTAAATGGGTTACGTGAATTTTGAACTTTTTCCTACCTATATAAATGACTAAAATATAAAATTATTCCTCTAATTTATATTATTTTTATAAAACTCTCTTTTAATTTATTTTTTTGGCAAAAATTTTCTTTCAATTTGTATTATTTTTATAAAACTCTTACTTAAACTTTTTTTTGGACAAAACTCTTCTTCCAAGATGTATTAGTTAGGCAAAAATGATCATTATATCTTTATTTCATTTTATTTTTTGATGTGAAATTTATTTCCTATTTTGTAATTAAATAAATGACTAATTAAATATGTGAACTAATTAAATGACTAATTAATTAACAAATTAAATAAATGACTAATTAAAATTAAATGACTAATTAATTAACAAATTAAATAAATGACTAATTAAAATTAAATATGTTAATTAATTAATTAAATAAATGACTAATTATGTGATTTATAATAATATTAGATTAGTTAAAAGAAAAGAGAGTTAATTCTAAAAAAAATTAAGGAACTATTCCACTTTCCTCTTTTACTGACAATAATAGTTTTTCTTTTTCTAGGAACGATTTTTTAAGAATTAACTCTCTTTCTTTTTAACTAATATAATATTATTAAGAATCACATAATTACTTATTTATTTAATTACATTTTTAATTAATTAGTTGATATATTTAATTTTAATTATTCATTTGTTGATTTAATTATTTCATTTATTTTAATTAATTAGTAATTTAATTATTTCACATATTTAATTAGTTATCTATTTAATTATAAAATATGAAATAAATTTTATATAAAAAAATAAATTAAATAAAAATATAAGGGTCTCTTTTGTTTAATTAATATATCTTGAAGGAAGAGTTTTGTTTACAAAAAATTTGAGAAAAAGTTTTGTAAAAATGGTATAAATTAGAGACTTTTACCAAAAAAAATACTTTAAGAGAGAGTCTTACAAAAAATAATCGAAACGGTTTAGCATTTCAGCCCATATAAATCCAACCAATTGGCAGCAGCAATCGTTCTTCCTCTTTTTGCTCTAGCTTTTTTTGTTTTTTCTCTCTGCGATTTAACTCACTATAATGTCTTCTTCATCACCGAAGATGATAGTGTTGAAGAGCATCGAAGGCCAGACCTTCGAGGTGGAGGAGGCGGTGGCGCTGGAGTTTCAGACCATCAAGCACATGTTTGAACTTGAAATCGACTGCGCTAACAACAGTATTCCCCTTCCCAACGTTACCAGCAAGATCCTGGCCAAAGTCATCGAGTACTGCAAGAAACACGTTGACGCCCCCAAAGAGGAGTCTGCTTTCGGCAAGGCTCCTGATGATGATGATCTTAAGAGCTTCGATTCTGAATTCGTCAACGTTGATCAGGGCACTCTCTTTGATATAATATTGGTTTGCCTCCTTCACTCCTTGTTTGCTTCTTATATAGCTGCTTATTCTTTCCTTTGATTCTCTTGGTTTTATTGTAATTGGGTAGCAGCTAGCTTTGGGAAGGACAGTTGATTCCTAGTTTCAATTTGCTTGTATTTGTGCATATGTTTATGTGACTCTTTTGCTCTCGCTTTCATCCGTAAATTACTATCCGAAGCCTGTAGTTGTTTCATTTTAGTATATTTTGTGGTTATCTGTTGTACCTGTTGTTAAAAATTGTAAACTGAGGAAAGAAGAATTTTGGAGACATAATTGAGAAATAAGAAAACTGTATTATTACTTCATTACTCAAAAATACAACCATGATTCTTATTTATACAGCAATAATAGACAGCTTCTTTTGTAAGCTAACTCAGAGGAAAAATGAACCTTGGTTATAACGCACTAACTCTAGTTACAAGTGACAGCTGTCTACTAACTATCAACTAACAGACTGATTGTGCACATGTTTATTACTTCCATACTACTGCTATGTCTTCATGATCTGGAGCTGTATATTGTAGACATTGTATAAGGCTTCCTTTGAGCTGCTGCTGAGATTTATTTCCAATAACTGTGACTGCAACTTGCTTAGCTGGCTGGTTGAGCTGTGTACTGTCAATATTCCCCCCCACAAGGCATGTAAATTATGCACACCCAACTAGGACAAGATAAACCAGTGTGGATACCTTCCTAAACCTTTGGTAAAAATGTCAGCTAACTGAAGTTTAGTGGAAATATGAATAGGTGAAATGAAACCTGCTTGAACCATTTCTCGAATGAAATGACAATCCAACTCAATGTGTTTGGTTCAGGAATGCAAGACAGGGTTAGAAGCAATGTTAATGGCAGCTTCATTGTCACAAAATAAAGGAATAGGTAAGGTAATATGAAGTTGCAGATCCTTAAGTAAAGCTGCAAGCCAAAGAAGCTTACAACTAGCAGTAGCTAAAGCCCTATATTTAGCTTCCGTTGTGCTGTGTGATACCACCGATTGCTTTTTGGAATGCCAAGAAATGAGGGAAGGACCAAGCATCATGCAATAGCCAGTAATGGATCGTTTAGTAACTTGACCTGTGCCCCAATCACTGTCACAAAATCCCTTAAGCACAAGATCATTAGAAGAAGAGAAAAACAATCCTTGACCTGCTGTGCCTTTAATATATCGAAGGACTCTGAGAGCAGATTTGAGATGGGGAGTTCTAGGATTTTGCATGAATTGGCTTAAGAGCTGAACAGAAAAGCTCAAGTCTGGCCTAGAAATAGTTAAATAGAGCAACTTGCCAACTATACTTCTGTATAAAGTAGGATCAGACAACAAGTCACCAGTATGATCATCAAGCTTTAAGTGTAGATCCAAAGGAATAGAAAGAGGTTTAGAGTCTGTCAACTGAACTTCTTCAATGAGGTCCAAAACATATTTCCTTTGACTGAGAAACAGACCTTTGGAAGACCTGGTGACTTCTAATCCCAGATAGCATTTGATGTTCCCCAAATTCTTAATACTAAAAGTTACATCTAGAAATTGTTTAAGGCTGTCAATAGACCCTATGTCATTACCCACAACTAAAATATCATCAACATAAATAAGAACTGCAGTGAAAATTGTAGATGACCGGAAAGTAAAGAGAGAATAATCTGCCAATGATTGTATGTAACCAAGGTTAAGGAGAGCAGATGTGAGCTTAGCAAACCATTATCAAGAAGCTTGTTTAAGGCCATATAAAGACTTTGTAAGTTTGCATACAAGATTCACACCTTGATGTTTAGAATAGCCTTGAGGTAAGACCATATAAACTTCTTTGTCAAGAACACCATGTAAGAGAGCATTATTGATATCTAATTGATGAATAAACCATCCCTTTGCAGCTACTAATGCCAATAAAGTGCGAACGGTAACCATTTTTGCAACTGGAGCAAAAGTATCATGAAAATCAATTCCTTCAGCTTGAGTGTACCCTTTAGCTACTAAACGAGCCTTATATCTTTCAACACTGCCATCTGCATTATATTTTTTGTACACCCACTCATAGCCTATAGCAAATTTGCCAAAAGGAAATTCCATGAGGGACCAGGTATGATTTTGTTCTAAAGCAATCAATTCCTTGGTCATTGCCTGAACCCATTTGGGATCCTTGATTGCTTGAGAGTAAGATTTTGGTTCAGATATGGTGGATAGATTGGAAACAAAAGCCTTACGGGAAAAAGAAAAAACATCATAAGTAATGTAATGATGAAGGGGATATTTGGATAGAAAATAAGATACCTGAGATGTAGATGCTGGAAATGAATGAGTAACAAGTAGTGTTGTATGAACATCATAATCTTTCCACCATGCAGGTGGTGGTCTAACTCTAGTGGACTGCCGAGTTGGTAGAATAGATGAGGTATGATCTTGGTCAGAGACTGGACTACTACCAGGAGAAGAAACAGGAGTAGGAGGAAGAACATATGAATTATGATTGTGAGAATCATTAACATTAGTATAATGTAAATCATGTGTGAAAGTGGTAGGTTCCCAAGACAAAGGATCAGAGGAAAAGTTAGGAGGAAATGGATTATAATTATCTGAACTGGTATGTTCATGCAAGAAATGAAATATGGATTCATGAAAAATGACATTTCTGCTAACAAGGAATTGTTTGGTAGTTAAATTGTATAACTTGTAACCTTTTTGTGAGCGAGGATAACCAATAAAGATGCACTTGGCAGCTCTAGGAGAAAATTTATCTAGAGGATGAATAGCAACATAACAAAGACAACCAAAAGCTCTCAAGTGTGTATAGCAAGGTTCTGCAGAAAATAGTAAGGAATAAGGTGTTGTGTTATGAATAATAGGTGATGGAAGTCTATTAATCAAATAAGTAGCAGTAAGAACACATTCCCCCTAGAAGCTAATAGGTAACCCAGATTGTAACCTTAAAGCTCTAGACATTTCTAACAAATGTCTATGCTTCCTTTCAACCACACCATTTTGTTGTGGTGTTTGTGGACAAGAACTTTGATGAATAATGCCCTAAGTATTTAACAAATTGTTCATGATGGTATTAAAAAACTCAGTGCCATAATCATTTCTTACAACCTTAACAATATGATGAAACTGATTCTTTATAAGAGCAAGAAATTGAGTGAATGGAATAACAACATGAAATTTAGTAGGCAACAAATAAGTTCAAGTAGCTATACTATAATCATCAACAATTGTAAGTATTTACAACCATTATGAGTAGGAATTTTATAAGTGCCCCAAAGATCACAATGTATGAGTTCAAAAATAAAAGTAGACTGATGTATTCGAATAAGAAAAGGAAGTTTATGTTGTTTTGCTAAAGGACATATGTGACATACAGGAGGACAAGAAATAGATGGAATACATGGAATTTTATTCTGAGTATGATAAGAAACACGGCCTAATCTATTATGCCAAGTAACAACATCTATTTTATCAGAACAAGTAGTAGTAGAACTCATCATGGTGACAGGAAATTGAAGTTCATACGAGCCTCCCTTTTCCTCACCAACTGCCAGCATTTTCATCTTTTTCAGGTCTTGGAAAACACACTTGTTAGGAAGAAATATGACACTGCAATTGGATTCTTTTGACAATTTGCTAGCAGATAGTAGATTAAAATGAAAAGATGGAATATAAAAAACATTATGTATGGTAAGATCAGGATTTAAAGTGACTAAGCCTATTTGTTTAACCTGAACTTGAGATCCAGTTGGTAATGATACAAAAAGAGCAGCAAGTACAGGTTTGAGAGAATGCATCAAGGCTATGTTGCAACACATGTGGTCTGTTGCACTTGTGTCAATTATCCAATATTTATTGCTAATACTGGTTGTGATAAAAGTGGAGCTAATCATACCTGCTAGATGGTCTTCCGGTGAATAAGAAGGAACATTTGATACCATATTGGTTTTAGTGAACATTTGCATCATGGTGTCCATTTGAGACTTAAGTTGCTGAAACTCCTTTAGAGAAGGCAATTGTGGAATCTGAAGTGTTGCTGATGAAACTTCCTTAGTGTTTGGTACTGCAGTGAAATTTGCTTTAGAGCCATGGTAATTAGGTTTTCTAAAAGTAAAACCCCCTTTGGATGAATCATGTGGAGCATATGCAGTTGGTTGGGGTTTATAATTCTTTATGTAAGTTGGTGCAATACTGTATTCAGGTTGTATTTGTTTTGCTCTATTTGCTGGATTTGCAGGATGATAAGGTGGATAACCAACAATTTTGAAACATTTGTCTACTGAATGATTTTCTCTTCCACAATCTGTGCATCTAGTAATCTGAGAATCAGATCCAGTCACAGTAGGATTAGAGAATTTATAAGAATGGCTACCAGAAAATATGTTGTTCTTATTTGCATAACTAGCTGTAGTTCTAGAACCACCAAAACTAGTCATGAAAGCACTGCCATTATCAGGTATATAACCTTGTTTCTGCCTCTCATCCTCCTTGATCAAAGAATAAGCATGATTCACATTAGGTAAGGGATTCATCATGAGTATTTGTCCCCTGGCATTAGCAAAACTATCATGAAGTCCTAACAAGAACTGCAGAAGTCGTCTTCTACTTTCCCTTGCCTCAAGAACTTTGATGAGCACCACAAGTACATTCCACTATCGGCTCTAAAGCAGCATATTCATCCCAGTATCCCTTAAGTTTATGAAAATAAATTTCAATAGATTTATCATCCTGCTGTAAAGCATGAAGATCTCTTTGCAACTGATATACTCTATGACCATCAATACTTGAAAATCTATCCTGCAATTCTGTCCACATTTGTGCAGCAGTCTTAACATAGCTCATGCTATCACCAATTTCATTTGACGCAGTATTTAATATCCAAGAGATGCACATGTCATTTACTCTTTCCCAATGAGGAAATAAAGGAGAAATATTCTCAGGTTTATCATAAGCACTGGTGACTATTACAAGTTTATTTTTAGCTAATAATGCTATCTGAATTGATCGCTTCTAAGAGGCATAATTTTTTGTTCCAACAAGCTTCTTTGCAATTAAAACTATTCCAGGGCTATCATTATTGTGAAGATACAAAGGATGATAGATGGAATTCAATGGAGAATTTACATCGGAAACCTGTGCAAGGAAAGCTCTATCAGCATCATATTGAGTATTCTGATGTAATGTTTGTTGATTTTGATTGAGTCCACTAGAAGATGCTCCTCCTGATCCACTAGAACCTTGACTCACAAATGCTGCAAAACTGTTCGGAAACGCCATTGATGATTACTCGAACTTAACGAAATCTGTATTTCAAGATTTGATTTTGAAATCGAATCAGTAGAAAAGAGATGAAGATCGATTGTAATCTGGAATATTATGAATTTTTGTGGTGAGGATCTAAAGCTCTGATACCGTGTTACCAATTGTAAACTGAGGAAAGAAGAATTCTGGAGACATAATTGAGAAATGAGAAAACTTTATTATTACTTCATTACTCAAAAAAACAACCATGATTCTTATTTATACAACAATTATAGAGAGCTTCTTTTGTAAGCTAACTCAGAGTAAAAATGAACCTTGGTTATAACACGCTAACTCTAGTTACAAGTGATAGCTGTCTACTAACTATCAACTAACAAACTGATTCTGCACGTGTTTATTGCTTCTATACTACTGCTATGTCTTCATGAGCTGGAGCTGTATATTGTAGACATTGTACAAGGCTTCCTTTGAGCTGCTGATGAGATTTATTTCCAATAATTGTGACTGCAACTTTCTTAGTTGGCTGGTTGAGCTCAGTACTGTCAATACCTGTGAATATGAATGCAGTGTTTTAAAAGTAGTTAGGCGGATTGAGGGTGCTAAGGGGGGCTTCCTAGGATTTTTCTTAGGCGGTCTCTTTTCTCTATTATACATGCTTGTTATACTATACAAATCATATATAAATGTACATATTTGGAAATTTTTTTTTGAAGAAAGTTTAAATTTTGTTGAGAATATGATGGGAATCAGATTCATTCTTGTGTATTTTATTAATGGTATTGTTTTATTTTAGGAGATAGTTGGTATTTTATTTTCATTAGTAAGGGAATTTTCTTTTTAGTATTTTTCTTCAAATTAGGGTTTGTGACTTATTTAAACACTGTTGTATTCTGGGTTTATTCACGTCTTATTTTTATGGCAAAGATAAATTCTTTCAGGGTTAATAGACGTAGAGTTGAAACCCTAAACCCCTAGGCTATGTTTGTTTGCAAAAATCATGCTTAGAATTGGACTATTTGTATTAATTTAACACTACTTCGGATTATTTTCTCATGATAAGGGATTAATAATCCTTTAAATAGTCCTATGGACTATTTTTTTTTATCATTCTTAAGACTATTTATGAGGGATTATATAATCCTATGATGAATTTGAGATTAATAATCTCCCTCATTTTAAGCTACTAAATGGCTTTATGAGACTAATAGTCCAACATTAAGGAACTAATAATCCCTTGTAATGGTATAAAATTGTCCGAAATAGTGTTAAATTAATACAAATAGTCCAATCTCAAGTATGTTTTTCGCAAACAAACATAACCCTAGTGATTTACGCGCATAGCTAAATCTTAGGTTTTTTCTACTTGTTAATTACAATTACTACACTGTCCTACATCAATTTTGGTATTAAAGACTCTGATGTAGGACAGATTATGGTGGATTGTATATTAGATAGCAATAACAGTAACAGAAACCTAGGGTTTAGATCTACTCATAAACCACTAGGGATTTAGGGTTCAACTCCGCGTCTATTACCCTAGAAGGAGAATTGACATTGGTCATCGTCGGAAAAGTCGTTGGAGGTATCACCGGAACCCTAGCCGCCGATAGTGATGCAGCTGACAAAGTACCATCTTTGAACCATTTTCACAACCACCATCACAGTCATCACTGAACTAACCTCACAATAACCACCGATAAACAAAACAATCGAAAAGAACAAAGGAAGTAGAAGCATAGATCTGAACCAGCCCACAACAGAGAAGGAGAGAGACGAAAAAAAAGACGAACAAGACAGAAGAAGAAGATAGGGGACACACCTTTCTGCCGCCGATTCTACTTCCTCTTGACTCTACCGCCGACGAGCCTACTGTACCAATTTTGTCGATCGTCTCGTCAGTCACTGTGTCGATCACGCCATTCCAGATCGTTTTGTCAGTTGCTGATCTTGTTAGTCCTGATCATCTCATCGCGATCTTCACCAGTTCCGATTTTCTTGCTAGCCGCTGTAACATCCGAGGATATTTGCATATATAAAGTTCTTAAACAAAATAATATTTTATTTGAAATAGGTGATTTAATATATGTGAAATGTTTAAATGTGACTGAGAATATATTGAAAGGTTAATTTTAAGCTATTAGAAATTTATGGTTTACATTAAACTGAGAAACAAAATTAAGATGATGAATTGATTAATTTATATAAATTAATCTAGGTCGTTAAAGCTAATGTACGAGAAAATGCAACTTGACCATTAAGCCTAGTGAGGCAACGCGATGTGAGTGAATTAAATCTTATGAACGGTTTATTTAATTTGTTTATTTTAATATCAATAGATTAATATATTTGTTATAAATAATTAAATAAATAAGTTATTTAATTATATGAGAAAATGGTATTATGTTACATTAATTGTATGTAACGCGAATAATGATTTAATGTATATTATTATGTCAATAAATATACATTCATTGTGAAAGAAAGATCAATATATAAATATTAAATTAAATTAGTAATTCAATTAATGTGTAAATATTACATAATTAATATTGTTTATTTTTATATGTGGATTGGAGGTGAGATGTAATAGTTAATTAAACTATTGAAATAAGAGGATTAACATTTAAAGCTGATATTATGAATTAATATAACTTGGAGCGTTGTGTGGCGACGCACTGAGAATAAATTAAATGATGCGATTAATTCATTAAACAATAATTAGTGGATTAATATATCTTAATTAATTAAATAAGGAGTTTTATTTAATTAAATGAGGAAATGAAATTTCGTTATAATAATTAAATGTAACGCGACCTATGGCCTAATGTGTTTGTGTGTGTATATATATATATATATTACGCCAAACGAAATGAAGTTTATTATTCATTATGGGAATGAGTTTCAATATATAAAATAAATATATTGGAACGAAAAAGGGTAAATTAAATTTATAATTTAATGAATCAATATATATATTACATAACATATTGAATATATATATATATATAATTAATTTGTTTGGAAAGAATGTATGAGACGAATGAGAGAATTAAATTTAATTGTACAAATTAAATGACGGAATTAAAATAGTTAATAAATTAAGATATTAATTATTTTAATTAAATTGATTGGTTACACAAAACAAATGTTCACTGTAAGTATAGATTAACTCCATTGTTAATGATATAATCCTATACGTAATTCATATATTGGAATAAATATAAATATGATGCATGAATTAATTAATGTATGTTATAAATATATATATATATATATATATATATATATATATATATATATATATATATATATATATATATATATATTAAATCAATCATTTTAAAACAATTTATGAAAGGAATGTGATAATTAAGTTTAATTGTACAAAACTAGTTGTACAAATTAAATGAGTAAATTAAAATAGTTAATAAATGAAATATTAATTATATTAATTAAGTCAATTCGTTACACAAAAAGTGTTGAATTTAATTATGGATTAATTCCATAATTAATGAAATAAAGTTATACATAAATACAAATATATAAAATATTTAATGAGGTACAATATACAATAAAAATATATTGGTACCAAATTAGTAAATTGAAATTAATAAATGAATAATGGTTTAATATATTAAATAAATATATTTAATATATAAATAAATTGTTGGAAAATAATTTATGGAAAGAAGGAATAAATTTAATTGTACAATTTTAATTGTATAAATTAAATGAGCTAATTTAAATAATTAATTAGACAGATATTAATTATTTAAATTAGTGATTCGTCACACTAAAAGTGTTATTTTTATAATGGAACAATTCCATTTTTAATGAAAAGATTTTATACATATTTATAAATGTATAAATTCCTAAGTTATGTTTTATTAATGCATATATTGATAAATATATATTTATATATGCAAGTGTTGGTGGTAGAAGAATGCGATAAAATAATAGTGAAAGAGAGATGGCGGATGGTGGAGTAATACGGATGAGAAGTGAATTGGTAATCTGGTTACTCTCATGTAAGCATGCACCAAGGTAAACTAACTAACCTTATTCTTTTAAGTAAACTAGCGGATGAATTAAATATTAATATAATGTAAGTAGTAGGAGATGACTAATATGAAGGTTTGCTAGTGGAGTACAGGTGGAACAATATAACAAGAGAGGAGTCGGTGGAGGATTTAATATATATGGTACTTGTTTTTACTAAGAGTGCATACATATTTTTACTTAATCTCTTCTGAATCAACATAGAAAACTGAGAAACGAAATAAGAGGAGAGAGGGAAAGAATCTAGGTGAAAAAGAGGGAGGAGAAGAGACATTAGCTTGTACAAAATTTCTTCATTCATCTTCAAACTAAGGTTGAAAAGAATTTTAACTCCTAAGTTTAAGTTATTGCTTTGTTGTTAGTTTTTAATTATTGTATGTTTGATTGTGAGAGGGTATTTGAATGGGGAATCATGAAGGATTCCGGAATATAATTGGAATCATGGAAGGATGTTGTGTGTTTATATGTTTAAATTTCATGAAAATAAGTTTTAAAGGAATGCATTCAATGTGTTTATTAAAATGCCTCAAAGAGGTTAGTTTGTTAAAACATGTAATTTTAGGAAGTTTTTGTGTGGGTAATCATATTTAACTTTTGATGTATTTAATAAAACTATAATTTTTATATATTATAGTTATTAATATGTGAATGTTATAATTTATGTAAAAGAGATGTTGTTAGAAAACAAATAAATTTATGAGTTTATGAAATGTATTAAGTATTTGATTAAAAATATAAAAACTATATTTATTAGTTTGATGAAAAGTATTGGATATTAATTTTAATCCATGTTTGATATGTTATGTGGTTATATGTATTATCCTAATTTATGTGAGATTTAAATTGGTTATATGGAATGTAATTTAAAATATAAATTAACCTATATTTGGAATAATAAATCCAACTTGGTTAATAATTAAAGATTTGAAATATTAATCTAGAAATGTACGAGTTTTGAACGAAAATTGTAAACACGCAATATGTGTTAAAATACGTAATAACCCTATTTGTGTTACATAGGTTACGTGGAACGTTAACATCACAAATTTACGTGAGCAGATCTAAGTGATAGCGTAATCGTCGTAAAGGCAAGTTCTTTCACTTTGAGAATATTCTAAATTAATTGCAAATTCTTATCACGTTGCATATTCTTTATGTTGTATGAAGTTTTCCCAACTTGATTATTCTTTTGTGCAAGTTTCCTTAACTTGTACATATTATATTCTGCACAAGTATTATTTTGACTACAAGTATTCCAACTATCTTATACGATTGAATTAATGTTTTGTTCTTACGCGAACCTTAAAGCAAGTTTTTTTTTTCTCTTGTACTTCGTGCAAAAAAGTGATTTTTAATTATTGAATTTCATTTGCGTTATGAAGTTCTTCTTGATTATTGAGCAAATATTTTAACGATGCTTATAAACTAATTTCAAATTGACATTCATGCAAGTTTCCTTCACTTGTGCAAATTATTATTTTGTGCAAGTATTCTAATTATCCTATACAATTGAGTTTATATTGTAAAAGCCATGCTCAATTGCGAATCGTTATTATACAAGTATTTTAACCATTGTTTACATTATCGTATTAAACCATGAACTGTTTCTATTCTACGTTTTGCGAAACATTATTCGAATACCGACTTGACCTATGATTTGCAAATTTTGTAACTTACGCAAATTTGATATTGTGCAAGTTTCCGCATCTTATGCAAATTCTTTTGATTAAAGCAAGTATTCTAATTCTTGATTACATTGAACTGTGAATAGTTTACACTATTCCTCTTGGAAAAACTATTGTTTGAAAGTTGTTCAACTATGTGAACTATTCTTGTAAGTCTCAGTTAATTGTTTCAGCTAGACAATTATTGATGTATGATTATAAACTATTATTCTATAATTGAATTCATTTAGTGTTGTAAAGTTCATTTCATATGCGAACTATTGTTGTGGGTCTACGCTAATTGTTTCGGCTAGACATTTGTTAAAACATGTTATTGAATCTTATTTTTTTATAAAAGAGAAGGTGTTATCGGAGACTATAGTTCCGACACTGCGATGGAAATTGAGATGAACAACCTATAAAAGAAAACATGTTATCGGAGACTAGAGTTTCAACATCCCGCGAAAGCGATTATATGTTTGTACAATACATTGGTACGAAGGATTGATCACCTGTCGTACAATAAAGAGATGTTTTAGTTGTGTGAAAGGTTTCAGTTTAGATAACTGTTAACCTAATATTGGTTCAAGGTCCGAGGTGACCCTCAATAGTGTTTTGATTTCAAAATCAATCAAGAAGTTTGAAAAACGATTATTTGTTTCAATTCACAGTTTTGTTTAATTGTTGAATATCTTCAGAAATAGTTTGAATTTCCTTACGAAATGTTTTGTTTTAAACCTGTTATACTTTATGGGCAATGTGATTGCTCATTCTTGATTAACCTAACATTTCAGCTAAGTACGAGAGTTCCGGAGGGATAACGCTTGACAAGGGCAAGGAGAAGACACAAGAGTAGTTTATCGATAGTTTTTAACTCTTGTGTTAAATCATATAAAAACAACTATGTATATATTTGTTTTTATTATGATGTAATAGTTAAGGTTAGATAACTTGAGAGTTTATACTTTAAGTTTTGTAATGAAACAGGTTGTGTTTATGTTATCTAGTTTAATGGGTAATATAGATGTATGGATGTGTTGGATCATGAGTACCAACCCCGAGGTTCAAAGGACCCGAATTTAGGGGCGTCACAACCGCTGTCTCTCTCCACTCGTTGCTTTATCTGCGTTTCTGCTGGGTAAAAAAAAGGAAAAGGGTAACTTTCCTTTCTGAGATCCTTCGATTTATTTTCTCTATATTGTTTGATTAAATACAGTTTCATACCCCACTGTTTAGTTCTCCATTTAAATATTATCCTATAGTTTATTACCTTACGTTATAGCCCCTCCTATTTTCATACATAACCCCAGAAATTTAAACATTTGCTATTCTCATCCCTACTTGCTTTTTGTTCAATTATGTTCAATTAGGTTCAAAACAAAAAATACAAATGTTGTGCTTAAATTTTTTCTTAAAATATAGGATTCATACCTTAATTACTTGGATTATTTTTACTCATTGGATAGCATTAAAAAATTTAAATTCGTTTGGGTTTCATTTAGTTGTGATTGTTGATATTTTGGAAAACTACGATTGCATTTGCTTTAGATTAATAATTTAATTGCTACAGTTAATTCCTTGATTATCTCAGTTTGCATTTGCATCATGACAACTCGTAGTGGAACCCAATATGGCCCGACCTTAAAAGATATAGTAAACCACTTAGTGACTAGAATGACTAACTTAGAAAATCATGTAGAAATTTTGTCTGAGGAGCTATTTACAATATCTGAGAGGGTCCAAGTCCTTAAGCAAACACGACCTATAGTTGAGCCTAGTGGGGAACATGTAAGAAATAGGGGACATGAGGACATTCCAATTAATGAGGAGGTACTCGCAAGGGACCCTACTCTAGGACTGTGCATTTTTTTCGGTTTTTTTGGTATATAGGGTATACCGGACAAGTTCGAAATGACCGGTTTGGTATAAAAAAGATTGGTCCGGTACTGGTTCAGTATACCAGTACCAGTCCGGAGTTTTGGGGGATCGGTACTAACCGGACCGTGCCGGTTATACCAGTTTCCTATTTTTTAATTTATTTTAATTATAATTATTATTATTAATAAATAATTATAATTAATAATAATAATAATAATAATAATAATAATCATTTATTTTTTTGGGTAAAAATCGGTACCGAACCGGTTATACCGGTTCTACCAGTACTAGTACTGAGTTTTATATAATTTCGGTACCTATCCGATTCGGTTCGGTTTTAACCGGTTGATCACCCCTACCCTAATCAGCATAGACATGGGGAACACCTTGAACCTAGACACATGGAACACCCCAAATGATGAGACCGTAGGAATCGAGACATGGGGTACAATGAACGTAGAGACTATGACTATCATGAACCTAGAGATTATGGCTACAGTGGACCTAGGAATGTGGACCATTATGACCGAGCTTATAAAGACGACACTAGGAAAATTAAGGTTGATGCTTTTGAATTTGACGGTAGATTTGACCCTAATGTCTTCCTTGATTGGTTGTCCAATATGGACAAATTTTTTGATCGGTATGAGATGTCCGATGAGCATAGGGTTCATTATGCAAAAATGAAGCTAGTTAAACAAGCGAATTTGTCTGGGCTAGGGTTGAGAGAGATGAGGGTGTAAACGAATCGAGCTGAGTCGAATATTAAGTTGCTCAGATTTAGTTTATAAAATTTATCAAGTATGAAATAATATTTGATTGAAGTTCTTTTAGCTATCGAGTCGGGCACAATCTCGAATCGAGCTCAAGCAATTTGAAATTTTTAAGCGAATATGATCCGAGTATCAATAGAAAATTACAATTTGAAGAGATTCAAATAATTTATTGAATTTTAAACTTTACTTATATTTGAATTGTTTATATTTCGAGTTGAGCTCGAATAGAACTTTTAGTCAAGCGAGTACGAATTGAGCCTTGGTTTATTTTACAGCCTTAGGTAGAGACATTGAGCGTTTAGAAGATCCATCCATTAGGCACTGGGCAGAGATGAAAGCTCGTCTCTGAAAATATTACCTCCCCACTGGTCATAAAGATAGGATGTGTGAGCAGTTGAACAATTTGAGACACGACAATTTGTCTATTTTTGACTATATCATTAGGTATAAGGAGTTGATAGAGCGTTGTGAGCTAGTTGAGAAATGGAGGATGACTATCGTTAGGTTTAAAGAAGGGTTGAAAGATGATATTTAACTCCAGATGTATCCCATCCAACTCACTTACCTAGATGATGCTTATCAAGCTACCTTAGACCAGGAGTACCATATGAAGAGATCCTCTTTTAGAAGAGCGACCTTTTATCCAAGCCAATTTAGTGGTCGTAGTGCCCCACAAGACAGGTCCTTTTCTGCACCACAAATTACTTCTAGGGCTAATAACACAGTGAATGGACCAAGTAGAAGGAAGGGTGCTCCAACACCCAAACCTACAGAAGGTAGCCGAGACAGGTATTACTCATGTAAAGAACTTGGTCATAAATTACTAGTGATTTACACGCAGAGCTAAACCCTAGGTTTTTTCTACCTATTAATTACAATTACTACACTGTCCCACATCAAAATATTAGGGTAGTATTGATTTTTATTGTAATTTGTTTTGGGAAATATTTGTGGTATACAATTGCTATAAATATGTTACTTTGTTGTAATTTCTTGGTGTAGGGTGGTGGTGGTGGTTGTTTTAGAAACTATTTTGAGAATCTAGATGAATTATGTGGGAAATGATATTTTCCTGATAACCTAGAAATTGCCGATTTGGATGTTTTTATTTTGAATAAGATTTGAATGCTGTGAAATTTGGGCTATTAGTCGTGTTTTGAATAAATTGAAATATTGTTCACTTCTTGAAAGCGAGGAGGATAAACATAGAAAATTAACTAAATGCCAAGAAAGGTAATCCACTAATCTTTAAGATGGTAGATTCTATTGGTGGTCTGAAGGGAATTTGGTGCAAGCATATGCTTAATGTGAAATTTTGAATAGTGTCCATGGACTGTTTCTGAACTTTTAGTGTACTTTTCTACAATTATCGTGATTGTTTGCATTTTCCTTTGCTTATACCTACCTGAAAAGATAATTGATTGATGAATATTAAAAGATGAAAAATAGGAACTCCATTATTGTAATGTGCATTTGTGCTAATTAGTGTGTGAATATTTCTCCTGTTTGGTATAATATGCTGTCCGCATAATGAAAGTTTGCCTATTATCAGATAGCTGACTCTTTAAAATATTTTATTAATGTACATGTGTGTGCGCGCGTGCGCGCATAACTATGCTATTGGTGGTCTGAAGGGCATCTATCTAATGCCAATATTGTGTTCTCCAATCAGATGGGCTGCTTCTGCTGATGTCCTGTATTTTTCTAAGTTTGTATTTCCTTTAGTGTATTTTTTCCTTGAAAAGAAGACAGATTGGTGATTGTACATGCGAGCGTAGTTCATTTGCAGACATATTAAATAATGCTATAACGAAAAAATTATGGATACAAAAGTGAATCTAAAATGACGTGTATATAGATGTGGATCATGTGGTTGGTTATAACTATTGGGTCCACCTATAAGTAGTAAATCATCAATCAGCTACATCAAGGCACATCATTTGTATTCACTTCTTGTTTCATTTTTGTCACCATATCATTGTATACTACTATATTCTCTGTATATATCTTTATTTTGAAGTAAAAAATTGTGGAGCAGAAAGCTCCGTTGACTGATCAATATATATGTTGCTATATCTCTATGATATTATTGCAATTACTCGTTGAGCTTCTTTTATAACTTCACATTAACGTTTTAGTTTTAGATGAATGGTTTCTGTCATGGGTTTAGGATAACTGCTTTAGACATTCCAGCTAATTGGAGAATAAGGGTTGGGTTTTAATGGTTAGTTTTTTTTTTTGTATTTACAGGCAGCTAACTACCTCAACATCAAGAGTCTGCTGGATTTGACATGCCAAACAGTGGCGGACATGATCAAGGGAAAAACACCCGAAGAGATACGAACAACCTTTAACATCAGAAATGACTTCACTCCAGAGGAAGAGGAGGAGGTTCGTAGGGAGAATGCCTGGGCATTTGAGGTATTATTTCCAGTCTTTGAAAATGATGTCGATATTGTCGTAGGATCTCATATTACAAATATTATTAGTGTTGGTGAATATTTTCCATCTTTACATGAATATATATGGCTTTTCTCTTTGCTGTGAGAATCTAGGCCTTGATGATAGAGCATTGTTGTTCTTGTTCTGTCTAAAATCATATGATGAATTCCAAATGTTTAATATATGTGCAGTAAGATTAAAATCCATGGAATCATTGGAGGATGCCATTTCTAGACATGGGCGTAGATAACTTGTATAAATGTCATCTTGCTGGAGGCTGGAGTTTGGAACAGATTACGCCCACTATTATTCTAGTTATCACCATCTTCCATTGTAAAACAATTTATTCTGTACTCTGTTATGTATGTTTGCCGGGATTATAATCCATGTGGACTATTAATCTGCGGAGTTTTATGAAATTATTTATAAAACAACTTAAAATAATTTTATGTTATGTTTGTTTTTTCATGATTAATTAAAGGATTGAATAAAAAATTAATGTTTGGACTATTATACCTTTGCCAATAATAACATGCTTTATTAAGCTATAATTTAAACTTGTTTATATATCAAAAAATGATGAACAATTAATTATAAATTTTTAAATATTGCTGAAATAAGTTAATGAGTTTAAAGTATTTCATCATGCTCTTTTTACGAGAAAATGATTAATTATTTAGAAATTGATTAATTGTTAAAAAGAAATAAAAATAATAGATTGTGTAGTAGTATAATATAACTACCACCTTTTAAATTTGTCAAACAAAATTCATTATAAGATGCAAAGGAGACGCCACTGGCACAAGGTTATTAAATAATGAGCCGTGTTTCAAATTTAATCTAGATCAATTCATATACATGAACTTATTCATATTACCCAAAAGAACAGAAAATACCTAAATTAATCTAGGAAAATACCCAAATTAGATCCTAACCTTTAATTAGAGCTAATTGACATTGCTAGATAAGTTTGGGCCAACTACGGAGGATAAGTTTTTCTTTTCAAAATTAGCGATCAAGTGAGGAAGAAAAGAGATAGTTTTAAGTTAAATATCTATTTATTTTAAATAATTTATTTTTTATAATAATTTGTCTATAATATTTTTAGTATTAATTATAATATTTTTATTTTCTGTGCATATTTATAAAATATTATTAATTATGTGTAAAAAATTATATAATTAAATAAAAATTTAAGTATGAATAATTTTATTATTTTATTATATTATTTAATATACGAAAAAAAATCAACTATATAACTTTTAGTATCAAGTTAGGGGTTTAATAATAAAAGGTTCTGTAATTCCTATTTCCTATCCCCAAAAAGTACCGCCCGCCCGCCCCAATAGTCCTATATAAATCCAATCAGCAGCATATAATAGCAATCGTTCTCCCTCTTTCTCCGCTAGGGTTTTTTGTTTTTTCTCTGTCTACGATTTTACTAATGTCTTCTTCATCACCGAAGATGATCGTGTTGAAGAGCTCCGACGGCGAGACCTTCGAGGTGGAGGAGGCGGTGGCGCTGGAGTCGCAGACCATCAAGCACATGGTTGAAGACGACTGCGCTAACACCAGTATTCCCCTTCCCAACGTTACCAGCAACATCCTGGCCAAAGTCATCGAGTACTGCAAGAAACACGTCGACGCCCCCAAAGAGGAGGCTGCTTTCGGCAAGGCTCCTGCTGCTGATGATCTTAAGAACTTCGATTCTGAATTCGTCAACGTTGATCAGGGCACTCTCTTTGATCTCATTTTGGTTTGCCTCCTTCGCTCCTAGTTTACTTCTCATGTAGCTGCTTATTCTTCCCTTTGATTCTCTGGGTTTTATTGTAATTGGGTAGCTAGCTTTGGTAAGGACAGTTGATTCCTAGTGTCGATTTGCTTGTATTTGTGCATATGTGTATGTGACTCTTTTGCTTTCGTATTCATGCATAAATTACCGTCCGAAGCCAATAGTTGTTTTATTTTAGTGTAATTTGTGGATATCTGTTGTACCTCTGAATATGAATGCAGTGTTTTAAAAGTAGTTAGGTGGATTGAGGCAGCTAAGGAGGGCTTCCTAGGCATTCTCTTAGGCGGTCTCTTTAGTCTATTGTACATACTTGTTATACTATACAAATCGTATATGAATGTGTACATATTCGGAATTTTTTTTTGCAAAAAGTTTAAATTTTGTCGAGAATATTGGGGTAATATCGGTTTTTATTGTAATTTGTTTTGTGAAATATTTGTTGTATACCATTGCTATGACCATGTCACTTTGTTGTTATTTCTTGGTGTAGGGCGGTGGTGATCGTTTTAGAAACTATTTTGAGAATCTAGACGAATTATGTGGGAAATGATCTTTTCCCGATAACCTGGAAATCGCCTATTTGGATGTTTTTATTTTGAATAAGATTAGAATGCTGTGGAATTTTGGGCTATTAGTCGTGTTTTGAATATATTGAAATATTGTTCACTTCTTGAAGGCGAGGAGAATAAACATAGAAAATTAACTAAATGCCAGGAAAAGCAATCCACTAATCTTTAAAATGGTAGATTCTGTTGGTGGTCTGAAGGGAATTTATTGGCACATGCTTAATGTGAAATTTTGAATCGTGTCCACGGACTGTTTCTGAACTTGTACTGTACTTTTCTACAATTACAATGATTGTTTGCATTTTCTTTTGCTTATACTTTCCTGAAAAGATAATTGATTGATGAATCTTAAAAGATGAAAAATAGGAGCCCTGTTATTGTAATGTTCATATGTGCTAATTGATGTGTGAATATTTCTCCTGTTTGGTATAATATGCTGTCCGCATAATGAAAGTTTGCCTATTATCAGATAGCTGAGTATTTAGGATATTTTATTAATGTACATGTGCTTGCGGCGTTTGTATAACTATGCTATTGGTGGTCTGAAGGAGCAAAAAGGCAAGCATCTGTTTGATGAGAAGGGCATCTATCTAATGCCAATATTGTGTTCTCCAATCAGATGGACTGCTTTTGCTGATGATCTGTATTTTTCTAAGTTTGTATTTCCTTTTATGTATTTTTTCCTTGAAAAGAAGACAGATTGGTGATTGTACATGCGAGTGTAACTCATTTGTGGACATATTAAATAATGCTGTAATGAAAAAATTATGGATACAAAAGTGAATCTAAAATGATGTGTATATAGATGTGATCATGTCATTGGTTATAACTATTGGATCCGCCTATGAGTAGTAAATTATCAATCAGCTACATCAAGGCACATCATTTTGTAGTCACTTCTTCTATCATTTTTTTGTCACCATATCATTGTGTACTACTATATTCTCTATTTATGTCTTTATTTTGAATTAAAAAATTGTGGAGCAGAAAACTCCGTTGTCTGATCAATATATATGTTGTTATATCTCTATGATATTATTGCAATTACTCTTTTATAACTTCATATTAATGTTTTAGTTTTAGATGAATGGTTTCTGTCATGGGTTTATGATTACTACTTTAGACAGTCAAGCTAATTGGAGAATAAGGGTTGTGCTAATGGTTAGTTGTTTTTTGTATTTACAGGCGGCTAACTACCTCAACATCAAGAGTCTGCTGGATTTGACATGTCAAACAGTGGCGGACATGATTAAGGGAAAAACACCGGAAGAGATACGGACGACCTTTAACATCAAAAATGACTTCACTCCTGAGGAAGAGGAAGAGGTTCGTAGGGAGAATGCCTGGGCATTCGAGTGATTATTTCCAGACTTTGAAAATGTCGATATTGTCATAGGATCTCATGTTACAAATATTATTAGTGTTGGTGAATATTTTCTATCTTTGTATGTGGTTTCTCTCTTTGCTGTTAGAATCTTGGCCTTGATGACATGAGTTTAAGGTATTCAATTAAATCTTTTTGTTATTTTGCTATGTTATTTTTTCTTATTTTTAATTTTTATGGCAAGTTATTATAAGAATAGGTTTACTTCACAAATAGTAAATTGTTCATCTTAAATGTTAGCAATAACATGAACTGGTATTGGACTCATTGCTGCAAACTTGCTTTGGGTTTCCCAACTCGAGTTAATTTGCTTGCTTCATTGAAGTGCATGAAAAATTAGATTTTGTTGTGCATCTGTTTCTGATTACTGAAGTAATCATTTTAAGATGGGACTAGCTGTTATTGCTTGCTGTATATATCTTCAAACCAAGGGAAAAAAGTTGTAGCAGGAAAACAATTCCCCTTTTCCATCCGCTTTTTTGCTCTCATCAACTCGATCAAATACAGTTTTCATCATCTCTAAAAGTTGTTGCTTTGTAATTACGCCCTCATTGGCTACTTCCTCGTGTTGGATTTATTTGCTCACCGGCTCTTCATCAGCAACAGCAGAAGATTCTTCTTCCCTCGTTAACCTCCTGCCCATTGTTGCTATTATCATGATTATTTTCTTGCCTTCCAAGCTCTAACTGGTCAGTTGCATTTTTTTCTTGCACAGGATTGATACCATCAATATCACCACCGCATAGTATCCTACCAAATAATTCCTGCAATTAAAAAATCAATACTATTATATCATCATCATACCAAAAAAAAGAAAAGGAAAACTAGTATTTTGGATTTGCTATTTTTCCATATAATACCTGTTCCCATTCTTCAAGTTTCAAGAAGATCTTTACCAGAAAGTAGGCAAAATTAGTGAACAGAACAGCAATAGGAGCCCAAGCTTCTTGTCTCAAGAAACGTGGCAAGTAGGGGGTATAGAAGCTGAGGAACATAAAGAATAAAATTAATCTTTCAAAATAGAAAATATATTTCTGCATTATTATTATTATTTTCTTATTTTCTCGCGTTCCAAGCTCTTGCTCAGTCACAATTTTTTCTTCCTTAAAACTAGCACCATCAATTCCAGCTTCTTCCCCATTTTTACTCTCAATCTGCTGCATGCAATTAAAAAAATTACATTAATGAAACTCATTAAACTATGGATACGTTAATCTATATATTCTTATATATAGCAAGGTAATTGGAGATTTTATGCAAATTAACCAAGTCATTTTTATGGTTAGTTACCGAGTTAATCCCGAATTATTCTCAAGTTAATCCTGAGTTCATCGTCTTTATTTATGTATGTCATGTTCATAACTACTCCCTACTTCCAAGTTTACTTGTCCTATTTTTCTTTTTGATTTGTTCAAATTTATTTGTTCTCTTTCATTTTTAATACTATTTTTTACCTTATTTTTCTAACAATACCCTTATTTAACTTTAAAAAAAATTCATCGAAAACAATATGACATATATTGAAAAAAGTAGAACTATTAACTTTGCAATTAAAAGCACAACTATACTCTTTCCCCCCCTTTCTCTCTCTACTATTTTATTGTTTCGAGAAAGAGTTGAAAGACTAAATAAAATAAAAAAGATAATAATAGAGTAATTAAGATGAGTAATTTGGAGATAATTTTTTTTCTTAATAGATGTGTACTTTTAAACTAAGGTAAGTAAAGTTGGATGGAGGGAGTATATGATCAAATTTTTTATATTTTTTCTTGTATTATTTCAAGAATGTACATGCAATTCTTTAATTTTATATTCAAAGTTATACTATACTATTTATACTCAAATTATAATATCAAATATCACACAACACAATTTTAAATTATATTACCAATACTCACCGTACCTTACACGAATTAAGTGCTTATTATATTTTGTCACTAAGTACATAAAAACACTAATTAAAATACTCCAATCTAAGCTTAATTAAAAATCAACAGTAAATAGCTTTCATAAAAACACCATATAAATAAAGTATATTTAATAGATTTTTTGCGCAACAAAGAAAAAAAAAAGCCAGCTTGGATGTATACATGCATACACTGATTCTCTTATGCCTCCGTTCTGCAATATATATATATATATATATATATATATATATATATATATATATATAGGGGAATATGGATGTACACGAAAGTGTAATGTACGGTCAGTTATGGTGATGATTTTTTTTTTGCTATGGTGACGGTTCAACCGTCAGCATAGAGCAGAAATAACTATGGCGACGGTTAAACTGTTGGCATAGTCCAAAAAAATCGTCGCCATAGCCGACTGTGCATTATTGTGCACATACATTTTTTCCATATATATATATATATATTATATTTAAGATCAAATAATAGACACACTCACAAAAAAAATAGAAAAATAAAAACACACGGTATATTTAGATCCATCAAATTATGGCTAGTGATGTATTCTCTCACATTTTACAATGATTCACACACCAAATAATATTTTATAATAACTAAAATACCGGCTTAAACTTATGAGGCTAAAACATTAGTCAAACCTGAGATCGACTACTAATAAATTCTTAAATCCAAATACATCGAAGTATGTTATGTTTATCATCCATCAGACAAATTAATTCAATCGATATAGATATAAGTACGTTATATTTATGTATGGACACATATATAACTTAAAACCCTATGTATTTATAAGTACTAACATTTGACATATCGGAAATAAAGTTGATATTGGATAGAACATCGATCTCTCTTGTTCTTCCATAACCTATTAGAAGTCTACCATATATAATTTTCTCCAATTAGTACTTCATGATCCGTTTCAAAATAAAAATCTGATTTACTTATATTTTCATAATAAAAGTTGTCTCTTTTGATAGTAATATAAAATGACAAAACAACTCAAATTTATCATTACAATTTGATCCCAAAAAAAAAATGTTTATCATTACAATTTTATTGTCAAGTCATTGTTATTAAACTAATAATTTATTATTCTTATTTAGGGATAAATTAATATGAATAAAAAAATTATCTTGATCGGCTCTGAGTCCATATACAATAAAAACCTTAAGATTGTTAAAGAATTTAGAACAATCAAATGATATATGGATTGGAGTCTTGACACAAGTAGTCAATGTCCTTAAGGGGTTTATTAACCATTTACCAATAAATTGGTTTGCTAAAAGGCTACTCGCAATGTACCTTCAAGATATATGTCAAGTTTATATTTTTTTCTTCATTGTGATAGCAATTTTATACTCCACGAAAATTGCTTTGTAAAAGTTGAAAGAACAGAGAGTATGAGATCACAGAGAGAGACAAATTGAAGGTTTTGTTCTTAGAAACATAATTGGGCTTCCTTATTTAGTCTAAGAAATGTCAATTACATAATTAATTATGTAGTAACTATAGCGCACCCAAATCTGAGTACTCACTACTCCAAACTTGATGTGTTACTATATACTTCTTGCTGCATAACTAACAACATAATAAAAACTACTATATATTATTATTACATCATTACATAGTTCAACAGTACGTTCACTCAGGATTTACTTACAACACATGCAAACATCCAAAATATTACATTATTAATATAACATCATCTAGTTATTCCTTAGGTCTTTTCTTCTTTTTTACCCTTCTCTTTATCTTTAGTGTTCGATCCTTCCGGATCATCTGTCTGAACTACAAATATAATCAGCAAGGGTGAACAACTAATTTACTCAGCAAGTATAAATACACAATGAATGAAATATTATAAATAAGATGGACAATCATCAAAGGTCTTAACAATTGGTTTGAAACAACATGAATATATAATAAAATTATTTATTTTAACACTATACTGAGTGGTCGTAGGGGCCATGAACTTACACCAAGTTATTCACCGTGTTTAACACCATTGGTACTCTAAGTGATCAACCTATTGTACCTTATATTGTGCATAACAATTTTTACTCCAATATAGTTTATATCCTTTATCAGGGTAGTTCATATTCAGTCCTAGATTCATAATTCGCACCAAAGTAATTTGAATTGGATTTACTCACTTCCTACGTAATATCAACAACTTAGTTTATTACATTAATTGTGTCTAGCCGAAACAAATGGCATAGATTTGCAACAACTCTTGAATGACATGATAGTTAGGAATCGTACAATTACAGTTCATTAAGGAACGGTTCACCAGAAACATATTATTCAGGAAAACAAATAACTTACACAATTTAGAATACTAGCATAAGCTAGAGATCTTGCAAAAATATATGAATTTGCTCAAAATAAACTTGAATAGGTAAGACAAACTGTTCAAAGTAAGATAACTAGCACAGAATAATAAATTTGCACAAGTTATAGAACTTGCACACAATAATAAACAACTTAGCTCAAAGTTAGGGAATTTGCAAAGGTAAGGGAACTTGCCCGTTCACACTTTTTAATTACGCTATTAACTTTTTTCACACAGTCACCTACAACATTCATAAAGATGTATGTAATTTATTTCACAAATACCTATTAATAATTATCGCTGGTATTTAATCATAACTTAATCTGATAATTATTCCCTTCAACTTAATTATTTTAAACATTCCCTCATATTATTTTTATGTCATGTCTGCTCAAAATTGTAACATTTTTCATAAAACGAGATTTAATTCAAAAATCATGAAATTTACACAAGATGCTCTTCATAACCGAAGATCACTACAGTAAAAATTACGTACCATTTTAAGTTAGCTAGCTAGCTTTATTTTCAATAGTTTTATTGTTTTCGTAACCCAAATTTTGTTTTATCATAACTCACCCTCATACGTAGTCCGTTTTAGCTTAATTTTGGACAGGAGGCAGCTGTTATAGTACACTATTAGACACTAAAAGTTCTTAATTTTTTTAGCATCTTAAACTATCCAAACGGTGCCCCAAAAATCCTATACAACAATGTTTTTCAATTTTGTTTTCAGATTTTCGTGTTCAACTAGCGTGTTTTGAAAAATTATAATAAATAATCTATGAAGTATTTTTGCGTGCTTTTTTTTTCTATGCATAACAGATACTACAAACTATTTTTAGATTAAAGAATTCATCCCAACTCTTTATACACATAAAGATATTGCTTTTGGAAAAACAGGATTCGTACTAATTTTTGCAAATTTTCTGTTTTTCTTAGCAAATTTGAACCTTCATAACTTATTCATTTTAAATGATCTTTTAAGTGATTCTTTTTCCTACGTGTAGGTTATATATCATGTTTCAATTCACAACTAATCAAGCTCAAAACTTCAGTCTATACTAAGAGTTATTCTTCTCCGAAAATCTGTCTGCAACTAACACTTTAACTTTTGTTTTAAAGATTTTTCGTGGTTTCTCTGTTAATTTTTCCATCATCTAAACTATTTACCATCATGATCCAACGTGTGTGTGTGTGTGTGTGTGTGTGTGTATAAGTATACTACATGTTCATCATCATAACCCTAAATATTGCATTAAAAAATTGAATAAAAGAAAGATATAGTGCTTATACCTTCTTAATGAAGTATTTCGTCTTTGTTATTATGGCTTGAGCTCTCTCCTCTTCCTCTTCCTCTCCCAAGGCTGCCGACCTCTTCCTTCTCCTTCTCTCTCTCTCTCTCTCTCCATCGTGCTCTCTCTTTCTCTCAATGTTTTGCTATTCTCTTTTCTTTCTTTCTTTTTTAACTAGCAAGTATATATGCTTGTAGGGACGGATTTAGGATTTTGTCTCAGCAAACACGGATTTGAACTTTTTTTAAAAAAAATTAAATAAATAAAAAGTGAATTAATCTTAGTATTAATTAATCATAATAATATTTACAAATTACAATACTATTCTCCTAGACCCCATAAATTGAAAATATTTCAAAATAACTTCATTAGTAATAGTTTCAAATATATAATTTTCGATATAAGAAATTAAACAATCACTCAACTATGTATCGCTCCTTTGACTTCGAAGAGTGGTTTTGTCAATGTTCATCGCTAAAAATATCTCAATTCAAGCTATTTGGGAAAAGAAACAAATAAATTTTGTTTAAACACATTTACTATTATGTCGATTTGAGGGTTTTTTTTTTAATTTATAAAAACATCTACAGAATGATCCAATTGCTTCACTAAGAGAACTGCTCGAAATGATATATTCAACAGTATTTCATTAAAAATGTCACTTCACTTAGATTAGATAACCCTTTTAGTCCTTACGTACAAAGTATTTGCGCAATAATTTTTTGATTTTTTACTTATTTTGTTATATTAACAGATAACATCACCAGAAAAAAGTCAAAAGACAATAAGTTGCAAAAAAAATTAATCTTCAATTTTCACTATGATAGGAGCTTTCTCAAAAAATAAATTTAATAGATTGTAATATAAATATACCATTAATCCAATAGATAAAAGACTAGATATCTTGAATAAGATCAACCAAAAATTGATAAAAATATGCAGATTTAAAAAATACAAAGAGAAATAGAGAATCTTAAACGAAACAAACAATAACATAAAATCTCAAAATAATCTAAAATACAACTATTCGATTCACACATTAAATAACAAAACTTTAATTCCTAAGAATTATAAATTAAAAAAAAATCATACGATACATTAATCTAATCGAAAGGAATTGAATTAGAATATCGTTGAAAAATTTAAGAGATTGAAATAAGAGAGTACTTTATCTAACAAGAAATGAAAATTATATCGCAGACAATCAAAGAAAGAGACGTACAATCAAAGAAAGAAAGAGACAATGATGGAAAAAAAGAAAAACATAGACAACTAAGACAAGAATCGGAAAAAGAAAAAGAATGCAAAAGAGGAATAAAATAATTTATATACATGTGGAGGCAGCAAACAAGTTATGTAACGGAGGAATAAAATAATTTTTGTAACGGAGGAATAAAATAATTTCCATAAGTTAAACAATTTACCAAAAACTTCAACGGAGGTAGCTGCCTCCGTTGCGCTATATGTGTCTCCACGCCTGTATGTTTGTATGTATAATAAGTTGGTCCACAATATTCAAGCTTTCTTGAATGCTCTATTAGAGTATCTTACTCTCTTTATTTTCTCAAAGCCACCGACCTAGTCCTCTAATTCCCATGTGCTAATTTGTTTTCTTCTTTTTCTTTACTAGTAAGTATACTTGCTTATATATTATGGTAAAAATTCAAGTCGCATCTCTTGATTAGCTTCTTGCCAACACAAAGCTTGTATTTATTACTTCACATAGTTCTTAGGTCCGTTCGGAAATAATTTACTTTTTTGACTTAGAATTAAAATTTTAATAAATTTATAAGTTAAATAGTAGATTTATAAGTAAAAGTGTTGTCGAATACTTTTACTTATAAGTTCAGAATTATAAATAATAGTTATGAATGTGTTTGATTAATAATAATATATAAGTTAAAATAAAATATAAAAATTACTAAAATATCATTCAATAAGAAGAATATTTAAAAAATAAAAGAAGATATTTTTGTCATTTTATAATCGTTGACCAACTTTAAAAAATGACTTATAAGTGATTATTTTAAGCATAAATACTTACTTTTTTCAACTTTTTTTTTTTTGAACTTATAAGTAAGAAAAAAAATTATTCTCAAATAATTTTTTAAACTAAAGTACTTATTAGTTATTATTAGTTAGGTTGACCAAATAGCTCCCGAACACCCCGTTATTTACATTTGTGCTAAAAAATAAGTCCATGTCCATTCCTTTATTATTACTTGTAAATAAATTCCCAAGTTCTCTTACAAAATAATTCTCTAAATTCTCGTTTGTGTAAATATAATTAATACACAATTATAGTTCATATTCTAAAATTAAATTTCTAATTTTATTAAACAATTTTAGTTCTCATTATTTATTTTTATTTTATTATTTATTATTTATTATTATTATTTTTCTTCATACGAAAATTTCTCGACTATTACAGTAACGTTTCTTTGAAATAAATGATTGTACAATTTAATGTTTTTTTTTAATTAAATAGTTGTATAGTTTTTTCTCAATTATATTATATCTTTATGATGACTTAATTTTGTTTGCAATTAATTGCTCTAAGAATAGTAGATCAAGTCATAGAGCAATTATTGAATCGTAGAATAACACCACTACAGTTTCGTAGAGCAATAGAATCGTAACGTAACACTACTACTGGTTCGTAGAGAAATAGAATCAAAAAGTAGCTCGGAAAAAAAACTAATTTTACAAATAACAATGTACATTTTCATATATTTCACTTTGAGTATAAAATATAATTTATATTTGAATTATATAATATTCTCTCTTAATCTCTTGCTGATAGACTAGCAAAAACACATTTAATTCAATCAAGTAATTGATCAAAAACACATTGATGAAAAAAGTAAGGAAAAGAAAGAGAAATGGGAGAAAAATTTGAAGCAAGAGATAAACAATTAGTCTGAAGAGGATCAGCGCAAGTGGGAGGAGGAGAAGAATAATCTTGTTGCTAAGCTTTGCGCTGCCACAAAATACTATATATCAAGAAGAGAGAGAGAAGCCAGGTCATTACTCTCAATGCAACTGCAACATCTCAACTCTACTACCGCGGCCTACTTCATGACCTTGATTCTATATGAACTACAATTAATTAGCACATTTTAGACTTTTTAGTACGATGTTTATTTATACTTTTTATTAAACTAAATACTCTTGTACATCATTCAACAAAATGAGTTTTATTTGCAAAAAAACTATGTATTTTGTTTCATCTACTCTTAAAAATAATAAGCTGTTAATTTAATAATAAGATTACAATTATAAACTTGAGAATAACATGTCACACTCTACCAACTATATATAATACCCAATGACAGATATTGGCCCCGCTAAGCTCAGAGTTCAATTATGATACTTCAAATAACTTGTTTTTAAGTAAATATAAAGCATGGTGGTTGTTACTGGTAGAAGGGAACGTAACTTAATATGAAGTCATGGTGGTTGTTAGAAGGAATTTATATATATATATATATATATACATGACACCCCCCCCCCCCCCCCCCCCCCCCCCCCCCCCCCCCCAGGCCCCAGCAGGGTAGATTATTTTCACTACTTTTAGGTAGAAATTAAACATTTAAGGACAATGTTTGATTTACAACTGAATAAAAAAACGCATATTCATTTTGTAGGAGCTAGATATATAATGGATGTTGTTAGAGCAGTAATTAAAGTTGTTCCTTAATATGGCTTGCAATTAATTGTTTATTTGTTATTTGATTGCTATTTGGTTGGTCGTCAGTTTTATTAATATAGAAGTTAGTTCCAAATTAGAAGAGAAGACATATTAAGAGCCTAAAGACTAGTTAGTTGCGTTACGTATTTAACTTTTGGGTCAAGTAAATTGGGATAATTAATTTTACCCAAGACCAAATTGCTTTTCTTTTTTCTTTCATGTAATAAATAAATCATTGAAGTGTTAGGCAAATAGATTCTTCAAGTCTCCCACAAAAATGATTATTTAGAGACTTTTAATTAAAGTAAGTACTACTTTCGTTCCTTTTTAAATATAATTTTAGAAAAATATTTTTGTCTCTTAATATTTATCGTTTGAGAATTTTAAGTAAGCATTAATTGATTAGTTTTTAATTTTATCTGATAAATAACACTATTTTATTTTAATGCAAAGACAATATTAATATTTAAAATTAGTTTTAATTAAAAAATATAATATTAATTTTATTATATATGTCTATTTTAAAAAAAATAAATAATAAAAAACGGAGGGAGTATTACCAGCTCACTTTATTAGGGCATCGCATTCGTCCAAAAAGTAAAATGAATTAGCGTTAGATGTTTAAGAATGTACTACTTCACAAATTTAATGCTCATAACCAAAATCAAATGAGCAATCTTTCTTACTACTACCATACTACACTACTGGTAATACTACGGGTTCTTTTTAATCTTACTTTTTTTTTTTAAAAAAAATATTGTTTTTTTTATTTATTATTTTATATCTAAAAAAAATATTAAATACTTAATTTCTTATATTATCTTTTATCCATAAAAGTTAATTTATTTATCTCTTATTTTTCTAATGAATTTTAGAAGACTAATATTAAAATTTTATACTTAATTTAGTCAATTAAACAAAATATTAATTATATTTTTTAATTTATGTGCATAACTTTAAAAAAACAGATAAAAATAAACCGAGGAAATAAAATATATCATACTCGCTTCCTCTATAAGTCAGACTTTTTTTTCAAAATATGTTTTGAGAATTGATATTTTCAAGAACTAATTTAATATTTTCATAAGATCAAATATGATCTATTTATGAAAATATCAAATTAACTTATAAAAATATCAATTCTCATATAGAATTAATATTTTCATAAGCTAATTTGATATTTTTACAAGATTAAATAAAATTCACTTATGAAAATATTAAATTAACTTGTAAAAATATTAATTTTATATATTTTTAATAAATTTTTGTATGTTCTCATTTTTCTCGTCACATGACAATATTTAAAATAAGAATTATATATTTATATATTGTCAATGTATATATAAATAGTATTAAAAAATTATAATATTTTATTAATAAAATGTTTATAGTAAATATTATTATTTTTTAAATAATTTTAATATCACTTATGTATATATATATTAATATATTATGAGTATATTAAATTTTAACTCTAAAAATAAATGCAATTCGAAAAACGTGAGAGTACGTCACGCTTATAACGTGAGGTGTGAGGTGCGGATAGGTTTATCCACTAAAAGTTAAACGGCAGAAAATACGACCGTTACACCAGTTTCCAAGAAAACCAGACCACTTTAGCGACTGTTAACTTTAGGCCCACTTCTCTTTTCACCATTTACCCATTTGTTAAGTTATGACCGCCAGACTTCTTTCAGTCTTCCTTCTGGATACTTCTGGCACCTGAGATTAAACGTGTCAGAATTCTGGTGGTTCCCACCAACTAAATACTCGGGGGTATTTTTGACTTTGTGACAGTCCTTAATGTATTGCAAAAATTTCCAGCAGAAATTATAATTACAATGTAGATGTGTAAATAGAATATATAAAAATTGTGATTTTTTTATTTCCATCAAGGATAATGATATATATATATATATATATATTACAACTGTATACGGTAGGTATATGTTGATTATTTGTTACGAATTCCGTAAATAATTATTATTAATTATATTTTAACGATATATTTAATATATTAAATTAATTTTATTTAATTTTATATATTAATATACGTCTTAAATATAAATCGATAAAAAAAATTTTATAATACATATCATGACTCTTCTAGTAAAGTCCCTATACCACAAGTCGACTAACTTATTAATCCTACGTTACTTGTTCTTGCTCCTCCTAAACTTCAAAATTTTGATCATTTTATACATGCACCCAATCCGATGAAGTAAGTAAGATTCTTGAATGAAGACGGTGACACTTTTTTGATGTTCTTAACATTAGTACTCCTGATGTACTGCTATCCTTGGGTAGAAGATGAAAACTATAAGAGTCGCGCATAGTGACGAAGTTATAATTTACATTTAATAAGGTTAAAAATATTATAAAATTATAAATAATTTAATAGAAGTTTTAATTTTTTTAAATAATTTTATACTTTCGAGTTGTATATATAAAAGATATATTTAATTACAATCATAACATAATAATTATTAATTTTATATATATTTATATGTATGTATATACATTCTATTGACTCTTAATAGATTTTTTTAAAGATAAATTATTTATAAAGAATTAATTCTTTCAAAAAATAATATAAAATAAATTATTAATTAGAATTAGTTTACGAAGAATATATGAATATACATATATTATATATAGAAAATGTAAGAATAATATGAGATTGAAATTTAAGTGACAAAATTATAAAATTTTAATTTGACTCTATATATCAAAATTCTTATAAATTTTCAATAGTCAATTTATCCAATAACCCCTAACGCGGCCACGCATACATACATACATACATACATACATACATACATATATATATAATTGAGTAGTAAATTAAACAATCAAGACCAACAAGGAGTGGGTATCACACACATCACATAGTACCATATGCTTCTTCTTTATTATGGGCATTTGCAACAACTGAATTGAATTCAATACATTCTACTAGTCGATAAGGATGAGATCATTTATGGATAAGGACGATGCAAATAAGTAGACGAGCTAAAACTAAAAGACAATCTCGAGCACTTGCTAAAACTAGCTTGCTAGCTAGCTCGGCCATATATATACCACCCAATAAATGAAGGATAAATCTACAAACCAACCGAAAGACGCCCATGCACTTAACGTAGTTTTTTGGAGGCAGGCAGGGAGTGTCTTTCTAGTGTGCCTGTAGATTTATCCTATGATTTCAATGAGCCATCGATAATAGGTACACTAGACTAGTATGTATGTATGTATGTATGTATGTATGTATGTATGTACATTCATTTCTAATTACCAATATTCCCATCGAATTTATATTGTATAAGATGACTTTTTTTCTCAAGAAGAATTAAGCTTGGCCATTTTACCATTAAAGTGGATATAGATAGAAAATTGATATTTTTACAAGAAAAATTGATATTTTCACAAGACTCTCCTCACATGAATAGTAAATAAAATTCAGTTCATGTGAATCAGACTTTATAAAAATATCAATTTTTCTTATAAAAATATTAATTTTTTGTATATATACTAGCTAGCTTGCAATTGTGTTCAACGTTAAAATGATCCTATGGCAGACATAGTCTATTACTCCATCACAAGTTACTCCGTAAGATTTAAATTGCATACGAAACACAATAGGATAAATTACTTACGTACAAATAATATATAATATAAATATATCTACCTGACACTAAATTTTCGTACTCTCATTTAAGTCATCGCAACTCAGAATTTAAATAAATTATATTAATTTTAAATTAATTTTTAAATAATCAATAGTAATTTTATAATTTAAAACAAAAAAATTACAAATTTGTATTTACATACATTAATATTTGCAATGGGTCCCCCATGTATCTACATACATCATAAGCATTCCGAAAATTCTATATTAGTTTCAAAAATTCATATATGTAATCGCCGTTAAAATGGATATTATCTATTTTCATGTTATAGCGAATATTATCCTTATTAGTATCTGGCTAAAGTGGATACATATATATATATATATATATATATATATATATATATATATATATATATATTTGTATCCATAATATATATATACACACACACACACACATCGATACACATATACATATATAAATCTCCCACTCAATATTAATTTATAACATATGAAAGTATTAATATCAATTGATTATATTTTTTATAGTCATTTTATGATATACGATGTATAAAAAATTACATATGAATATTATATTTAGCTTTATTATTTTATTTGGGGGATTATACATTATTTTTAATTATTAGTTTATTAAGTGACTACTTTTTTTGTTATTAAATTAATATTGTGCAAGAATTTTTTTTAAAATAAAATTTAAAATTTTATTTTGAACGAATATGAATGCTCATCCGGATCAAATAAGAATATCTAGATATTTAATGTATTTATCTATATTATATTATATAAAATAAATATAAAAAATATCCGTATTCAAATATTATTCCACAGATACTACTATGAATATTCTTATTACATATCCGTCAAAAATAAATAAGGATATGAATATTATAAAAAAAATAATGTATAAATGCAAATATATTTATTTTTTTTAATTCAAAAATATCTATTTACAGCTCTAATTAAGCAACCGTCACCAAGAGAGAGGATGGAAAAAGTAAAGAAAAAGACATGTAAGAAGCTGTAGACAGATAAATGGGTTGAGTTGCGTGGCAGGCAAGAAGATTGAGGATAAAGCCACGAAAAAGAAAACAACTACCCCCTATGGCCCCACCCCACAGTTTTAACACCAATGGCCAAACAACACATGATTAGACCTCACGTGCCCTCTACTCACTCCTCTATGCCTCTCTCTCTCTTTTTCCCTAATTTTTTCAAAGAAAATAATATATATATAAAAATTAATATTTTCATAATATTTTTTTAATAGTTTCAAGAGATTAAGTAAGATTCATATGTAAAATTATCAAAATAATTTATAAAAATATCAATTTTCATATAAATTGATATTTTTATAAAATTAAATATGATTCAATTATTAAAATAACTTATAAAAATATTAATTTTTTATATATATCAAATATCAATAAATATATAATGGAATAGACAAATACGTATCGGAATTGAATGCAATCAACATAGAAATTTATATGATAAAAAATAACAAATTAAAGCTGAATTATTATTAATTTTTATTTATTATATACGATTACAATTATAATTCTACTTGAAACTTTCACAATTTATACTTCCAAACATTTTTTTTTCTAGAAAAAAGAAATTCTTCCATTTTTAATTACAAAACATTCCCAAAATACCCTTAGTTTATCCATAAAATGCTTCATGTTCCTACCCACCCCTTCTCTCAGCCCTTAAAAGGACACTCCCCTTGGAAACCTCAAGCTTAAAACAAAGAGAAGAGTTATATATAGAGAGAGAGAGAGAGAAACTGAAGAAGATGTCGAAGGAAGTAAGTGAAGAAGGACAAACCCACCATGGAAAAGACTACGTGGACCCACCACCAGCTCCACTCATCGACATGGCCGAGCTCAAGCTCTGGTCTTTCTACAGAGCCCTCATCGCCGAGTTTATCGCTACCCTCCTCTTCCTCTACGTCACCGTCGCCACCGTCATCGGCCACAAGAAGCAAACCGACGCTTGCGGTGGCGTTGGCCTCCTCGGCATCGCTTGGACCTTTGGCGGCATGATCTTCGTCCTCGTTTACTGCACCGCCGGTATCTCCGGTAAGAATAACCAAAATCTGACCAACACCCAGTTGGTTTTAGCTAAAACCCACTACTTTTCATTTCTTGCAAAATAATTAAGTTTTCTTGTTTTGGTTATTTCAGGTGGTCACATTAACCCGGCGGTGACCTTTGGACTTTTCTTGGCAAGGAAAGTGTCGCTGACAAGAGCTTTGGCTTACATGGTAGCACAGAGTTTGGGTGCTATCTGTGGGGTTGGGTTGGTGAAGGCATTCATGAAGAGTTACTACAACTCACTGGGTGGTGGAGCTAACTCAGTTGCACCTGGATACAACAAGGGCACAGCTTTGGGTGCTGAGATTATTGGTACTTTTGTTCTAGTCTACACTGTTTTCTCTGCTACTGACCCCAAGAGGAGCGCTCGTGACTCTCACGTGCCTGTAAGTATATGCATGTATAGCATGTGTATATATATAGTATATGATTGTCAGTTTGCTACTAATTGCATGCACTTTAATTTGTTTGTTTTTGGTAAAAAGTGTGAAGTTTTGTTGAAGAATTTGTTATGGGTTTTTGGCAGGTTCTGGCACCTTTGCCTATTGGGTTTGCTGTATTTGTGGTTCATTTGGCCACTATTCCCATCACTGGAACTGGTATTAACCCTGCTAGGAGTTTTGGTGCTGCTGTTATTTATAACAATGAAAAAGTCTGGGATGACCATGTAAGTTGATAATTTAATTAATTTTATATGCTTTTTATTTATTTATGTATTTATTATGTTTATGGACAATTGATTTTTGGTGATGAACAGTGGATTTTCTGGGTTGGACCATTTGTCGGAGCATTGGCAGCAGCAGCATACCATCAGTATATTTTGAGAGCTTCAGCTATTAAGGCATTGGGTTCATTCCGCAGCAACCCCACAAACTAAATAAGAAGAATCACCATCAACAATGAAGTGAAGATCTTTGGAAAGAATTGCATTTTCTGATCTGATATGATGATCTATTAAATGTCTACTTTCTTTATATCTATGAGACGACGAATGCTTTAATTAAGAGACGCTTTTTCTTATTTATCATATAATCTTTTGTGGTTAGCTTTTTGGCTATGTGTATTTATTTGCAGGGGTCTAAACGGATATAAAATACAGTAATATCCGTATTCGAAAAATTAATTTACTATCCGTATTAATATTTAGTATTTGACGGATTTTAAAAATGATATCCGTATTCGGTATTTAAAATAATATTCGAATACGGATAATATTCGTTTTCGTTTATTTTATTCGAATAAACAAATTATTTGAATATTCGGATATCTAGATTCGTTTATCGGTCACTTAATATAAAATTTATTTAAATTATTTTAAAAAATAATGAAAAAAATTGGATAATTACTTAAAGTTTAAATCATATTAATTAATGAATGTTAATTTATTTATTTTTAATAAATATAATAATCAATGCTTTAAATTATAATTCAAAATTTCTGTTATTATTTTTTAAAATCTTCAATTCAAAAAGAATGTTCTACTTATTAATGTTTAAATGTTCATTAATAAGTAAATGTTTATTTTATATATTAAATTAGAGTAATACTATAGTGTGTTTGAATATTTATAATCTATAATTATAATATTTAAATGATATTTATAATATTTGTTAAATGATACATTTTAGATATATTATGACACTGTATATAATTAGAATAAGGGGAAAAAATAATGAGTTTTAAAATATAGTTCATTAATGAATGAATATTAATTTATTTATTTTTAATAAATATAATAATCAATACTTTAAATTATAATTCAAAAAAGTTTTCATTATTTTTGAAATTCTAAATTCAAAATGAATGTTTTACTTATTAATGTTTAGATGTTCATTAATAAGTAGATGACTATTTTATGTGTTAATTTGGAGTAATACAGTAATATGTATGAATATTTATAATCTATAATTATAGCATTTAAATGATATTTATAACACTTGTTAAATAATGCATTTTAGATATATTATAACATTATATATAATTAGAATAAGGGGAAAAAATAATGAGTTTTAAAGTATAGTTTATTAATGAATAAATGTTAATTTATTTATTTTTAATATATACAATATTAATTTCAAAATGAATGCTCTACTTATTAAAGTTTAAATATCCATTAATAAATTAATGTCCATTTTATATGTAATTTTGGAGTAATACTGCAGTGTATATAAATATTTATAATCCATAATTATAACATTTAAATGATAGTTATAACACTTGTTAAATGATGCATTTTAGATATGTTGTAACACTATATAAAACTAGAATAAGGGAAAAAATAATGAGTTTTAAAGTATAGTTCATTAATGAATGAATGTTAATTTATTTATTTTTAATAAACACAATAATCAATTATCTAAATTACAATTCAAATAAGTTTTCATTATTTTTGAAATCCTAAATTTTAAAATGAATGCTCTACTTATTAAAGTTTAGATGTTCATTAATTAATTATTGTCCATTTTATGTGTTTTGAAGTAATACTGCAGTGTGTATGAATATTTATAATATATAATTATAACATTTAAATGATATTTATAACATTTGTTAAATGATCCAAAAGTTATAGGAAATTGATATTTTCACACTATTTTTTAATAGTTCCACACAATAGACCCCACAAAAATGTCAATAGCGACGGTTTAACTGTCGCTATACATTTATAGCAACAATTTTGTGGGGTCCACCGTGTAGAACTATCAAAAAACAATGTAGAAATATCAGTTTTCAAGTTATACTGTTACACTTGTTAAATGATATCTATAATACTTGTTGAATGATACATTTTAGATATTTTTACTTTATTATAATAAAAATTCATTAACTACACTTAAATCAATTTATTTTAGTTTATTAATATTATAATAAAAGTGTTATTTCCTATTTTTTAGAAGTGAAATGACATATTTGAAAAATAATTTTTGTATAATAGTGAAAACTAATTATTATATAAGGAAGACCACTTAAAAAAAATTATTTTGCTTATATATATATATATATATATATATATATAAGTTATTCGGATACAGATCCGAATCCGGATATCGGATTTCAAATATCCGCTATTCGTCGAATATATTTGCGATCAGATATTAAACGAATACGAATAAGTCTATATCCATTTATTTACGAATACATTTAAACCGAATACGGATATATTCATTTTTTTCCAAATATGAATAATATCCGTTTTTTTCAAATACAAGTACGAATGAATACGAATTTTTTGATTACTCTTATTTATTTGATCTCTCATACGTAACGGTGGTGTTGTTTCTTTCTCACCCTATCTATGCGCATTTTGTACAAAATCTGTCCGTCTTTTATTTATGGTATCCGAAGTCTGAAGAAGTGAATTGTTGAGTAACATATGATACCTACCCTTCTTCCATATAGTTTAGACGTGCCTCACATGCAAATGACTAGTTTGACTACCAAGGGTTTAACCTCTATTTTACCCTCTACTTTACACTTTATAGGTTTAAATGCTTGTGTAGAATTTGCTAGAGTGGCTGGCTTGTGTTTGTCCTCTTTTTGAGCTAAAAGACAAACCCAACCTACTTTAGGGAGGGAAAAGAAAGGCAGTAAAAAAAAAGGATATGCCACCTGTAAATCTTACGTGTTTAGTGATTAGAAGTTTATAGGGAGGGCCCCTGACATGGGTGAAGAGTGGGTGGGTCAAGTAGGTGCCTTTTTATCAATAAAAATGAGTCTCAATCGAAAGCTAATAAAAAAGCTCTAACAAAAGTCTTGACTTTCCTTTGTACTTGAAGAGAATCATCCCTCCTCTCTTTGAATTTTAGCCCTTGCTAGCAAGCACCAGTAGGTTTGTTGAGCCGGTTGGTGTTGGTGGTGTTTCCACCCGACTGATTTCCTGCAGGCAGGGTTCCTTCCATGTTGACAAACGGCCAGAAATATGTTTTACCACAACTGTCTTAAGAATGCAAAAGCACAGAATAGATTCCATAATAATATACAAGTCCTAGATCGACTTAAATCCCATCAAAATTACCTGGTAATAACTAAGAAACAATATGTATTACTAATAAATTACACACAATTATCATCATCACCACAGTAGATTTTTTTATTGCTTTGGTCAAAATCCAGAAATTATAGTAGCTGCTGGCCAAAATGATGAAACTAGAGGTTGCTGCGCATAACAATACCCTCGTACAACTGTTAATTGGTTTTCCATAGACCATCTCCAAGACACTTTCTATCTTCCGCTTCCTCCTGGAGGAGAGTAAAATTCAAGGCATCATAATCCACTACCGCATTAGTCGGGTAAAGCAGTTCCTCTCTCCAGATTGTTCTTGATCTCTAGTGTGTATTTGCCAAAGGCTCGTTCAATCTTCTTATTGAAGTGTTCATTACGGTCATTGATCGAGTCGATGTCCTTTTCTTCGTGGAACCTTCTCCTCCTGCTAAACGAGCTCCTCTTCTCATCTCTGTCCTTGAGCTCCTTAACCATCCTGTCAATCTTCTCCTCTGAAATCTTTGGCGCCTGTCAGTGAATATGATAATATTTTGTTACTTCTGTTTCATTGTGTTCAAAGCTACATATAATTAGCTTGAAACCTTGGTAGAAATGCTTACTTTTCCATATTGGAGACTTGAAGCTTCTCGGTAAAATTCAGGATCGGCTTCTTTCATTTTGTTGTACTCTCCAAGGTCAACCTCAATATTCTTTGTTCTTTTCTTGTATGCATCGTACAATGTTTTCTGATTAAAAACTGTTCCACCAAGACACTAACCATCAATATACCAAAGCAGGTAAAGTTTCCAGAGCTCCAAAACAGTCTGCCTACAATAATTCAGATGTATAGGTCCAATGCACCATAAGCAATCTACTCATAACTTATACAACAACAAGAATTCGCAGCACCGATGTCAGTCCTTTAATGCATATCCCCTCCCATGTGATGAAGGTTTGGGTGTTTGAATTGTTAATAGGGGACGGTTTCATTAACACAAATGTAAAACTAGCAACTCCTGACACCTTTTTACAACTCTTGGTTTAAATGATGTCCTGTGTTTTCTTCAACTTTTTTCCTTTTTCTTTTATTTTTCCTTTGCTGTAATATATTAATAAAAGTCCTTTTGATTTATTAAAAAAAAAGATTACTAACTCTTGCAATCTTTTACAACCAGTGACGTGAGTTGTCAAGGATTCCTAAAGCTTCATGTCGCTCAGCATTCAAAATTTCTTTGCTCTTTCTCTAGAAAAGTGTGTTTTAGGGATAGACTTTATGATACAGAAACAACACATTTACAGATTATATTCTCAATATATTTTTTCTTTTTCTCAAATTAAATTCAACATCTAAAGCACAATTATTAAGAGAAATTTTTTAAAGGGTACTATCTTAAAGGACCAATGAAGTATCTTAAAATATCATATAGTTTTGAAACTAACAATGAAGATGGGATGGAGGAAGTAGCTCTTATGCACATACATTCACCAATGTACAAAACCAAACAGGAAATCAACAACTCAGTAAAAGGCCTCAAAAGGTGCAATATATCCAAGAGAAAAGAGAAAGACATACCATCCCAACCAGAAGGAGCAGGCTCCTTTTCCCATTTCTTATATTTTGCTTCCGCCATCTGTTCAGTATCTAGCATATATGCTTTAGTCATATCCAAACCATTGGCATCAAGAAGTTTGCCGATTTTTTTCTTCCTCTCTTCAATCCATTTCTGCTTCGAAATGCCCCTAGATTCTTGTGGAGCTTCCATTCTTTTCTTCTCAGCCACCATTGCAGTTTGATTGGCTTTCCTGGCCTCATTCTACATGTAGGAGCCACAAAACATTAGAAAAATAGAAAAGGAAAAAGATGATAAGAAACACAATGAAAGAACCAGCATAGCTTTCATAGACAAACTAAAAGATTGATGATGTATTTATACCATCTTTAGCCTCAACTCAAATAACTTTTTTTGCTTCCCTGTGAGTTTTGTGAAGTCTGCTTCCACGTTGTCTTTAACATCATCGCTATTACCCACGTGTGGATGCTCATCAAGTTCATGCCTTTCATCATGTAGATCTTCAGCCTGATACAAATCTGCAGCTGAATTGGACTGAACACCACCTATAGTTTGCCTTACTTCTGGATAGAATAAGTAGATAACTCAGGTAATCAAAGAAAATTTATGATGAAATTGAGCAATTAATATGACAGATCATCAAAGCAAAATTAGAGCCCTGTTCATTTCCATTAAATGATGTACAAAGAAACCCGACCATTCCGCGAATAAATTTAGGCAAAGTCAAGCGAGGGCCACTGATTACAACCCAGGACGTTATTAAATTTTTACTAGTTAATGATCACCACAAGAATCACCTACTTATGTAAGCAATAGAACAAAGTACAAAATGATGTGAGAAAAGACCTAAATGCAATTCATTTATGTAGAATATCACAAATTAAAAATACAAGGTATAGAGTTAGAAAATAGCATTCAATCAACTCTGCATGAAACCACACTGGAGAACACCACGTTATCATTAAAAGTAAAACATCATTCAACTAGCAAAATAGTTTCAGCTATTCAAAACTTGAAAGCAAACACTGACTTAATCTTTGAGTCAAGTTATTGTTGGGGGAGGAGGGTGGAGAAGAAAGAGAGAGAAAGATGGAGAAAAAAAGGGGAAAAATAAACTGCAGCGAAAAATTGAAGGAAAGAAGCGTATAAGAAGATACATGAGAAGAAAACAATTACTCATGTAGTCTTAGAAATGACGTGGTAAGTATAGATATAGAATGAGGGTGATTTTTCATGGAGAATTGTTTCCAAGATTCCATGCCTACCGGCCTGACCCCCTTGCCTGGTTCTAAAATGCACACATTTAACTGTTTTTAGAAATTGCAGCATCTATCTGTTACCACCTCAGATATCCAGATTTAATACAGAGTAAACCAATGAAGTTCAGGATGTAAGGGCTTCTAAAACATTATTATATTATAGCACTACCTAAATCCAACAAAGAAAGAAAGCAATGAGTTTTAGTTTTGTGCTAAAATGAAAGTCACTCTTTCAAAGGTCAAGCAAGCAACTGATGGAAACAGGCTACTTTATGGCCACTGTAAATACAAGACTATAAGATTATGTTGGATTATTTCAAGGGTAATATCAAATTGTGTTTTATACGCTAGCATTTCAGTTTTTAAAAATTGTCTTCCCTAATTTGCGTAAAATTATCAAATTGTGAGTCTGGAACACTCTTTGCAAGATGGATTAAATTTTAATTATTACTAATTTTCATGGCTCGGAGGATATCTGGCAGCTTTTTACTATTACTTTCCTGGGTTCTTTTTCCTTTTCTATTACAGCAAATAAAATCTCTATCACAACATAATAAAAGGCATTACGAATTGAGCAATGTAATTTATACAAAATTTTGAACAAAATCATGAACTTAATGAAACAAGTTCATTGTAGAATTATATATTTACATCAACAAACCCAATGAGCAAACTGACCTGACTCATCTCTACTCATCCGTTTCTTGTCTTCGGCAATTATTAGGAAGCAATATTCACTACATTCATGGTACGGGTTGGATGCATTTCTACAATCTGGATGGACTCTTCCTTCTTCAGCCATGTTCAGGTTCTGGGAATAGCATAAATGCATTACTAGGAGTAAAAACTCAAATGTAAACTGGGAAACCAAAACAAGCAACCATAACAATACCAAAACTTCTCAATGGGTTCACACAGCTTCCAAATAACAACTTCCATTCTTTGAAATACATGTGCACAAATACACAAATCTATATACATACATACATATGCTACTTCAAATTTGTTCTTGGGAAAATTAGAAGTAAATCAGTTTTATATTTTATCTTATTTTTGGTGGGTAGGAAATCATTTTTAAAGTTGGTTATAATTAGTTGGCTAAATACGAATTAGCAACTCAAATTTTGACCTAATCATATAATTGTGAGATAACAAAGCTGTTTTCATTGTTTATTTAGCCTATAAACAAATTCCAATCAAGGTTTAAACTTTCCTTTTGTTCCTATTCCTGAGGTTAACTTCCCGAACATGATTCAGCAGAAAAGTGAGAGAGCAACAGAAGTATATGAATCCAAGAACTTTTTTTTTTTTGCTAAATAAATCCTAGAACATTAAAGCCCAATTACTAGCAAAATTGAAACCGTAAATCAAAAACTAAGAAGAAGGAGACATACCTGTGAGGCTATGATGCAAATTCGACGAGGCAATTGGAAAATCGAGCGTGAGAGAGGAGATGGAGGGGGGACGAAGGGAAATTAAAATCCGACCAAAGGATTATGGGCCGGTTCCCAGTCCTGCATTGATAAGGAAATGGGGAGGGCTACACTGATAGTGAAATGGGTTCAAGGGTTCTGAGTCCATTGTGTGAATTGGGCTGGATAAATATATCGTAAAGAAGAAATAAATCCTATTTTCTCTTCTATTTATTATGATGATATATACAAGTAGAAATAGTGTTGTGTACAAATTATGCGCAAACAATTATATACAAACATAGTAATAAATAGTATGTGAGTTCTATTATTTTAAAGTAAAAGTCCATAGGGAATTAGGCCTATTTAAACAAACAATGAATGGCAGTGTTTTTCTGTCAAAATCTCAACCCCCATTTTTATTTGTCTAGAAGTCCAAAACCCTTAGTATCCCTTGTAAAATTGGTCCAGATCGGTGGGTCGGCTTGTACGTCGGCCCAAAATGAGTTTTAGACCTCAATATTATAAGACCATTTACATTATTTTAATTAGGCCCCTCGGTATTTAAAAGGTGTCAAATTCACCTTCTCTCCACTTTAAACACCAGTTTGAGTCAATTTTAGAATAATTTGTTAATAAATACATTGAAATATAAGACCATTTGTTTTATTAAAAAATAGATAATAAATGATTTTTTTTTTTTAAATAAAAAGTGAATCAAGTCAATTTTTTAATTTATATAATAAAATTTTAATTATTGAAAAAGAAAGAGAAAAAAAAAGAATTCGCCCACAGGTCGGGCCTCTTATTTTTAAGAAATCACTTTAACCTGATTCAAATTTCGTTTGTCAGGTCTAACCCTTAACTTGCAGAAAAAGGTACAAAACCCTTAACCTTACAGAGGGAGAGAGAAAGAGAGATTCCGACTTCTTTAACACAAAATCTCCCTCCTTCTCTCTATTCTCTATAGATTTATCAATGGCGGGGAGTCGAATGCGAGAGCTATTTAAGAAATACGGAAAAGTGGCAATAGGCGTACACTTCTCAATCTCAACCGCTTCAATCGCAGGTCATTACGTAGCCATCAAAAACAACGTCGATGTTGAATCAATTTTCGAAAAATTCGGAATTGGGGTGCCTGAAGAAAAACAACAGAAATTACCCCAAACCAATTCTGGCATGAGCGATGACTTCGTTTTTGACGAGACGGGGCAGACAAATTCAGTGAAGAAGAGGAATCGGACGGCTGAGATTGTGGCTTCGAGCGGCGGAGCCTTTGCAATGGCACTTCTCTGTAACAAAGCTCTGTTTCCTGTTCGAGCTCCGATCACCCTTGCTCTTACCCCTCCAATCTCGAGGTTTCTGGCCAGGCGTCAGATTTTTAAAAGCAGTGTATGATTTTGTTTTATGTTGCTCTTTCTATATAATGTTTTTCTTTGCTAATTGTTGGGAAAAGGAAGAGAGAGATTGACTGGAGTTTTTAAACTAGAAGTATGAGGTATTATCTCTGATAAAGAATCAATAATTTGAACAAAAATCTGAGGTTATACATTTTTAGTTATTTGATTCGAGTGTTTGTTGAAACAATATGGTCATGAAACAATGAACAATTTGGTCATGTCACTGAAAATTTTGTATGATATTGCTTTTACATTTTATCAATGAAATTCCTTATGTTACTTATATAGCAATGAATTGTTACTTCTTTTGTGATGATTGGTGAAGTTCTAGCTAGAATCTATGGAGTAGGTACTATGGTACGGATATGTTAGCTTTATTGCTACACTGATGTGTTATGTGGCTTGATGTTTAGTTTTTAGTCCAACAATAGTAAAATACATTTGGAACAAATAAATCATATTTGCATGGAAGTAGATAGAATTGTTCATGAAAGAACTCACTGGGTGATCAAGGGAGTTCATCTAACTAACTATTGTTGAAAAACGACATTGTTTGTTCTTCTCAAAGAGCTTAAACAAGAATTGATTTGGAAAATGTTTAATCCTTGTACCGTGTACGTTTCTTTGGCCTAAATTGCATAAACAATTATCATTCTTCAATTAATTCTCTTTCCTCAATCCTTGTTCTGCTAGCATCCGAAATTAAAAAAGAGGAGACATCTGTTGGAGTGAAATGAGTGTAGACCTTGTTTGTAGTTATGCCCCATTATTGAGTTTGCATCATGAAAAGAGTAGAAGTCTGAAGTTATAGTTTATCGAACGAGTGAAGTAAATGCTCCATATTGATTTTGTTGGCAGATTCCTGTTAATTTTGTTGCATCTGCCATGTATTATTTCACTAGGAATTATAGGGATATGAATACATCTTTATGTTAAATAAGATTGTTCTTAGTTTAGTTTCATGTAAAGCAAGGATTTTTTAGTTGTTGACTATAATTTTATTTTTAATCTGTAAAAAATCAGTCGTGTGGTAGAAGCAGCATACAGTGGATTTTATTTGTTATATGAATTCAGAAAAGTGGATATACACTGTCTTGGTATCAATCAATCATTTAGGAGGCAGCCTCCTCCTTCCTTTAAACTGATATTTATTTATTTTTGTTTAAAATTTCCATAGCTGTGTGGTATATGGTTTAATGGTCACAAATTTGGTGAGCAATGATACGATAGTATCGGAAACAAAACGCATTTGTTTGCTAGTATTTTGAATGAGAATGAAGAAATTATTGGAATAATAAGATAGTTTGGCTTAATTTGCTTTAATGTCATTCAATAGAGCAATTTCAAGACTATATATATATATATATATATATATATATATATATCTTCTTCTTCTTCTTTAATATTAGTGGACTTCATTATGTAACATATATACCTTTTACTTTAGATACTTATGTCAACCTTTTGAGAATTTATTTTTTTATATATACTTTAAGCCGTTCTTTTTAGGTACGTAGGGAGAAAGTTTTTAAAGAATGTTTCATTCTGTAATCAACTTTAAAGATCAAAACCTAGTGATGATCTGTTTTACAAGACACCTGACACCTTACGGTGCCATTAAAATTTTATTTACATATAATTTTCATGTTTTTTAATTTGATTTAATATTGCATAATTTAAGCATTCCCAAATTAATATTATTTCAAATTCATAGGTGATTGATCTAAACATATTTTAAACTGATATTATCACATAAAAATTAGAAATTATTAACAAAAAAAAATTATATTTTTTAACTTGTTGTGAGACTATTTAATTAAAAAATTGTCAAATTATCCGATAATTGCATGTGACTCTCACACAATAATTATGCATTTTTTTACAACTAAATAAATATTTAATATTATCCCATAATTGTTACAGATAACTCTCTCACATAAAAACTTATGTAATATTATCTCATAATTTGCCTTTATAATTTTTACCCTTTTCTAATATTTTTAATTCCATAATCAAACAAAAAAAATAAAATATACTTGCAAATCTAAACTGATATTTATATCCCAAAATTGCAGTTAATCCAATGTGATTTAATATCACATAAATTAAGCATTCCAAAATTTATCTAAACACATTTTAAATTGATATTATTCCATAAAAATAAAAAATTATCAAAATTTATTTTATTTTTTAAAAACTTTTTGTGTGACTATTTAATTACAAAAATTATAAAATTATCCGATAATTGCATGTGACTCTCATACAATAATTGTAATGATCACGAATTTCATTAGTCATTGTAAATATACTTAATAAATATTTAGCAATGAATTTAAACTTTTTGCATTAATTAATTGTGCATTAAATAATTAAATAAATGTACTTATGTGCTTGTATATTTATTTAAAGGATTAAAGCAAAGTGTATAATTAATTAAAGCAAATCTAATTGGATTATATTTTAAATCCAAATAAGTTGATAAACTAGGTTAAAGATATTAACCTAGTAGTTCATGTAATTAATTTGATTACTAGCCCATGTAATTAATTAAACAAGCCCAATGCTTGATTTAATTAAATGTAACCTAGACTATTTAATATAAGCCCAATGTGTTATTTAAATTGAGCCCAAATAATTTAATTGAATGAGCCCAATTTAAATTGAGCCCAAATAATTTAATTGAATGAGCCCAATAGAAGTTATTCCTAAGCCCAATGTAAAATCCAATACAAGTCAAAACTTTGGTCAATATATATATATATATATATATATATATATATATATATATATATATATATATATATGGGGAATGATCCATAGCAAGCGTTTGCTATGGATACTATTCCAGCAAACGCATCTTCAACCGTTGAAATAATAATGTTAAAGGATGAGATGATTTCCACCCGCTATCTAAGATAACGGGTAGGACAAAAAAAAAAAAAATTCATAGTTCACCCGGCATCTTAGTTAGCGGGTGGAAAAAAATTTGATTTTTGAATTTTTTTTTTTTTAAACTTAGTTTGTAAAATATTAAAAAAAAAAAAAAAAAAAAAAACTCCACCCGTCAACTAAGATGACGGGTGGAAAAAAAATTGATTTTTGAATTTCTTTTTTTTTTAAACTTAGTTTGTAAAATAAAAAAATAAAAAAAAAAAACAAACTCCACCCGTCAACTAAGATGACGGGTGGAAAAAATTTTGATTTTTGAATTTTTTTTTTTTTAAACTTAGTTTGTAAAATAAAATAAAATAAAATAACTCCACCCGTCAACTAAGATGATGGGTGGAAAAAAAAATTTGATTTATGATTTTTTTTTTTTTTTTAAACTTAGTTTGCAAAATAAAAAATAAAAAAAACTCCACCCGTCAACTAAGATGACGGGTGGAAAAAAAAATTGATTGTTGACTTTTTTTTTTTTTAAACTTAGTTTGTAAAATAAAAAAAAATAAGCAAACTCCACCCGTCAACTAAGATGACTGGAAAAAAAATTTGATTTTTGAATTTTTTTTTTTTTTTCTAACTAAGTTTAAAAAATAAAAAATTAAAATTTCCCTCCACCCTTGTTTTTTTTAACATTAACTAAGGTATAAAAAAAAAAAAAAAATTTCCTTCCTCCACCCGTTAGCTTTGGTGGCGGGTGGAGTTTTAAATTTTTTTTTTTTTTTTTTTTTTTTTAACATTAACTAAGTTATAAAAAAAAATAAAATAAAAAAATTTGGTTCCATCCTCCACCCGTTAGCTTTGGTGGCGGGTGGAGTTTTTAATTTTTTTTTTTTTTTTTTTTCATATTAACTAAGGTATAAAAAAAAAAAAAAAAAAAATTTCCTTTCTCCACCCGTTAGCTTTGGTGGCGGGTGGAGTGAAAAAAATGTTTTTATTTTTTTTTATTTTTTTACATTAACGAAGGTATATAAAATTTTTCCCTCCTCCACCCGTTAGCTTAATGTAAAATAAAAAATAATAATAAATAAATTTTTTCCACCCGTCATCTTAGTTGACGGGTGGAGTTTGTTTTTTTTTTTTTTTTACAAACTAAGTTTAAAAAAAAAAAATTCAAAAATCAATTTTTTTCCACCCGTCATCTTAGTTGACGGGTGGAGTATTTTTTTTTTTTTTTTTATATTTTACAAACTAAGTTTAAAAAAAAAAAAAATCAAAAATCAATTTTTTTTCCACCCGTCATCTTAGTTGACGAGTGGAGTTTGCTTTTTTTTTTTTTTTTTTTTTTTTTAATATTTTACAAACTAAGTTTAAAAAAATAAAAAAAAAATCAAATTTTTTTCCACCCGTCATCTTAGTTGACGGGTGGAGTTTGTTTTTTTTTTTTTTTAATATTTTACAAACTAAGTTTAAAAAAAAAAAAAAATCAAAAATCAATTTTTTTTTCCACCCGTCATTTTAGTTGACGGGTGGAGTTTTTTTTATTTTTATTTTTATTTTTTTTTAATTTGTTTTTACAAACTAAGTTTAAAAAAAAAATTCAAAAATCAAAATTTTTTCCCACCCGTCATCTTAGTTGACGGGTGGAGAATTTTTTTTTTAAAACTTAGTTTAAACAAAAAAAAAAAAAAAAAAAAAAAATTCACTCCTCCCGGCATCTAAGTTAGCGGGTGGATGATTTTTTTGAAAAAAAAAAAAATCCACTCCACCCGCTAACTAAGATGCCGGGTGAACTATTAATTTTTTTTTTTTTTGTCCTACCCGTTATCTTAGATAGCGGGTGGAAATCATCTCATTCTTTAACATTATTATTTCAACGGTTGAAGATGCGTTTGCTGGAATAGTATCCATAGCAAACGCTTGCTATGGATCATTCCCCTATATATATATATAGATGTATATATGCACATTTTAGCATTAAAAATAAAGGGAAAATGGCTTGAAAAAGTCATTTTGCTGAATTTTTGGAGGGCCCCACTTGGATAGCTTGATTTTCATGTTGCTTCTAATTCACTCTATGACAAGGTTGGCCAACCACCCTAGTCAATCACCTAGTCATTCCATGCAATAGTAATTGTAATTAAGCACTAATTTCACCAATATGGGTGAATTAGCAAGCTAGTGAGGAGTTAGTTGATGGCTATAAATAGAATGCTCCACACTTGGTTCAAGTTTGTTAGTCATTTGCTAGACATTTTCTAGAGAAAAGAGAGAGAGCTTTTGTGAGTTAAAAGAGAGATACACTTGTGTTTGTGTGAGGAAAAGCTAGAGGAAGCCTTGGTGTATGTCCACTAGCTACACAACTTACTTTGGTAGAAGGAGAAGAAGAGCATCCAAGACCTCAAGGTTTAAAAGTGCTCTTAACTTCATCTTATTTCATTTTTGTAGTCTAGAAAGCTTTTGATCGGTTAAAATCTATTTTTAACCGATCAAAACTCGTTTTGATGATCTAGAAGTATTTAACTATGTAATATATATATATTCATAGATCTATGTGTTTATAACATGTTTTGGTATGTTAGAAATACATAAAAATGGTAGAAAAGTTAATAACACAATTTTACCGGTAAATCCTAACTATGCATGCTAGGTTTATGGTTGTATTTTGAAATGTACAAATCAGAAAGTGGATTTTTATGGCTAAAAAGCTAGATCTATGAGTTTTAAAGATAAAACCTCTTTGAACTTTTCAAAAATAATGAATAACAAAGAAGTTATGGTTTTTACCGCAAAGGATGTTGATTTTAAAACCCTATGTTGCATTGTGAGCCATTTTGAGTCTAGTTAAGTTTGGAATTTGGATTTGTGATCTAAAGAGAAATTGTAGAGGGGGAAATTCTGATGAGAATGGACTCAATAATCACCTCAAAATGTTTTCTTATGAAAAAGTTATGGCTGTCGGAGCGTCGGAGGGTCGAGCAGTCAAACAGTTGACTTTCAGACAAAACCGCGTCAGGACTGACGCAGCTGCATCAGAACAATCTGCTAAGCAGATTTTCGGTGCTCCGGGTCGGGTCGGGTTGGTCCGGGTCGAGTTTTCTTTGAAAAATTAAGTTGAAATAGGTGTAAAATGAATATATTTGGGTATTAAACAAATTTATATGGATTCTATTTGTAAATCAATGCTATATAAATGTTTAAATTAAATACTAAGGTTAACCCAATTTAAAAGTTAACTTTTGGTATTATTTAAAGAGTATTAAAATATTACTACATTGTTAATAATATTAATAAGTAATTAAATATTATGAAATGATTGATAATATTAGTAAGAGATTAAAATATTATTAAATGAGTAATAAAATTAATAAGTCAATAAAATATTATTAAATAAATAATAATATTAGTAAATGAATAAAATATTATTTAATGATTAATAATATTAGATAATGAATAAAATATTATTAAATGATTAATAATATTAGATAATAAATAAAATATTACTAAATGATTAATAATATTAGATAATGATTTAAAATATTATTAGATGATTAATAATATTAATAAGATAATAAAATATTATTAAATGATTAATAATATTGGATATTAAATAAAATATTATTAAATAATTAATAATATTAGATAATGTTTAATATATTATTAAATGGTTAATAATATTAATGAGGTAATAAAATGATTAGATAATTAATAAAATATTATTAAATAATTAATAATATTAGATAATGATTTAAAATATTATTAAATAGTTAATAATATTAAATAATAAATAAAATATTATTAAAGGATTAATAATATTATGAGGTGAATAAAATATTATTAAATAATTAATACTATTATAAGGACAATAAAATGTTATTAATGGATTAATAATGTTAAGTGATTGATAGAATATTATTAAAAGATTAATAATATTATAAGACTAATAATGTATTATTAAACGATTAATAATACTACAAGACTAATAAAATATTATTAAATTGTTAATTGTAATGTCCTAGAATTTCCACATCTTTATTAATTAAATTATTAATTTAATTTCCAACGAGTTATTTTTACGAGATTATTTAAATCTTTTTATGTGATTAATTAATTATGTGATTAAATAATTATGTAATTAATTACTAAAATTAATTAAAGGGGGTCACTAATATGTTATTAAATTAGTGAACAAACCCTAAAGTTTTAATATCAAAATAATTGATAAGTTTTCTATTAATTAAATATTCAATTAAATTGAATATAATGAGTAAATTAAATATAATAATTAATTAATATGATTATTAATTAATGTAAATAATGTGAAATATTAATAATAATATTTATTAGTCCATTTAGTAATTTAATACTTATGGGTTAAAATATTTAATTATTTATTCAATCTAATTATTTATTTAACCATGGATTGAATAATTAATGTGTAAATTATTAAATTAGCCCAACATGGGTCAATTAGTAGCCCAAGTGGGGAATAATAAAATTTGACAATTTAGTAGTCCAAACAATTTAATAGAAGCCCAATTGGTATTTTAAATTAAAGCCCAATGATTGGCCCACTTGGAAAATACTTAATTTAACTATTATTATTTAAAAAAATGGAAAGTGACAATAAAATTGGGACATTAGAAAGCTATCAGCCGACCATCATGCAAGAAGGAGGAGAGAGAATGTGTGTTTTATTATTATTATTATTATTATTATTATTTGATTTTTCATTTATTTAATAAATGGGTTGCTTGTTTTCTTTTTGTAGTACATGCACCATGCTTCTTTTCACCTAATGTGGCTAACTTGTGTAAGTATCCAATAGGTGCATGATGGGCTAAAATTATTAGATATAATTTATGTATCTAGTAATATTTCAAGTATACTTGAAATGTGAGATATACTTCATTTTATTTTTCAAGCAAAAGAGAGTTAGAGAGAGTTGAGAGAAAACTTTAAGTGAGAGCATAATATTTGAGAGATCAAGTAAGAAGAAGAAATCCTAAGTTAGTTCATGACATCCTCCTTCACAACATATTTTGGAAAGAAGAGGAGAATAGCTATCAAAACAAGGTAGTTATTTTTAAACCCTAATCTTGCTTTTCTTTCAAGTTATGGTATAAATATTAGTGTAATAATTTCTATGGTTAATATCATGCTATGTATGTTTATATAGTTAATCATGTGTTTAACTTATGTGTTATGAGTTTTATTGAATGAAAAACATGTATTTGGTGGTGTGAAAATAAATCTCAATATAATGATTAACGATAATTTTTGATAATATTTAGATTTGATGTTCTAATATTATAGAACATTAAATCATGAGAAAAACAAAGTTTGAATCACTCAAAATGGAGTTTTATACAAAAAGTTATGATTTATGGTAGTTTATGTGATGTAAAATTTTTTATAAAAAAATAATGATATTAAATCATGAAAAATTAATTTTTCATGTTATAAATTAATATAAGGTGATTGGTAATTTTTTTGGATTTTTATTGAGGATTTAAAGTTTACTTGATGGTATATTTTTAATTAAAATGGGTACTGTTCACGTTCTGTCGGAAGAAAAAAAATTTAAGGGTTTCCGCGCAATGCGCGAGCAGCACTGTTCAATGAAAACACGGAGCCAAACGACGTCGTTTGGAGTCCGTAAAAAGTTACTCCGCGCGTACGCGCGGAAGCCGTTTTCTGCTTTCCAGAAACGGCGTCGTTTTGGCCAGAAAATTCAGTAACGCGCGCCATGCGCGGTAGGAAATTTTTGGCGGAATTACGATTCTGCCCCTCCGTGTTTTTCTTGGCAGAATTACCATTTTGCCCTCCGATCAGTTTTCGAATTATTTACAAAATTCCCATCGGTCCGGTTTTTCAATTTATTTACGAAAATGCCATTCGGGTTAATTTTAATTAATTTAAATATTTAAAAATTAAATTAAAATTATAACAAAAATAATAATAATACAAAAATAATATTGGGGAGGATATTTTTCATTAAGTTTAATATTTAAATATTTTAAATATTAATCTAGTTAGCTAAACCATGGTTAAGTTAAATAAATTTATTATTTATTTATTATTTTAAATGTTAATAATAAATAAAGATGATAAATTAGCAATTATTATTTAATGCCTATTAAATTAAAGAAGGTTAAAATTAAGTTAATAATTATTTATTATTTAATTATAATTAAATAATAAGTAAGTACAACTAGTTATTATTTATTTTAAATAATAACTAGAGTTAATTAATTAATTTCTATTTAATCAATATTAAATAGTAATTAAAAAGAGATTGAGTTAATAAAATAAATTGAATTTAATTAAACAATTATAATAAGTTGTTTAAAGGTTTAATAAGTGTCCAACACTTAAGAAAAATATTTTCTAACTTATTAAATTATTAACCTAAAATGATTAAGTGTCTTTAAGGTTAATAATATTGTTTTGACTAAATGTAAATTATGTGTTAGTACTTATGTGTGGTAAATAAGTTCGTTATTAAGCGTATAGTTATGCAAATACGCCGTACTAATTATTAGACCGACTTTATTAATGTTAGGTCTTTCAAAGCAAGTTAGTTAAAGCTAGACAATTATTGTAGCTGAGCAAACAGGCAAGTTCTCTAACCCTACTCAATTATTATCGTTGAACAAGTTTCCATACTTGTATTTATTGTTAAAGCTTGCAGTGGTTTAATTATTTAAAATTATTCCACATCCATATTGTTTATACAATCGCACTTAGTGCATTTGAAGCTTATTAGTTCTTGATTCATGAACTGTATTAAAAATGTCTTAAGCTAATAATTCAGCTAGACATTACGTTTCTAAATTCAATAACTTGAATACTTTTAAAAGCTTATCCAAACCATTGTTGGGTGCGGATTTCTTATATTAAGTCTGAGAATTGAACAACCCTAAATTAGGGGATTTTGTGTCGGGAAACCGACTTTGGGCGCCAGTGACTAAATGTAATGCATATACAGCGGGTTGAATAGGCTGATCCCCTTGAAAACCAAACAACTCAAAGGGTCAGAGGAAACTCTATTATACCCTAGTTAGTTCAGGGTCCTTAGTGACCACTCAGCATTTTAAGATTCAAATATTCTGTTTATTAAAATTTGAATCCTGTTTCATTCACAATTGTTATATCTATTGTTGAATCATTGATGATATTTCTCATTCATTCATGATATATTAAATCTTTATGATTGTTCTAAACTTGCTGAGCAAACTAGTTGCTCATTCTTGCTATAGCATGAACCATTTTTCAGATAATCCTGATTGCTCAAAGAAGGATAAGGGAAAAGGAAAGGTCAGAGCTTAAGTAGTTTATGCATGCTAATTAGATGCTTAAATTTGTGTTTACTGTTGTTAAACCTTTTGTAATTCCTTATGATAGGAACTGTTTATGTTAAGGTTAATAGACCCTGGTATTGTAATCTTTTTGTAAGGGAACCAATATGTATTATTCCGCGATATTTAAATGCAATGTATGTATTTAATTGTTAGTAATGTGTTGAATAGTGAGAACCAAACTCGAGGTTATGGAACCCGGATTTGGGGTCGTCACATTAATAATATTATATAAGTGTATGAACTATATTAAATAATTAATATAGGTTCTTTGTGTTTGAAATATGATCAAGTAATTAATGATAATGTTCCCTATGTGTTTATATACCCATAATTATATAATTATGTGGTTCGTAAGGTTTATAAAGGTCATTATACTTACAAGTATATGATACTAATTTAAGATCAAATTGATTTAATTATTAGGTCCGTTCAAGGATTGTTAAATTAAGTTGTTTAGCAGTAAACGACGCACGAGGCAAGTTTTTTACCCATTAACTTGTACTTATTGTTGCAATTATTATTCAACCTTAATTACATTGAGCAATTCATTTATCGTTGAGCAAGTATCTACACTCGTAAATATTTGACAGACCCTTGAGTGAATTAATTATCGAAAATTTCTTCCCATCGTTATTGATTATTGTATTCGTACATAGTGCTTTTGCAACTGTTTAAGATGTCTAAGCTAATTGTTTCGGCTAGACAAATGTATGTTAATTCATTGAATTGAATATTATAAAAGCTTATCCAAACCATTGGCTGGTGCGGATTCTTACCGTAAGACTGAGAAAGAACAACCCTAGTTAAAGGGGATTTTTATTTGTCGGAGACCCGACAGCGCGCAAGAAAACTAAATGTGATGCATATACATAGGACATGAGAGGACTGATCCCCTCAAATGTCCCGTTATTTTAACAAGGAGTCAGACATTGTATATCTGTTCTACCTTAGTAGCAGTTCATGGTCATTAAAGACCACTCAGCAGTAAAGAGTCAATTCCTTCTTTTATTGAACATTGATTCTTGTTATCTTTCACAATTGCTATTGTTGAAACCTTGAAGTTATTTCCCTTCATCATGATATATCGTATGATTGTTGTTTATAAACTTGCTGAGCCATTTAGTTGCTCATTCTTGCTATATCATGACTATATTTCAGTCATTCCCGAAAGCTCTAAATCGGACAAAGGCAAGGGGAAAACAAATGTTTAGTTTTAGTAATTGCATGCTAGTTTATATTACTGTTATGTAATTACTGTTGTAAATCTTTTGTATTTCCCTTAAGATATGTAATGTTAAGATTAAGGTAATAGACATTGGGAAGTGTAGCCTTTTGATTAAGGAACCTTTTGTATTATTCCGCGAAGTTTGAATACAATATATGTATTTCATTGTTGTTATGTATTGTATAGTGAGAACCAAACCCGAGGTTAAAGAACCCGGATTTGGGGTCATCACAATAATTATGTAATTTTTTTACAACTAAACAAATATTTAATATTATCCCATAATTATTGTAGATAATTCTCTCACAATAAAAGTTTATGTAATATTATCTCATAATTTGCCCTTATAATTTTATTTAAATATAATTTTCACCCTGTTCTAATATTTTTAATTACATATTCGAATAAAAAAATAAAATATACTTGAAAATCTAAACTGATATTTATATCCCAAATTTGCAGTAAATCCAATTTGATTTAATATCGCATAATTTAAGAATTCTAAAATTTACCTAAACACTTTTTAAACTGATATTATCCAATAAAAAATTTTAAAAATATTTTTTTTATTTTTAAACTTTTTGTATGACTATTTTAATTTAAAAAATTGTCAAATTATCAGGTAATTGCATGCAATTCTCACACAATAATTATGCAATTTTTTACAACTAAACATATATTTAATATTATCCCATAATTGTTGCAGATAACTCTCTCGCATAAAAATTTATGTAATATTATTTCATAATTTACCTTTATAATTTTATTTACATATAATTTTCACCATTTTCTAATATTTTTAATTCATACTAAAACAAAAAATTAAAATATACTTATATTATATCCCAAATTGTTGCAAATAACCTTTTTTCACATAAAAATCTTATATTATCCAAATCTATATTGATATCCCAAAATTACAACAGATCTAACGTTTTTTAAGCAATCTAAAATTGATATTATCCCAAATTCACGTGTGATTCATTTAACAACGTTTTTTATTCTCCCTATAAATACAGACTAACTTTTTCATTTTAAATCATACCACAAACAATTCTCTGCTTCTTATACTTTTTTGCTACGCAGTAAAATTATTTTTCATTTTTTATTCTTCTTTTTCTATTGCTATACATTTCATTACTTTGTCTCACCCATAAGTTTGACTTTAACTTTTTTTATGAAATTATTTAGACAACAACTATATACGATTTTATTGAAAATGTTAGTCCTATTAAAAAAATGTGGAAAATTAAGGTCAAAATAATTAGACTCTGAAATATGCCTAACTTTAACAAAATTGACTATGTACACATGTGACGCCCCCAAATCTGGGCCTACACATCTCACTTTGAGACACAAAAAATACACGGTAACTATTACAAAACAGTACATAGTACAAAAATTCGGAGCTCAATAATACACAACTAAGTTTTTACTATTATTGTCACGTTATTTTATAACATATGAAGATTATTACAGCTATTACTCGGACCTTCACTCTATCTCCCGACTAGACCCAGCTACTCTCTCATTTTCTTAAGAACAATGAAATAAGCGAAAGGGCAAACTCAAATAGCCTAGTAAAAAAATATCATGACTAAGATAATAATGAATAAATTATTATTAGCCTTCAACAGTAGAGTTTTTGATTGAATATAATAAACAATAAATTTTAGATCAATAATAGCAACATAATGAGCAATTCATTAGAAGAATCGTGTAGACTATAATGTCCAATAGCTTCTTTTTTCATAAAAATATCATCAACTTTTATCATCTGAAACACCATTGGTCATGATCATACCAACAACAGTTCTTCTTTGCCCTAGGCCAAAAACAACATTCACTACGTGCCCTAAAAGACACCACCATTATATCGCATTTATCCTATCATCTGTACTCCAGGCCATAGATATTCATAACAACTTGATTCTTGATTAATAGAATAACAATAGAGATATAAATAATAAATAGAATAACATGATACTTTGTCCTGAGTCAAATAATGTCCAAATTATCAACTTGATATGGACTCAAATTTAAGAATAATATTCAATATCCACATTTCAAAATAATGATTAAAATTCAATAGAAATGTTCAAGTAAATAGAAAGATTCACGTTAAATGATATTAAATGAAGCGCAAACTATTAAAGAACATATAATCATTTCAGAAAGTTTTACCGAACAATACTTATCAGAGTAAGTTTAAGAGTATGAAAGAAAATAATATCCCTTATCTTAAAACGTGACTGAATATTAATTTAAATAAAGTTGATCAACCTATATATTTATAATTTAATTAGTAACTATCACATATAAATTTCATGATGTATATCAATTCCTATGAAATCATCAGAAGTGATTTAATAAAATAAAGTAGAATAACTTCAATATAGTTTTTAAAAGAAAATAATATTTCAAAATAAAATCTTCCAAATGAAGCTTTTCAAAATAAATATTCTAAAGAAAGAGTCTTCTAAATAAAGATTTATAAACACCGTATAATGTGTGTAGATGCTTATATAACTTTTATAAAAAAAATTACTTGAACAATACTTGTTCTTTTACTTATCTTCACAAATACTCATGATAGCTTAAGCACACACAGAGCAAACTTATAGAAAGTAATATTTTAGAGAGTGAAAAAAAGAATAAGCAAGGAAGTTGTGAAATTTTCTTAAGTTAAGGTCTCTATTTATAGCCCAATTTTTATTTTTATTTTTATCATAAATCAAGATTTTCTAAATTAATCTAAACCGTTTATTTCAAGATAATGTTTAATTCGTACCATACATTTCATCCTTTTAAGATTTTTTTAATCTAAACCATTCATTCAAATTTCCTTTAGCCTATACCGTTCATTTCATATTTTAATAAAACAACTAACTTTATATATAAACAACTAACTTTATATATATAAACAACTAACTTTATATAAAATAATTAACTTTATATATAAAACAATTAATTTTATATAAAGTATATAAAACAAATAACTTTATAAATTTAATTATTCAACAATAATTTATTAATTATTCATTATTATAACCAATTGTTGTAAATGTAGTGTAATTGTCTTTTTGAGTTAAAGACTCACAATACTAGCAAAAAAATTAACTAATAATAGAATATAACAGTTTAATCAACATCATAATAGGGATAACAATAATGCAAAAAATAAATAAAAGAAAGAGTATGTTACTGTGTAATGACAATTATTGATTTAATAATGTGAATTACTGTGCATATATTACTGTGATAATTATCAGTTCAATAATATGAATTCTTATACATGTGACAATTATTGGTTCAATAAAGTCAATATTGTACAATTGTCACTTTATCAGTTCAATAATATGAAACACTGTGTAATACCGTGTGCTACTATGCAATACCGTATGTTACTGTGCAATATCGTGTTCTACTATTTATTTACCACCGGATATTTTAACAGTTAAAAGTAATAGTACCGTTAACTATTTTTATTAAAAAATGTTACTTATGTTGTTTTCTATATCCAACAATATTTCGTTGTGAGGTCCACCAATGTTTGGTTATGTTGGAACCGTCGTACGAATCAAATATTCCCCGACATAACGAATATTTCTCGACAAAACGAATATTCTCTGATAAAATAAATTTTGCACAAAATATTTTTAACTTTAACTTTTGTCAATTTATCCACTTACCGTTTCAGAAAAAAATATGTATAAAAAAAATTCATTTGTATTTCATAAAAGTCGGGGTCTTACAAAATAACATCGAGATGGTATTTTGGGATGAGAAGGTATACATACATGTATACATCAAATTTACTTTTGATTTGTTTTAAATTCTAAGAAATCTAAAATTCTTATCATCTGCAAATTTCAAATTTATAGGATGGCAGAATACAAGCAAGTATCAAAAGGACACTTTTAAATAAATTTCAAACACTGGTAAAGGAACATAAAGTTTTTATTATCACCAATTTCGTTGTCATTCAGAATGGTGGTTCTTTCAAAGCTAACAAACATCCATGCAAGATTAATTTCTTATATTTCACCTCACTACGAGAGATTGATGATGATTTCATTCATACATTTGGATTTTAATTCAGTCCATTTGATCAAATACTATCAAACAATGTTGATGATTCCTATTTAGTTGGTATGTTTTACAATAATTTTCACTACATATTTTTTCATACAAATTTTTTTATTTAACTATATATTTCTATTGTTTTTGGACAGATGTTATTGAACAACTAACTGTGATTGAAAATGTAGAACTTAGCACAAACAATGTTAAACAAAATGTGAGAGTTAATATTGAATTAACTAATAACGGGTAAATTTTAGATCTGGATTCAAACTACTTGTATTAATAACTATGTTCCTTTATAAATTAATCTAAAGTTGTATTTTTAAATCAGTTAAAATGTATTGAGCTACACCTTGTGGGATGACTTTGCAAAATAAATTGGCAACTTTACTAAAACAGAAAGCCAAAATACCATTATAATTGTTTTACAATTTGCAAAGATTAAGTTCTGGAAAGGTTATTTTAATTTTTTGTATTAGATTTTTTAAATTGAAATTAAAATCTCTATTTATATATTTGATCAGTAACTATACAAATCTAACTATAAAAATAGGTACAACAACATTGTCAAACTTAATGTTCAATTCATGACTTCTGAAAAATGAAGACAACCTTGAAATTGTTACTTTCAAGGATAGATATATTACATTCTTTTGTCTTATCTTATTACATTATCTTACTATTGAAAATTGAATTATTTTTATTTACACCGCATTGTTGTTTGCCTGAGTAACAACCTTTGTGTTGAAAAAATAATTCAATCACATTGAATCATTTGTCTAGCCAAAGCACATATTCTACTAAAGATGAATTCCTCCAAATCTGTGATAGGAAAATTATTGATGAGATACAGGATGCAACAGAGGTAAAATAGTTGTTGCAACACCTTACTTTTGTCATCGCATTAAATGTATTGTTATCTTATTTGCTTTTGCTATTTTTCTATGAAATAATCCAAGAGTCAACATGTGTGGTACTTGTTACTATTCTTTGCATAGAAACCGAATACAATTGATTTTACAATTCTTTCAAAAAATGTCGAAAAAAGTAAAACCTAACAGTGAAATTTTTTGGTGTAATAAGTATTGTGACTATGTCAAGTCTATTATACCAAGGTATTATAATATAGTATTCTGTTATGGGTATATTACACAAATAATTTAACACCAATTATCTAACTTGGTAAATCTAGCTCTTAAAACATATTCAAAGTTCAAGTTAAAGTGATGGATGATACATTCAGTGTATCTTTTGTTCTGTTTGATCGTGAAGCCCAACGAGTAATAGGAAAATCAGCTTATGAACCGAGGGATCAATTACTTAAGGTAATATTAAAATTTAACTGTAAATAAATATTTTTTGTATACAGCCTTTAACTTGAATACATGACTGCTTTTAATTCATATTTTTTTCATGTGTTAAAATATGGCAACTTTGACTGTTTTCCAAATGAACTCGGTTCATTGTTGCATAAGAGGTTTTTTTTTTCAAAATACAAATACCATCTTATAACAAATTATAAGATATTTACAGTTGCTAGAATGATTGTCGATGAAAAATTAATTGAAGCTTACACAAGCTTATGTGATGAAATTCAAGTCTTATTATCACATATGTTATACTTATTCTCAATTTTATACATATAGTTGAGAATAAAAATATACATGGGGAGTTATTACCTAATACATCATATGTTGATACTGTCAATTACGTCACACCTATAAACCAAAGGCCTAAACCTTCAATCAGTGACGATGATGTACAAGGATCTCAGTCAACTGATTTTGAAATGTCAACCAATAAGTTGCATAAGAAGATCAATGTCAAGAAAGATAACAACTTGACTGGTTCAATAAAATTTGAACCAGTCAACCATTCTACATAGATATGGTTTTAAAATTTAGCTATTTATGATGACTTTTAACATAATCATGTTTTGGTTATTAATAATTGAGAATTTGGATGAAACTTTTTAGTTTTAATCTTGATTATGGGATATTATGAAAATTAATTTTAATATTTGCATATTCCTACTCTTTATCTTTCTGATATACTATTGAACTTGATTTGGCATCTTAAATTATATAAACTAAAAACTACATATAATTTAATCATATCGATCAAATTATTTTAATTCATTCAGATAATTTTTATAACAATTACGTTGTAATTAAACTTGTAATTAAATAATATTTAATTATTTATAAGTACTATAATCAATCAGTTTTAAAATTTTAAGAATACCATCTGAAAAAAATATATTACATTATCATATTATCAATCAATATTAACTCGCATACTAATTGTAATTTGGAAAAATAAAATGCACTTCAAAACAAGACTAAATAATAATTACTATCTTTTAAAATCTAGAATCAGTCGCTTTACCCATTATTCTTTAGATTTTCTCCTCCCCTCTTTATCCAGGTTACCTATCTATATCTTTACATTCACTATTTATCCATATGGTTATGTTTATATGACTCGTGATTATAGAAACACGACTAGTTTTGCAAAATTTCTTTAATTTATTTGTGAATTTGTTGGATTTTGATTTCATTTGGTTACATCTCTATATTTTCTCTTCCCCTCTTTATCCAGATTTGGTTCCTATATTCATATATGCAATTACTAGATTCAAGATTTTAGAACAAATCTTATGTTCAACTGTCCGAAAATCTTAACCCTTTCTTCAAAACCTTGATATCATTCACAGTCCAATTCAATACTTCCATACCCATAACAAATCCTTTATATACATACCTATATTTGTCAAAAAAATAATTCAATCCCTTCTGACTATTTACATATATATTATCTTTTAATTATAGTTTAATTTATTAATTGTATATATAAATTTATAATCAATAAAACGACTATTCCCGTCATAATACGTGAGTGTGTATCTAGTGTTCAAATTGTTATCTATAATATAAAACAGAGCAGCTCAAATCCCAAGACTTCAACATCCAGCGACCTCAAATCAATTTAGGCTTCAACATCCAACAGTCTAAAATCATTTGGGGTTTAAACATCCAACAGTCACTAATCTATCTCTCATTCCCCCCCCCCCCCCAATTCAACATCTTTTTTTTCAAAAATCTATCCACTCATATTTTCTGCCCAAATTAAATTTACCACTAAACTATAATAATAATAATAATAATAATAATAATAATAATAATAAATAAAAATAATAGTAATAGTAATAATAATGATAGTAATAATATTAATTATAATAATAATAATAATAATAATAATAATAATAATAATAATAGTAATAGTAATAGTAATAATAATAGTAATAGTAATAATTATTATTATTATAATAATAATAAAAATTATAATTATTATAATAATAGTAATAATAATAATAGTAGTAGTAGTAATAATAATAGTAGTAGTAATAGTTGTAGTAGTAATAGTAGTAGTAGTAGTAGTAGTAGTAATAGTAATAATAATTATAATAATAATAATTATAATTATAATTATAATAATAATAATAATTATTATTATTATTATTATTATTATTATTATTATTATTATTATTATGAAAATTGCACGTAAATAACACGAGTACTCTTTTAATATTGGCGTCATTTTCCTATTTTTCGGGTATTACGGTTGTTATGTTTCAACATGCAAATTGATTTGGGCGAAAAATCACAAGGACGGTTCAGATTCATTCTAATTGATTTGTAAGTTATTTTAGGTTGCAAAAAGTCTTTTAGGTAATAAAGTATTTTTGAAATTTTAATGTACGTCGTGCCTTTAGGCAAGGGCAATTACGTGTCATCTCTTTGGTGTTTTTGCGGACTATATTGAGAGCAATTATTGTAGTAGGCTCTGACTCATGGTATGCGAATCTTTTGTCTAATTTCAAGAAAAAATATAGAGAAAAAAATGTTATAGTAATACGATTTTGTTAGTGTTATGATAAGACTTTTTTGTTTGAATTTAGAGGACTCATTTTATACTTTTGGGTATATATGCAAAAGTTTTTCTTTTGAATTTTTACATCTTTTTTTTTCTCTCATTAGATCCCACCAAATGGCTTACAGTACAACCCTTTTTTCACAGAAAATATTGTTCATGGATCATATTAATCGATGGTTAGAGATACTAGAAGAGGAAAATAAATGCTAACAAACTTCTCATTCTATTTTGTCAATAAAAGAAAGGTATGTGGGATACCCGAAAACACTATATTACACAAATTTGAGCCTATTATCATCATCAATCAATTAATTGCTCAACCCTGTCAAGAACTAATTTTAAGTTGAAAATGAGTAGCACACTAATGTTTGTCTCAAAAAAAATTATGACTAGATTGAGTATCAATATTTTTGTATTAATAATTGGACTTTCGGTTCTATTATGGAACTGAGAGTATACAACAGTTTTAGATTTTTCAATCTAAAAATATTGGATATTAATTTTTTCAACTGTTATATTAGTTGCACCGTGCTTTCTGGCATGAATTATCCCTAGTTAACTTCTACAAGACAAAAATACTCTAAATAAAATTACGCCAATTAGAAACCTTTTTTTTTTTGAAAAAGAAATATTCTAAAATAAAATAGGACCTTGAAACGGAGTAATAATAAAATAAATAGGCGTTGGAAAGGGCTGGGCAATTTGAGGATCAAGTTAAATTACAGATTGATTTATCACCATTGTCACTTCGACGTGACCAGCACGGGCAGACAGAGAGAGATCTTCGTCGGACCTAGTGGGGAAGATGATCTTATGCGTCGCCGTCGTCGGCCACCAGGTTTCCTATCCACTCTTCATTTCTCTTATTCTTACTAATTATATTATGTTTATAAGCATATATGTATAAATCCCGAGTAATTTTATTTTGAGCAGAACAATCCGCTATACATACAGAGCTTTACAGAAGCAGATGATGCCCTAAAACTTCATCACATAGTCCACTGCTCCCTTGACGTCATCGACGAAAGAGGTCATTCTCTTTATTATATGCCATACAATTTTGTATACCACCTACTTCGCTAAAAGTTGGTACAAGGAGTATTAATTTGTCAAACTGTGAATAGGATTTGGGGTTTTGGATCATATTGATTAAGAGAATAAGACTTGTATTTCTATTAAGAGTGATTGCGTTTAGTTCTGAGTTATTTTTTATGATTTACTTGAGATCATAATGCTAATTTAGGGTATACTATTGTATCATCTCTCTTAAGTATGACTAGGAACTGCCTCAGTTTGAATTTATAATCCAGGCCTGATCTTTCACTTGATCAAAAAATTGCATTCCTCTTTATGATATCTAGGTGCCATTTGGAAGTAGGAATGTAATATGACCGACCTAATGAGCTGATTTAATAATCTATCATAAGGTTTATGCATGCGCATGAAAAATAAATACAGAAAAAAAATGAGGGAAGTAAGATAACAATACTGAGAAATACATATTAGATCATAATATCTTACCAAATAGATTATAGAGGACAAAAGTCCGATCAATGAGTTGATCCTTATAAGTAAAAGGTCTACCCCAACATATAAAAAAAGAAGCTAGGTAGAGCTTGACTACTTTTTTAAGAGAAATTGAGCTAGAATGTAGTACTTGTCAAAAAGGTAAGAGTTGAGCTGGAATGCATAGTTTAAAACAGTTGAAAATGATGATGATAAAGGAACACCAATTGATGGAATTTCATTCTTACCATGACTATTTGAAATAATATATTCATTCATTTAGAACCCTGACCGTAATGATATAATTGATTGCCCATTCCCAGTGTCGGGGATTGCCAAAGGCATTTCCTTTCTGTTTATGATCTCAAGTTGTGAGTATAAGATATAAATGGTTTTTGTCTTCAGTTGATGCTATTGGGTTTCTCTGATAATAATACGCCTTCTCGCTTGTGGTTAGTTAGGGGAAGCTGTAGCCTGCTTGTGAAATGAACCACATTTATTGGGGAAAAGGATGAGATGACCTCTAATAATAACTGCTTCAATTTGTTAAAGAAGCTTTAACATTTATCAAGGAAAAGAAAATAAGATGACCTTTTTTATAACAAAGATTAGTTGTTAGTAACGGAGTTAAAAAATGCAGAGAACTACCTCTAGTTTACTCTTGTTTTCACTTAACGCCCTGTGGAGCTAAAAGCTACAAAGTATGGTTTTGAGCTAAGTGACACAGTTAGGAATTCCATCCAAATTCCAAACTAACAATGTTTATGTGTGGGGTGGACATTAATGACATGTGCTTCTTACGGGAAATGATTCATAGCGTTGCACAGAACTTTGTTCCATCAAGTGCATCTATGGCTGTCTAGAGGAGAAATGGATCAGATTTTAAAAATGTGTGCCTTTCAGGGTTAAAAGGAAAGGTGTTTTAATTTTAAAATCAGGGCCCTTCGTTTCTCATATGGATGACCATAGATGCATTGAGGGTGGACTTCTTGTTCCCCCTTTTATTGTACCTTTCTTTTCTATTAGTAAAATTTCTTCTTTTATAAAAAAAATAAATGAATAAGATGAAATAGTGTTCTATCTAACACTTTCTATAGATCACTTTCCATATATGTATATGTATATATATATATATATATGATTGGCACCATAGTCACGGATTCAAGATTCAATTGGTTGGGTCCTTCTATTCAGAACCTCAGGGGTCATTCGTAGTTTTTAGGAACACAGGTGGTTAAGTGAAAAGAGGGGTAAACTACATGCGGTTCTATGTTTTGTACTCGTGATGAAGTTTGTGCACTTGCGTGGCATCTTATAGTGCATATGTCAAGGGTATTATGTTGAGCAACAACTCAAGCATTGTGCATAGACAAGATAGAAATTATAAACCCGTTACGAACTCTATTGTAAAATGATGCCTCGTGAGGGACCAATGTTGCACCTTCCAACTTAATCTAATTGGATTTATATAGTCACTAGCCTTTTCATTCGACATTTCTGCTCTTTATTGTGACCAATGACACACTCATATACTTGCCTTCATCATTAACCGAGACCACCAAGACAAAGCTGATTCCATAGGAAGAATTTGTTATATGGTGACCAAGTTCCTAAAACTGTTGCAAGCTATGACTGATGAGTGCATGACTGCATGTAATGATCATTAAATTATTTGCAATGTTAAATTCTTCCTATTCCTGAAACAGCATACTGATATAGATACACCTCAAACTTTGCTCCCAATTTTTGTGCTATAACTAGTAAAATTTGGGAAGCCAATTTTTCCCCCCTTTTTTGTGTGTGTGGTATTTCTAGCTGTTTCGTGGAATTTATACCCTAATTCTCTCTCTCTCTACACTATCAGATACCTTTATTCCTCGTTCCACTTTGAATGAACGTCATATAGTCCAAAACCATAATTGTGGCACGGAGTTCAGCACATGTTGTTTATACATTTAGATATGACATTATTCATATATCTTTGTTTAATATTAACCTTAAGATGCTACAGAATAATTTACACACACACACACACACACACACACACACACACACACACATATATATATATATATATATATATATATATATATACTTAAATGTGTTTTAAATGTCATAAGATAAAACCCGAGCCACAAACATGAATTTGAACCATGACATTCAAAGTGGAACAAAGGGAGTATTTATAGTCGTGCATATTGCCTTCAACTTGCTTTTACTTCTTATAATTACATTACTGTGATATATATTGGAGTCTTGAACTGGCCGCTTTGTTTTATGGATGACTTAGTTGCAATTGAACATAAGTAGTGGTCAACATCTAATTTGACTAATGATAAGTACTTTACTATATGCAGTGAACAATCCAAAAAAATCTGGACCAACACTAAATGAGACATTTCTTGGTCTTCTTTATCCAACCGAGAATTACAAAGTGTAAGTATATTCCAATTTTAAAGTGTGCTTTTGTTTTTAAATCTAAACATCATGAAGAAAAATAGTAAAAGAACCAAAAATGTCAGTAGACCCGTTTACAGTACACATGCCAATATATTTGCGCTATTAATTGCAAATGCATTGCTGCTGCAGGTATGGTTATTTGACTAACACGAAGGTGAAATTTATATTGGTGACAACAGATCTTGATGTCAAGGATGCAGATGTGAGAAATGTGAGTATTACTGTGAATTCATAAAAATTCCTCTTCTTGCTTTAAAAGCTACATGAGTGATGTCTGCCATGAATCCCTATGCTGAAATATATAGTAGTTTTTATTGAAGTGGTGGATTGACCTACTCATATTGGGTTCCCATTGCATAGAGAATGTCGGTGCTCAGCACCACTAACTATAACTAAAATGCAATGTATATTAATATGCACTCGAGCCATTTATTACAGTTTTGAATTGTTGGTCTGATAATCGAATATTCTACAAATGATTGGGTTTACTAGTGGTTTAATCTTGCACTAGTTAAAGTTGTGATAGTTATATATCAAGTAAAGGTTTTCTGCTTGTTAGTTATAGACTTAATTAGATGTTGGTATATTGCTTAGCCTACTAGATTATTACTTACCTGTGATGAAAGAATAAATAGTCAAATAGATAAATAAACAATTAGGCTTGGAAACGGCTGAGACGCTTTGCAGTCTTCAGATATATTGTATTTATTGTCAAATTTCCTATGTTTACGAAATCTATCTTCTAGGAAAAGGCCTAATGAAGGTTTATTCTTAAAAACTGCTCAGAACAAATAAAATTGACTGCTTCTAGCAGCAGCTAGAGGGATCATATGTTTCTCTTGCTTTAGACATAATTTATGTGACTGAATCATTGATTCTGGCCCTTAATCTCTGAACTTGTCTGTGTAAATCTTGGATATAATTTTTTTAATATTGCGCCTTCACTACATTTTCTAGTGATAATTTTTACTTCAAGAACTCAAAGCATTACCCCAATATATTAATTGGTTTTTACGGCATTCTGGCTATCTATTAGATCCTTGAGTTATTACTCCTCAATTTCTGTTTATTGGCAATAATGCAATTGCTACTTCGGTCAAGTTGTCTGTACACACAAGGTTATTATGGTCTTTTGAGTTACTGACATTGATTGTTCGATTAATTATTTTATCAAAAGCTATATCTGGAACAAGTTTTGAGGGCATGACCACAAACTTTTGATAATTCCTTCACAGTTTTTCAGAAGGTTCCACTCTGCATATGTTGATGCAGTCTCAAACCCATTTCATGTTCCGGGTAAAAAGATAACCTCCAGAACTTTTGCGGAAAGGGTCAGTACTATTGCCAAATCCTTTGGTTCAAGTTCAGCTGGGTGAATGACAGCCGCTGCCACCTGGTGTAATTGGTGGTGCTGTTCGATTTATTTTTTGTACCTTTAATGAGGGGTTTGAGTTGGGTTGTCCTGCTGACAAATTAATTAGGAGTTTGTAAGATTTACCATCTCTTTCCAGAACATGAAATTTGTCATGTATTAGATCCAGTGTTTCACATTAATGTACTAGTAATATTCCTCATCCCCCTTGCCTGTTGCAGAATACTACATTAACATTTTAATTTCACAACGTTGATTTCTTCCGTAAATTATAGCACGAATGGGAACTGTAATCAAATGAATCCCGAGGATTTCACAATTTACTCGTGCAAAGCGTTTCAGAAAAAAGTTGCGAAAATGACTGCAGTCTGCCCTCGCAATCTTTCAACATTTACACTATTACAACCTATCAGCAGGACAGCTGACAGACTTTCTTCCTTCACCCACCCCCTCCCCCCTTAGCCTTCATACACTGTTCTCAAATGTTAGAACAAGGGAAGAAAGTTGTTTAGGAGCAAATACTCATGGGCTCCGCATGAGTATATGCAAGAGAACATTCTTTAGGAGCCATTCGGTTATTAGTGTTAAACTAAAACCTAATTAGTACCATTGCAAAAAAAATCCCTATGCAGAAACATTCGCGATGTCAGAAATTGCGCTTGCATTTCACCACGACAAAAACTTAAACATCATGGTAGTCATTTGGAGACGACCAACCAAATCTTATGAGAAAAAGGGCAACCAGGAAATTGACCAAAAAACGAAGCATAATCTGAAAACCTTAAATGAGAGAGATGAATCAAGGGAACAGTCTCCATAATTTAGTTCAAAATAGCTCTGCAGTGTGTGCTATAGGATAAAATAGAAAACAGTAGCAAAAGGTAAAGAGAATTGATCACCATCATAGATGGTACTAGTATGTCCATCGAGCATAAAACAACTTTGTTAGGGAACACTTCAAATGAGTGGATGCGAGAGCATTGCTTAATACGAACCAGCTTCCCTTGTACACCCATGCTTCATTAAAACTCATCATCATCCTCCTCAGCAATATGCTTAGCAAGCTCTTGCTCCTGCTGTTGTCTCTCTCTCCTCTTCTCAGCACCTTCCTTCTCCTTGTGAGAATTTGGAGGAAATCGAAGTGCACGTACTGCCTCGTTATGCATATTAAGACAGAATGATATCCTGGAATCGAAAGCAATTTGAGGTTCATTTGTAGAGTAAATGTCTCCAGTCTCCTTTGATATCATCCACCCATTTGCATGATCCAAAGTGGCGTCAATGGCACCATCTCTGATTGCCTTGGATACAATACTCTCGGCATCAGCAACAGGGTTTGCAGAGTCCAATCTCAGCTTTTTGGCCACATCAGCCAGTAAAATACTGGAGTATGAAATACTGATGTTGCGAAGCCCAGTTCTTATGACATTATGACGAAGCCTAACAATCAAATTCTGGGTCCTGTCTGATGCGAAAGTGCTGGAGAACTTTTCAGCAACAGTTCTAAACAGCTCCAGGTCTCCAATTCGTACAGCCTGAAAACCGACATAAGTTTTAAGAACCAATCACAAAAGGTTGGAACTTAAAATGTTAACTACATTTAGAGAATAATTCAGTGGCAGGTTGTGCCATAAGATTTAAGTTTGTGAAGATGAATTACCTAGCAGTTTTTTTCTTTTCTTTTTTTTTTGTTTTTGTTTTGAGGGGTGGGGAGAGAGAGGAAGGGACAAATTTCCTAAATAAGGAATTCCATGTTTGTAACTAATTAGCACTCCCTCGACAATGATAAATATTACTGGTTCAGGGTAGGGTCATAAAAATGATTGTGCCAATCTCCAATCAAGAGTTCTTATCCTTCACATGGGGGACAAAAAGTAAATAGTTTAAGGTTGAAAGTCAGACTCACATTTGTAAGCTCAAAGTAGGGCCTCAAAGCCTTCTCCATGCCTTTCTGCATAAAAACAGTCCTCTCAGGGATCTCTCCCAGCAGTAGACGGACTATTACAGCCCACTTATTGCATTGAACTCGGAAACCAAGAGCTGCCACAGGGGCTTTCCGAGCAGCTTGGAGGAGTGACTCTTTTGCATCTGTATACTCCAATTGAATTGTCCTAATCTTTCCCAGGTAAAATAGGTAGCGGCAAAACTGAAGGAAAACAAAGCCAGGGTCAGAGCAAGAATATTACAGAGAATAAGCATTTAAATGCGCAAAATATGGAGATTTAATATCTCAATCAGTCATTTTCTCTTAATGAAGTTTTCTCTCTCTAAACTCCTTCAACGCTCTCTCTCTCCATCTGTCTCTCTCTCTCTCTGACAAATCAACAAAACGGAAGACAAGCCAGTATCCTTGAATCCAACCACATTGAAGAGGCCGGAAACACCAATTCAAAAAACAACAAACAAAGCTCCCAAAGAAGCAATTCAATTAGGGGAAGCTTGTGTCGAATGGATCAGCCATCCCCGGCAACGACAGCATCTTCACCTCGCTGGAGAAGCACCTGGAGGAGCATCCCTGAATCAAGGCTCAATATCTGCTGCTTATATTCAGCAGAAGAAAAGGCAAGAGGAGAAATATAGGGAATGTTGCACTATAAATATGGACAATTTTGTCTAAATATGGAAAAAACATTTGGGTCTCACCAGAATAAGTGGCCTCAATCTGACTTTATTTGGTTCATACGTTTTTGGGCACAATTTGAATTATTTTTTAGCTTAAACAAATGGTCTCAATGATCACTCAGACTTTGTGCCATTCAAACTCAAACAACAGCATCTAAAATTGTTACCATACTAATTAGGGACTTGGCTTAATAATATACTCCCTTCGTCTCAGTTTTGAGTGCCAAGATTCAAAACCATGTTCAGGACAAGGAGTTTTAAGAAATGGCATTTACAAATAATATTTTGTAAGTAGTATTTTTTTTTTAATAAATTATTCTGTAGCATGTAAAGTGCAATTAGAAAAAAGGAAATTAAACTAAATTATGCTGAAATGTGCTACACGCATGTCTAAAATTTTGTGCCCAAAACATGGTTCACTTTCAAACTGAGGGTGAGGGGGTAGATAAATTGATAAGAAGCTCATATGTTGTCAACATAAATACATACGCATTCATATTTGCTTGTTTCTTTCTCCCTACTTAAATCTAGGATGAGGATCATGTATAACTTTCAGATAACCAAAAAAAAATGCTATGCAGAAGCATAATGCTCAACCCAGACGGTTTTAACATGCTAAATACAACAAAGTATCCATAACCTTTCCAAGTAATACCTGCTGATTTGAATGAGCTTCAAAACGCGGTGCCTTTGACCTCAATTTCTCTGCCTGATCATATAAATTGTAATGGAGGTAATTGCGTAGTAGCAGGTTGAGAAGTGTTTCCTGCATATTATGACATATCATGTGTAAGACACCAGCAGTAAGACATCAATTAATTGATAAAATATGATAGGAATAAAACCTGTCCCAACTCATCATGGCGCAGTGTTGCAATCCGGTGCAAGGAAAGAAGATTGCTGTCAAGAAAAGGAGAGATTCAAATAGACACTACAAGAGAAATAAAGGAAAAAATCTCAGAAAATAAATGGATGTTCATATGTGAAATAGGTGCTTCTTCCCAGTTTCCATAAGAATAATAAAACTATATATGCATATACGTGTTTTGGGAGGAAATCTTGGTCAGGATGCTCCTCTCTTTATCTTTTCCTTGTCTATATTACCTCCTCTTCCATTTCCAACTTCTATATTTGGAGAGGTGAAACAATTTCTTGGAATTTCCATTTTTAGCACAATTTAATGAACAAAAAGGTAGAGGAATTTTCTTTATTTATCCAACTTCCTAATTCAACTACTATTTCTTACGCCTCATATATGCGTGTTTTGTCATTTTGATCAATCAAAAATCTTCTCCTAGTGTTTTCCACACAAGTTTATCATAGTGAGCCATTTTCCTCTCATTTTTTATATTTGGAAGGCAAAAATTCCTTAAAATTACGGCTTTCCGATGGTCCTTACCTTGGTCGACTTAACACTAATGACATGGATCAAAGGCCTAGGCTTACAAATCTTTATCTTCATGTGTAATATGTATGTGCACAAACATCAATTTCATTCACATACGTTTGTTAAATGTGATGGTTTTTGGTGGTTGTGGTATTTTTTGTTTTTTATGTGTTCGGAAAATGTTAGATTTGTCCCTCTTCAGCAAAAGATCTCCTATGCAGATTCAGAGGTTTTGGCATGGGAAAGATAGGAGTATTCTTTAGAGATATACTTCTTTTGCCATTTATTGGGGAGTTTGGAGCGAGAGGAATGATAGAATTGTTTTGGTGGTCAGACAATGAATATATGTTTTCTTTGGGATTTGCTTCTCTTTGTGCATTGAGAGCTTTACAAGTTATTCCCTTGCCAGACCTTTATAAGGATTGGCGGGTGTTTTCACTAGTTGTTTATTCCATTCATTTTCTTTGCTTTCTTTTGGGAGGACTACTTGTCCTCCACAAGCGTTGTAAACTCTTCTCTCTTCATCTATAAAATCTTCTTCTTTTATCTAAACAAATAAATCTATAGATTTAATCTGTATTCTATATATACACAAACAGGCATATTGAACAACAGAAAACTGACTGCAAATATCAGAAAGAAACTAATATAGATCTGTAGCTCACCCCCGAATTTCAGCAAGATTACCAGTAAGTTCATAACTAAGAGAATAATAGAAGTAGAGTCTAGATGCTAAAACTTCTACAGTGCGTCTATTCAGGTTCTTCAGACGAGCAATACTTGCTGAGGAACAAGCTTTGGCCTGAAGGACATCAAAGACAAGTAAAATAAAACTTGACAAGTCCAACAAAGGCAAGTAATAACATGGTTTAATAAGTAAAATCTGTACTTTGTTAATATTACGCAAATATTGTTATACCTCATTGTATTTCTTCTGGTCAATCAAAAATATTAGCACAAGCAAATAGCAGTAAATCTCAAGTTCTGGCAAGGAGTGCTTCACAAGGGCTAGAGTTGCAGATGTTGCAGTATCAACTTCCATATCATGCTCATCTTCCTATAGACAATAATACTGGGTTATGAAAATGAAGATTTGATTTCTGCAGTAGTGGTGCAAAAGTAGCAATCAGAAGATATTAACAAGATTAAAAAATCATGGAGTTTAGCCACTTCTGGGGTAGAGAGATACAGAGAGATCAAGAGCTGATAACAAAATAAAAATAAAAACCTTGCCTTTATGACATGTAAGCAGATTTCAGCCAATTAAATTCTAGATTTTTGGCAGAATAATATCGATGGAGAAAGCTTAATAAGCAAAAATATTATCAACTACACCAAAACCCACATTTCAATAAAAATAAAGCACTAAAAAATATACAAATTTAGGCAGATGTTTAAAGATCATCAATCAAACCTTTGGTAGATATGAAGATAACCGAGCGTGAACCTCGGATCCAGAAACAAGGGCAAAACTCAGGAACTGAGAAATCACAGACGCCTTCAACTTCTTCCTCAATGCTATGGTTAAGCGAACAGCTCGAAGAATCCGACGGACCTCCCGAGTATAAGCACCAGACTCAATCAGTGACGTAATCTCCTTCAAAACTGAAAATCCCCAATTTCCATTTACAATTAATCATTTACTTGAAAAAATGGAAAATTTCACACATTCTTACGCTGCAAAGTGGAGGGAGTAGTGGATGTAACAGAGTTGGAAGGCGCTGGGAGCTCTTTCATTTCCACATCTTGAGTCATTTTGTAGAGATCGATTGATCCAAGTCGACCTGCGTTGATCTAGGGAGACTGAAGAAGTTAGGGCTATACTACAATAAGAAGCAAAACTTATCTTTACCAACAAGTTATACTCCGAATTACAGGAGCCCTTAAGGCTAGTGCATATCATACATTGACCCCCTTTGTTTTACATATATACATCTGGATTTTTTAATTTAAATTCCAATTTTTTTTTTAAATATTCAAAATCAACACATATTTATTTAATTTTTATAAATAAAAAAAAAAGCATAAGCTCAATATATTAATTAAAATAATTAATTATTATATTTTTTTGATGTTAAAACTTAATTAAATTTATAACAATTTTAAAAAGTCAAAATATATGTCTAATTTTAAATAAAGATAATTTATACCAGAGGCCCTCAAACATGGTTAAAAGAACTGATTTCACATTGTGAATTGTTGCCTCTTAGTTATTTTATAGTAATAAATAAGAAATAAAAATACTTCAAATAAATTAAAATTTCATAAATTATAAAATATATAAAAATCCTCGATATTTTTTTCCAACGTATCACATTAACTTAATGCTTGTATAAGTATTAGGTTGTTCAAACTTTAAATTTGAATATTAATTAATATTGAATTTTGCCCCTTTTAAAGGTTTTTGGCTATAAGCATTATTAATGTTTATTTAAATTTAAGGTATTAATTTAGATGAAAAAAAGAAGATATAATGTTATGTTTAATTGTACCCAAAAATAAAAAATGGGTATTGAATTGATCCAACAAAAAGGATTTAATTGTATATCGAGTGACTTGAATTGAATGGTTGCTTTTGATGAGAAAAGACCTTGAAAATAGTTGATCAACTATTTTCATTCACCTTGAAAAATTATACATAATTCACTTGTGAAGAATTATCTTGTTTTTAGAACAATAAGTAAATAAATCACAACTGGGGTTTTATCACTACATGCATGCATGCATGCATATATATATAATTTTGATTTAATTTGCATCAAGAAGTAGGGTTGAGCTTAATTTCCACAATCATAAGCAGTTCGATCTCTTCATTAACAATCCAGCCGGCCAGGAATTAATCCACCCAATATTGGAGTATCTCGATCTTAAGCAGTTGATCAACTTAATTCCCATCACTTTGATGTAAAAAATAAAACCAATCATATTAATTATAAGCGGCATTAACGAGATTATTACAGGGTCGATCGAGAATGACTTTTTTTTGACTTAAAGTTAAATTTTTACTAGATTTATAAGTTAAAATTTTAATAGATTTATAAGTAAAAGTGTTCGGTATCACTTTTATTTATAAGTCGAGAATTATAAGTAATAGTTGTGGATGTGTTTGAATAATAATGACTTATAAGTTAGGTAAAATATAAATATTACTAAAATGTCCTTTAGTAAAAAGAACATTAGAAAAATAAAAAAAGAAGATATTTCTGTCATTTCATTTTGGTTGACCGACTTAAAAAAAATGACTTAACAACAAAAACTTATTTTTTTTTTACTTTTTCCTACCTTATAAGTCAGGAAAAAGTCTTTCTCGAACAGTTTTTTCTTTAACTTAACAGCTTGCTAAAACCACGCCGTCCTTTAACGCTAGTTGAACACGCGCCTTGGCCAAGGTCCGGTGTCATCGGATGGAGCACGTCGCCGGCAACACAAACATTACCTTTGCTGATATTTCCCCCATATATAGCAACTCCCACAGATGTCTGAATCCTAGTGGAGAAGATACAATGGCATTCAATTCAGTGATTTCTATATATCGCACTCTTTATTTTTTCAGGTACTTCTCCAAGTTTGTTCAAAACGTATTGTTTTATCCTCGGTGGATCTTCTTCCATCCCCTTGTTTGCACCATGGAGAGTCGCATATTATAATTAATTATGCATAATCATTATGAAAGCAATATATAAATCCTATCAGAGTTCGTTTTTACACCTAAATGTGTATGTAAAAAACCTTGATACATATAAAAAGAGAGTTTGAATTTAATACATACGAGATATTTTAGGATTGTGACACATAACTAATCAAATATATAATGTGATGAATGATCAAGTTGGACATGCAATACTGGAATATTGATTGTATATAATTGAATAAGTCTAAATACACTACAATCGGACATAACAATCAGACACAACATTGATCTCAACTATTAAAAAGTATGGTCTAACACGAAAATCTGTGTCAGGCCACATTTTTTAATTATTGAGATTAATATTATGTCCGGATACAGTGTATGTATACTTGTACCCGTCAAGCTGTTTATGTTGGTGGTGAAGCGAGTCACTGATGCCTTCCGAGCATTAGTCCATGTCATAAATGCAAATCATGTGACCCTCAAACTATCTGACGACTCCACCAATGCCTAAATCTCCAATGCCTTCCGAGCATTAGTCCATGTCATAAATGCAAATCATGTGATCCTCAAACTATCTGATGACTCCAATACCAAGCTCCAAATACAATAGTTATTAGGATGGTCTCAAACTGTTATACGGACGGTATACCTAAAATTTGAATTTGGAAGGACTATCACCATTGATATGTTAAATTACTCCCTCTGCCAAAAAAAATTCTGTCAATTTCTTATTAAATCTACTAATGATATTTAAACAACTTTATCGATATTACAAATGAAGCTAAACTTAATTAATTACTCGTGTTCAAATTTGAATATCAAGCTACTTTAAGTCTTTCTAGATAATAGCAACTCTCATTTTAGAACCCACGTAAAGAAAATAAGACTCATATTTTGAGACAGTGAAATTATATTGAATTCAGCAGCATCCGCATATTCGATGCTCCATCTCTCCTTTTCCTTACATACATACAATTGGCGAGGGGCAAAAATAAATAAGAAAAAACGAAACGTGTCGCCAAACTAAAGAAATAAATCATGCAGATTGAGGGTGATAGGAAGGAAGGAGGGAGGGAGGGGAGAGTAATTGAATTATTTGAAGGGACTAGAAGTTAAAAAGAACTAGTTGCTGAGAAGTTAGCGCCGGGAGCCTAATTTACCAAATAACGGAGTATAATAATATCAGTATAAACAAGTCTCGGCGCATGTCAAATACTCCCTTCCAAAATAGATGATTTTTTGTTGTCAGTGTAAGCAAAAAATTTTACTCTTACAAGTATAAATATACCGCATTTCTCAGGAAAATAAGTCCTCTCCTTAATGTTTAATGCCATGGAATATCTAGACCAAAACTTTGTATGCCTTCTATCTTCGTGTATTAGCTCGGGTATTCAGGCCTGTAGGGGATCGCATCAGAATTTTCTGTAATGAATATTCATCTGCCTTGCCCACCATTGTCAAAATCCAGCCTTCTACTGCCATGAGAGTCTGACACAGATGAGTTTGGATTCACTGCTTTCTTGTACCTATTTAGCTCTGCCGGTACACCCTGTACGTCAGGACTACGGGTAACTTTTGGAGCATTAAACATCCCATACCTCTGACCTGGAGAATTAGGAGCACTTGAAGCACCCGGATGTGAGTGTTCTTGCGAGGGAAAATCCTCCGCAGGAAGTTTCAAATTTCCAAGTATGGAAGTGCCAGGGTGAACATGATTGGTTTCTCTTGTCGAAGGCGAGGTACTCGAATCAAATTGTAACTGCCTGCCTTGGTTCGGATATTGTTGGGGTTGCCTGCCTTGGTTCGGATATTGCTGTGGTTGCCTGTCTTGGTTGGGATATTGTTGTGGTTGCCTGCCTTGGTTCGGATATTGTTGTGGTTGCCTGTTTTGGTTTGGAAATTGTTGTGGTTGCCTGCCTTGGTTTGGAAATTGTTGTGGTTGCTTATCTTGGTTTGGAAATTGGGCTTGTAACCTCCTCGGATCAGGACCTGCAAAATAAGTTTCTTTTGAAGGTGGAAACCTGTTTCTTGACTCCTTTTTGTACCTATTCTCAGTCCCAAGTGGAGCCTCTGTTGGGTAGGATTCAGGAGTTGTAGAATCAAGCACAGGGCTTTCACTCACAGGGTTGATGGCTGCTGCTGAGATGGAGACCTTTTCAACTTGGCTACTTGTGTCCTCGACTATGGAAGCTTTCTTTGAGCCTTTTTTTGATGGCCCAAACTTCACATGCCTGACAATAACATATGCCATTCTTTTCTCCACTCTCGGTCCACTTTCCACAATTGAAACATCTTCAATCTGCAAAAGTTGATAAAATTTAATGCTGCAGAAAAGAATGAGAGCATTCAATATGGAAAGAATGATAGGTAAACATTTTACCAGAGCATAGAAACGGGCTAATAATCCTCCCAAATTCTGATCTTCACTAGCCATTGCCTTTTTTTCAATACTCTTTGCAATACACTGTTCAAGAACCAGAATATTTCAGATACCAAGAAGAAGTAATTTTTTTTATAACAAAATATATTTATAAATATAAAGTAATCAAAAGGGATCAATGCCCCCACAGTTTATACGAAAGAGGCTAAATAGTACAAAAAACTCCCTCCTGGACCAAATGCCAAAAAGGTTATACAAGAAAAACAACCAAAAAGATTCACACAAGAATCCCAACAGAATTTCCGCAAAATCCATGAACAAAAACTATAGACCCTCTAGATAAACTTTGTTAAGTCTGAAAGAACAAACTCCAACACAGAATGAACAAGTCCTCTCCTTGCCGTCAAACCATCTACAGTTCAGTTCCCGCAATATAATCCACAACACAGAATGAGTGATCTTCACACATTGCTTCCTCAAACTCCAACATTCACACCTTCGCATGCCTTCAAGAAGCTCATCATAGGCAACGGTAAATTACCGTACCGTACCGCTCCGTACCGTGCCAGTCGCTGCTTTTACCGAAAAATGATTACCGATACCAATTTGGGCAGTTTGGCATCAATACGGTACCGGTAATTACCGATTTTGTACCGCCTGCACTTTTCTTTTTCTCTAATTCCATCAGCATGCAATCCATAAGTCAAAAAAGGCCCAAACTTGAAGTCCATATAAAAACAACTTCTTCTCTAATTCCATCAGCATGCAAGCCCATATGCCAAAAGAAGCACAAACTTGAAATCCATTTAAAAACCCAAATACTCATTTCCTTTTCTTCAAAATCCTACATTATGTCTTTAATTACCTTACACCATAGCAGCCGCTCTCTCCACAAGATAATAGATCTAACAAGCTGCAGCTAAAAGTCATATTTAAGATATACCAGATTTCGGAAGGAGATGAAAGAGTTAGCATGGGTATGAAAATTAATGGGTTTAGTAATTTATTTTTGTATTTCTCTAACCTCGCCTCTCTCCTACTCAATTTCTACTTTTCTTTTTAATCTCCACTTTGATGTGCCATGTTCTTGCAAAGATTCAAGTTCTTTACAAAGAATTTACTGTAACTTTGTGGGAAAATGAAATTAGTTGTGTGAAGGAAGCTGTAAAGGACTTCAAAACTGTTTAATTAGTAATATATATATAATACATTAACCGGTAAACTGGTACCGGTTCGGTAAATCCCTTATATCACAAAACTAATACTGTTACCGGACCAGAAAAACCGATATTTACCGGTTACATTTACCGTTACCGGACCGGTTCTAAAAAATACCGAAATGATCGGTTTGGTTGACCCGGCTTGGGTAAAAAACCAATTATACCGTTTCTTTTGCACAGCCCTACTCATCACCAATTTCAGCATTAGCCAAACTAAAACAAGTAAAAACACAAGGCTCCAAATATCTAAACAAACTCACAATAGAGTACAAATCATCCAGCAATTCCAAATATCTCATGCTCCTTCCAAGTTCCAATGGAACTAGTGCCAAGCTAAAGTTCCCAAGCCTGAAAAATGCCTTTAGACCCCCTTTTTTGGAATAAAGCAAAAAATGTGGCATTGATACTAGTATCAAAACTCCATTCTTCAATGTGAAGCAGAAAACAAGCCATTAAAAATATTTGGACCCAGATACTTCACATAAAAGGGGACTCTAAACTAATCCTATCATCCACATTGAGTTCATAGAAATCCAAGACATCAAGTTTGAGTCTCCAAAATCTCCTCTTCTACAGAAAGACCTTCATAGAAATTAGCTAATACCAAAACGAACCTTCAGTTCCTCATGACCCCCACTTTTAGTAAGTAACTATCACAACTGCCTGTGCAAATTGGAAAATCTGCTAAGAACTTAGTATTACCAGCTCATTGACATAACCACACAGCTAGGGATTGTTGCCGCTATATAATCACCTCAGTATTAATCAAATTTGCAGTCTCACTTTTCAGCTCATCACGTCCTTAACCTCCTCTATTTGAGCAGCTCAGATCCACCCTGTTCCACATCAATCTGCCTAATCTCGTCTACTGCCAAGACAATTCGAATTTTTTTACATTTTCCGGCACCTCCTTATTCCATGTCATTAATTATCTGCCAGTCTTTAAATTTTGGCCGCTAACACAGAGTTGGGTTGCATTCGTTATATTTCTGCCACAAACCACCCACCCACCAACTCCATAGGAATCTGGAGATTAGTTTATAATTCCACAGAACAAGAGCTGTGAAGGGCCCAAAAAATGTAGCAAAAATAATCAAACTTCCTGACAGTTCGAGAAATGCAAACAATCAACCTTTCACTCAATAAAAACTTCTACAAACCTAGATATGGCGCACAATCACCAGAAGAGAAATAAATTTGGAAAACAAAGGTCATCCAATTATATCTGGGAGAGGGGAAAAAGTACCTTCACCCGATAACCACTATCCATCAATCTTTTAACCTGATCTGCTTTCATCTGCAAATCTTTTTGTTCCTGGAAACAGAATAATAAGAAATATTCAGAACATTACTCGTCAAAAAGTTGGCAAAAGAACAAGAAAAAAATTATACTCAAAACACTACTTTCTTGCACTCACTTTGAATAATCTCAAACTAATTATTTTTCTTATCATGTACTACTTTCTTTCATTAACTACTCTTGTCTTCTCCTAATTCAAGAAGACAAATATAACTGGCAATGCTAAAATCATAAAGTACATATATTGTCAGTAAGGAGTTTTTTAGAATTAATTTAACAGCCAAGACGAACTAAACTTATAAAGAAACACTTTGCGCCACCAAATAGACTTTAAATTGAAGCTTCATAGGTTGTAATCTAAGGACACAAAATCATATCCTCCTGTTGCGGAAGGTGCTTGAATCCTCAAAAGTTTCGATAATGAGATAGTACTGACCACAGCCCTAGCAAGAGTGTTCCAGAATTAACTTGACATCAAGAGAACTCCCTCTGCTTGGAGAGTAAAGGTTCTGCTAGCTTAGAGCAGAATGGCAATACTCAGTAACAGAAACAGTGAAGACATGTGATCTGCTTCTACAGAAGTTATTAAGAGGCTGTTTGCAAATTATTTCTGATATTTTTTCCTTCATTTTCTAGAAGTCACGAAATGTAACTAGATACTGTTTATTATAACTTTTTCAAGGAATGAACCAAAAAACACTGCCTCCAAAAATTTCCAGGAGTTGATTCAATTGTTTCCAAAAATAATCATCAATATACCAGGTCTAAGTTAAGTTGTCTAGAAATCTTTATTTTATGCCACTCCAATTATGCTATTTCAGATAACAGTATTTCAAATGGTGCTGAAACACAACCTGCACCAAATTTTTAGAAAAACAATTTTTTAAAATATTATGGAAACAGGAACAGGAAAATGAATACAAACAGGGTCCTCTTCTATAATCCCCAGGTTTGCAGAGACCGTTATTCTTAATGAAATGAACTTCTGATTGCAACAGTGCATTTGGATCAAAACAAGTATAAAGAATCAGATGAAGAACTCACAATTTTACCCTCAACTCGGACTTCTTTGCAATCTCCTTTTCGTAGAGCCACTTCAGACTGCCCAGGGAAATACATTAAAGACAGATTTAGCTCCAATTCTAGCAAAAAAGCATGAAAAAGGGCTAATTAATTGCACCTCTTATCTCATAGGAAAATAAGTAAGACAAAGTTAACTAGAGTTGCCTTTGTCCCAACTTCCCAAGACGAGGTTTGGCACTTATAGAAACTTATAAATTGTAATTCCATGATTCACATTACAAGCAACTCTAACTCAATTACTAACAGCCTACAAAGCTCCAATTGTAGCACTTCGAGAATGTATGTTTTGATCAAAGTTGGTTGAAATTCAATGCAGCAACAGCCAACAAGTAAGACCAAGTATTCATGGTTTCCAAAGCCAATGACTAATCATCTCTGCTCTGGTATATGACAGCCAGTTAATATCAATTTTCTTCTTTTGTTGATAGGTATACCACATCCAGTTTAAACATATCATCAATCATTTGCCTAGAATATATATTATTCAAAGTCTAGTACTTCTATGAAGTTTTTCTTCTTATCCCCAACCCACTCCCTCAAAGTCTCTCTACTCCCCCCCACCCCAACCACCTAAAACAAAAGGAAAAAAAGTTAAAAGGGAAGAAAAGTCACCTTATTTATAGTTAAGCTTAGCTTGTTCAACGAATTTTGCATTATTATTTAAATTAGCTAATCTGCAACAGCAACACGTGTCCAACATGTAATCCTTTTACTCATATACAAAGGAATCATTTAAGGTTAAAGATCAGGTAATATAAATTCATTTAATTATAAAAAGATTTAATACTTGATTAGAGAGGGAAAACAATGTGACGAGGGAATAGGTTGAAGCCTATATGAATTCCTCTTTTCCAAGTCTACCTCACCACCACACCTCCATTTCATTTTTATATTTTACTCTAGTGGTAGACTTAATTTGCATTATACAACCAAAGACATCAATAATTAAGCATTCATTAGCATATATATTTAAATGTGAATGGAGCCCAAAATTCACGACAAGAACTTTAGCACCTAAAGCTTCAACTGTGAATCCAGTTTTAGAACTGAAGTCCTAGTGCATTTTTACTCCAGTTCAGATTCTCAATGAAAATATACCAATGGACTATTGAGAGACGGGGGCTTCTGATCTCCTTTTCCGTCTTTCTTAATGAGCACATTTATATGCACAACTCATTCATCTTTAGATTCAAGTACATGTTGTAGCGATCCCAATTAATAATATATGGTCATACTAAAAAAATTGATGCAATTAATATTATTTCTTCTCCCCCCCCCCCCCCCCCCTCCCCCTCTCTTATATGTTATAAGTAAAAAGGAAAATTAACATTAGTTTTGAAATCGATGTTTCATTATATTACTGTTTCATTGTTTTTTGGGTTGATTGGGCTGGCAATTGATCTGTTCTTGGTGACTCGGGCAGGACTTTTTTTGCGTTTTGTATACTTCACTTGTACTTAGGTGACGTCCCTTTTGGTGTACTTACAATAAATATAAAATCTCATAGATCATCGTTGTCACGTCTGCATAAGAATCTGATTAGTAGCCAAGGATTCCAGGTAATAATTGTGTTCATTTAATACAAGTAAGAAAAGAATTATAAAAAATCAAGAATTACAAATTTTAATAGAGTGAAGAGCAGCTGTAACAAAACTACAGACACCGAATATTTTTTTGAAGACTATGTATACGCCAAAGTATTATCTATCACTTTAAAACCACAAGAATGAATACCAAGGTATATATGTATAATACCTTGCTTTTAGAACGATCTTTTTCCTTTAGTTGTTGTTTGTACTTTTCTCTATGATAGTCCATGAGTTTGCAAACAGGTGGCTTAGCATTTCGTTGAACCTGTAATATATTTATTATTTTTTGTAAAACAGTAGCTCAAAAAGAGTAATCAACATTATCATAGTATTCTTTCCCCCCAGACACACTTTTCTTTAGCAAGCATGTTTACTGACAATTATATTGTCAAGAATTTTCACCCTATGTTAGTAATGAGATACCTCAACTAAATCAAGCTTGAGTCTATGTGCACGCTCCAAAGCTTCCTGCCTTGGCACTACAGTATGCCCTGAAAATATGCATAAATAATACTCACATGTGAGATAATAGAGAATTCATCCTATTTTAGACTTTGACAAAACAGGACACTATATTTCCAATGTTCTGTATCACACCCATTGGAATTGCTATCTGTAGTTCATTGTTCCATTTGATTTCACCTAAACCACCAAGGAGTGATGAGTGATGACCCCATAGTATTGTGAGTTTTTCTAACTATGGGGTCTTCATAGAGGACAACACGTGGTATACGTCCCCTTAACATGTTAGACGAGATAACTAAAGCATCTTCATAAAGGGTGAAGTTGGAAGCATTGGGTCACAACCTGTAATATATCCATGTAACTCACCGTAACTTAGTAGTAAACCTTTAGACTCTGCTTGGAACTCAAAAAGAGTAAGGGAAAGGAAATAAAAGGAAATGAAAGAAAAATAAATAAAAATAAATAGGAAAGCAAGATAAAGTCCCCTTAATGCACGAAAATCCAGCTATATATACCACCTGTAATGGACCTTTAAAATCCTAAAATCAAGTAAAGTGAACCAATTGTTACTTGATATTTGAGCAAAATTAAAATTAAATTTTCATTTTACTTTATTTTTCTTTACTTTACTTTTCATTTTATATTCCTTTTCTTTTAGTTCCCCTCAACTTTTCCAAGTTCCAACCTAGCGCAAAAATTCAGAACAAGAATGATGTCTGAGGGAAGGAGAACTGTCTAAGGGTTTTAAACAATAAAGAATTTAAGAAAGTGAAAACAAACATTTATGATATTCCTTAGAACTTCGTGAGCTCAAAGTGTAATCAATGGAACTTCTGCAAGGAATTCTAATATTCCTATGCAAAATTTAGATTCCCAATTCTCTTCCCAGTCTAAACTGCAAACTGCTCACTCTCTATTCCAATTAGTTGTCTTTCACAGGATATTGGTGTAAGGGTGTTTGTTACGACTTCACCCTGTTTCTAAGAAAAGAAAACTTTGAGATGAGGTCTATAAAGGATAAATTTGAAATCCTAAAAGACTATTGACTAATCTTATAACGCTAAAGTGTGTGCAAGCAAAATGGAACAACTATATTGGGAATTTAATAAAGGCCTGGGTGAATCCAAATGATTACTCAGGTTTTATCATTAACTCAACAATATCTCAGATACACATTCGTACAGCAACAATAGACCAAAACATAATCAAACCAACTTCAACTCTGCAAAATCTAATTGATATTTTGACCCAAAAAACAAAAAGAAAAAAAGAAAAGAAAATACCTTCATCCATCACAAGCCTAATGTACCGTGCTGTAATTTTTTCATTCAATCGCGGCCCATCGCTGTCCTTTTCTTCCTGCTTCGGCTTCGCCTAAATTGCGACGCATACCATAAACATAAATAATACACACCGAAGCGCTCAACTGTTTGTCTATATACAGGCATTCATATGATTACCTGAACTGGAGCAGCGAAAAGGCGGACGTTGTTACAAAACTCGAATTGGCTATTGTGAATAAATGAATCTGGTTTACCAAAATCCCAAATTCTTCTGCGCGAAGTAGTATGATTGACCGAATAAGCTCCATGGATTTGAAAATAGCATCTCTTGAATTGATTTGATAAGCTTCTGAGCTGTGATTGCTTCACTCGGCACCAAAATGCCATCTTTCAAGTAGCCAGTTCAATTAATCTGGAGGAGAGAGAGGGAGTGGTGAGGTAAACCCTAAACAGCCATTGTAACTTGCGATCAGGGAGCTGCAAATGGGAGTCGGGTTTAGGGTCGGTAAGGCTTGGCCGGGTTGAGTTTAGATTCAGAGTATTGAAACTGATTTGAGCGCTGGGATTGTAAATAATATCGTCAGCGTGAACTTAATTAAATCTCTCTGTGTAAAGTGTAGTTAGTTTAAATTTAGAGGCTCATAGCTTCTTTGCTAGGTTTAGGCCTAACCACAGGATATCTCCCCAAAATTTTGTAGGGCTGAATTTGGTAATTTCTTCAAACCAACCCAACCTGAGTTGCGACAACTACAAAATTGGTCCAGGTCCAGGTCCAGTTCTGCTAGTTCATTTCCGCCCAGTTCTTTTAACCCATTAATTACTTCTTCTTTTTCTTTGTTAAAGTGGATTGACGAAAAATGAAGGGATTGATAAATTTTCCTTTTCTTTTCTTTTTGTGAAGATTTATATATTGTAATATCATATCAATTTTAATTTAAAATATCTCAAATTAATTTCCAAAATAACCAATAATAATCTTAGATTATGGAAGGGCGGGGAGAGTACTACTACTATATATGATATTGATAGAGGTTTGTGACAAAAGTAAAATAATTTTCAAAAAAAATTAAATCGCATAATAAAACAATATGGTGTTATTATAAATTGTTAATTAATTTTACATATTATATATGATAATTTTTTTATTTAAAAAATATAATCAAATAAGGAATAAAAATTTACCTTGACTTACAAGGGCACGCATATATATACTAGTAAAGGCAGTAAAGAAAAGAAAGTTCATTCCTCTTTTTTTTTTTTACTTTCTTTCAGTTTTTTTTCCTTTCTTCCAACGGACAGACCATTAAAGAACTTCTCAATTGTAATTTTATATTTTTTTCCTAAATATACAGTTTCAACTTTAAACATTTACCAGCTTTCTTTCCATTCTTAAACAAACCCATTATTTATCATTCTTATATATATATATATATATATATATATATATATATATAACTTGTTGAATATTTATAGGGTAATGATAGAGATTTTAAATTTTTGATCTCAAATGAATATCAAATGATATGATATTAAATATTTTAATAATAATTTATTACACAGTTATCTACAAAACATCTATTTAATTAATGTTATAATAACAAATTATTTAAAATTAAAAATTTAAGACTCCTGATATCACTTATATTTTTATAACATTCAAATACTAAAATATATAGATAACAGACATCATGCCACCGTTGCATCATACATCCATCAAAGGTTGCAAATTCCGAGTGCATGGAGAGAGGAAAAAAATAATTTTTTTTATACCTTAATTATTTCAATTTTTTTTTTGGTTCTAGCTTCCTTTTAATATAGCCCTTATCAAGCATAATAGGACAACAATTACACGCGAAAATGTGCAATATAATCTTGTAAGGATGATGATGTATGCAGTGAAGTAATGGTCATGTTTTTATATGCATATATTTAAACAAAAATAATCCCCCTCTAATCACGCGTATTAGTTAAAAGATATTCGATTTTTCTTCCATATTTTTTAATAATTGGACTCTTAGGAATGTTAATAAATTAATTATAAGAACCTGACGAGGTAGAATCTATTAGAGTTGAATGTATTTGATTTAATAATAATAAAAGATGTGACAAAAGTTATTAATATATATTTGTAATGAAGAGGTAATTTTGTATTGTTCTTATGATTGAGAATATGTTATAAATTTATTGTAAAAAGACTTAGGGTTTAAACTTGTTAAGTTGACCCACATTATAGAGATAAAATTTGTAATAGATTAGACTGAAGACGCATAACAGAATGACTAACTACTCTGAGACGCAGAGTAAAATGAAAAAATCGAATAGAGTTGAATCATCAAGCAGAATCGTCGAACAAATTACAAGATCGAATAATAAAGTTAAAAGAAGAATCGTCAAGCATAATAGTTCACAAAGTTAAATGAAGAAATTAAACAGAATCAAAGAGCAAAATAAATAGACACTCCAAGATCACATAATAAAAAACGATCAGCAGATAGTAGAATGATCGAAAGAACTCCAAGATCCAAGTATGAAGTCTTATCTTTAATTTAATTTATATCTTAATTTATATAATTTAATATTATAAAAATATCATCCAAAAATTATCTTATGAAATCTCAATGTTCATATGAAAGAGAAGACCCTTTTATAGCTAGATTTAGGGTAGAAAGAGGGGAAGGGAGAGAAAGTTGCTATAAAGAAGTTTAGGAAGTTCCGCATATATATTTTTAGGAAATGGAATATGATGTTATAAATTACCGAAAAGATTGTGACGTTATAGACTATAGAATAATCAATCCAAGTCATTGGGAACTCAGTAGTAGATAAAGCTAGTACCACGTATGTTGGAGTTTTGAATTAATAAAAAAGTTAATAGAACTCATATATTCCAAGGCAGGCTTCATCTAGCCTATGTTTTATCCTCCTCAAAAGTACAAACCACGCATGAACACTTTGTTGTTTGTGTTTTTCCATCTAGCCCTCGAGTCCCATTTTTCAATATTTTAAATCAAAAGAGAAGAGTCCTATATTCTTATAACAATATAAAATTATAGAATATAATTAAGTTTTCCATCACAATATCATTATATTATGTCTTCACTGACCAAACTAATTCAACATTCAATAATTATATGCGGCAGAAATATATCTTTAAACTTTATGAATTTTTCAAATTAGATTTATGTAAAATTATTGATACATCCCCGTCTTAAAATAATAGTCTTAATTCCCATATTTTATATCCCATGTCACGCTCCCTTTCTGAAATTAGACTAAAAGCCAATATGATATTTTGATTTTTCACTTAGTTGCATGTTAATTAGACTTGGTTTTCATTTAGTGTCAATACTGTGATTAGATTGAGTTAGGGTTCTTTTTTTATAAAGAACATTATGTAATCTTTTGAAGGAAGACAACACGGGACAAAATAGTTCAGTTCAATGTAGGATAAGATTATATCTCTTGCCATAGGTCTTTTGTAGTACTATCCATTATTATTTTTTTTGCTAAATATCTTTTTGAAATATTTGCCACTGTATATAATACTTCTTTGATGAGAATTCGTTTTGCTAATAAAAGAAAGAAGAAGAGGATTATATCCTTTGTAGTATTTTAATAGCAATAATAAATAAACGGCAAAATGCTATATTTGCACATATATATATATATATATATAGGGTGTTTATTCACAATAATTAATTATTGGGCTATTATTTTGACAATCAATATAAGAGATATTTTTTGCTATAAATTGGTCATACCGCAATAACACGTAAATTTGGCCCATGACTGTATTTTTTCTTGTGGCATATAAATTTTCTTGCTTATTTAGCCCAGCCAGTACTCTATTTTGTGACAAGTCTAAGTTTGTTTGCTAACAATAATCAATTACTGTGGATATATATATATATATATATATATATATATATATATATATATATATATATATATATATAATGAATAAAAATTTATTCAATAATCTTAAGATAATATTATATAATATTTTATTGCTTGTAATTTTAAATTTATTGAATAATTTTTTTTATTAATTTGAGACTCTACGTAACATTAGCCACCACCGAATAATTACTCAAAATGAGCTGCACACCTGACATTTCTATATTATTGCAACAACTAGTAGAAGAAGCTAGTTAGACTAGGTAGTGTTTGATTGCATCTTAATGCATCTTAACTGTTCACCTCTTAATAGATCTTAACAGCACACATCTTTGTATTAAGATGTCTTCTGAATAGTTTAGACTTATATTTGTATCTTAACTATTCAGAGGATCTCTTAATACAAAAATATGGGTCATTAAGATGTTTTAAGAGGTGAACAGTTAAAATGTATTAAGATGCAATCAAACACCAATACATTGTTTTCATTTAAGAAAATAGTTATTATTATTCTCATAGCTAGTCTTTCAGGTTGAAAAACATTATCCATCAAACTTCGGTAGTTATGATAATACTTATTTATATAATCATTTCCATACATGCATTATGCATATTGTTTCCCTATATGAAAGCTTTAGATTTCATTCAACTAATTAATTAATGCATTCTTGATTTTTTATTAACAATTTATATTTCTAATTTATATGGGAAATCTTAATGGCATCCATGTTAGTACATACTATACGCCATTTTTACATATATTAAAACAAAAGTATATTTATTGGAGTATATATATTTATAGGAAATTATTAATTTTTTAGGTAAAAATTAATATTTTCACAAGTTCTCTCACATAAATGTGAGATCTATTTAATATTCATGTAATAGATATATTATAAAACTGTCGCTTTTACTTATGAAAATATTAATTTCTCTTTTAATAAAAAAAAAAATATATATATATATATATATATACTCTTATTCTTTCTTTTTCTATAAATGCAAATAAACAGTAGAAGTTACCATTTTCATTCCTTTTCTTTTCACTAGTTCTTTTTTTTTTCAGTTTTCTTCTTACTAACAAAGCTAATTGTTATTGATTTTGAAATATTCTCATAAATGTTCTCATTTTAACAAATCACCTCTCTCTCTCTCTCTCTCACACACACACACACACACACAGATATATATATATATGGGGTGATTTTTATATATGTCCAAGAAAAATGGATATGAGGTGAGATTGTACATGGCAACCACAATCTCCGTTTGGGTCTCTCTCTCGCAAAAGAGATAAATAAATCAAAAAGATGGGACCGTCCATCCTTTGTTAGTGAGTCTCTGAAATACATTATATAGTTAGGTAAGGGGACAAATCTTTGATCACTTTATCCAGGTCCTAGCTAGCTTCCACCCAGATATTAATTATCTACTGATCCATAACTACAACTATAAATATATATTTAACACCTATTTATGACAAAAACAATATCCACAAGTTTATTTTCAATATATCTAACGAAAACCTTAATTGTCTCCGTATAGATATTATAATCTCAATTAATTATCTTTCTTCATGGTGCGCGTGTCTGTATATATATATATATATATATATATATGAGAGCATTTCCATGACATACCCTCTTAAACAATATACCCAACATACCCCTTTTAGCGACGGACCCGGCGACGGTTTGGTCCGTCGCCATAGGTTCGTCCGTCTCTAAATGTTTTAGAGACGGATTTTGTTGTCCGTCTCTAAAACATTTAGCGACGGACGAACCTATGGCGACGGACCAAACCGTCGCCAGGTCCGTCGCTAAAGGGGGTATGTTGGGTATGTTGTTTTAGAGGGTATGTCATGGATCCTTTCTAATATATATATATATATATATTAAGTTGGGAAGTTGGAGAGTACGTCTATGTTTGCGTGAACTTTGATTGGGTGTAGTCGTCTCTTTTCCTCCCAAAATATGAGTTTCGTACTAATTACACATGTAAATATTTTAAAGAAAAAAAGTAATCAACTTACTATTCAAACTCAATTTATGGCTGACAAAAATATAACAAGTACGTAGAAAAAATATCTTATATCCCTATTAAAACATAGTGTGATCCACGTTTTTAGCATGAATAAGTTTACAAACATAATTTTAAAATACAAAATTTTATTTTATTATTATAAAACAAAGTTTGACATAATTTTTTTTTGTTAAATTATTTTTTAATAGTAATATGAGAAATTGTATTTGATATTTATGTCTATAGACTTATCTTTTTATCATTATTAATTACAAAAAATCGATCAGACATTTACCTAAACAAAAAGGAAAGGGCAAATAAGTTCACACAAAATACAATTATATCATTTCTTCAGGTACAAACAGACATAATGCACGAGGCTATTATATATATATATATATATATATATATATATATGATAGTAATTCATAATAAATGGTTGTTATAAATTTTATTCTAATAAATTTATATCCAATTATCTAATACGAGATCTAACGCTTAGAGAACATATCTGCCGCTACTAAGAATAGCGGCAGGAATAAATTATGCCGCTTCTCTTAGTAGAGATACAAAAGAATGTCCTAAATACCTATAATTTAATTATATTAAATAGTTTTAAAATATTTATTAGTATAAATAAATTTTAAAATAATAAAATTAACATTGCTAATTATATTTAATGTATTTATTTTAATAAATAATAAAATTTAAAATTATCAATTATATTAAATGTATTTATTTTTATAAATAATTTCTTAAATAATAAAATTTAACATTATCAATTATTGTGATAATTTGATTATTTAAAATTTAGTAGCGGTAGATAAATTTAGTAGCAATAGGTAAATTTAGACACTGAAATTATTTAAATCTAATTCAAGTAGAAATACTTAGGACATTTTTCTATTCATCTACTAAGGGAAGAGATAAGAGGAAGAAGGAATTTTTTTTTATCTATCGTTACCCTTAATAACAACAAATATGTTTTCTAAACGTTGAATTTTATATTGGACGATTGAAAATAAATTTATTAAAATAATATTAATAATAATTACTTATTATGAATCACTACCGTAAGTCTATGTATATATTAGTAATTGTTCGTGTCTGAATGTACGGTATAACGAAAAATTAAATTAAAATATAAAAATAATATTATTATTATCTGTATTATTATTAAGAAAATTATAAAATATAAAAATTATAAATATTATTATTATCGGTATTATTATTATTATTATTAATATGGATATTATTATTATTATTATTATTATCATCATCTGTATTATTATTATTATTATTATTATTATTATTATTACTATTATTATAATTATTATTGTTATTATTATTACTATTATTATTATTATTATTATTATTATTTTTATTATTATTACTACTACTACTACTACTACTACTACTACTACTACTATTATTATTATTATTATTATTATTATTACTACTACTATTATTGTTATTATTATTATTTATTATTATTACTATTATTGTAATTACTATTACTATTACTATTGTTATTATTTTTATTATTATTATTATTATAGTATAGGTGTGAATTTGATTTGAGCGAAAAAGAAATTTGTGAGATAAAATATAAACGATTAAATTAAGTTAAAAAAATTTAAACTATTTTTATATTTTTAAATTTAAAATGAGTTGTATTTTATTATATAAATATATATGTATGTAGGTAGGTAGGTAGCTTCCAAATTTATGCTGTGAGCTTGCGGATTTCTGGCCATGCATGGACTGCAGAACAGTTGATAGATTCAATAATACTATTATTTCACGTCATACTCGAGCGTATTTCTGCAGAAGTATATATGGAGTACAAATTAAAGGACAAGTTGCATAAGGAGAAAACCAACAGTTTGTGTGCTGTACTACTGCTACACTAATCATTTGATGCCGTCAATATAAATATATACGGTAGCTACTAGTGGTCTAAATTAAGATTATATGAAATTAAGGATCGACATTAGCAGAGTCAAGACACTGTTTTTGAAACCGCTTTGCGATCAAAAAGACAATGTTGAGAAAATTGGACAGGATTTATTGTTTGACCGAAATCGGTCGATTTTCTGGTCCGATCCGATTAAAAAATCGAAAAGTTAATGATCCGGTTAAAATTCGGTTGACCACCGATTCAACTGGTGGTTCAACCGATAAAATCAATAGTTGAACTGGTTGACCCAATTTTCAAGTATTTTTTTTTACAAAAATATTTTTAATAATATTATAACATTATTTTACTATACTTTAGTTTATAAAAAAATTAAATATTTTAAAATTTTATTAATTATTAATAATATATTTTTTTATATATTTATAACGTCATTGGTTCAATAACAATTTAATCACTAATTGGACCAATAATTTATCTATCTAATAACTTTTTTAATTCAATGACCGATTCAATTTTTTATACATTACAAAAAGACACATTGATACCATGATCAACTCACCTTTTACTTTTGTTTTAGAAATGAGACTTTATCACTCTTAACTAGCGCGCGTATATATATATATATATATATATATATATATATATATATATATTAAATGCCATGTCTAATCCAAAGAGAAGCTTACCTTTAGATAGACATAAATTTACTTGGTTGCGACAAGATAATTTCAAATACACTCCGTTAATTTAAGATTATATATACATATTTTAAGAAGAAAAAAGATATTATTTTTAAACATATTCTTAATATTAGTTAAATATGTAATAGTAGTGAAAGTATACTATTCGATCAATTAATTAATAATAAAGACAATGATATATTAAAATTTTTATATTAATGTAATGTCTTAAGAATATATATATATAAAGATTTTTTTTTTATCTAGTTTATGTAATGATATTCAACTTAGCGATCAATATGTACTTAATACCTTAATAATATTTTTTTCAAAAAAAGTTTGGAAAATTAAGAAGATAAATAAAATTAAATTTTATTATACGTAATAATTCATATAATAACTTTTTATAAAATAATTAATATATAAAATTTATAATTTTATAAAAAAATATTATATAAATAATTACATATAATAAAATTGAATAAATCCTAGCTCATTTAAAGGAGTTGACTGACAAAAAAAGATGACAAGAAGTTTCAAATATATACACACACATGGGGCGCGGGGGGATTGGTTTGGCAGAGGAAATAACTGATCCGAGTAGGTTAGATTGGTGGAGAGGATGATGCATGGAAAAATTATAATTTTTATATATTTCATTATTTATGGAATTTTAATTTATTTAATATATTTTTAGTAGAATTTAAATTTATTATTTTTATTTTAATAATTTTTAATTAGTCATAGAAAAGTTAATTAGTAATTTAATTATCTTTTTGAAATAAATTAATAGAGTTATTTATTACCCTTTTCAAAATAAATGTAAGAAAGAACATAGGCTTATAAATATATGTTATCTTCTTAAGTAATCAACTCATATAATACATTTATTAGTTTTTTATCCGTAAGAATTTATTCAAATTTATATTAGAACATTTGAGTTTAACTATTATATTTCTTTGCCTCAGAGGAGATGGACAAAGCTTTGTTCAAAGAAAGAAAGAAATAAATAAAAAGAATTAATTGGGTTAAGTTTACATCACGCGGGCTGGCTTTGATGGGTGTTTCTGAATCAAGACAATAGTCATGAGACATAGACCTCTCTATTCAAAACTGCTCTTATAATTGTGTTGAGTAGAGTAGTACTAGTATTTGGCATCTTCACGTGTGATGTGGTGATCACCGAATTATTCTGTCTGCCTAACAATTCATCAATTAATATATATGTATGATGATGGTATATACATACATATATATCAACTTTATATCTACAAACGTACACATAGATGACCTAATTTTATAATCAAAATTGATTACGACAATATAAGTTGTGGTGAACAGCAATTTGATTATTCATTCCCATATATCCATCGGGAATGAGTAAATAAATTACTCTAAAATATGAAATTCTTTAGATATAAATTATTTATCTTAATTTGATGAAAAATACATAAATTTTACTTAATTTTATTTGTCACGTAATTATTTAGTCTATTTCAAGTTATTATTTCCTTTTCTTTTAATAATATAAGTATTCGATTATAATTGAACTAAATTATTTATTCGATTATAATTGAATCGAATTGTTTATTCACTTATAATTGAATATCAAAGTTCATACAATTTCATTATGCAAAAAAAATATTTGAAATATGTACTAACTGAATAACAGAATTATATTATTCTGTTATTCGATATATAACTAAAATATAAAACTATTTTTACCAAACAAAAAATCTCATTTCAAATTTTACACTAAAATTTTTAAATAATATTTAACCATAATCTACAACAATAATTATTCATAAGCTTGTTTAATAATTTGAAATTAATAATACATAATTCATAGAACAAAATCTATCAAAGTTTAATTAAAAATAATATTTTATTTTTAATTCAGTTAATAGATTATCTAAATAGTCTGATTTTTATATCCAAAATTCAAATCAAATACCGCATTGTAAAATAATTATAATTGAATATATCCAAAAATTGAAATAATTCGATTAAAAATAATATTCGATTTTGTCTAATTTTTACACAGCACTAGAGTCTCTCCCTTATTTCTCTCTCCCCGGTTACTTTCTTTCTCCCAAAAATAGCCGGCACCTTCCCCACTTCAATCAAATTCCTCCACGGCTCACCACAACCTCTCCCATCTCCACACAAATTGAAATTTCTTATTCATAAATTTCAATTCTTGGCCATTTTATTTAATCAGCTACAATAATCAAGATTAATATCTTGCTTAAATATAATTACATGAAATTAATTTCATAATACCTCTGTCCCTAAATTGATTCCTACATATTAATTGTAGGTTAGGCTTTTGGCCAGCAATAATCATCTAATTCACGAGCTCTTGGGTTTTTCTTTGAAGCTTAAGGTGGTCCTGTTAATTAACAATTTTGCTAGTGCATGCGACGTAATATATATTATAATTAGGGGATAAAGAAGATTGAGAATTGTAGTATAGTTTGTATGTATGTGTGTGTATTGAATTAATGGACTCCCATTGCCAAGTCCCATCACTCATTTAATATAATTTAATTTATAACAAAGAGGTAGCTAGCTATAGGCCTATAGCTAAGTTTTTCTTTCAGCTGAGTTGTTCGATCGAGCGGTTCAATATTCCACCAGATGCGAGATGATTCATATTGAAGCAGGCAAGGCATCATCCACAGCCAATGAAAATGACTATTCATTCCTAAACAATGGGGCGGGCTGGCCGGCTATCGTACGTGCTGCTATTACATTGCATTATTATTTTCCACACGGGGGGTGGTGTAGGTATACATACATACTTGATACTCCTAAAACAATTGAGACGTCCATTTCATTTTTTGACTAAACGTACCATGTATGTGGAAATTAAATTGATTGTAGCTAGCTAGCTCCATAGTAGTACGCATTATTCATTGTCAACAACACCTAGCTTGTTAAAATTAAGTAGTCATCAACAACAACATACGCGTTGATTAAATAATGTAAATTAGAACTTAGAAGTTGATAAATATTCCAAAACAATTAAAAGTCGGCCTAGTTGAATAAATATCCGAGCACCAAAAACTTCAACATGAGCCGGTGGGCATACCACACCTTTCACGCTTACAACTTTCTTTTATTAGTATATTGGTATGACTATATATACATATATACTAGCTAGCTACTAGTCAAAATATTTTGTACTACTAACTAATTAGTAAATAATCCTTTCATAAACTTATAAATAATCTCTCTTTATTTACATATTTCCCCCTGAAAAAGTGTCTTGTTCAAGCGACCCAGAGTTTACGAATAAGAGATGGCCGGAGAAATGCAAAAAAAACAAAGAATTTAAGGAAAGAAATGTATGGTAAATCATGGTTTAAATGTAACCACCTCCCTTCCACATGTTACCGTAACGTGTAAAATAATTAAATATAACAATTTAAATTGTTATCATTAATAATTTTAGTCATAACTTTTTGAGTGAATATGTGATGGACTAAGATGACTTAAACAAATATTATTAAAAAAACGTATTATACCTCATAATATTATGATTTGATTCGGACTCAAAATTTGATTGAATTATTACAAACTGTATCACAGTCGATTCTTCAAAAACTCGGATCGAATTATCCGATCTTACATTATAACATGTGCGATACTTAGTTGCTATTTTTGATACGACTACCGGATGTTTTTTTTCTTCTACCCTTTACTTCCTTCGTTTTCTTAAACTTGGTAAATATTCTCTTACCCCCATGTTTTTTTCTCTGCCCTTTTCATCCTGCGTTTTCTTAAACTTGGTATACAAGTGAGAAAAAAGATGAAGGTTGAAAATTTCTTTTCTACTCCACAACTCAGTCAGCCTGAACAGTGACATGTGAAAAACTTCACCTGTTACGACATGCATACTATTTGGCTCAAATTAAGCCACGTTAATATCTTGTTTCTCAAGATAATAAATTTTAAAAATGAAGAAAATCAAAACACCGACCGACCTTTGCCTGTTTTCTTCCCTTTTCCCTTAAGTTACATGATGATTTGTTTGGCCGTGACACTTAAAAATACATAGAAGTCGTGATAATTTTTAATCCCAAATCATCAATGACGCGTACATTTACTAGATATAATTTTTAAAATTTTTATTTTTAATCTGTGACTGTCTATCTAGCCTCAAAGCAAGGGGGTGTGGAGCCCAGACTGGTCCTCTGCTGTGCTGGCTTGAAGCTCTCTGATGTTGTTTTTTAATAAGCTTTGTCTGCTGAGAAAGAGCAGAGTTTCAGTTGGCCCAATCAACTCGTAATACATAATACTAGCTATTCTCTCTCTTTCTTTCAATTTCCTCCCTCTCTCTCTCTATGTATGTTTACTTTCATCGCCTCATCTAGTGTATGCTCAAAGAAGAGAGAAACAAAATAATAATCAAAACCCACTTCAGTTCCTCTCTGATTTGATGGATCAACAGATCTAACTCTTTAACTTTCAGATCTTCCTCTACTTTCAGTCCTAAAGGTTAGTTCTTTAACCATCATTTTCAATAATGGGTATATGATGTGCAGTTTGTATGCTATTTTTGTTGAAAAAATTAGAGTTGATTTCGTTGTGTGAGCTGGGGAGTTCTTGGAATTTGGAGAAGTTGGGATATTTTGTGTTAGTTGGATCTTCTGGATTTGAAATGGCTAACCAAACTCTTGTCTGAGATCAAATTGAATATGACTACTTAATTTTTCAAAAGGTCCCATTTTTCTGTGCTTGGGTTGATATTTTCATTATTAGTGCCTGTTATGATTACATCACATGTGATCTGTTTAAGAAGAAGCAGATAGGGTTTTGCATATTATGCCATTTTTCCTGTCTGCTGTAGCAATTCTTAGCTTAATTTAACAAACAGTATATATATATATATATATTTCAGTTAGTAGGTTTTTTAGTTACAGGTTCTGATTTTTCTGTCTTTGTTGTTCTCTTTGATGTTTTTGTAGACTTTAGTGTATATAGTTGTTGCGTTTTAGAGGGGGAAACAACTCACAATTGAGGTATATTTAGGCCATTTAATTTAGGTCTTCATTAGATGTGGATTATTTGGAGGGCGATTTGGATGAGGTATTTTATCTGGGTTAGATGAGGTATGTTATCTGGGTTAATGAACCTTTTAAAGGCCTGTTTTCGGCCCAGGTTGGATCGGTATGTTCACACTAGCTCCGACGGCAGTGGGCGCCAGGATGGGCTCCTATGGTACAAGGATACAGGGCAACATTTTAATGGTGAGTTCTCAATGGCTGTAGTCCAAGCCAACAATTTACTTGAGGATCAGAGCCAGCTTGAATCAGGCTGTTTGAGCTTGCACGAGTCGGGGCCATATGGTACTTTTGTAGGAGTTTACGATGGGCATGGGGGCCCCGAGACATCGCGGTTCATCAATGTTCAACTCTTTCAACATCTCAAGAGTAAGTCACTTGAAATCCAATTGAATTTAGAACTATAATTTGATTTGATAATACATGATTTCTTGTTCCAAAGTACAAGCATCATCGTTTCATCAAACTTCATTTGGTCTAGGAAAAGAGAAGACGTTATGTGAAATTAAACGTTGAGAACAGAGAAGAAAGGAAAATATACTATGAATGTGAGCTTTTCTTTATTGAACCAAATAATTGTTTGCTTGGACTCCTTGTAGTTGTTAATTTAAGAAAATGGAGATTTAGGATCTGTTTTCCCCTTTACATGCCTTACTAACCAAATAGCGTGGCTACGAAGTAAAATGACCCGAGTTTTTGTCATGCTAGCCATCATGGATTAAATTCTTATTTAATTGTTTCAAGGGTTTTTAAGAGCTCTAGGTTAACTACTTGTTCTTAATTCTGCAGGATTTACTTCAGAGCACCAATCCATGTCAGTAGAGGTAATACGGAAGGCATTCCAAGCAACAGAAGAGAGCTTTACCTCTATTGTTAGCAGACAATGGCCAATAAATGCACAACTTGCAGCAGTTGGTTCATGCTGCCTGGTCGGAGTTATATGCAGCGGAACTCTCTATGTTGCCAATCTGGGTGATTCCCGTGCTGTTTTGGGGAAACTTGTTAAGGCAACAGGGGAGGTTCTGGCCATTCAGCTCTCAGCAGAACATAATGCATGTATAGAGTCCGTGAGACAAGAGCTGCAGTCCTTACACCCAGATGACCCACAGGTTGTAGTTTTGAAGCATAATGTATGGCGCGTAAAGGGTCTTATACAGGTAAGTTCATCTTTGCACAATTTTTTTTATGCTAAAGTTTATCAGTCAGGGTATCTGACACTTTTCTTATAGTAGCTATTCATTACCCTACTGCTACTTAAAATTTTTATCTTCAAAGAATATTATAAGGGGTTGGAATTTCCTTGTGTGGCACCGACTTCATATTTGTTATATTCCGTTATCTGCACTGAATTTACTCGGCAATATTTACACAGTACCAATTATTTTGAATTGTTATAAAATTTTCAACTTTGCTGATATGAATTTGAGCCAAAGATGTTTTTTTTTTAATTTATCATGAAAGTTTCAATATTTCTTCCATCTATAGTAAACAATAATTATGGAGGGCAAGTTATGCAGATATCAATTTTATTATAGTTTTTACCTCATAAACACATCAGAAGGCTAGACGTTAAAAATACTTATTACACTGTGATAAGTAGTTTTTACCCTGAATTATATCGATCCAAACATCTAAGTTCTTTATTTAGGAGCATTTGTTTTGAGAACAGAAATTTGAGTTAATTTTTTAGAAATAAATATTACTTATTACTAAAAGAAATTGAGGGTCCATTTGTTTCGTTGATTAGGGGTGAGATTTGGATTTGGACCCTTCAAATATTTCATTTGGTGTAATAGTCAAGTATCTAAATTTCTAAATTGTAAAATTTACTATCCATTCAAATTAAATTTGTCGAATCCTAAATTCATATGCGTGGGAATCATGAAACTTTTAAGCCCACACTCATCAAATATTTTTGAAACTAAAATATAAGATATATCATAAAACACGGAAGTATATACACGTTTATAGACTTGGTAGGTCCTCATCATTAACATCAGAAAGGTTTGAAAAACACATTGTACTCTTCCATTCTTCCTCTTATGCAATTCAATGGGATTTCGTGTCTGTGTATTTGCGTTAAATTTTGTTGGTGACTAAAAAAGTATTTTACTACTTGAAATGTAAGGTTCAGATACCTTTTTTTTCAATTTCAAAAACTGATGATGGGTTTTTGCATCATAAACTTATTAATAAAATCTTCTATTTGATAATTTTGTTTGTTGGGTGGTAGGAGTAATATTTAGTGGAGTATTTTTTTTATAAAAAAAATGAAGGGAAAAAATCCAATTCCAAACCATGTTATTGATTTTTAATTCCACAAGATTTGAAATTATAAATTTAAAAATCCCAGATTAATAAATTTCAAATCCATAACTTGAATATAAAGACTGTAGTTCTTTTCTTCTTTGGGTTAGGGGAGTGTGGGGGGTTTGTTTACATTCTCTCCTCTGTTCTTCAGTTTCAAATGGTAGCTGCATTTAGTTATAAATTTAAGATTCAGCGGATGCGGTGCCTTACACAAGTTTTCTAATAGAGTGCATTAAATTTCATTCTAGATAGCTTTTCTTTTTCTTTTTCACTTTTATGGTTTAATCTAGACAGTGAATCTTCATCACACTTTACAATTTGATGTAACCAGCAGCTAATTCAAGGAAAATAACATTCACTTAGGTTTTAATGGGACTGTAATTTGTCAGCCATAAAGAATGTTTTTTACTACGTGTTCCTGTAAACTTGATTAAAGATCGGTTCTTTTCTTTTTCAATGTCTATCTCCACGGGAATTGTAATGACCGCGAATATTGCTACGCATTTCAAATATATTTGATTAATATTTATCAATGAAATGAATTTAATTTTTATTTTGTTGTGTCTTCATGAATAATCATATCTATGTGTATGAGGATTTAATTAAAAGGGAAGTTCGCACAGTGATCTTATTTAAACCAAATGAACTAACCTACAAATATTAATCTCAAGAAACGATAAGTTAGAAACCCTAATCGATGACTTAACAGAATGTGGTTGAGTTTATAATTAAACCAATTACTTGATAGATTAAATTAATTTATTAAAGACAAGTCTAATTGTGTTAATTAATATAATTAATTCAAGTGTAACATTTAATAATAGTAGTCCATGAATTTATTAAATGTTAACTTTAAAGTGGTAAAATTAATTCATGTTACTAATTAGCATTATGTGATTAAATGGGTATCAACTAAATGCTTAGCTCATGGAATTAATTATCTAGCCCATGGAATTAATTGCTTAGCCCATTGATTTAATTATTGAAGATCCAAGTGGAATTAATTGGGAGCCTAATGAATTAAATTTCTAGAGCCCAAAAACCTAGCCAATCATATTTGTATTGGTGTATATATATATATGTGTCAATATATACATATATTACCAACTTGTAGCTATTAAAATAAAAAGTAAAATAAAGCAATTTTGGGGCCTTGTGCACCCTCATTGCCGGCAACTTTAGGAGAGAAATGGGGAGCTATTATAGCTTCCCTTGGAAGCTTAAAATATTGAGAGGAACAAGGCAAGCTAGTAGGCCTATGAGCTTTGATTTGTGTAGTTGATGTGTATACTTACAAGAGTTGTAAGTATACATATCAACTAACACATTAAACACTCTATCTCTCTCATCTTATCATCCATTTTATTTGTTCTAAGTCTTGGAGAGAAAATAGAGAGCAAATAGAGAAAGGTTGAGAGCAAAATAGAGAGAAAGTAAGAAAAAAGGAAGAGAAACCCTAGAAAAATCAAGATCAAGCAAGAAGCAAGATCATCAACCATACCAAGATAGATCATCCAAGTCTCATCCCATTCCTAGCAAGAAGAAAAAGAGCTACCAAGAGGTTTAAAAGTTTTCAAACCTAGCTTTCCATTTTAATATATGTTCTATGTATGTTTTAAGTGATTTTATTGGTCAAAAATGTGTTTTGATGGTAGGAAACTATTTTTAAAGATCTTGATGCTTAAAACCATGCTAGACTAATATATCTAGAGTTTAATGGGTTTAACATGAGTTTTGGTATTCATTTATGTGGAAAAGTTTAACAAAACATGAAAGCGATTTTCGCCGGAAAAACCCTAAACTGAGCAGCGCGTTGCCGGATTTACTGTTCACGTTCCGTAAGTCGTATTCATGATCCGTCAACTTTGGGTGATAGTACTATAAGATAGGAAGATTTTCCAAGTGGTACGACTGAAAAATATTAAACGAGCTATTTATGGTGATTTTCCTAGCAAAACAGTTCCTGTCGGAAAAATTTGAAAAAACCTACTGCCAGGATCTTGTGAGGGCTGTTTTGGCAACTTTTCTTGCTCTAAAAATTCCGTCCATTTTACAGATGATATTATATGGTATATAGCAGCCACTGTCCAAAAATGAGCTCCATCCGACGTCGTATGAGGGAGTTATGACCCAACGATTTTCCAAGTTTTAAAAGCATAATACGGAAATATCTTGCAAAGTATAACTCCGAAAATTATGAAATTTTTACTAGAAGTGTTCTCTGATATCAGGAAGCTACTGTATAAATTTCAGAATTTTATGATGAAAATTAAAGTTTTAATAAATGATGCCATTTTGGACAGAAACGGACCATTTAAAAATAGTAAATAAGGTTGAAAAATTAAAAGAAAATTATTTTGTGTATAAAATAAAATATACTACAGATATCCAAGAGATATAAAAATAATAAGTCAAGTAGGTATTTTTGATAAATACACTTGATTTAAGAGAAATAAAGATAATAGCATAATTAAGGATGTATGGGTTAATTTTATTAAATAATACATAAAGGTAATTATTTGTTATTTAACTAGTATTAAATAATAAATAAATTAAATAAAAATGAATTAAATTAGTTATTTATTATTTAAATGACTAAATAATAAATAAAGGAAAGGAGTAAAGAAATTAATAAAATAATTAAACAATTTACCTTTAAATTGTTTAAGTTGTTAATATTACTAAGTAATTTAAAATATTATTAAATAATAATATTAGTTAAAATAATTGTAAATGATTAAGTTATTATTAAATGATTAATAATAATAATAAAAGATTAAATTATTATTAAAGATTAATAATAATATTAAATGATTAAATTATTATTAAATGATTAATAATAATATTAAATGATTAAATTATTATTTAAATGAGTAATAATAATAGTATGTAATTAAATTGTTATTAAATGATTAATAATAATATTACCTCATTAAATTATTAATAAATGATTAATAATAATAGTAACTCATTAAATTATTATTAAACGATTAATAATAATGTTAAGTAATTAAATTATTATTAAATAATTAATAATAACAGTAACTCGCTAAATTATTATTAAATAATACATAAAGGTAATTATTTGTTATTTAACTAGTATTAAATAATAAATAAATTAAATAAAAATGAATTAAATTAGTTATTTATTATTTAAATGACTAAATAATAAATAAAGGAAAGGAGTAAAGAAATTAATAAAATAATTAAACAATTTACCTTTAAATTGTTTAAGTTGTTAATATTACTAAGTAATTTAAAATATTATTAAATAATAATATTAGTTAAAATAATTGTAAATGATTAAGTTATTATTAAATGATTAATAATAATAATAAAAGATTAAATTATTATTAAAGATTAATAATAATATTAAATGATTAAATTATTATTAAATGATTAATAATAATATTAAATGATTAAATTATTATTTAAATGAGTAATAATAATAGTATGTAATTAAATTGTTATTAAATGATTAATAATAATATTACCTCATTAAATTATTAATAAATGATTAATAATAATAGTAACTCATTAAATTATTATTAAACGATTAATAATAATGTTAAGTAATTAAATTATTATTAAATAATTAATAATAACAGTAACTCGCTAAATTATTATTAAATGATTAATAATAATAGTAGGTATTCAATTAAGATGTTATTGAGTTATTAATAACATTTGTAAATGAACTTGATATTAATAATATTATATTAATAATATTATTAGGTAACTAAAATGTTATCCAAGTGTGATAATATTGTCGTGAAAGCTACGTGTTGTTAAATAGAGGATTATGTGCTTTAGTAGCTGTATGTATGATAGTAATATATGAATCTCTATGTGTGCTGTACTAATTGAAAGATAAACCTATTTAATACTAGGTATATCAAAGGTTGTAATTTAAGTTGTGTGAGCTGTAGTCAACAACTGAGGCAAGTTTCCTAACTCAAACTCGAACTATTATTTTTGAGCATGTCAAATGGTTTAATTTATCGTTAATTATTCCATGTAAATGCTAGTATTGATATTCGCACGTTGATGCATTTGAAAAATATGTTCTATCATTGAACAAGTAAATTATTTAAAGTTCTTTATTTCATGAACTGTTCAACAAATGGGTCTACGCCATTTGTTTCGGCTGGACATATAAAGTAAATATTTTTAAAAGCTATTCCAAACCAGTTGAGTGGTGTGGAAGTCTTGCACTGAGAGAACAAACCCTAAATGGGGAATTATAAGTGTCATAGTTCGACATGGTCAGAGTTTAATGTTATGCATATACATGTTGTACAAGAGGCTGATCCCCTCGAGTACAGTCTGATTTATAAAAGGATAATCGGAAGGTTGTTTCCTTGGAAACGTTCAGGGTCGGTTGGACCACTCAGCAGTAAATAATCATCTTTCATTTCTTCGTTTGAATTTTGATTTTTGATTATCTTATCAGTCATTTCATTAACTTCTATAAATTGTTGAGCTTTCACTTTATTCGCAGTTATTCATGATATGTCCGTATTATTTTAAATTTGCTGAGCATATTAGTTGCTCACTCTTGCTATATATATCATGAACTAATTGCAGTTAGGCCCGAGCACTCCAAGAAGGACAAAGGCAAGGGCAAGCTTTAAGAATAGTTTAAATATTTCTATTCCTGTTTTGTAAATCATGGAACCCTGTTTATATTAATAGGATCGACATGATGAAATTTTATTAAGGTTGAGACCTTGGGACCGTAGTAAGCCTTTTGTAATGAACAACTTATGGTTATGTATTCCGCATTTAGTAATATATGTTGTTTAAGAGGTGATGTATGTATTTGATCGTGAGCACCAAATCTGAGGTATTGGTACCTGAATTTGGGGGTGTCACAGGAATAAAATCAATGACCACGGAAAATTGATGTTGAGTGATTATAAAGGATTCTCAGTTCAGGATGCAAATATTGAAAACATAGGAAAGCTATTGATGAGATGGCTAACAAAGAAAAAGAAAGCTACTAATGAGATTCTATCCTTCAATGTAATTCTCAGTTTAGAGAGACGTGTTGTTTATTACTAAGCTAACTTCTGGGAAATATGAGAGCCATTTAAGATCCCATGCAATATGGTACTAGTATGCTTGGGCAAAAATGACAATGAAAATCAATGGGAATGTATATGTAAAGCTCGACTGATATTTTTGTAGGCAAGGACTTGTTTTAGATTGATAGTTTTATCTGATGTTCTATTATTCTTTGAAGGATGATGTCTACTTTGCAATGGATCTCTTGATGAGTCGCAGCTTTCCCTGATACATTTGATTCTAATACAGTATTTAAGTTACGAAAAAATGATTTGTGATGCTAGTATGTAGCATATCTCGTGTACCCATTACAAAAGCGTTTCTTCCTCGAGCTGTTTATGAAATATTTTAGTTTCTGGATGACACTGCTTAACCAAACATACTGTCCAAACTTTGATCATATGTTATCTCAGATATTCATAATTTTATTTGACAGATCTCAAGATCCATTGGTGATGTATACTTAAAAAAGGCTGAATTCAACAGGGAGCCATTATATGCCAAGTTTCGCCTTCGTAAACCTATTAAAAGGCCGATATTGAGCTCAGATCCGTCAATTTCTGTGCACCAATTGCAGCCGCATGATCAGTTTATCATATTTGCATCGGACGGTCTATGGGAGCATCTTACTAACCAAGAAGCGGTTGATATAGTTCAAAATCACCCTCGCAGTGTAAGACATTCATTATTACTTACAATCACTGGATTTGCCGAAGGAGATTGGATAAAAATTTATCATAGTTTCATTTACATCATGCAGGGAAGTGCTAGAAAATTAGTGAAAACTGCATTGCAAGAAGCAGCAAAGAAGAGGGAGATGAGATACTCGGATTTGAAAAAGATTGACCGTGGAGTTCGTCGGCATTTCCACGATGACATCACAGTTATTGTTGTATTTCTTGACTCCAATCTTGTAAGCAAGGCTAGCACAGTGAAGAGTCCGAATGTATCCGTGAAAGGGGGTGGAATCACCCTCCCTTCAAACACTCTTGCCCCTTCAGCATGATGCCAACAGAAGCTGGCAAGACCTGATGAAGTCATCCCTAATTTTATGTCTGTGCGTACAATTCCCATGTGAATACCAGGTAGCTTCCTAAAAGATTGAGAAGATGGGCCATCAATTCTTTAAAATGCACACTGTAACTTTTAACTGAGAACTTATGCTACTGGGTTTAGTTTATATGCCCGACAAAATGTAATTCGGTGTCAATGATATAGTTATGCCTCTATTGTTTATTGCTTCTTGTGTAGATGGATTTTGCATATTTTGCTTGGCAGGCCAGGAATTGTAAATTTGGCTTTATTGCTCATCTTAGATGGATTTTGCATATTGCTTGGCTGGATAGGAATTGTAAATTTGGCTTTCCTTGGATAAGTTCCACATGATATTACTACACTGATTCTAATGTAGTGTACAGTTCAGACAAGTGATTTTTCGTTAAAGTTGATAATAGTAGTAGTTATTATGAGGTTTTATAATCATGCAGATGTTTTGTCCCCTTAACTTTGTTGTAGGAAGCTATAATTTCTTGTTTCCTAGCATCAAAGAAGCTTCAATATGCTGTATAGAAGGGTGATTCATTAGATTTAGTGCCTGAAAAATAAAAATAAGGGAATAATATACACTTAGAAATCAATTAAACAGAAGAAAGGAATAAAAAAGCAGCAGCTAGACTTGATGCAGTCAACTTGGGCAAATAATTTAAGTGGAAGTGCCATAAAAAGAACTTGCACACACAATAAAAGGAAAACACCCGAACAAACTTGGCCGGCACAAACAAACTGCGTACTTTGCACTTGCACACACACGCTACGCGCGACCTCAGCCCACACATAAGCTCTGTCTTTATTTTTCTTTAGTTCTAAACTAGTCATCATCGGTACCCGACATACAAAAATTACAATAGCTAAGAAGGTCATGATTTAAATTAATTGACCTAAAATCTTCTTGCATATAATCCCCAAGTTTTATCAAGTTCAAAAAGTTATAAACCTTAAATGCTGCAGTATCACCCGGTATTTGCATAAAAAACCTAACAAAAACTTTGCACAGCAAGTCCTGCTTCAACTATTTGTTGAATGTTTTAGGTATATTATTCAGGAAAATATTAAAGCTGTACATCTACAATAACATTTCAACACAAATATGTCAACTGCTTTAAGTTCTACAACATTCTATTTTGTACAATATGTAATACACATCCTACAGATATGGATGAGCTTCAAAAGAATAATTTACTGTATTCCTATCTTAAATACAGAGAGACCAAAAACTGAGAGAATAATAATAAATTCACTCACAACCGTACCAGGGGAGTGTATGCCAAGAAATGGAACAATGTCTACCTGTTCTCAACTGCTGATCCCACAACTGCACCAGCCACAAGAGCCCCCCCCCCCCCCCCCCCCCCCCCCCCCCCCCCCCCAAGACTGCTATTAAAGTTGCCTTCCCTGAGAAAGGATATAAAAAGTACTCACTAGCCTGAAGTCATGCATTGCCAAAGATTATTATCATTTGACAGTCGAAGGGTTAACCGCATTTCTACAGTGGTTTATTGTTGACACTGAATGACAATCTCAATCTGATGAAGTTTTTGGAAGCATGATTAGAGTGCAGAACTTCACAAGGCAAGAAGTATAGAGAAGAGTCCATGATTCGCATTCTCCAATATTCATACAACAATTACCACAGCAATATCTCTGGAACCAACAAGAAGTTTCACCCGTGTTGAACCACCAAGGCGTAACATTTTCTACAAACTTTAATGAACCTACTTAGACACAGAGTCTGAATTCAGAACATGAAAAGTAATTAAAAAGATGTATATAACAGAGAGACTGAAGATTAAATAAAGGTATCTATATTTAAATGTAAAATAGGTAGTACTACGAAGGATAAAATATGTGATACATTTTGAAAGAAAATATGCCAGACAATTGAAGAAAAAAATTCCATCAGATTCCAGAAGACCCACATAAAAGAAATGCATATTAATCATTTGCATACCTAACTTAACATTCCTTTTGGTCATAAAGTACAAGGATGCCCCAAAACTGTGGCCAAGATCAGCCCAGGAAAATCAGCTCCACCATATGAACCTGTAGAAGATGTAGAGGCTCCACTGGCATAAGTTAGCACCATTAAAGCTCCATATACCGTCGCTTGCAAGCTTAAATCTCTAGAAGATGGTGATTCAACCGATATGGGGGAATTTCTTATGGTCATCTGCAGCCACTTTGGCATTGATCCCAGCCGAGGAGCATTTACTGGCTTAACATCAGCATAACGAATGCTACTATTTACAACTTTTCCAGCTCTCCACTGTGAGAAGCTCTGCATGAGCAACGTATCATATGCAGCCTCTACCTGAGAAACATTTCGCCATTTTGCTCTTCAGAAACGTTGGCAAGAAATACAAGGACTTGCATAATTTTTCACACTGGACCCTAAGACTAAATAATTATTTATAAGCATTACATCTGCAAGATCTAAATTTCTGGAATTGGCCTTACACAAAGCGCAACATCTGGAACCAAACTTGTTCATAAGGTTGACAAAGGTATCACTCACGCACAAACGCACAAATAGATGCCCAATCCAGTAAATGGTTGAACGTAGGACCAACCCTTCATACATGCCCAATAAACCAAATGCTCCCTATGCTTTTATTCAGTAGCGTTGTAATTAAGATACCTGACTATACCAATTTTGATATTTTAATTTTATATGGCACTAATTCCTTGAAGATGCTAGAGGAGATAGTTAAGGAGGCAACAAACATAGAGATCACAACAGGCATGGGTTTAGGACAGGAACTGCCCTCCCAAACCAAAACCCCAACGGGAAAATCATTTTCCCTGCCCATCATCAGCAGGATAAGCACTTTCCATGTCCACTATATGAGCAGGTTAGAAAGATTAGATTTTTGGCTAAACGTATAATACTTTAGCATATTCAATTAATATAATATTAAAGTGATTTCTACAACTGCCATGTGAGAACTGAGATTTAACCTCACATGGCTTACTTTATAAATAGTCATCTGCTTCAGAGATCTCTCATGAAACAATTTTAAAATATAAAAGTTCAGTGATTCTGCATGTAGTGCTTCTTCCCGTATGCATTATATTGGTGTTAGTTGAGTAGGATTGACCTTTTAAATGAAACCTATTGGTGAAGCATTTTGCTCAATACTAGAATCGATAATTGAAACAAAGTATCTGAGGCAGCAGTAAGTGAGGATGCATGACAAAGGAGTACCGTAAGAAGTTTGGCACGGCGCTTAATGTTAGTGCGAAAAGAATAATAATGTCTTGTATTGCTTTATAGTTCTGCTATCTATATCTTATCATTTACAATTTAAATATCGGATCTTCCAAAAGAATGAAATTCATAAAGGGAAAATGATTATGGGCATACATTAATAATATCAAGTAGTAATCTTCTCTAGCATTCCAACTAAATAATTGACTGTTCCAGTAAGGTGGAGTATAGTCCAACAAATTGTCTATGGAAACCAAATCCCAGGGTGTGACGGGCAGTGTATAGGATAACGGACCAAGCTAGATCGAAGCGTTAGGATGAAGGGGACTGGAGATGGACGGTGGAAATTGGATTTCAACTCTCTCAGCGCAATGGAGCCTTTTATTCCAAACTAGTTGGGACAACCCTCCTCCTTTATCCTGGCTTGGGACATGCTAAAGCATTGCGGAGTTCGAGAGAGGTCCCCAACTAGGAGGAAAAAATCCACTACCCCTTGGGGTCATTCTGCACTAGAAAGAAGAAGATTTTGCATTAAAGGCCTTGTTACTTGAGATATGCCACATAGCATAGCTAATGAAACAAACATACAACATTAATCCATGAGGAAACAGCAGCGGAAGTATTTTTAACAAAGCCAGATACTGAGTTGTATCTAACATAAATGAGACAACTCCCTTTCCAATACCTCAGTTAAAAATTGTGTTTCAATCAAAGATGTCAAGTACAATACAATTTACTTAAAGAAAACAACCAACACTATCAAGACTCATAAAAATGAATCAATGGCAGTTACAAACTGAATACCAGCACTCCAATAGATGCATTTTTTAGCCTATAAAAATATACAACCAAATAACGTAAAATTAATAATTAGAAAAGGAGCTTCACAAATCCCAAAAACCGCAGCAAAGTTTCATTACAGAAACAAATACAATTTTTAAATATTCAAAACTATCAATTTTCGACCATTTGGATTGAAATTTAACTACAACTGATACTAAAATTCCATAGCTAAAGATAACCCGTTAATTAGCTTTTGAGAATTAACAACTTCACCAACTTCACCCATTTGGATTGAAATTTAACTATCTAAGTAAAAGCTTTAGGTAATAGAGTATTTTTAAAATTTTAAACTTCGCCGTGCCTTTAGGGGCGGGCAATTACGTGTCATTTCTTAGGTGTTTTTGCGGCCTATATTGAGAGCAACTATTGTAGTAGGCTCTGACTCATGATATGATAATCTTTTGTCCAATTTCAAAAAAAAATATAAAAGAAAAAATGTTATGATGATGCGATTTAGTTGGTGTTATGAATACAGTATTCAACTGTTATAATAGATATCGTGTCTTTAGCCACGGGTTATCCCTAGTATAGTATAATCTTTGATAATATAATCTTTGATAATGTAAGGTACAAATCTTTTCTTAATGTGGAGTTTACAAAAGTAAGAATAAAATGAAACTCCGAATCATGCCGTAAAATTTTAATCTTCGTTTAGAAAAGTGGAGATGGAGACAATTACAGAGTTGAACGTGAAAACAAAGTCATCCATTGGCTTATAATTTAACACCTGTCTGTCTTTCTTTAAATAAAGAACACTTCTCTTCCACACCTTTTAACCAAGTAGGTGTATGTACGCATGTACTGTATATATTACTGGTTATGAGATTATTATCATCACTCTCCCGCCACCAAAAACACCTCCTGCTGCTGCTGCTGTTGCTGCGGCTGCGGCATTATTATATTTCCAATTCCCTACCCAACTCAAATTTCTCCTCGCTTATCCTCCACCCCAAAAAAAAAACTTCATCCTAATTCTATTCAATTATGGAAACCCAAACCCCTTTTATAAACTTAATCCTTACCGATCTCCATTTAAACCAATTAATTTCTCAATATCAAAACAATCTCGATTACCTGCAACTTGAATTTGCGGACATAGAGATGATTATAATTCAGTCCGGAGGTGGTGGTGGTAATGATGCTGCCGCCGACAATACATACACGAGTCTCAAGGACCTTATGCCGGAGACTCCGACTTACAGTCGAAAGGATAGCTGGCGCGAGATTCCGATCAAGGACCCGCTAGTTCAGCAAGCGGCGTGGGCGTGGGCTTATTATTTACCGCCGGTGATGGCAGATCGTGACCATCCCAGCTACTTTGCTAAGTTGAAAGATGGGGTATTCCGCTGCTTTAACGACGTCGTTACGGCAATTATCAATAAGTGCTTCCCAGTATAATAAATCAGGAAAGTAGGGGCGACAAAGTTGAGTGATAATTGTATATATATATTGCGTTTTTTCTCGACCGTCCGTCCGTACATCCTAATCCCATCCCATCCATTATTGCTAAGTTAATTGTATTGCTCATCATCCCAATTGTCTTGTAATCATAATTCTATTTATTTGATAGCATAGCATAGCATAGCATAGTGGTAATAATTCTTTCTTTATCCAACAAATAACACATTTTCAAATTCAAGATGATATGGTTGATACAAAAATCTGTGCAAGAGCGAGTGAGTGATTGTGAGAATGTCGCCATATTGCCATGCCAACAGCTCAGACAACTACAGCAAATGCATGCAGCTGCCAATACACAATCCTGTTACTGCCAAAGCTGCTCTGATCACCGAGACTGTAGAGCTAAGCCACAAATTATGAAGGAAACTACTTATTACATTGGAGATACAACAGCATACTTATCAAGGGAAGGGATGATGGCAGACACATCACAAGTACAAGATCCTAACCAGCCATAGCAGCAGTGGCAGAGGAGGAGGAAGTAGATGAACTGGAGGATTAGTTTACAACCTAGTTGGCTACGAGGAAGGATTCTCAAGAAAGGGAAAAAGGCGGCAGCTGCTGCTGCAGGAAATGATTGAGCTGTATGGCTAGGCTTGGATGATTGCTTAGTTAGTTTTACAAGCTTAACAAACTTTTTCCCAATCCAATCCCTCTTTTTCTCTGCATAAGCTAGTCTGTCTGTCTGTCTACCTTTAGCTGATCCCACCAACTGCTTTCAAAGAAAAATTTAGCCAAACATTACTTGTTTTAATGCGTCATCCAATACCATTTTGATACCAACAATATTTTAGTACTTAAATCAAACTTGTTAGACGGTAATATCGACTCCTGTTTTTCTAAAAGTTAGTTCGAGAAAAATTTTAAATTCGAAAACAATAACTCTACAATTATTTGTGCTACCCACTGAAATCTAGATGAGTTGTATCAATCTTGAATTTGAAAAATTTTCAAATCAACTTTAAAAAGTCTATATTATTCCTCTCTTTTAACATACACGAAAGATAGATGTCCAGAGGTAATAAAAGACCCAAGGCGGCACGTGGTGGACAATAAAACCAAAGTTGAGGACAGGACAGGACAAGACATGTATTGAGTACGATGACTATGTTACTATCCCCTTCACTGCTTACACCCACATGACGGGGGGAAACACAAAAATCTAAACTCAATGTTGGATCACATACATATCAATCCAGGAGGATATACAGAATCTTGGGCCACTATTTTTCTACCTCAATCAAATAGTTTTCTTGACATTTGATAAAAATAATAAGAAAAGAAAAAGGTTTTCAAAGAGCTTAGTGAAAACAAGATTAAGTTCTATATATTTATTTGGGCTAACAGAGGAAAATGACACTGATGGATGGAGTTTTCCCGCTCGAATGTGCATTAAATATAGCTGTATATAACAATTTAAGATTTAAGTATATTAACGTCAAGTGTTGGTAAGGAAACATTCAAAGTTCAGAAAAGCAAACCAAGTACTAGCTCACTCTCAGCTGCTACAACTACCATCACCTCTCCTGGTGCTATTACTGCAGCTACCATGATTGTGAACCAAGTGAAGTAGTACCTCTATTATGCTACTTTCACTTGCTGACTAAATCAGATACGGTTTGAATACATGTATTAAGTTGTCTACGGATATAAACAATACTATGCTACCGATGGCATTTGCTGGATATTATCGATGGCACATGGGGTTTCCACATTACCTTCCTTAAACATCTAAAAATGATAGCGATTTATTAGATAATAATGTGGAAAACTGGTCATAGAACAATAACATATAGATTATACGTTGTTTGTTCCCTACCAGAAAATTAAATAATTGGAAGTAAAGATACAATGCTCAAGTTTTACTATAATAGTATAATATGCACTCAAATTTGTTGGGTGAGATGCACCTATGTACCTGACAAATACATGGAGATCTGCAAACTAATATACTAATTCACAATCCAAAAACATGGCATAGGTCATCAACGCCATGAAAGTATGTCTTATCTAATTCGGGATGGGAAGTAGCCACAAAGGTTAACAACCAATATAAACAACTAGAAGGATATACTCCAATCAAGTTTGCTGTAAGTAGAATAACACATGTCCATCGATTGACAACAAGAGGATGGGAACTTGTGTAGAAAACAGTTACATAGTTAGGGACCCTAAGAAGAGATGTAATTGCCTGGACTTAAATTGAAAACATGGTCTAGATTGAGAGGAATGGAAGCGAAACTTGGAGCCTCTCTTCCAAAAACAAATTGAAAGGAAAGTTCCAATTTTCGCTTCCCTTCCTTCCCCCAAAATAAAACTTAAAAACAGGAAGCAAGTGAAGAAGCTTGGGCTCCATACTAAAGTAGACTTTCTAAAAGTTCTAATGCTAATGATAATAATAATAAGAAGAAAGTAATAATTCATGGGATAATTTAGATTCTCCATCATTAGCAATATAAATCCCGGTAAAAAAACATTGTCCTTTATTCTTTTCGATGCTCTCCGTGCCATAACATCTCTCTCCTACAAGATAAAAATTCAAAATCAGTTATATAGAGGGTGGGTGTTCAGCATTGACCGATAAGTTGGTCAACCCAACTTATCAGTCATTCTTCCATCTTTCCCGTTCGGTTGCATATTATTTTTGGACTTATAAGTTAAATTATAAGTCCAAAAAGAAAGTAACAATTTGTTGTTTAAAAAAAATGACTTATCAATTATTTTTTTTTAAAGTTGGTTAACCATTACGAAATGACAGAAATGTTCTATTTTATTTTTCTAATGTTTTTCTTACTAAATGATTTTTTAGTATTTTTTACATTTTATTTTAACTTATAAGTCATTATTAGCCGAACACATCCACAACTCTTACTTATAAATCTATTAAAATTTTAACTTTAACTAAAAAAAAATAAGTTATTCCCGAATGGACCCATCATCCATCATTCCATCTAATCAATAAGTCTCCTAATTTTGTTATCCCCGATGTCTTTTAAAGATTTTTAAGGCTTCTCCATCATTAGTAGCATAAACCCCTGCACCTCTTTGTTATATTTTGTTACATACTTGTACAAATGGTCTTCGTTCCACAGCAATACCTCTTCTACTTATCTAGGTAGTATAGAATTCCAAACTCAGATCTATCATCCCTCTAAAAGAGCTCTAAAAGAAGACATGATACATAAGGACCACAAATGGACCTCACATGATTCATCAACCTGTGATGTGAGATAGTCTTACAGCTAATCATGTCACGTGCCATGATTACTCAATAATTTTACTATTCCAAGACAATACCATCAATTCTACAGCAAGATGTCAGCCTCAATCACAAAAGAAATCTAACAAGGTAGTGGCCCATCACAAAGGTGAAAACTTTTTACAAATTCACATAGAAATATTAAAGACTACCTCCATAATAGAAAAATTAAATGCCCTGAAGTTCAAAGATTGTGCCTTTTTCAGAAAATATAACACAACTAATCAATTTAACAATCAAAATTCCCAAAATTGAATAACATCCATTACTTTAAAATTATATGAACACTAAAGGAACATCTAGCATAGGACATTGTCAAATTCTCTAAATAAACTAAAATTAAAGATGGTACCAAGCCTTAAACATCAACAGAAAAAAATTAAAAATCACCCTTTGAAGAAACAAGCCATAATCTCGATAAATTAAAGCCTGATAAACAGAACATAAGGAAGAAAGAAAGAAAGAAAACAACAAAACAGCTTGAGAATAACCTCCATGATGGGAATTTCTATTCTGGTTTTCTGCAGAGAATCATGTGCATTGGAGTGAAAATCTTGTTCTCACCGCCTCTAGTCAGATAATCAGCGGTCACACACAGCATCTCGTGAACATCGACAGTACCTTTGGGTGCAATCCCCAAAAACGCCAGAATGGTAACAAGAATATGGTTCCTCCAGTAAGCAATTTTCCCCATTTTCAGTCTAGTCCACCACGGGTTAGCCGGCGGCTTAGCCAAATCCTTCTCCTTGACAACTTCAAACCCAACTTTTTTAGCGACCTCAGCTATCTCATCATAATGCCTCAATCCCGGCAGCGCGTCGCCTCTCTCAATTCCCTGTATAATCTCAACATGTTCCTTATTATCAGCTTGGAAGAATTCAGTAGTGACCCATTCGTAGGATACATATAAAGATCCAGGCTTTAAAACCCTGTAAATCTCGGCATAAACCTGTTCCAGGCTAGGCGCGTGACAAGTGGCTTCGATGGAGTAAGCTCCGTCGAAGCTATTATCGGGGAAGGGCATTTCAAGGAAATTCCCGCAAACCACCTCGCAGAGAGAATCCAATCCGGCCTTCTTGTTATGCATACGAGCGCGATTCACCTGGTACTCGTTGATAGTAATCCCGACCACATTCACACCCGAATGGGCGGCGATTGCCCGCATCGGGCCTCCGACGCCGCATCCGGCGTCGAGGATGCGGTCTCCGGGCTTAACATTGAGAAGATCTACGGCCATCTCCTCGTGGAGGCGCGTGGCCTCGAGGTTAGATTTACCGGGTATAGAAGGGGAGAAATGGAAGGATTGGCCCCATCCCCACTCGTAAATGTCGGTGACGAGGTTGTAGAAGGTGTCGACGAAGGCGGGGACTTTGTCGGCGCTTTCAATCTCTTTGGGGCGTTTGAAGAAGGACCAGTATTGCTTGTAATTGTCTTGGACTTTGTCGCTGTCGATGGAGCCTCCGGTGAGGTCCACGGCGCGCTTGCCCTTTTGTTCTGCGGAACCGAGAATGCAGATGAACCAGTAGAGGCCGCCGGCGAGGAGTGAGGCGGTGCAGAATAGAGTGACGGAGTCCATGGTGGGAGGAGTGAAGTAGACTGGCGGGAAATTTTGGGTTTGGTCTTTTTATTTAACTAGTTTATAAATCATACAAATTCGACTATTTAAAAACAAGAAGAAGGATAAATCAGCTTCCCAATTCAAAATAAATATATGTTTGAAAATAACACCCTTTTTTTCTTTTTGTTTTACAAATTGAGAACTATGCTCATGTTTTCTCCAGATTTAATTAAGTCATTTAATAAATATATGTGGATGTTTAATTTGAATCATTCTAATTCTAATAAATGAAGAACATATGAGGTCAAGAGTAAGTTTTGTTCTTTTTGTTTTTTGCCATGGACGGACGGACCGATGGACATTAGGTTGAGTGTCAAGTCCTATTTTTATTTTTTAATGATAGAGATAAAATTTGTGTTCAAAAGTTGTCCATTTTGTTACGCAAAAAAACATGTCTCTGTCACTCTGTGTCACTGTACAGTAGTTGATTGTATAGATCCGAGAAGAAAAATGGGGCATCCCTTATAGCCTGTTGATGCGCATCGCATATAATTAATTGGACGGGCAGCCCTCTAGCCGGTGGCATTTTTCCCATTGGACCATTAATCCTCTTCGTCGCTAGTTTATGTCGTTTTTGTCAGGTGCAGGCAGGCACATACAGTTTATAAAACACCAAATTAAAGGCCGGCTGGCTCCATGCCAAAAATTTGATTTGATTTCATATTAATCCATCCCAACTTACCAGAACAAATACAAGTCTCATTTATGTATCCTATTTTTCAAAAAATAGGTTAAAAGGTGATTTATATAATTTATCTAATATCTTTTACTCTATTCATATCAATACTATTATTTTGAAAAGAGGTCCATGTTATTATTGAATGGTGAGTATGACAACGCCCTTGGCTAAACTATTTAATAGTGGTATTACTCCACAAAAATAATCTCATTTGTTATTTTATATTGATTAGAGTAATGTTATTCCATGCAAAAGCAAAATACAAAATATTGTGTTAAGTTGTAACTAGCTAAATTAATACTTCACATATATGTGTAGGCTTAATGGTTATATATAATTAATCAATTACAATTGAATAAATTATTCTGTACTCTGTTTTCTTAACTATTTCTTAATCATCAAAACGTTATCAGTGCAGTATAGCAGCTAGTCAAAAAAAAAAAAAAGTGTTTTGGTATGAAACTAGCTAGCTAGCTACAACTAACTTCAAATAAAATTACGGGCGATACAAGTATATATGTATGTATGATTTAGTCAACATCCGTAATCATAACACCCCACGTACACGTACAAACAATTTCTAATGTATATTAACAACCACAATACAAATTGCACGTACGTACTGTTGTGGGTGCATTTGCATGCCGTTGTGATTTCTTTCGTGTTTCAAATAATCAACAACGTCGGTATAATTTTTTCTCAATAATATATAATAAATGAAATTTACTACTATTAATCAAAAAAGATATCCAAAATAATTAATATTTTTGTTTATTAGGGATTATATATATATATATATATTTCTGTTAAAATTAAATTTTCTTCGTCTCCTCAAATGGTGGGCTGAGATCTATATATAGCTAGATTCTTACGGTTAGAAAGTTGACTACCGTACGTACGTATGTGATGGACGGTGGTGGTGGTGTCTATACATACATTTATTATATTGTAGTATTAATTTTGTTATACTAGTTGAGAAGATGAAGACCTACGTACGCGCGTACTCTCTTGCATGCATGAAATTTAGAAAAGGATTTTTTAATTTTAAAACTTATTTAGATAAAATAAAATTGTCTAATTTACGTGACAAATTAAAGGATTCCTTTTCAGAAATAACAGGAACCATATATATAATCCTCCGAAAGCAACTTGGAATTGAAAGTTATATCATTGGTATCTATATATATATATATATACGCGACTTGTTTTGTGGCGTGAATATAATGCTATAGGAACACGGAAGGTGATCACTAGCATAGAAAACTCAAGAAGCACACGGAATCAACCAGGCCAAATTGACGCAACAGGGAGTTTATATATTTTCGGTAAGGGAATTCTATAATTAGTGAGTGGGAAACGGAATAAAATTGAGAGTTGTGCGTCAAGGTTTATTAACGGGTGTTATTATTTATTCGGATTAATTAATTATTTTAAAATTTTAATTAATTTAAAGGAATTGGGTGGTGAGGTAATTTGATTTTTTATTCAAATTAAAATATTTTTTGTACTCTCTTAATTTTGTAATATTTTAAGTTTTTGTGTTAAAACTTGGAATGATTATTTGTACTCATAGTTAATTATAGTGGAATTTTTGGAGTTCGATCCGTGATTTTTTCTTCTTGCTTTTAGAGGGTTTTCCATGCAAATTTGAGTTCTTGTGTTTGACTTATTTTTTGCAATTTTTATTTATTTGGTGGAAGTGCATTATTTGTTTGGCGTGATTTTTATTTAATTTATCAAAAACGATTCTAGTTGGAGATGTTTTTCCAACAAAGTGGTATCAGAGCTGGATTCTCTGCACAATTGTTTTTGATAAATTGAATGAAAGAATCAAATGGCGCCATGATTAAATTAACCTTATCTAATTTTTTGATCTGGAATGTCTATAATGAAAGACATCATTTACTATAAGGATTAATATGAACTATTGGAGCTTAAGGGAATTAAGTCGGTGGAAAAATTTGAGTCTGATTAAAAAAAGATGAACAGAAAGACGATTGGTCACATCCGATAGTGGATCGATCAGAGTGTGTTCCACCATGTTTCGCAGAAAACAGATGTCAATACTCTTTGGACTATATTAGAGTCTATGTATGAGAAGAATAATGCACAAAATAAGACATTTATAATTCTGAAGATCATGAACCTGAAGTACAAAAGATGGTATTAATGTATTTGAGCATATGAGTGAGTTTTAGGGATTGATGAAATAGTTGTCTACCATGAAATTGAATCTTGATGACGAGATTCAGGTGCTGTTACTTCTCAGTTCATTGCTTAATAGTTAGGAAACTTTGGTTTTGTCACTAAGAAATTCAGCTCCGGGAGGAAAAATAACTATGGAGATGGTCAAGGATAGTATACACAATGAGGAAATAAGGTAAAAGGAGCATGGTATGAATTTTGAGACACGAGCACTTGTGGTAGAGAACAAGGGTAGAAGTAATTTAAGGGGATCTCACAAGGGAACATATGAGTCGCAACAAAAGCAACAATTCCAAAAATTACAGTAGAAAGTCAAATACTGGAAAAGGCGTTACATATATATGCTTCCATTGTAACAACGAGGGTTATTACAAAAGAAATTGCAAGATTTGGTTAGAGAAATAAAAAACTGGCAAGCAAGGAAAAATTGAGGATAAGAATACTGCAACTACTTATCTATCGTGGATGTTATGCTTCTTTCATTTGGGGAAGAAGAATGCTTACATGTTGTTGATCAAAAAATTGATTGGGTTATTGATATCGGTGCTTCGTATCATGCTACGTCCAAGAAGGAATTCTTTACGAGACTTTTGGTATGTGAGAATGAGTAATACTAATCAATATAAGATTATTGGAATTGGTAATGTTTGCTTACAGATAAATGCAGGCTGCATTATTACTTTAAGAAATGTTAGACATGTTATAGATTTGTGCCTCAACTTGATTCTGATATGGCCTTGGATGGAGAAGGCTGTGAGAATAACTTCGATAGTGGAAAATGAAAGTTTACCAAGGGTGTAATGGTGGTTGCAAGATGTGTGAAAATGTGTTCTAATGAGTTGAATGCAGTTGAAGATGAATCTTCACCGAATCTGTGGCATAAAAGGTTCGGGCACATGAGTGAGAAAGGGTTGCAGCTGTTAGCAAATAGATCCCTCATTCCTTTTGCTAAAGGTACTGTACTAAACCCTTGCGATTATTATTTGTTTGGTAAGTAAAATAGAGTTTCTTTTAGTAGCTCCGCTAAAAGAAAATCTAAGTTACTTGAGATAGTATATTTTGGTGTATGTGGTCTTATGGAGGTTGAGTCCTTAGGTGGCAATAGATATTTTATTACTTTTATTGATAATGTTTCACATAAGGTGTGAGTGTATTTGTTTAAAATAAAAGACCAGATATTCCAACACTTTCAGAGTTTTCATGCTATGGTTGAAAGGGAGACTAGAAAATTATTGAAGAGCTTTCGTAGTGATAACAGAGGGAAAAACACTTCAAAGGAGTTTACGACATATTGTGATAAACACAATATTCAACATGAATAAATAGTTTCTAGTACCCCCACAACATAATGATGTGATTGAGATAATGAACCACACTATTATTAAACAAGTTCGATGCATGTTGAATGACTAAATTACCTATGTCATTTTGGAATGAAATTGTTTGTACTGCTTGTTACCTAATTAATAGATATCCATCAACACCATTGGATTTTCATATTCTAATTTTTTTTTGGAGTGGTAAAAATTGTCATTGGCCCTTTCACAATCATTGTAATCGTACGAGTTCACGCAATACAACCAATAATTCAATTCAGATACATCAACAAAACCAATGTCATGGTCTTAAAATAAGTTAACAATCTGAGCTAATGCTCTTTGTATAACACACAAGTCACTTATAAATTTCCACATCCTTAAACATCAAGATATTGGAGCCCAAAACAACCTGACACAATAGTTAGTACTTAGTAGGTCATCCTCAAGAATGGGTGTGTCAGACAAATTCAAGAGTTTGAACTGTGGAAAGTTTGCAATGAGGGAAGATATAGAAGAGGGTTCAACAACCCTATTTCTCCTGATCCCCTCTAATACCAAGGCAGCATCTACCCAAGTTTTCCAAAACCAAAGGGATAAAATATGGTGAATCAACGAAGCCCATAAGCACTAGATTCCTACAGCTACGGATGACATCCAAAATGGCTTCCTCAGATGCAAAATATGAACCATACAAAGACAAATACTTCAAGTTTGGGCAACTGCATAGGCACATATCAACATTATAATTTTTTTAGGATAAAGGTGTAAAGTCATCGACTTTTTGAAAATAATCAGAAAGTGAACTACTTAGGATGCATTGGTATGATTTTTTTTCGGTGATGAGGAACCAATCCAACCACACACCACCTTGTGATGCAGGGCTCCACTTAGAATGAACAACTCTAGTTGGCAATAAATCTCATTTTAAGCAATTCAACCCACTGATGGCCCAACAACCCATCCTGTGCTAGAAGAAACAAACCAGGTGACTAACCACGTCTACGTTAAAGTAATATTCCCAATCATTAACATAAACATTAAAAACAAAAACCTTAAAGAATACAATTTACAGTACAGAGCAGTCGTGCCTTCATAAATTTCAGTATCGATCCTTAATCAAATTTCAATATTTATTTAATTAGTTTTATATTAGTCAGATTTCAACTTACCCACACTAGTATACAAGCTCTGCGCGACTTTAGAATATTCAACTTTGGTTAAATAATATAACCATTTGCATTAGTTTAAAATTTTCTTACCTCAGAATTGAGGATTATAATATCAATGCGTACACTTTCTCCCTTTTGAAATGAGATATGTTCAACTTAATGTTTTTCAGTGGTGCAAAACACAATTTTTGAACACTAATTAATAAAGATTAAAACTTGTGATTGGGAAAAGAATTATTCAGAATTATATGGTCTCATAGTATGTCACTGACTATCATCCTCTTAGTATGCATAAAAAAGTAGTCATCTTTGGCGTTTTTCGAAATTATATACCCCTTCCTTTCTAAACAAATAAAATGATAAATGTACACTTATATCGATTGTATAAACTAAAAGCAAATGAATCCATATTCACTTGGAACCTGAATCCCCTCTAATACACTTTCCATCTTATTTCTCCCAATATTGTGGCAAAAGAAGAAATTTTTTAGTAGTAGTGAGCTAATAAGTTAGCTAGAATCCTCATACCAGCAGGCGAAGAAACGTAGAAGATGATCGTTACTGTGTGGTTGGGTGAGAAAAGGAAAGAGAAAGACTAAAGTGATGGAAATAAGTACACCACCATGATTAGCAGCGGAACGATGAATTAGGGTCTAGAGGGCAGATAAGCCAAGCCGGCAGAGGTTTTGTAACACCCCCTTCCCGAAGTGGAAATGGCGGTTATGCACAGAACACAACATAACTAACAAATTGATATCCAAAACTTTAATATGCAACTGAATAGTCTAAATAGATAATTGACAACTAGCTAAAACATGATCTGTGTATTACAACAGTACTTAGAAACCAAAATATCAAATCCTACACAAAATATCTAAACTATTTACATAAAGTAAGCTTTCTTCACATTTTCCCTTGCTCCCTGTTGGGATCAGATCATTTGGGCCCGGGTTTGGATTGGCCCACAGTGATTCATTGAGTTGGGCCTTTAGTTCGGTGTGTGGGTTCCTATGCAGTTTAGGATATGGGAATATTAGATTCCTTATTTTAAGAGGATTCTATTTCCCTATTTGGATGGTGCAAAGAATCTTAATTGGAGTTGGATTTATTGACTGTTGAGCTGTATTTTCACGCGGGAAGAGACTCCTAATTCTAATCACTTTCGGATGACTGCACACTTGTATATATTAGAGACGTTGAGGGGACATTATTACTTCTATTATTACTATTCTATACTCACAGAACCAGTATTTTCTAGCAAATAAGCTCTCAATTATTCTTAGAGAAATTTGTAAACACCATTATCATATTAGTGAATTCTTCCCTTTCCCCGTGGTTTTTTTTCAATTGGGTTTCCACGTACATTTTTGTGTTCTTGCATTACTTTCTTTTGAATTGTTTGTGTTTGACGTTTAATTTTACTCGTTGTTTTGTGATTTAAACGAGCGGTACAAAATTTGGCGTTAACATTGACGCTAGAAGGAGGGCCTTTCTGGTTCTATTTTGAAAATCACAGCGTAAACAAGGCGTATGAGCAATCTGATCATGGAGTACAAGGGTGATCGTGTGGAGCGGACAGGTTCATCAACACCTACGACGAGAGGTTCGGTTAAGGATAGATTGGGTCCTTCTATACAAAAGGGAGGATCGGTGGCGACACACTTTAATTCAGTCTGACGACGGTTGTTCCCCTTTGATTCCCCTAGTCTAGCACATGATAGGGGGACCGTTCGACAATCTTCTGTTCGTGAGCGTATTATCGGAGAAGGAGACTCCCATGATCAAAGGGAGTCTATCAAAAGACAACGGATTGTGGCAATAGAAGGGGTCTTACAATCTCTTCGACGTCAATAAGAGGGGTAGGCAGTTCTACTGGCAGAGCTAAAAAGGGATGAGGAGCCACAAAACACAGTACAAGGATCCGGAGTACCGACACCTCGGAGTAGGGCAAGTTGGGGACGGGTGAATGACCCACCCACGTCACAATTGGCATATGGAGTCGGGGGTAGCTATGGCCCACCAAAACCACATTCGGAGTAAGTAGGAAGGGGGCCAACTTCCCCTCGGGATAAGGAGTCAACTTATTCAGACCGACGGAGGCATTCCCTATCCCCACACGGGCGACCTGTCCAAACTCGGAGTTTGAGGAGAGGTTCAGGGTATAAGCCTGACGATCGGGAAGCTTGGGGTCCGAGGAGAGATTCAGGGTATAAGCCTGACGATCGGGAAGCTTGGGGTCAGAGGAGAAGTTCAGAATATGATATCGATGCTCGGGGAAGACGAAGCCCGAGAAGTTCAGAAAATAAGGCTAATCCTTAGAAAAGTGATGACCCAATTATGAGAAGGATGACAATTAGCTGAAGTTAAAGCGGGAGCTAAGTCCATAAACACCAAGTCTCCATTCTCAGCGACAATCAATATGGAGAAGGCCGACCCGAAGATGAAGTTGCCACCATTGGAGTCTTTTGGCGGTACTGGAGATCCCTACGACCATACTAATTCCTACGAAATAGTAATGGGATATTACAACCACTCGGATGCAGGAATGTGTAAAATTTTCATTACCACTTTAAAGAAGGCAGCGAAGCAATGGATTGTATCTTTGCCATCGGGGAGCATTAATTCATGGAAAGAGTTGTGTGACAAATTTCATGACCGGTTCGAAAGTAATAAAAGGAGGGGGAAGCTGACAGCATCGCTAATGCAAATCAAGCAAAGAGGAGATGAAACTCTAAACCAATATGTGCAGAGATTTAGGGAGGCAGCAGGGGCAGTGGTTAACCTGGGTATGACATAAACATTGGGATTTTTTACTATGGGGTTGGACATTGACAGATCAAAAAAGCTAATGAAGGATATCATGTTCAAACCACCGAAGGATTTGGCTGATGCTTATGAGCGAATAGAGAATTTTATTGCGATTGAAGAGGCAATGGCGACGTTGTCAAAGAAGCAGAAGGGATTCGATCAGTACAAACCTAAGGAAGGGAAGTCAGACGTGCTGAATAGGCTGGGCCCGAGGGGAAATAATCAGGCAAACAGGCCACCCGTCCAGTCTAGATTTGAATAGAAGACATACACTCCCCTGAATACTGATCGGGTACAGATATTGGATGAAATCAGAGGCACGCCGCTTTTTGAACCACCCCGAACAAAGAGGGGTTATCGGGGATACTTGAACCAGTTTTGTGATTATCACCAGTCGAGAGGACATGATGCGGAAGGGTGTCACGACTTGAAAGAGTTGATTGGGAAGAACGTCCAGAACGGACGATTATTACACTTTGTTGCTGGACGATCGGTCCCATAGGGGGGACGTCCACAAAGGGACGATTAGAAGGAGGCATGTACAAATCAGCCGAGGCGAGTTATTGATGTCATCACGGGAGGTGTGCCTACGAGACAGGCAAGGAAACGCCGAAGATCCACTTCAGAGATCGTAATGGCCTTGGCAGGACAAACAACTAAGCCAGAACGACACTATCCTGGGACGGTCATCTCATTTTCTGATGAAGACTATCCAGTCGATGCAGTGGAACCGCACGAAGGAGCCTTGGTGATTACTGCCTAGGTGGGACCCGTGGATGTGAAGAGAATAATGATCGACAACGGGTCTTATGTTGATGTGCTATACAGTCATGTTTACCAACGTATGAATTTGGAAGGGGTCAGGCTGGAGGTTGAGCAAGAATCACCATTATACGGGTTCGAGAATGAAGTTGTACTAGTTATCGGGACAGTAGAGTTACCAATAATGTTCGGGGAGGCTCCTAAGCAAACAAAAATCAACGTCAAGTTCTTTGTGGTACAAGTAGACTCAGCTTATAATGCTATCCTTGGAAGGACGACGTTATCAGCACTCCAAGCAGTTACCTCGGTTGCTCACTTTAAGATGAAGTTCCCTACCTCCCACGGAGTTGGAGAAGTAAAAGGTGATCTTGATATTGCGAGGAGATGTTATCGGCACACCCTTATTGCGCCGGTGGTCAGAGTTAGTAAGATGAAACAGACTTTGACCGTGGATATTGAGCCTTTCACTGAGGGAGTTACTGAGCCGTTGACTTTCCCTGCCGAAGAAACAGAAGACGTGGAGCTCATTCTGGGCAATATAGAAAAGTTGGTTAAAATAGGTGTCGGGCTGCAAGGTACTTTTAAAAAGGGATTAATCGAACTACTCAGGACATATGCGAATATCTTCGCATGGACACCTCGAGATATGCCAGAGATGGCAAAAGACGTGGCCATCCACATGTTATCAGTCGATCCTGAAAAGAAGCCAATTTTCCAGAAGAGACGGATCTTCGCCCCCAAACGACAAAAAATCATTGACGAGGAAGTGGGAAAGTTATTGGATGCGGGGATAATTGAAGAAATCGAATATCCGGAGTGGCTTGCCAATGTTGTGTTAGTTCGCAAACAGAACGGGAAGTGGAGAGTCTGCATCGACTACACAGACCTGAATAAAGCATACCCGAAGGACTTCTATCCTCTTCCTCACATTGACCAGCTAATCGATGCTACCTCGGGGAATGCCATACTGAGTTTTTTAGATGCATTTTCAGGATACAATCAAATTTTGATGGAGAAAGAAGACATCCCGAAGACATCATTGATTACTCATCGGGCCATTTATGCCTATAACCAAATGACATTCAGACTTATTAATGCTGGAGTGACTTATCAGAGGATAATGAATAAAATGTTCCATAAGCAGATCGACAGGAATATAGAGGTGTATGTCGATGATATGATCGTTCGAAGTATGAGGCTGCATGACCACTTGGATAATTTGGAGGAATGCTTTCGGACAGTACGCCACTACCATATACGGCTTAATCCTACGAAATGTACTTTCGGGCTTAGTGTGGGCAAATTTTTGGGATATTTGGTTATCAAGAGAGGAAAGAGGCTAATCCAGAGAAGATCAAGGCAATTATTGACATGAAGTCTCCAAAGACTTTTAAAGATGTGCAGAGGCTAACGGGTCGGATAGCAACTCTTCGAAGATTCATGTCCCGATCAGCAGAAAGGTGTTTACCGTTCTTTGACACATTGAAAGGGCCAAAGAATGAGAAATCTTTTCATTGGACTTCAGATTGTGAGGATGCGTTCCAAGGCATCAAAAGATATCTGTCTTCGGCCCCGTTGCTACAGAAACCTTTACCCAAGGTGTGACGCCCCCAAATCTGGGCCCACACAGCCCAAACTTGAGTCGTCAAAATACTACAACAAAATTATTACAACAAAGCACAACGTACAACAATACAGTGTATAATAATACACAACTAAGTCTTCACTATTATTGCCACACTATTTTACAAAACGTGAAGACTATGATAACTATTCCTCGGACCCTCACTCCATTCCCCGGCTAGACCCTGTTATGTTTTCATCTCCTGTTGAAAAACAATGGAACAAAAGAAAGGGTGAGCTCAAATAGCCCAGTAAAGAATATCATGACTAAGATAATGACGAATAAATTATCATTAGTCTTCAACAGTTGAGTTCTTGATAGAATACAATAGACTACAAGGTTTATATCAAAAACTGCAGTTAAATTCTTAAACAACGTTCAGATCAATAATAGCAGCGGAATGAGTAATCTATTAGAAGAATAATGCAGACTATAATGTCCACTCGGTTCTCTTTTTAGGAAAAACATCATCAACTTTTATCATCTGAAATATCATTAGTCAAGATAATACAAATTCACAGTTCCTGATCATAATCATGCACATCAACAGTTCATCTTTGTACTACGGGCCAAAGATATTCAATATAGCACCAACGGTCATGATTATACCAGATTCAGCCTTTAGTCATAATCATACCAAACAACAGTTCATCTTTGCACTACGGGCCAAAGAGAACATTCACCACGTGCCATAAAAGACACCGAACAGATGTATCGCCTTTAACCTATTATATCGCCTTTAACCTATCATCTGTTCAACAAATATATCACATCTGTGCCCCCGGCCACATATATTCACAACAGCTTGATTTTTGGATGATTAGAATGATATAAATGATGAACAGAAGAAATAGGATAACAATAAGTATCGGAAGTTTACTTTGTACAGATTCAAATAATGTCCAAATTGTCAACATGATGTGGAGTGAAATTTAAAAATGATATTCAAGATCCACAGTTCAGAATAACGGTTACAATTCAATAGAAAGGTTCACGTAAATAGGAAGGTTCAGTTGAAATAATGAAGTTCAACTATTATGGAACATATAATATTTTCAGGAATTATAGAAGCAATAGTTCCATAATAAATTTCGATTTAGGAGTATGAAAGAAAATAATATCCCTTACCGTAGCAGGTTTGATTAACAAAAGGTGAAGGAAATTAATACAAAGGGTTATTCACCAACAGACGGCAATCCGCTCCGTAAGGTTATTCCCACAATTTAATAGAATTTGAGTACAAAGAGTTATTCACCAAACAGGCGGCAATCCGCTCCGTAAGGTTATTCTCAGAGATTAATAATGAATGAATACGAAAGGTTATTCACCAACAGGCGGCAATCCGCTCCGTAAGGTTATTCCCACAATTTAATACATGGAAATAAAAGGCACGTCTTATGAGTAAGGAAGAAACAATATTATTATCGAGAATCAAATAATGATAATCCCTTACCATAGTACGTTTGAATAATGGAAGATGAAAAAGATGGTATCCCTTACCTCAACACGTGACTGGATATTGATTTAAATGAGGTTGATTAACTTGAACAGTACACGTATACTTATAGATCTTCACAAATACTCAAGATGACTTAAGCACACTTAGAGAGAACTTTCACAAGAAGTATTTAGAGAGAGAAAGAAAGAACAAGTAAGGAAGTTTATGAAAAATCCTTAAGTTAAGGCTTCTATTTATAGCCAAAAATCTTATCATTCATTTAATCTAAACCATTCATTTAAAGATCATCTTTTAATCTACACCATCCATTTCAAATATTATATTATCTTTAATCTACACCATTCATTTCATATCACCTAATAATCACCTAACTTTATATTATAAACAAATCAATTTAATTATTCAACAATAATTCACACTTTAATCTACACCATTCATTTCATATCACCTAATAATCACCTAACTTTATATTATAAACAAATCAATTCAATTATTCAACAATAATTCACACTTTAATCTACACCATTCATTTCATATCACCTAATAATCACCTAACTTTATATTATAAACAAATAACTTTATCAATTCAATTATTATGACTAATTGTTATAAATACAGTATAGTTAGCTCTTAGATATCAAGTCAATAAATTAATGAAATACAACTGTTTAAATAACATCATAATAGAGATAACAATAATGTAAAATAAAGCATACGTTACTGTGTAATGACAATTATTGATTCAATAATGTGAATTACTGTGCATATGTTACTGTGACAATTATTAGGTTCAATAATTTTAAAAACAGTGCAACAACAATTATTGACTCAATGATATAAAATACAGTGTAATGACAATTATTAAATCAATAATGCAAAATACTGTGTAACAACAATTATTGAATTGATAATATAAAATATTATACAGTGACAATTATCGATGAAATGATGCGTAACAGTTACGGTGTCAATTATCAGACCAAAAATATGAGACACTATGCAATACCGTGTGTTACTGTAGAGTACCGAGTGCTACAGAAAATACCAATAACTACCGTATGCTACTATTCTTTTATCACCGGTATTTTAACAGTTCCGTTGACTATTTTTATTTAAAAAGGTTATTTCTGTCGTTTTCTATATCCGACAAATATTCCGTTGTGGGGTCCACCAATAATTTGTTATTTCGGCGCCGTCGGACCAAACGAATATTCCCCGACCAAACGAATATTGTCCGACAAAATAAAATTTGCACATAACATCCTTAACTTTTAACTTTATCGATTTAACCACTTACTGTTTAAAAAAAAATATCTATATGAAGAAAAATTAAATTTTGTATTTCATAAAATTCGGGGTCTTACACAAGGAATTGCTTTACTTGTACTTGGCAGTTAGCTCGTTAGCAGTCGGAGTAGTTTTAATTCGGGAAGAAGGGGATAGACAGAATCCAGTTTACTACGTGAATCATGCTTTGAGGGATGCTGAGACAAGGTACACCAACTTGAAGAAGTGTGTGTATTCTCTGGTGGTAGCGAGCAGAAAACTACGACATTACTTTCAAGGTCGAGTGGTGGTCGTTTATACTGATCAACATGTGAAGAAAATTTTGCACAAGCCTGACTTGTGAGGGAGGATGGTAGCATGGGCCATGGAGTTGAGCCAGTTTACGTTAGAGTATTGTCCTCAGACAGCGATAAAAGGCCAGGCCTTGGCAGATTTCATGGTGGAATGCATGTTTTCAGACGAAGAGCTAGCTAACTATTCGGGGTCAGAAGTTACACTGATAGTTGGGGGACAGTCGGGCTCTTCTCATTCATGGACCTTGAGCGTTGATGGATCATCTACATATGATTCAAGTAGAGCCTGAGTAATTTTAACAAGTCTTGAAGGTTTCAGGGTCCAGCAAGCAATCCAATTCAAGTTCAAAGCAACTAATAACGAGGCGGAGTACGAAGCCATTTTGGTAGGCTTAATATTAGCTCGCAGTTTGGAGGTAAGAAGCTTTTTAATCATAAACGATTCTCAATTGGTGATAAAACAGATTCAAGGGGAATACGAAGTTCGGGAGATTAGAATGACAAGGTATTTGTCCGAAGTAAAGAGTATTCTGTAATATTTTAATTCTTACTCATTACAGAACGTCGATCGAAGCGACAATACTGTGGCTGATGCATTATCAAAACTAGCTGCTACTCCGAACGAGTCTTTATCGGGGTCAGTATACATCGAGGAATTGGTTGAACCTAGTATCTCAAAAAATGAAGTAAACTGTGTAGAAAGGTCCAATTGTTGGCTAACACCATACTTGAATTATTTGGCTGATGAGAAGTTGCCGACGGATAAGATCTTGACAAAAAAGATAAAGTATAAAAGTGCCTATTTCTGTCTAATTGACGGAGACCTGTTCCGGCGGGTGTATTCAGGACCTATAGCAAAGTGTCTCATCCCGTCGGAAGCATCGTATGCTATTCGGGAAGTGCATGAAGGTATTTGCGGGGACCACATGGGGGCCAAGTCTTTGGCATATAAACTGGTTCGTCAAGGGTATTATTGGCTGGCGATGTTTCGGGAAGCAAATGAGTTTGTACAAAAGTGTCCAAAATGCCAGTTGAATAGTTCTGTCGCACATCGCCCGCCTGAAGAATTATCTTCAGTATTGTCCCCGGTTCCTTTTGTTGTTTGGGGGGTTGATCTGGTAGGACATATGCCGAAGGCCAAGGGTCAGTTTTCTTACATGATTGTGACAATAGATTATTTGACCAAATGGATAGAGACGAAGCCACTTCGGCGCATCACCGAGCATGATTGTATTCAGTTTCTTAAAGAAAATATTGTTTTTAGATTTGGGATCCCGATGGTTCTAGTATCCGATAACGGGTTGCAGTTTATAGGGACTGAGTTCGGAAAATTTCTTTCTAACTTGGGGATACAACATTGGAGGGCATCGGTGGCTCATCCTCAAGCCAATGGACAAGTTGAAGTAACGAATAAAACTTTGTTGAATGAAATTAAAAGGAGGCTTGATGATGCTAAGGGAAGATGGACCGAGGAACTACCTAGTGTCTTATAGGCGTATCGGACGACTCCCAGGTCAACCACGGGGGATTATCCTTTTCGGCTGGCATATAAGACTGAAGCTAGTTGAGGTTGGTTCTCCTTCTTTTCGGAGGGTTAATTTTAATGAATTATATAATGATCAGGGACTTTGGCTTAATCTCGATCTATTGGATGAGGTTCGGGATGCCGCAATAATGAAGTTGGCTTTGTATCAACAAAAGATAACAAGGCATTATAATCGGAGGGCGTTTTGAGGTCGAGGATTTGGTTCTTCGAGAGGTTGAAGCCTCTACACCTCTGAATACGAGTAAGTTGATGCCGAACTGGGAGGGACCATATGAAGTTACTGAAATTATAAGGCATGGAACGTATCGACTTCGGGATATGTCTGGGTCGGATTTAAAGAATTTTTGGCATGCGACTAGACTAAGGAAATATTTTCAGTAGGTGGAGAAGTGTGATTTATTTATGCTTGGTAGGATTTTTTTTTGAGAAGTTTTTGATTCATGTTCTGTATTAAAGCAAGATATTAATAAAATTCAAAATTTCATTGATAATAGATGTGATTTACATTTCATTAAAGAAGAAGAAAAAAGAAAAAGAAATCTTGAGGTTCGTAGTTAGTTTTTATCATCGGAGGTGTCGGAGTCAGAGTCAGAGTCAGAGAAGAGAGAAGGATCCACACCGGCTTTTTTTGCCTTTGCTACTACGGCTTGGAAGCCTTTGTTGAATTGTTTTATGATCTCTTCAAGTAATTCAGGAGAAGCTTTGTACTCTTCGAGGATTTGATGGCGTAGTTCGGGGGTTCCGAGGCGAGCTTGTTCCCTTAGGATCTCATTGGCGTTTTGTTGACGTTGGACATCCGAAGTTAGTTGTTTATCAGTTCGAGGAGTTCTTTGGATTGTTGCTGAGCTTTCTTCACCGTTTTAGAGTTTTCAAGTTGAAGTCAGGAAAGCTCTTCGGCCTTCTGATCCTTCACTTCGAGCATTAGTTTAAATTGTTGTTAGAGGTTGTCGTTGGAAGTTTTGAGGGTTATGTTGTCTATGGCAAGTTGTTTCTTCTCCTTTTTCATGGCTTTGTATTTGGCCTTCATCTTCTCCCTCTTTTTATCGCTATTATTCAGTTTTGATTCTCGACCGAGTAGACGACTGAATGTGGCCAGGGCTTGAAAAAGGAGGAAATTCATTTAGGGAAAAGGTGGTTAGAACGTTAAAATAATTTAAAAACAATTTGGAAAATGAGTTCTTACTCGGCCTTGGTGGATCGCCGTAGCAAAGATAAGCTCTCGATCGGTATAATCGTGAAACATTTCATTATCAGCTCGGAAGTTGAAGCTGTTATAAACCGAAAAGGGGAGTGGGCTATCCACATTGTCTGGGAAAAAGGTAAGGGTTGCGTGGGATAAGCTGGGATTAGTTGGTGGTTGTCTAGGAGGATGTTCGAGCGGAACGGGGTTGGTTTCCCGTACAGGATGGTCTAGTGGTTCGGTTTGGTCAGAAATTGGCCGTTTTTCGGCGGACTTTTCGGTTGGTTCGGGAGTTTATTCTTTGCTTGGTTCGGGAGTTGGTTGTTCGGGTGGTTCGGAGGTTGGGGTTTTAGCTTGATTAGGCATTTGTTGGTCTTTCTTCTGAGGGATGGGTTGGGGTGAGTCTGATTGTGTTCTGTGTAAATGGATGGTTTTTGGTTTTTTTGGCTTTCATATGTTTTTTGAGTTCAGACTCTGACATCTCAAAAACACTTCATTTTTTTGGTTTTTTCTTGGCTTTTTTCTTTTGGGACTTCGGAAGAAGGGTCGGCTGAGGATGATGAAAGGCCTTTTCCCTTTGTGGTATCTGGGGGGTTGATTGAAGAAGATGGTTAGAGGGTATTCGTGGTCTGGGGGGCAGACTCTGTGAAGGGCGGCGCTTGTTTAGTTTTTTGTGTTGGGGGGTTTTCTTCTGAAGCTGCCGAGGAGGAGGAGGTTCTCGGTCTTCGAACGAGCGGTTCGGCAGGTGAATTAGATTCTTCCGAAGAGGTTGGAGAGGGTAGGAAGATGGCCCCTTCCTGTGGTTGCCCCTGGGTGATCGGGGGTTAATCAGTGGGGTTCTCTTCCGAATCACGAAAGAGTACTACTACACAGAATACAGATAAAGTTTAAAATGTATGAATTAGGATTAACATCTTAAGATGGTTCGAGTACTTACTTCCATGAATGAATAGCCAGTCAAGGTCACTGAGGAGGGTGGTGGACCAGGGGGTAGTCGGCATCGTAGACAATAGCTTCTCAAGATCGGCTTCTCGGACGTCCTCAATATGATCAAAGCCTAAAGACGATCTGCTCGGTTCCCCCCATGGTTGAAGGAGTATGGTGTCGGTCCCTTGAAGGATGAACCAGGATGAGTGCCATCCTTTGTTGCTTGAGGGGGTTGCCATCCAGACTCTCCGATTGGAGTATCGGGTTAAAACTTTGAAACCCTTATCTTTTGAATTGATCAGTTTAAAGTAACTCAGAAATAGATCTAGGGCTGGGACGACGTTTTGGTCTTTGCAGTGGGCGATGAAGCAGAGTAGATGAATGTATGAGTTTGGGACTAATTGGGAAAAACCGATTCCCATAAACCCTAGGAATTCGGTGATGAAGGGATGAAGAGGGAATTGGACTCCGTGTTTTAGGGTCCAGGTAGGGACTCCTATCCAGCCTCCTTCAAGTTGCCAGCACATTTTTTTGTGAGACCTGGGGATTCGAAGCTCGTATTGGAGGGGAATTTGGTATTCATGGCGAATGGAGTTGAGTTGAGCGGGAGTTATGGAGGAGGGGGTGTTTGCTACCGGAGCGTCCTTGTATAGCTGACGGACGACATTTTCTCTCTCTCTATCGAATGAAAATGGTTGATTGTTTGGTGCTTGGGAAGAGGAAGCTTGACCTTGGGATGCCATGAATGTCGAAGAGAGGAGTAATTTTGGGGATTTTTCTGGAGCAGAGAAGACGAAAGAGTTGGGAGATGGAAGAAATGAAGTAGTATGTCAGAAAGGAGACTTTTTGGGGTTTTTATTAAGATGGGACGCACGAAGTTCAACAGGTGGCAAGTTTTGGGAAAAAGGTGGAGTAATATTGATCGCGTGTCAGACGTGGGTGATAAGTGTTGTTTGGGAATGGCCAGTTATGAGGGAAGGGGATTATTTGAATTACTCTCCTATTTAAGTTTCTTAAAAGTAGGAGAGTTGGGGGCAATGTTGGGATCAGATCATTTGGGCCCGAGTTTGGATTGGCCCACAGTGATTCATTCGGTTGGGCCTTTAGTTCGGTGTGTGGGTTCCTATGCGGTTTAGGATATGGGAATATTAGATTCCTTATTTTAAGAGGATTCTATTTCCTTATTTGGATGGTGCAAAGAATCTTAATTGGAGTTGAATTTATTGACTGTTGAGCTGTATTTTCACGCGGGAAGGGACTCCTAATTCTAATCACTTTCGGATGACTGCACACTTGTATATATAAGGCGCTGCATGGAGACATTGAGGGGACATTATTACTTCTATTATTACTATTCTATACTCACAAAACCAGTATTTTCCAGCAAATAAGCTCTCAATTATTTTTAGAGAAATTTGTAAACATCATTATCATATTACTGAATTCTTCCCTTTCCCCGTGGTTTTTTCCCAATTGGGTTTTCACGTACATTCTTGTGTTCTTGCATTACTTTCTTTTGAATTGTTTGTGTTTGGTGTTTAATTTTACTCGTTGTTTTGTGATTTAAACGAGCGGTACAAAATTTGGCGTTAACACCTAATTACATGCTCGAAGAAAAACACAGAATGAGCCAAATGCCTAGTACGGATATAGAGTGCAAGAAAATAAGAACTAAAATGAATAACAAAACCAACTGAACTGAACTAATCTGAATAAAATAATAGGTTGAACCAAATGGCTGGGGTGATTTCATACCGAGCTCAGAATAGGCAGAAATATACATCGGACTGCGCAATCCAGATGTATGCAAAATCGAAAGGTCTGGTTGGCACAAACAACACCAAACCACAGAACAAAACAAAATAGAAAACTAGGGCCGACCCATACTCCTCCCACAAAAAAACACCAATTGGCCAACTCCCATCAAAACACACAAAATGGAGACGCCGTGGACTAATCACACCACCAAGGAAGTGTCATGCCTCGGTGCCAAGAGGACATGCATGTGGTACCCCAACAGGTGGTTATAGCTCAGGTATACCCTACGGTACATTCTAACAAAAATATCATGTCACAATATATGCGACACAATACAGACAAAAGGGGTTCTAATACGCACATGCTAAACTGAAACGAATCAACACAAAGTCCTCAAAATATATTTGCATGTATGTTTCTACAGAATCAAAATAAATACTAGACATGCTCGCTAAGTCCAAAGAGTAGAAGTTATAATTTTTTGAGTATCTAAAATCAAATAATTCTATCATAAGCATTTGGCTATGAATAATATATCGAAATAATAACTGAATTCTAATTGAGAGACAAAATGAACAAATTAAAATTAAACAAATATCACTGAAGCAGTACGGAATCTGTACTTAGAATACACAATGTAATAACCAAAATTATATTCCAAAAACGACTCGTTAAATTTCTTCCGTCGGAACTAATTAAACAAAATAAAGGAATAAATAAATAAATAGTTAATTAATTGGTTAAATTTTACACATTTTTTTTTTCTCTTTGAGAATCCGAAATCTTTTCGTTCTAAACAAAATTCTGTCTAAAGTTATACGTATTTTGATTATATATAATATTTTAATAATTAACAACCTTCTTGTTCCAAAATAAATTTAAGTATATTTATAAAAATATTCTTTCTATTTTTAATTATGTTATAAATAAATATTATTATTATTATTATTATTATTATTATTATTATTATTATTATTATTATTATTATTATTATTATTATTATTATTATTATTATTATTATTATTATTATTATTATTATTATTATTATGTCACAATTCTAAAGTTACCAAAAATAATAATTTAGTATATCAAAATGCTAATTACAAACAAATATATACCAAAAATATATATACTAACAAACTAAATAGCATACCAAAATTAAAGCTACAAAATTAAAACGAATACAAAAAATTAAATAGTTACACAAAGAAAGAAAAAAAGACATACCCGAAACTATGAAGTTTGCCCACGTCCTCGACACCGAAAATTTTAACTAAGGAGGTTTTTACTAAAAAGGTTCTCACACAAAAAGTTTATCACAAAATAGGAGGTACTTAATGTTTGGATATTAAAAATGGGAAGGGGGTAAGCTTATATATATAACTAAGGAAAATGAGAGTGTTTTATAAAGGGGCGATATGGGACTCCACCAAAATGACCGGGTATTACATTACCTCCCCCTTAAAAAAGATTTCGTGCCCGGAATCAAAAGAATGGGACGAACCTAATTATCAAAAAGATATAAATACTCCACTCGAATAGAATCTGAGTTATATTCTCAAGTAACCTCGTACTTCAAATGATTCTTGCACAAAATCATAGCAAATGGAAACGTCTTTCTCTTCATAATTTGCTCTTAACGATCTAAAATCGCATCGAATTGCTCTTCACAAGAAAGGTCCTTTTGAATCTTATCGAACGGACTAAGTTTACCTTTTAACCCAAATTTCACATCAAAATTGTGCATACCCACTGTCAAAAGATTAATCCTACGAATTTCATCTCCAAATCTAATAGAACATCTTCAATATCAGTTAAAGTTAACAACAGAAATCCTCATCGAAATAGCAATAAGCATATCAAAATCTAAGGACTAAGATGGCGCACTAATATACCAAACAAAAGAATGTGCCACAATTGAATGAGTAAAATCGATATCAAATGAAATAGATGTTTCACGACTACTGTGACGCCCCCAAATCTGGGCCCACACAGCCCAAACTTGAGTCGTCAAAATACTACAACAAAATTATTACAACAAAGCACAACGTACAACAATACAGTGTATAATAATACACAACTAAGTCTTCACTATTATTGCCACACTATTTTACAAAACGTGAAGACTATGATAACTATTCCTCGGACCCTCACTCCATTCCCCGGCTAGACCCTGTTATGTTTTCATCTCCTGTTGAAAAACAATGGAACAAAAGAAAGGGTGAGCTCAAATAGCCCAGTAAAGAATATCATGACTAAGATAATGACGAATAAATTATCATTAGTCTTCAACAGTTGAGTTCTTGATAGAATACAATAGACTACAAGGTTTATATCAAAAACTGCAGTTAAATTCTTAAACAACGTTCAGATCAATAATAGCAGCGGAATGAGTAATCTATTAGAAGAATAATGCAGACTATAATGTCCACTCGGTTCTCTTTTTAGGAAAAACATCATCAACTTTTATCATCTGAAATATCATTAGTCAAGATAATACAAATTCACAGTTCCTGATCATAATCATGCACATCAACAGTTCATCTTTGTACTACGGGCCAAAGATATTCAATATAGCACCAACGGTCATGATTATACCAGATTCAGCCTTTGGTCATAATCATACCAAACAACAGTTCATCTTTGCACTACGGGCCAAAGAGAACATTCACCACATGCCATAAAAGACACCGAACAGATGTATCGCCTTTAACCTATTATATCGCCTTTAACCTATCATCTGTTCAACAAATATATCACATCTGTGCCCCCGGCCACAGATATTCACAACAGCTTGATTTTTGGATGATTAGAATGATATAAATGATGAACAGAAGAAATAGGATAACAATAAGTATCGGAAGTTTACTTTGTACAGATTCAAATAATGTCCAAATTGTCAACATGATGTGGAGTGAAATTTAAAAATGATATTCAAGATCCACAGTTCAGAATAACGGTTACAATTCAATAGAAAGGTTCACGTAAATAGAAAGGTTCAGTTGAAATAATGAAGTTCAACTATTATGGAACATATAATATTTTCAGGAATTATAGAAGCAATAGTTCCATAATAAATTTCGATTTAGGAGTATGAAAGAAAATAATATCCCTTACCGTAGCAGGTTTGATTAACAAAAGGTGAAGGAAATTAATACAAAGGGTTATTCACCAACAGGCGGCAATCCGCTCCGTAAGGTTATTCCCACAATTTAATAGAATTTGAGTACAAAGAGTTATTCACCAAACAGGCGGCAATCCGCTCCGTAAGGTTATTCTCAGATATTAATAATGAATGAATACGAAAGGTTATTCACCAACAGGCGGCAATCCGCTCCGTAAGGTTATTCCCACAATTTAACACATGGAAATAAAAGGCACGTCTTATGAGTAAGGAAGAAACAATATTATTATCGAGAATCAAATAATGATAATCCCTTACCATAGTACGTTTGAATAATGGAAGATGAAAAAGATGGTATCCCTTACCGTAACACGTGACTGGATATTGATTTAAATGAGGTTGATTAACTTGAACAGTACACGTATACTTATAGATCTTCACAAATACTCAAGATGACTTAAGCACACTTAGAGAGAACTTTCACAAGAAGTATTTAGAGAGAGAAAGAAAGAACAAGTAAGGAAGTTTATGAAAAATCCTTAAGTTAAGGCTTCTATTTATAGCCAAAAATCTCATCATTCATTTAATCTAAACCATTCATTTAAAGATCATCTTTTAATCTACACCATCCATTTCAAATATTATATTATCTTTAATCTACACCATTCATTTCATATCACCTAATAATCACCTAACTTTATATTATAAACAAATCAATTTAATTATTCAACAATAATTCACACTTTAATCTACACCATTCATTTCATATTACCTAATAATCACCTAACTTTATATTATAAACAAATCAATTCAATTATTCAACAATAATTCACACTTTAATCTACACCATTCATTTCATATCACCTAATAATCACCTAACTTTATATTATAAACAAATAACTTTATCAATTCAATTATTATGACTAATTGTTATAAATACAGTATAGTTAGCTCTTAGATATCAAGTCAATAAATTAATGAAATACAACTGTTTAAATAACATCATAATAGAGATAACAATAATGTAAAATAAAGCATGCGTTACTGTGTAATGACAATTATTGATTCAATAATGTGAATTACTGTGCATATGTTACTGTGACAATTATTAGGTTCAATAATTTTAAAAACAGTGCAACAACAATTATTGACTCAATGATATAAAATACAGTGTAATGACAATTATTAAATCAATAATGCAAAATACTGTGTAACAACAATTATTGAATTGATAATATAAAATATTATGCAGTGACAATTATCGATGAAATGATGCGTAACAGTTACGGTGTCAATTATCAGACCAATAATATGAGACACTATGCAATACCGTGTGTTACTGTAGAGTACCGTGTGCTACAGAAAATACCATAAACTACCGTATGCTACTATTCTTTTATCACCGGTATTTTAACAGTTCCGTTGACTATTTTTATTTAAAAAGGTTACTTCTGTCGTTTTCTATATCCGACAAATATTCCGTTGTGGGGTCCACCAATAATTTATTATTTCGGCGCCGTCGTACGGCACGAATATTCCCCGACCAAACGAATATTCCCCGACAAAGCGAATATTGTCCGACAAAATAAAATTTGCACATAACATCCTTAACTTTCAATTTTGTTAATTTAACCACTTACTGTTTCAAAAAAAATATATATGAAGAAAAATTAAATTTTGTATTTCATAAAATTCGGGGTCTTACAACCTCCCCTCCTTATGAAATTTCGTCCCCGAAATTGACGTACCTGACATATCGAAAAGGTAAGGATACTTAGATTTCATCTCAGATTCTAGCTCCCAGGTCATTTCCTCAGTATCTTGGTTCCTCCATAAAACCTTAACTTGAGGTATAACCTTTGAGCGTAGGATCTGCTCCTTCTTATCCAGGATCTTAACAGGTACCTCCTCGTATGTTAAATTCTCTGCTATAACGTCTGGTTCTAACTCAATGACGTGGTTTGGGTCCTTCACATATTTACGTAACATAGATATGTGAAAAACGTTATGGATGCGAGACATACTTGGTGGTAGGGCTAGTCTGTAGGCTACGGTTCCTATTCGATCGAGGATTTCAAATGGGCCAATAAATCGAGGGTTGAGCTTTCCTCTCTTTCCGAATCTCGTAACCCCTTTTCATGGAGAAACACGTAAGAATACATGATCTCCGACGTTGAAACTTTCGTCTCTCCGATGAAGATCAACATAACTCTTTTGTCGTTCTTGTGCGGTCTGTATTCGTTGTCGGATCATTTGGATCTTTTCGGTCGTCAAGCGTACCAACTCGGGTCCCAACAATTTTGCTTCTCCTACCTCATTCCAACATATTGGAGAGCGACACTTCCTTCCATACAATGCCTCGAATGGAGCCATGCCTATGCTTGCTTGGTAACTGTTGTTGTAAGAAAATTCCACCAACGACAAGTACTTATCCCAACTTCCTTTGAAGTCTAATACACAAAGTCTCAAAAGATCTTCGAGGGTCTGGATCGTCCTTTCCGATTGTCCGTCCGTTTAAGGATGGTATGCAGAACTAAAACGTAGTTCAGTGCCCATAGCTTTTTGTAGACTGATCCAAAAGCGTGAAGTGAATCTAGGATCTCGATCAGAAACTATGGAAACTGGCATGCCATGCAATCTCACGATCTCATTTATGTACATACTGGCAAGACGTTCAAGTGAAAAGTTTTCTCGTATAGGTAAGAAATGAGCAGATTTGGTCAATCTATCTACGATCACCCAAATTGCATCTAAGCCTTGAGAAACTTTTGGAAGACCCGTCACGAAGTCCATATTGATGTGTTCCCACTTCCATTCGGGAACTTCAAGTGATTGTAATGGACCTTTAGGAACTTGATGTTCTGCCTTGACATGTTGACAAGTTAGGCACCTTGAGATAAACTCCGCAATCTCTCTTTTCATATTGTTCCACCAAAATGTATGTCGAAGATCTCGATACATCTTGGTACCTCCTGGGTGGATTGCAAACGGCGTGTTGTGTGCCTCCATCATAATTTTATGCTTTAATTCAGGATCGTTAGGAACACAGAGTCGAGAGTTGACTCGAAGTATTCCTTTCTCGTCGATTCTTGCTTCGGGAATGGCACCTTCTTGTACTTTCTTTATCATGTTTATCAGTTCCGGATCGGTAGCTTGAGCAGCTTTAATTTTATCGATTAAAGTTGGTTCTACTCGCACGTGAGCAATTTTCGAGTGGGTCCCTGGTGTCTTTAGCTCTATCTCCATCTTTTGCAAGTCGTACAAAATACACTTTTGTGTTGTCAGCAGTGCACTTGTACTTGCATAAGATTTTCTGCTCAAAGCGTCAGCTACAACGTTCGCCTTTCCCGGGTGATACTGGATTGTGTGGTCATAATCCTTTAACAGCTCAAGCCAACGTCGTTGTCGCATGTTGAGTTCCTTCTGGGTGAAGAAATACTTGAGACTTTTATGATCCGTATAGATATCCACTTTTTCTCCGTACAAGTAGTGTCTCCAGATCTTCAACGCGAAAACGACTGCTGCCAACTCTAGATCATGAGTAGGATAATTTTTCTCATAATCTTTGAGTTGTCGAGAGGTGTAGGCTATAACCTTTCCATGTTGCATAAGGACACAGCCTAGACCTTTGCCAGAAGCATCGCTGTAGATAACAAATTCTCCTGATCCTGATGGTATGGTCAGAACAGGAGCTGAAACCAGTCTCTTCTTGAGTTCTTGGAAACTTTTCTCGCATTCCTCGCTCGATATAAGTTTTGTACTGGAACGAATGATACCAATATCAAATAATTAAACTTTTAACTCTTGGCATTCTATGGGAGCCATTCGGTATGGGGCTTTGAAAATGGGCTTGGTACCGAGTTCAAGATCAATACAAAATTCAATTTCACAGTTTTGGGTAAGCTAGGAAGTTCCTCAGGAAAAACGTCAGAAAACTCATTAACAATGAGGATATCATTCAAGTTTGACGTATTTTAGTTCAAATCAGTGACATGAGCTAAAAAGGCTTGACATCCGTTTTTCAATAAACGAATGGCTTTATGGCTAGAAATAACAGTTATAGATTTCAATGGTTTAGTTGCTTGAATTTGCATGACAGGTTGATTAGGAATATGAAAACTAATAATCTTATGAAAACAATCAATTTTAGCATGATGGGTAGTCAACCAATCAATTCCTAAAATCACATCAAATTCACACATCTCCAAAGAAATAAGGTCAACAGGTAATGTGAGGTTGTTGATTTGAACTAGGCAAGATTTATAGATAGTAAATGTAATAGGTATTTCTCCCAATGAGGTTTCAACTGATAAGACAAGATTTAAGTTTTCAATAGTCAAATTTAAACGTTGAGTACATATAGGTGAGATAAAAGAGTGGATAGAGCCAGTATCTAATATGGCATAGACTTCACGAGAATTTATGAATAGCTTACCGGTTATCACCTCATTCGGTTTCTTGACTGTTATCGTCAAATTGAATCCCGAATACTTCATTCGGATCTTCACGTATTTCAACCATGGGAATACCACTGAATAATTTTCTAGCAAACTGTTTCTCGGGTTCATCAACTTCATCAGTAGTAAGGTACCAATGATTTCCATTAAAATAGTATTTTCGATAGACTGCAGTTTCCACGATAGTGACTAACTTAACCTGAATTCCTCTAAATTGTAACGCCCAAAAGTATAGAAATATCATTTTTAAATAATCTTGAAAATCATAGCTGGAACACCATAAATCCCAAAGACTAATATGAAAAGTCCATATATTCTGATCCTTTGTTATAGAGCATAACCAGGTGATATCACTCTCCCAATTAGTGAGTAAATTAAAGGCAATAATTTCCGCAAGTTCGTTACTTCCTTTAATTGCTTCTAAGAATGGATCTGGAACGACTGTAGCAGAGCTTTCACCTTCATCCTTACTGGATAGAACACGCATAATTTTTGCCTTAGGCAAATGATTCAACTCTGAGTTTGTAAGAAGATTATTCGTCGCCTCTTGTTTTGCAGCTACATTTGTTTCAGTAATTTCATAGTTAACCTCCTGATTTCCAGATGTCATACATAACTGTGGTCACAAAATAAATGTTAGTTTAAATAAACTGACTCATCACTTCATGTTCCTACATTCAAATCGACTCATTAGATAATAAAATCTATTTTAGGTAGGACACACTAGTGACTGATTCTATTCGTCTCTCCCCTCCTAGTTCTACCCCAGATCTCCATTAAAGACCATATCCCTAAGCTCTGATGCCAACTGTGACGCCCCCAAATCTGGGCCCACACAGCCCAAACTTGAGTCGTCAAAATACTACAACAAAATTATTACAACAAAGCACAACGTACAACAATACAGTGTATAATAATACACAACTAAGTCTTCACTATTATTGCCACACTATTTTACAAAACGTGAAGACTATGATAACTATTCCTCGGACCCTCACTCCATTCCCCGGCTAGACCCTGTTATGTTTTCATCTCCTGTTGAAAAACAATGGAACAAAAGAAAGGGTGAGCTCAAATAGCCCAGTAAAGAATATCATGACTAAGATAATGACGAATAAATTATCATTAGTCTTCAACAGTTGAGTTCTTGATAGAATACAATAAACTACAAGGTTTATATCAAAAACTGCAGTTAAATTCTTAAACAACGTTCAGATCAATAATAGCAACGGAATGAGTAATCTATTAGAAGAATAATGCAGACTATAATGTCCACTCGGTTCTCTTTTTAGGAAAAACATCATCAACTTTTATCATCTGAAATATCATTAGTCAAGATAATACAAATTCACAGTTCCTGATCATAATCATGCACATCAACAGTTCATCTTTGTACTACGGGCCAAAGATATTCAATATAGCACCAACGGTCATGATTATACCAGATTCAGCCTTTGGTCATAATCATACCAAACAACAGTTCATCTTTGCACTACGGGCCAAAGAGAACATTCACCACATGCCATAAAAGACACCGAACAGATGTATCGCCTTTAACCTATTATATCGCCTTTAACCTATCATCTGTTCAACAAATATATCACATCTGTGCCCCCGGCCACAGATATTCACAACAGCTTGATTTTTGGATGATTAGAATGATATAAATGATGAACAGAAGAAATAGGATAACAATAAGTATCGGAAGTTTACTTTGTACAGATTCAAATAATGTCCAAATTGTCAACATGATGTGGAGTGAAATTTAAAAATGATATTCAAGATCCACAGTTCAGAATAACGGTTACAATTCAATAGAAAGGTTCACGTAAATAGAAAGGTTCAGTTGAAATAATGAAGTTCAACTATTATGGAACATATAATATTTTCAGGAATTATAGAAGCAATAGTTCCATAATAAATTTCGATTTAGGAGTATGAAAGAAAATAATATCCCTTACCGTAGCAGGTTTGATTAACAAAAGGTGAAGGAAATTAATACAAAGGGTTATTCACCAACAAGCGGCAATCCGCTCCGTAAGGTTATTCCCACAATTTAATAGAATTTGAGTACAAAGAGTTATTCACCAAACAGGCGGCAATCCGCTCCGTAAGGTTATTCTCAGATATTAATAATGAATGAATACGAAAGGTTATTCACCAACAGGCGGCAATCCGCTCCGTAAGGTTATTCCCACAATTTAACACATGGAAATAAAAGGCACGTCTTATGAGTAAGGAAGAAACAATATTATTATCGAGAATCAAATAATGATAATCCCTTACCATAGTACGTTTGAATAATGGAAGATGAAAAAGATGGTATCCCTTACCGTAACACGTGACTGGATATTGATTTAAATGAGGTTGATTAACTTGAACAGTACACGTATACTTATAGATCTTCACAAATACTCAAGATGACTTAAGCACACTTAGAGAGAACTTTCACAAGAAGTATTTAGAGAGAGAAAGAAAGAACAAGTAAGGAAGTTTATGAAAAATCCTTAAGTTAAGGCTTCTATTTATAGCCAAAAATCTCATCATTCATTTAATCTAAACCATTCATTTAAAGATCATCTTTTAATCTACACCATCCATTTCAAATATTATATTATCTTTAATCTACACCATTCATTTCATATCACCTAATAATCACCTAACTTTATATTATAAACAAATCAATTTAATTATTCAACAATAATTCACACTTTAATCTACACCATTCATTTCATATTACCTAATAATCACCTAACTTTATATTATAAACAAATCAATTCAATTATTCAACAATAATTCACACTTTAATCTACACCATTCATTTCATATCACCTAATAATCACCTAACTTTATATTATAAACAAATAACTTTATCAATTCAATTATTATGACTAATTGTTATAAATACAGTATAGTTAGCTCTTAGATATCAAGTCAATAAATTAATGAAATACAACTGTTTAAATAACATCATAATAGAGATAACAATAATGTAAAATAAAGCATGCGTTACTGTGTAATGACAATTATTGATTCAATAATGTGAATTACTGTGCATATGTTACTGTGACAATTATTAGGTTCAATAATTTTAAAAACAGTGCAACAACAATTATTGACTCAATGATATAAAATACAGTGTAATGACAATTATTAAATCAATAATGCAAAATACTGTGTAACAACAATTATTGAATTGATAATATAAAATATTATGCAGTGACAATTATCGATGAAATGATGCGTAACAGTTACGGTGTCAATTATCAGACCAATAATATGAGACACTATGCAATACCGTGTGTTACTGTAGAGTACCGTGTGCTACAGAAAATACCATAAACTACCGTATGCTACTATTCTTTTATCACCGGTATTTTAACAGTTCCGTTGACTATTTTTATTTAAAAAGGTTACTTCTGTCGTTTTCTATATCCGACAAATATTCCGTTGTGGGGTCCACCAATAATTTATTATTTCGGCGCCGTCGTACGGCACGAATATTCCCCGACCAAACGAATATTCCCCGACAAAGCGAATATTGTCCGACAAAATAAAATTTGCACATAACATCCTTAACTTTCAATTTTGTTAATTTAACCACTTACTGTTTCAAAAAAAATATATATGAAGAAAAATTAAATTTTGTATTTCATAAAATTCGGGGTCTTACAACTACCAACTAAAAGAGTGCCAGAAGCAATACCTGGCGCACCTGTCGCCTGATTATATGCCAAGGCGAACACCCGTCTACCACCGACATTGCCACCATTATTGCCTTCACCATTATCACGTGGTTCGGTACAATCCTTGGCAAAGTGACCTATCTGCCCACATAAGAAGCATGCACCGTAACTTTATAACACGATCTCCCAGGATGATTAACCCCACAAGTAGCACAAGGAGCTATCGGAATAAGATTAGGGTTAGCCCCACCTGCTGGCCCTGGGTAACGACCCTGATTCTGTCTTTGCTGACCACCTCGGTTTCTATTCCACTAACCACCCTGATTCTTCCATTGCTGACCCAAAACTAGACCCTGTTGGTCATCTCAATCCCTCTTCCGACTTCCTTCCTATTTAGAAGCCTGAAAGTCTTGTTGTTCTATTTCGATATTCTTGGCTGCATTAGCCACTGCCGACACATCCTTAAACTTGGTATTAATGAGATGTTGACGATATTTGTAGTGAATTTTTCACTTAAATTTCTCTGCTTGTTCTGCGGCAGTCCCTGCTGAAGTTCCCGCAAAACCTGCCAACCTTGTCATGAAGTCTGTGATGGATTCATCATCCTTCTATTGAATAGATAGAAACTCCCTACCATATGACTCTTTATCAGTAGCTGAGATATACTGCTGATAAAAGACATCACAAAATTCTGTCCAAATAAGTGTCTCGACGAATCTGTCACCTTTTGTTATTTTTACAGCCTTTCACCATATCTGCGCATCCCTATTTAATTTGTAAGTAGCCAACAACACTCTCTGGTTATCAGAGCACCCCAACACGTCAAAGATCTTTTCTAAATGGACAATCCAATTCGCTGCTTCAATTGGAGTTGGAGCTGAGCTGAATGAATGCGGTTTCTGTTTCTGAAACATTTCTAACCATACATACGTTGGCACCACAAACTGATCAATACTATTTGTATTTCCTAACTCTTCATTTACTTGTGGACCACCATTACCCGGGTTTCCTTGATTAGGATTTTTTGGCATTTGCTGTTGCATATGTATCGCTTGAACGACTTGTGCCACTAACTGCGGTAAAGCCTGATTAACTGCTTGATTTACCAAGGCTGCCAATTGAGCGTCATCCATACCATTAGGTTGCACATGAGGTCGTGTATTGGGTTGGGCCTTGCCTTTTCCTCTACCATTACCTCGCTTTATAATACTTCTAACGGATCTACGAACCATCTAAGAACACCAGATGGAAAAAAATAGATTCGAGGCAAATTTCTAATATAAACTGATATTATAGATTACCAAAAAACCTAACCTATAAATCTACCCATAACTCACAGGTCGAACCTAAATAAGTTTTCTACAAGAAAGAACCTAGCTTTGATATGAACTCTGTAACACCCCCTTTCCGAAGTGGAAATGCGGTTACGCACAGAACACAATATAACTAACAAATTGATATCCAAAATTTTGATATGCAACTGAATAGTCTAAATAAATAATTGTCAACTGGTTAAAACACGATATGTGTATTACAACAGTACTTAAAAACTAAAATATCAAATCCTACAGAAAATATCTAAACTATTTACATAAAGTAAACTCTCTTCACATTTGCCCTTGCTCCCCCTAATTACTTGCCGGAAGAAAAATACAGCATGAGCTAAGTGCCTAGTACGGATATAGAGTGCAAGAAAATAAGAACTAAAATGAATAACAAAACCAACTGAACTGAACTAATCTGAATAACATAATAGGCTGAATCAAATGACTTGGGTGATTTCATACCGAGCTCAGAATAGACATAAATATACATCTGGATTGCGCAGTTCGATGTATATTTCTACTACTAGTATAATAATAATAATAATAATAATAATAATAATAACAACAACAACAACAACAACAATAATAATAATAATAATAACAACAACAACAACAATAATAATAATAATAATAATAATAATAATAATAATAATAATAATAATAATAATAATAATAATAATAATAATAATTATAATAATAATAGTACTACTACTACTACTACTACTACTACTATTACTACTACTACTACTACTACTACTAATAATAATAATAGTACTACTACTACTACTACTACTACTACTAATAATAATAATAATAATAATTATAATTATAATAAAAATAAAATAAAATTTGCACGTAAACAACATGAGTCACCCTTTTAGCATTGACGCCCTTTTTTTTGTGTTTCAAGTATTGCGGTCGTTATATTTTCACATGCAAATTGATTTGGGCGGAAAATCACAGGGCCGGTTCAGATTCATTCTAGTTGATTTGTAAGTTATTTTAGATTGCAAAGAGTCTTTAGGTAATAAAGTATTTTTAAAATTTTAATCTACGCCGTGCCTTCAGGCATGGGCAATTACACATTATCTCTTTAGTGTTTTTACGGGCTATATCGAAAGTAACTATTGTAGTAAGCTCTGACTCATGGTATGAAAATCTTTTGTCCAATTTCAAGAAAAAATATAGAGGAAAAAATGTTATGGTGATGCGATTTAATTAGTGTTATGATAATACTTTTTTGTTTAGACTTATATGACTCATTTTATACGCTTAGATATATATGCAAAATTATTTCTTTTAGATTTTTACATCTTTTTTTTTTCTCATTGGATCCCACCAAATGGTTTGCAGTACTATATTTTTTCCACAGAAAATACTGTTCATGGATCATATTGATCAATGGTTAGAGTTACTGGAGGTAAATAAATGCTGCCAAACTTCTCATTCCGTTTTGTCAATAAAGGAAATATGTGTAAAATACCCGAAAATACTATAATATTGCTATAACTATGCTACTTGCTCTTCTTGGAATAGTTCATTTTGGTCAATCTAAACACAAAACAGTAAAGATATGCTAAAATATTTCGGCACTTGACTTCTTGTAGTCTTTAATCATATAATAGAGAACAAATTATAGAAATTTTTGTGTTCATATTTAGTTCTGTATAAATCACCCTTCAGAATTGTGTTTAGCATCACTCAATTCTTGCAGTTCGTTCTTCGAAAATGAAAACCTAGGTCACACCTCTACTCTAGGTCGAGGAAATGCAGTGCCAGGAACAACCACCATAAAATTAGAGATACATTTTGACATTTTAAGCTAATTTGCAAAAATCCTAAAATTCATAATGTATATGAATTCATTTAGGTTTTGAAAGCAACTATTATGATAATTAGTAGCAAGTTTTGAATTTTAGGATTTCAAAATTTGACTTAAAATGTCAAAATGCATCTCTAATTTTGACAGAGGTAGTACTTAAATCTCAACATATTTTTTGAAGTTCTCTCCTTTTACATGCAAGGCAATCGGATCTTGATTAGGTTGCTGGCTTCCATTGCCGAAGGAGCTTATGGCATGGAATATTGAGTTCACATTCTATATTGTCCGTACAGTTTCTCAAGTTGGCTAAGTTGAGTAATTATGTATCTTCATGTTTTGCTTGTTGCTCTCGATTATTGTGTATGATTATGTAGAATATTGGAACTTTGATTTGAAAAGATGTAGAGGAAGTCAAAGTTAGTGCATAGTTACAGCACATGCATCTTAACTCACAAACAATGATGAAACCTCTTCAACTGTCACTGCCACAGTCATGGTGCCATCATCAGAGTTACCTGGGCCTCCACCAACCATTTCCTCCAAAAGTTTTACTACCATTGTGTGCTCTAAGAAAACAAGGCCATCGTTTTTTCACTTCCCTCTCAACTACACCTGCCACCAATGATCCCTTGGTTACCAATCGCTTTATTCGCAAATTCATAGCATCATCCTCCAAGTCCATAGCTCTGAATGCCCTTACTCATCTTCTAAAGCCAAACTCCTCTCATCCCCACATCTCCTCTCTCGCCCTTCCGGTCAGTTCATTATCTCTCTCTCTCTCTCCCTCTCTCTGTAGGTCTGTCTGACTTATATGTGCACATTTCTGTGTCTAAATGCAATATGTACGCTTTGCAGTTCTATTCCATGATCAGTAAAGCATCATGGTTCAGTTGGAACCCTAAGCTGGTAGCAGATCTCATTGCTTTACTTTACAAACAATAGAAGTTGGATGAAGCAGACGCCCTAATCTCTGAAACAGTCTCAAAGAGAGTTTCGGGAGCGTGAACTCTGTACCTTCTATTGTTGTAAGATAGATTTCCATTCTAAGCACAAATAGGAGAAAGGGGTCTTTGATTCTTACAGCCGTTTGAAGCAGCTTCTTTCTAATTCTGCATCGGTTTACTTAAAACGGCAAGCCTATGAATCCATAATGGGCGGCTTGTGTGTTATCGATTTGCCTCGTGAAGCGGAGAATATGATGGAAGAGATGAAAGGCCTAGAGTTCAGTTTCAAACCATCCGTGTTTGAGTTGAGATCTATTGTTTATGCATATGGAAGACTAGATTTGTTTGAAGACAAGAAGAGAAGTGTACTTCAAATGGAGAGTGAAGGGTTTAGAACAGATACGGTTTGTTTAAATATGGTGCTGTCGTCATTGGGAGCTCACAGTGAGCTCTTGGAAATGGTTTCATGGCTTCGGCGAATGAAGGATTTGAGTGTTCCCTTTTCAGTTCGAACTATAATACAGTCTTGAATTCATGTCTGACAATTATGTCAATGCTACAAGATCCAAAAAACATTCCCCTTTCTATAAAAGAGTTGCTGGAGGGTCTGTGTGATAACGAGAGTATGTTGGTTCAAGAGTTGATCGCGTCCTCAGTTTTTCTTGAGGCAATGGAGCGGACATCTTCAGAACTGAAGTTGGATTTGCATGGAATGCATTTGAGTTCTGCCTACCTGATAATTTTGCAGTGGTTTGATGAGCTGCGAACGAGGTTTCTTCTTGAAGAAGAGGACATTCCAGCAGAGATTACAGTGATATGTGGATCGGGAAAGCACAGGACAGTTAGAGTGGAATCAGCAGTAAAACATTTGGTTTAAGAGATAATGGTACGCACAGAAAGTTCAATGAGGATTGACAGGAAAAACATTGGATGTTTTGTTGCCAAAGGGAAAGTTGTGTAAGAGCTGGTTGTGTTAATTCTTTAACACATAATGGAGTTATACTAGTTTTTATCGAGACTATTTATGAATAGAAGAATCTCAAGGTGAAGTTATGAGGCCTATGGTTTTGACTTTCTGTGGCAGTCGTGAAATACTAATTTGTAGATGATAATTGTTCCATTTTCTTATCTCACCAATCCAGTTAATAAATAATGCAAATAAGTTGATGTTTTAAAACACTTCGTACATAAATTTCCTAAGAGAAAACAAGGCTTTTCAAGCATATACATGCAGCAGTGATAGCGAGAAGAGTGCAGAAGACACTAAACAAAAACTACAACAACAAAAACAAAAACCACTCAAATTCGCTTGTAAAAGAGTAGGGGGAATGAGAAAAGTAACAAACTTTTAACTGCTAACAAAAAATATGAAAACGGGATCAATTGTTTTAATGAATGGTACCCTTTCATGGGCACGTTATTTCTTCAATAGAAGTAGGGTAAAGAAACATATACTAGAAGTAAAGTGAGGAAACCACCCACCTACACGAATGGAGTTCTAGATCTCTTTGTTACAAACCAACCATTCATGTTCTCATTGTTAGCATACTAGTATGTATTTCAAATGATGGGATTTTCTCTCTCTCTCTCTCTCTCTCTTTCCTCTTGTCTTTGTGGAAGCAGGGCTAGGGGGAGAATGTGCAATTCTTTCTCAATGCTGAGATTGCTAGAAATAGTTTGAACCAATGACGATTGAAGTTCTCTCAAATCAAGTGACTAAAGAAGAAAAATTCATGGATGTGCTCAACTTTTTATAAAATGATTGGTTAAATGACATAACAAATAGAAGTTGAAAATATAAGATGAAATAATCAAAAACACAAAAAATACTATAGAACAAAAAGGGGGAGACCATGGAAAATCTGTGTCCTCATAAAATCTTAAATTCTCATATGTAAAAGAATCATACGGTTCATAAGCACCATTGCCTAGTTTTTCAAAACTGACCAAGAGTTGAAGTTTCTCAGGTGGTGATCACTCACAGAACCGGAGTAGTCCAATTAGAGGGTATCCTTGTGGAGTTGACAGTAGGCATGGTCTGAATGTTGATGTTGAGGGGATACAAGCGATACTCCATGTCAAGCTCTTTCACGATTTTAACAATCTCTTCAACTAAAAGGGCTCTCCTGTTATACCTCTCTACCATGTTTTGGTGGTTCATTTTATGTGTTGGCCATATGGACATCTGAATCCTGGTTAAGTCGTCCATGTTCCTCATCACAATTTGTGGATTTGCATACCAGTGCTCCTTCTTATTATCGATGTAACTGCAAGGGAAATCATTAGAATCAAATCACTCAACTCAATATTGTATCAATTTATGTATCAAAATGTACATGGTTATCTCATGTATAATGATGCAGGAGCATCTGAGCTTGATCATGCTGAGCTTAATCATGCCAATCTATCAGCTAGCACATTAATGGCTCTACAGTACCTGGAGAAAGCGGATCGGGACAAAGTTAAAAGGCACCGATGCCCTCGGGCAAGTAAGATGGGATCGACCTATTAACCTTAATCTCGGCGGGTCAATAATACTCTTCGGGGGGACCTTGAGGTCGGGATCGATAATGCTATTCGGGGACGGCTTCAGTTCAGACTACTTCAGTCCTTTATTTTTGATAGTTTTTCCTTTTATTTTATTTCCTTTATTATTATTGAGCATATAATCTAGCTATTAATTATTAGGTGTCATATGGTAAGTGCACGTGAGTTGATTACTAAAGAAAGGTAGTGACAGATATTGGGGACCAGCTACGTGGCAGGAGAGAGAAAGATTTGTCAGAATCTGTTAGCCACCTTTCTAGTTTTTTTCCCTTTTTTAAATTTTCCTTTGCTGATATTTTCTTTCTTTGTGCCCAAGTTTTACCTAGCTATATATACCCGGCTTGTGGGTATAGAAAGGGGTTGAATTTTTGATATAAACTTTTATAAGAATTCGAGTTGAGAATTTCTCCTCTTGTTTCTTTTGGTGAATCTCTTGTATCTTTACCTGTAGATTTATATTAACTTAGCCCACAGGATAATCACTATCCCGTCCCGGCGTCAGTTGGTATCAGAGCTCATCGTTCACCTGGAAGTTAATACTCACCGGTTTCAATGGCTGGTAGTCGTGGTCGTGGTAGACGTGGACAGGTTCCGACTGAGGAAGTTCCCCACCGTGATCGCAACGTTCAGGAAGTGATGATTGAGGATTTACAGAGACAAGTTGCAGAGTTAACCCAACGTCTAACGACGCGAGATCAAGGTCGTCGAGAGCGGGTTCTGACTGAGGAGGCTCCGCACCTTAATCGCCACTATCAGGGTCGTCATGGGCAGTTTCCGGATGAGGAAGTCCAACACCCTATGTTTGAGGTAGCTGATACTGATGCCGATTCCAGTTTTGATAATCCTTATCATAACCGGAACCAGTTCTGGGAACGAAGAGGTCAAGACGATTATCGTCGGGATCTGGGTTTCAAGGTAGATCTACCGGAGTTCTCTGGTACGCTTCAAGCGGAAGGGTTCATTGATTGGATGAATGAAGTAGAGAGAATTTTCGAATATAAGGAGGTTCCAGATGCTATGAAGGTGAAACTGATTGCCATCAAGCTAAAGGGCAGAGCATCTGCTTGGTGGGAACAGTTGAAGAAGTCAAGAGCACGACAGGGAAGATCCAAGATAACTGAGTGGGAAAAAATGAAGAAGAAGATGCAGTCTCACTTTCTCCCCTTCGGCTATACTCAATCCCTGTACAAGCGCTTGCACCTATTAAGGCAAGGAGTCAGGTCAGTAGACGAATACACTGAGGAGTTCTACCAGTTAATCGCTCGTAATGACCTATCTGAAACAGAGGAGCAGTTGGTGGCAAGGTATTTAGGAGGGTTGAAGATATCTCTGCAGGATGTGCTTAGCCTTCATTCAATATGGACTGTGTCTGAAGCCTACCAACGAGCACGTGAGGTCGAGCAACAGCAGAGCAGAAGGCCGATGCCCAGAGGCCTCCCCAGTAGTAGACCGACCCCGCCACCTCAACAAGCACGTCCGGCACCAACCCAACCACAGGGTAATGTCGGATCTACTATTAAGTGCTTCAGATGCGGAGAACCAGGACATCGGGCAACCGAGTGCAGAAAACCTGCTAACCAGAAAGGCAAAAATCTTCTAATCGGGGAAGAGGTAGAGGAAGTCGAGGAGTTCGGCGAGCCTGTATATGATGACTATGAAGAGGATGACGTGTTGTACGGTGATGGTCGAGAGACCTTAGTTATCAGGAAGAGCTTATTGACCCCTAAGGGTGATACCGATGATGATTGGTTGAGAACCAATATCTTCCACACTACTTGCACCGTAGCCGACAAGGTCTGTAAGATGATCATTGACAGTGGAAGCTGTGAAAATGTGGTGTCCGAAGAGGCTGTTCATAAATTAAGCCTGAAGACGGACCAACACCCAAAACCATACAAACTTTCATGGCTTAACAAAGGGAATGAGGTAACTGTAGATAAGAAGTGCCTGGTTTCATTTTCAATTGGCAAAAAGTACTTCGACAATGCTTGGTGTGATGTGGTTTCCATGGATGCATGTCATATACTGTTAGGACGACCTTGGCAATACGACCGAAGTGTCACTCATGATGGTCGGAAGAACACTTATTCCCTTAGCATCAAAGGAAAGAAGATTGTGTTAGCCCCGCGTCGGGAAGTAGGGAGTTCGGGTTGGTCAAGTAATCATCCCAATTTGTTATCCATGAAAAGGTTCTTACATGAGGTCGGACAAGGAGTAGTGTACGCCTTGATTCCTTGTGAAAACAGTTCATCAGATAGCCACACCGAAGTGCCAACCGACGTTCAGAAGTTGTTAACCGACTTTGCTGACCTTATGCCCGAAGAGCTTCCATCGGGACTACCACCGATGAGAGACATTCAGCATCAGATCGATCTTGTCCCAGGATCAAGTCTGCCGAACAGACCAGCTTACAGACTCAGCCCTAAGGAGTCCGAAGAACTACAAAGGCAGGTGGTCGAGTTACTGGAAAGAGGATACATTCGTGAAAGTATGAGCCCGTGTGCAGTGCCAGCTTTGTTAGTACCGAAGAAGGATGGTTCGTGGAGAATGTGTATAGACAGCCGAGCCATCAACAAGATTACTGTGAAGTATCGATTTCCAATCCCACGTTTAGATGACATGTTGGATCAGCTGTCAGGAGCCAAGGTCTTCTCCAAGATCGACCTCAAGAGTGGTTACCATCAGATTAGGATCAGACCAGGAGATGAGTGGAAGACAGCGTTTAAAACTCAACACGGTTTATATGAATGGATGGTTACCCCCTTTGGGTTATCCAATGCTCCGAGTACATTTATGAGGTTCATGCATCAAGTATTACGACCATTCATGGGTAAATTTGTGGTTGTATACTTTGATGATATTCTAATTTATAGTCCGAACCGAGAAGTCCACCATGAGCACCTCCGATCTGTCTTTGAAGTTTTGAGAAAGGAGTGTCTGTTCATCAACCAGAAGAAGAGTTCATACTTCACGACTTCTGTAATTTTTCTCGGTTTTGTTGTATCAACTAAGGGTGTGCATGCGGATCAATCGAAGGTCGATGTCATTCGGGAATGGCCAACTCCAAAGAATATACATGATGTCAGGAGCTTCCATGGTCTGGCTTCTTTTTACCGACGGTTCATCAGGGACTTCAGCACTTTAATTGCACCTATCACAGAGTGCCTTAAGGGTAGGGAATTTCAATGGTCGGAAGAAGCCGAAACCAGTTTTCAGCTAGTGAAGCAGAAGATGACCGAAGCACCGGTGTTAGCACTCCCTGATTTTGATAAAGTATTCGAAGTGAACTGTGATGCATCAGGGATCGGCATCGGTGGAGTATTGAGTCAGGCGGGTCGGCCAGTGGCATTCTTCAGTGAGAAGTTGTCAGGATCGAAGAAGAATTACTCTACATATGATCTGGAGTTCTACGCCCTAGTTCAGTCTTTGAAACATTGGCGTCATTACCTGATACAGCGGGAGTTTATTCTCTTTACCGACCATGAAGCTTTGAAGTATATTAATGGTCAGCATAAGCTGAGCCGAAGGCATGCCAAGTGGGTGGCATACTTGCAGGAATTCACCTTTACACTTCGGCATCAAGCAGGAAGTCTAAACCGTGTTGCCGATGCTCTCAGTCGACGCACAGTACTTCTTACTACCATGAGCAATACAATCACTGGGTTTGAAATCTTCCCTGATATGTATACAGAAGATCCTTCCTTCGGGAAGATAGTTCGGGAAGTGACGGAAGGTCAACGATGTGACTTCGTCCTGCACAATGGTTATCTGTTTAAGGGGCTTCAACTTTGTATACCAGATTGCTCGCTCAGACAGCAGATAATTGGTGAGCTTCACAATGAGGGTCACTTCGGGAGAGATAAGACACTAGCCCTAGTCTCGACTAACTACTATTGGCCGAAGCTGTCAGGGGATGTGGCTCGACATGTTGAAAGATGTTATGTCTGTCAGCGGTCAAAGGGGGCGCTCACTAACGCAGGTCTATATATTCCCTTACCCGTACCAGAAGCTCCATGGATAGATGTGAGTATGGATTTTGTGTTGGGATTACCTCGAACTCAGCGTTCAGTTGATTCTATCTTCGTAATAGTAGATCGATTCTCGAAGATGGCGCACTTTATTGCGTGTCGAAAGACCATGGATGCTGACCGAATTGCCAATCTTTACTTTCGGGAAATCGTTCGACTGCATGGAATTCCAAAGTCAATCACCTCTGATCGGGACACCAAATTTGTCAGTAACTTCTGGAGGAGTTTATGGGGAAAGTTCGGAACCAAGTTGAACTTCAGCAGTGCTTATCATCCTCAGACTGATGGTCAGACCGAGGTGGTGAATCGAAGTCTAGGCAATATGTTGCGATGTCTGGTTGGAACAAAGCCGAAGCAATGGGATTTTGCTTTAGCTCAAGCCGAGTTTGCTTACAACAGGTCTAAGAACAGAACTACAGGGATGAGTCCGTTTGAGATTGTCTATGGTCAAAATCCATCAGGAGTTCTGGATTTGTTCCCTATTCCCAGGATCGGACGAGTGCATCCGAAGGCAGATGAGATGGCCGAACACCTTCAGACTATTCATAATCAAGTTCGTCTATCTATCATCGAACATAATGCCACCTACAAGGATCAAATCGACCAACGCCGACGTCAAGTACTTTTCGAAGTTGGTGATTTTGTTTGGGCTGTTTTGACCCGAGAACGGTTTCCTGTTGGAGAGTACAATAAGCTTAGAGATCGAAAGATCGGCCCGTGTGAGATCCTACAGAAGATCAATGATAATGCCTACCGTCTGCGCATACCGAGCCATTTACGGACCTCGGATGTCTTCAATGTCAAACATTTAAGCCCTTGCTTTGACGAAGCCGAAGACACTAACGACAACTCGAGGACGAGTTCTTTTCAACCCGAGGTGACTGATGCAGGAGCATCTGAGCTTGATCATGCTGAGCTTAATCATGCCAATCTATCAGCTAGCACATTAATGGCTCTACAGTACCTGGAGAAAGCGGATCGGGACAAAGTTAAAAGGCACCGATGCCCTCGGGCAAGTAAGATGGGATCGACCTATTAACCTTAATCTCGGCGGGTCAATAATACTCTTCGGGGGGACCTTGAGGTCGGGATCGATAATGCTATTCGGGGACGGCTTCAGTTCAGACTACTTCAGTCCTTTATTTTTGATAGTTTTTCCTTTTATTTTATTTCCTTTATTATTATTGAGCATATAATCTAGCTATTAATTATTAGGTGTCATATGGTAAGTGCACGTGAGTTGATTACTAAAGAAAGGTAGTGACAGATATTGGGGACCAGCTACGTGGCAGGAGAGAGAAAGATTTGTCAGAATCTGTTAGCCACCTTTCTAGTTTTTTTCCCTTTTTTAAATTTTCCTTTGCTGATATTTTCTTTCTTTGTGCCCAAGTTTTACCTAGCTATATATACCCGGCTTGTGGGTATAGAAAGGGGTTGAATTTTTGATATAAACTTTTATAAGAATTCGAGTTGAGAATTTCTCCTCTTGTTTCTTTTGGTGAATCTCTTGTATCTTTACCTGTAGATTTATATTAACTTAGCCCACAGGATAATCACTATCCCGTCCCGGCGTCAGTTGGTATCAGAGCTCATCGTTCACCTGGAAGTTAATACTCACCGGTTTCAATGGCTGGTAGTCGTGGTCGTGGTAGACGTGGACAGGTTCCGACTGAGGAAGTTCCCCACCGTGATCGCAACGTTCAGGAAGTGATGATTGAGGATTTACAGAGACAAGTTGCAGAGTTAACCCAACGTCTAACGACGCGAGATCAAGGTCGTCGAGAGCGGGTTCTGACTGAGGAGGCTCCGCACCTTAATCGCCACTATCAGGGTCGTCATGGGCAGTTTCCGGATGAGGAAGTCCAACACCCTATGTTTGAGGTAGCTGATACTGATGCCGATTCCAGTTTTGATAATCCTTATCATAACCGGAACCAGTTCTGGGAACGAAGAGGTCAAGACGATTATCGTCGGGATCTGGGTTTCAAGGTAGATCTACCGGAGTTCTCTGGTACGCTTCAAGCGGAAGGGTTCATTGATTGGATGAATGAAGTAGAGAGAATTTTCGAATATAAGGAGGTTCCAGATGCTATGAAGGTGAAACTGATTGCCATCAAGCTAAAGGGCAGAGCATCTGCTTGGTGGGAACAGTTGAAGAAGTCAAGAGCACGACAGGGAAGATCCAAGATAACTGAGTGGGAAAAAATGAAGAAGAAGATGCAGTCTCACTTTCTCCCCTTCGGCTATACTCAATCCCTGTACAAGCGCTTGCACCTATTAAGGCAAGGAGTCAGGTCAGTAGACGAATACACTGAGGAGTTCTACCAGTTAATCGCTCGTAATGACCTATCTGAAACAGAGGAGCAGTTGGTGGCAAGGTATTTAGGAGGGTTGAAGATATCTCTGCAGGATGTGCTTAGCCTTCATTCAATATGGACTGTGTCTGAAGCCTACCAACGAGCACGTGAGGTCGAGCAACAGCAGAGCAGAAGGCCGATGCCCAGAGGCCTCCCCAGTAGTAGACCGACCCCGCCACCTCAACAAGCACGTCCGGCACCAACCCAACCACAGGGTAATGTCGGATCTACTATTAAGTGCTTCAGATGCGGAGAACCAGGACATCGGGCAACCGAGTGCAGAAAACCTGCTAACCAGAAAGGCAAAAATCTTCTAATCGGGGAAGAGGTAGAGGAAGTCGAGGAGTTCGGCGAGCCTGTATATGATGACTATGAAGAGGATGACGTGTTGTACGGTGATGGTCGAGAGACCTTAGTTATCAGGAAGAGCTTATTGACCCCTAAGGGTGATACCGATGATGATTGGTTGAGAACCAATATCTTCCACACTACTTGCACCGTAGCCGACAAGGTCTGTAAGATGATCATTGACAGTGGAAGCTGTGAAAATGTGGTGTCCGAAGAGGCTGTTCATAAATTAAGCCTGAAGACGGACCAACACCCAAAACCATACAAACTTTCATGGCTTAACAAAGGGAATGAGGTAACTGTAGATAAGAAACTTTCTAACCATACATACGTTGGCACCACAAACTGATCAATACTATTTGTATTTCCTAACTCTTCATTTACTTGTGGACCACCATTACCCGGGTTTCCTTGATTAGGATTTTTTGGCATTTGCTGTTGCATATGTATCGCTTGAACGACTTGTGCCACTAACTGCGGTAAAGCCTGATTAACTGCTTGATTTACCAAGGCTGCCAATTGAGCGTCATCCATACCATTAGGTTGCACATGAGGTCGTGTATTGGGTTGGGCCTTGCCTTTTCCTCTACCATTACCTCGCTTTATAATACTTCTAACGGATCTACGAACCATCTAAGAACACCAGATGGAAAAAAATAGATTCGAGGCAAATTTCTAATATAAACTGATATTATAGATTACCAAAAAACCTAACCTATAAATCTACCCATAACTCACAGGTCGAACCTAAATAAGTTTTCTACAAGAAAGAACCTAGCTTTGATATGAACTCTGTAACACCCCCTTTCCGAAGTGGAAATGCGGTTACGCACAGAACACAATATAACTAACAAATTGATATCCAAAATTTTGATATGCAACTGAATAGTCTAAATAAATAATTGTCAACTGGTTAAAACACGATATGTGTATTACAACAGTACTTAAAAACTAAAATATCAAATCCTACAGAAAATATCTAAACTATTTACATAAAGTAAACTCTCTTCACATTTGCCCTTGCTCCCCCTAATTACTTGCCGGAAGAAAAATACAGCATGAGCTAAGTGCCTAGTACGGATATAGAGTGCAAGAAAATAAGAACTAAAATGAATAACAAAACCAACTGAACTGAACTAATCTGAATAACATAATAGGCTGAATCAAATGACTTGGGTGATTTCATACCGAGCTCAGAATAGACATAAATATACATCTGGATTGCGCAGTTCGATGTATATTTCTACTACTAGTATAATAATAATAATAATAATAATAATAATAATAATAATAACAACAACAACAACAACAACAATAATAATAATAATAATAACAACAACAACAACAACAATAATAATAATAATAATAATAATAATAATAATAATAATAATAATAATAATAATAATAATAATAATTATAATAATAATAGTACTACTACTACTACTACTACTACTACTATTACTACTACTACTACTACTACTACTAATAATAATAATAGTACTACTACTACTACTACTACTACTACTAATAATAATAATAATAATAATTATAATTATAATAAAAATAAAATAAAATTTGCACGTAAACAACATGAGTCACCCTTTTAGCATTGACGCCCTTTTTTTTGTGTTTCAAGTATTGCGGTCGTTATATTTTCACATGCAAATTGATTTGGGCGGAAAATCACAGGGCCGGTTCAGATTCATTCTAGTTGATTTGTAAGTTATTTTAGATTGCAAAGAGTCTTTAGGTAATAAAGTATTTTTAAAATTTTAATCTACGCCGTGCCTTCAGGCATGGGCAATTACACATTATCTCTTTAGTGTTTTTACGGGCTATATCGAAAGTAACTATTGTAGTAAGCTCTGACTCATGGTATGAAAATCTTTTGTCCAATTTCAAGAAAAAATATAGAGGAAAAAATGTTATGGTGATGCGATTTAATTAGTGTTATGATAATACTTTTTTGTTTAGACTTATATGACTCATTTTATACGCTTAGATATATATGCAAAATTATTTCTTTTAGATTTTTACATCTTTTTTTTTTCTCATTGGATCCCACCAAATGGTTTGCAGTACTATATTTTTTCCACAGAAAATACTGTTCATGGATCATATTGATCAATGGTTAGAGTTACTGGAGGTAAATAAATGCTGCCAAACTTCTCATTCCGTTTTGTCAATAAAGGAAATATGTGTAAAATACCCGAAAATACTATAATATTGCTATAACTATGCTACTTGCTCTTCTTGGAATAGTTCATTTTGGTCAATCTAAACACAAAACAGTAAAGATATGCTAAAATATTTCGGCACTTGACTTCTTGTAGTCTTTAATCATATAATAGAGAACAAATTATAGAAATTTTTGTGTTCATATTTAGTTCTGTATAAATCACCCTTCAGAATTGTGTTTAGCATCACTCAATTCTTGCAGTTCGTTCTTCGAAAATGAAAACCTAGGTCACACCTCTACTCTAGGTCGAGGAAATGCAGTGCCAGGAACAACCACCATAAAATTAGAGATACATTTTGACATTTTAAGCTAATTTGCAAAAATCCTAAAATTCATAATGTATATGAATTCATTTAGGTTTTGAAAGCAACTATTATGATAATTAGTAGCAAGTTTTGAATTTTAGGATTTCAAAATTTGACTTAAAATGTCAAAATGCATCTCTAATTTTGACAGAGGTAGTACTTAAATCTCAACATATTTTTTGAAGTTCTCTCCTTTTACATGCAAGGCAATCGGATCTTGATTAGGTTGCTGGCTTCCATTGCCGAAGGAGCTTATGGCATGGAATATTGAGTTCACATTCTATATTGTCCGTACAGTTTCTCAAGTTGGCTAAGTTGAGTAATTATGTATCTTCATGTTTTGCTTGTTGCTCTCGATTATTGTGTATGATTATGTAGAATATTGGAACTTTGATTTGAAAAGATGTAGAGGAAGTCAAAGTTAGTGCATAGTTACAGCACATGCATCTTAACTCACAAACAATGATGAAACCTCTTCAACTGTCACTGCCACAGTCATGGTGCCATCATCAGAGTTACCTGGGCCTCCACCAACCATTTCCTCCAAAAGTTTTACTACCATTGTGTGCTCTAAGAAAACAAGGCCATCGTTTTTTCACTTCCCTCTCAACTACACCTGCCACCAATGATCCCTTGGTTACCAATCGCTTTATTCGCAAATTCATAGCATCATCCTCCAAGTCCATAGCTCTGAATGCCCTTACTCATCTTCTAAAGCCAAACTCCTCTCATCCCCACATCTCCTCTCTCGCCCTTCCGGTCAGTTCATTATCTCTCTCTCTCTCTCCCTCTCTCTGTAGGTCTGTCTGACTTATATGTGCACATTTCTGTGTCTAAATGCAATATGTACGCTTTGCAGTTCTATTCCATGATCAGTAAAGCATCATGGTTCAGTTGGAACCCTAAGCTGGTAGCAGATCTCATTGCTTTACTTTACAAACAATAGAAGTTGGATGAAGCAGACGCCCTAATCTCTGAAACAGTCTCAAAGAGAGTTTCGGGAGCGTGAACTCTGTACCTTCTATTGTTGTAAGATAGATTTCCATTCTAAGCACAAATAGGAGAAAGGGGTCTTTGATTCTTACAGCCGTTTGAAGCAGCTTCTTTCTAATTCTGCATCGGTTTACTTAAAACGGCAAGCCTATGAATCCATAATGGGCGGCTTGTGTGTTATCGATTTGCCTCGTGAAGCGGAGAATATGATGGAAGAGATGAAAGGCCTAGAGTTCAGTTTCAAACCATCCGTGTTTGAGTTGAGATCTATTGTTTATGCATATGGAAGACTAGATTTGTTTGAAGACAAGAAGAGAAGTGTACTTCAAATGGAGAGTGAAGGGTTTAGAACAGATACGGTTTGTTTAAATATGGTGCTGTCGTCATTGGGAGCTCACAGTGAGCTCTTGGAAATGGTTTCATGGCTTCGGCGAATGAAGGATTTGAGTGTTCCCTTTTCAGTTCGAACTATAATACAGTCTTGAATTCATGTCTGACAATTATGTCAATGCTACAAGATCCAAAAAACATTCCCCTTTCTATAAAAGAGTTGCTGGAGGGTCTGTGTGATAACGAGAGTATGTTGGTTCAAGAGTTGATCGCGTCCTCAGTTTTTCTTGAGGCAATGGAGCGGACATCTTCAGAACTGAAGTTGGATTTGCATGGAATGCATTTGAGTTCTGCCTACCTGATAATTTTGCAGTGGTTTGATGAGCTGCGAACGAGGTTTCTTCTTGAAGAAGAGGACATTCCAGCAGAGATTACAGTGATATGTGGATCGGGAAAGCACAGGACAGTTAGAGTGGAATCAGCAGTAAAACATTTGGTTCAAGAGATAATGGTACGCACAGAAAGTTCAATGAGGATTGACAGGAAAAACATTGGATGTTTTGTTGCCAAAGGGAAAGTTGTGTAAGAGCTGGTTGTGTTAATTCTTTAACACATAATGGAGTTATACTAGTTTTTATCGAGACTATTTATGAATAGAAGAATCTCAAGGTGAAGTTATGAGGCCTATGGTTTTGACTTTCTGTGGCAGTCGTGAAATACTAATTTGTAGATGATAATTGTTCCATTTTCTTATCTCACCAATCCAGTTAATAAATAATGCAAATAAGTTGATGTTTTAAAACACTTCGTACATAAATTTCCTAAGAGAAAACAAGGCTTTTCAAGCATATACATGCAGCAGTGATAGCGAGAAGAGTGCAGAAGACACTAAACAAAAACTACAACAACAAAAACAAAAACCACTCAAATTCGCTTGTAAAAGAGTAGGGGGAATGAGAAAAGTAACAAACTTTTAACTGCTAACAAAAAATATGAAAACGGGATCAATTGTTTTAATGAATGGTACCCTTTCATGGGCACGTTATTTCTTCAATAGAAGTAGGGTAAAGAAACATATACTAGAAGTAAAGTGAGGAAACCACCCACCTACACGAATGGAGTTCTAGATCTCTTTGTTACAAACCAACCATTCATGTTCTCATTGTTAGCATACTAGTATGTATTTCAAATGATGGGATTTTCTCTCTCTCTCTCTCTCTCTCTTTCCTCTTGTCTTTGTGGAAGCAGGGCTAGGGGGAGAATGTGCAATTCTTTCTCAATGCTGAGATTGCTAGAAATAGTTTGAACCAATGACGATTGAAGTTCTCTCAAATCAAGTGACTAAAGAAGAAAAATTCATGGATGTGCTCAACTTTTTATAAAATGATTGGTTAAATGACATAACAAATAGAAGTTGAAAATATAAGATGAAATAATCAAAAACACAAAAAATACTATAGAACAAAAAGGGGGAGACCATGGAAAATCTGTGTCCTCATAAAATCTTAAATTCTCATATGTAAAAGAATCATACGGTTCATAAGCACCATTGCCTAGTTTTTCAAAACTGACCAAGAGTTGAAGTTTCTCAGGTGGTGATCACTCACAGAACCGGAGTAGTCCAATTAGAGGGTATCCTTGTGGAGTTGACAGTAGGCATGGTCTGAATGTTGATGTTGAGGGGATACAAGCGATACTCCATGTCAAGCTCTTTCACGATTTTAACAATCTCTTCAACTAAAAGGGCTCTCCTGTTATACCTCTCTACCATGTTTTGGTGGTTCATTTTATGTGTTGGCCATATGGACATCTGAATCCTGGTTAAGTCGTCCATGTTCCTCATCACAATTTGTGGATTTGCATACCAGTGCTCCTTCTTATTATCGATGTAACTGCAAGGGAAATCATTAGAATCAAATCACTCAACTCAATATTGTATCAATTTATGTATCAAAATGTACATGGTTATCTCATGTATAACCTTTTCAAAATGATTATGTGCATATTCCAATATTGTATCATTATTATTCCATGAGAAAACTTGTGGAAGCAATATCATTCTTTTCCATATCTGAGTCATTTGTATATTGTATCATGGATTAGATACGGAGGCGAATCAGCTATCACCAATCAATTGTCATTTCCATTTTTTATTTAACAAACTTTTAGACAGAAACCTCTTCATTTTTGTAGTTCATTCTTTATGTATCTTTATTTCTACCTTGTTTAAGTGAAAGCTTTTCAGATCAATTAGTAAGTCTTCAAGTTGTTTTACTTTGATAATATTATTTTTTAATTCTCTGCCAACTTCACGGGCAGAAAATCCAAGAGATCATAAAATACTGGTATCTTGACATGTATATGGTTTGGAAATAATCATTCAAATGTGGGCTGCCCTGCTATAAGGGCTTCGTAATTTTTCACCTTTTATTTATTTTGTTTTAGAGAATTTCTTGTCATCCTCATCTTTTGTATGCTCTCTTTATTCCTTTAAAATTTTATGTTCTATCTAAAAAAATAATGGCCGAGTGAATTGGGATTATGTCCTGTTACAATATGCACACTTGTATTAGGGATGGAGGTACGGTGAAGAGAGATACTCCCTCTATTCCAAAATATAAGATCTCTATTAGTTTTTTGAAATCAACTTAAGATATTTTTAAACTTAAAATTAAGATGTGTTCTATTAATTTCAGTCGGTACAATAATGACTATTGTAAACTATTTAAAAAGTAATACTCATTATAAAATTTATTGTTACATGATTTTTAATAAATCATCTCAATTTTAAGTTGAAAATGTCTCGTTTGGAACGGAGGAAGTATTTTACAAGAAAGAAAGAGCTTAAGAAACTGTCACATAACCACACACTAACCTTATTATTCTCTGTTTCATCTGATTGATCTTCTCTGTTGGGGTAGCAATATGAACCCAAAAATCAATTGCATCATCCATATCTGGACTACGGTAGTAGTTATGTATGCGGATTGTTGAAAGAGTACTATTTGGATATATAATTTTCTGGTTGTCAAATCTCAGAAAAACTGTAGTCAAAATGTTCATTTCTTCGACAGTCATCTGAAACTTGTTAGATTAGCCAACATAGTTAACATTCAAAGAATATATGGAAGATTGACATTTCCAAATTTGTTGACAGACAAGAAATGTTTAATGCATTAGCTCAATTTTCTTTTGGTACCTGAACTCCACCGATTTCGCAACGATCTCCCACATCAAATGGGTGCATCACAAATAAGAAGATGAGAGCTTCAAATACTGTCTTGCAGGTATTTCCAAATATAAATGTCACAACAACGAGCTGAGAGCTTATGGCAAGTAAAAATTGGCTCGAAGCCAGTCCTAGAATTAAAAGGCAGATAATCACAATAACGATGCTAACTAATACATTCACCATATGATGAAGTTTGTTGACTGCTGTTTTTGCATCATTAAGTGTCAGGGCAAGCGCTCTTCGTTCTCTAAAAGCATTGACCTACAAAATCAAAAAGGTAGCACATTGGTGATGTTACTTGCTTATCAGGACTTGTAGCTTTAGATATTGAAATCATCACTATGAGTCCACAAGTATTCACAAGTGCTGAAAAGAGTCCCGACGGTAAGAGATACTCGCTGATGCAAAAAAGCTTTCATTTTCACTTTCGTTCTTTCACCCATCGGTACGTAATAAATAATTAACAATTTAGTCTTCCCCCAAGTTCTTACCACCCAATTCTTGAGATCTGTCTTGCTTATTTTATCACATTCAGATGATCCTTCTAAAATCGCCATGGCCTTCATAGCCTCATCAGGTCCCAAGAAACGCAATAAGTCTTGCATATAGATGTACCTGCCGTGAAAAAAAAAAGAAGAAAAAAAATATAAATATCCATGATCATTTGCGCTAAGCATTAAAATCTGTGTTTTAGACAACATGACTGGTGACCTTCAGGCTGATAACCAACGGCTTAATTAGATGATAGTTCTGCAATGAGGCCAAATTGCCATGCAGTCTACGAATATGATTCATTCACCAATTTAAATTTTCAAACAACTTTGTTTACATCATTGATAGACATTTTTCAATTTTCTTTGTATGAAATGTTCAAGACAAGCCAATTTACTTACAAATCAAGCAGTTGATAAAGTCATTTGACATTTGTAGTACATTTCTATAACAAAAGAATCACCAAAAGTGAATATTTAGATTCTCCAAAACATGTACCTGATGTAAATAGACTTAGCACCTTCTCAATCAACATTTTCGGACTTATAAAATGATCAACTTCTAAGAGGCATAAAACTCCTATAGAGGTTTATATTATTCAGGTTCCTATTTCCCACAACTGAAAGTTCTTTATAGTCTGACTTCCTATTCACATCTGCCTCTCTCTGTCTCTCTCCTAAAAGGGCAGTATGCGCATGCAATACTTCTGTCTGCCAATGGATCTTAATTTTTTAATAAATAATCCAATGCCAATGATTAGAATTGAAACTTGCTATTATAATGACTCACGGTTCCCCCAAATATCCAAAATAATATGAAACTGCAGCTTCAACTGAAAATTAAACAGTAAACTTGCAGCATGGAGTGAACTTTTAGAATGGAATATAACTTGTACCCCAAAAAAGTAGGTTACTTACCTGGACCTGGGCCTAGCTACATTTCGAAATATGTTCCTTGCAGCACGTTTAGCCTCGTATTCGCTTTGAATCTGCTTACTAGAATCATTCTCATTTTTAGACACATGCTGTATCTGCTCATCAAGTGTAGAAAGGGCACCATGGCGCACTATTTTTACCAATCTTTTCATATTCCAGGCAGAGATATTCTTTGGATTCAGCTTATGCAAATGATCAATCGTTATCACGTCATCTTGGTTCTTCATACTAGGCAATACCCCAGAATGCTTGATGCTTAATCCTCTAGCTGGTTTATGAAGTCCCCTTCCACTCTTATCAAAGGCAGTTGCCCTGACATCAGGAGGCAGAGTGGCCCCTGCATTCTGAAGCTTATAAATATCAGCCATTGCCGTCTCCTCTTCATCCTGATTATTCTGTAACTCAATCACAGGCGGCCCGGATAACATTTCAATCACATATTGATTAAACAACGAATCCTGAATTCGGTCAAAGAACGTGCTCACATGGAAAGACGAAGCAAGAACCTTAACCATGAGCGTTTTTAGCAGCCATAACAAAGTAGCCGCCAGCATACACCACATGAACCTATTGACAACCCTCAAGAACTTGTTATCACCCTCAACCTTCTTGTCAAATAAATAATGCCAAGCTAACAAAACCAAACCCAACCAAATACAGTTCTGAACAGCCTTCCGTAGCCCGTAAACAAAATACAAAACCCGTTTTCGCAACATAAAATTCCTCTCAATAAAGAAGACAACAATTCGAATCCCCCACCCAGACACCAATCTACCACAAATCAAAACAAGCACCAAAACTTCCCATTTCCATAACTGCAATCCGTGGAATTTTAGTTTCTTCCATTTAGAAATCACTAGAGAACAAATTAAAGTGGTGACAATCAGAACTAGAATAATCCATTCTAACAAGGTCAATGCATCAAGTTTCCCTTTCTTAAGATGATCAGGCACATCTTCATCAATAAAAGTCTCATCGTCGTCGTCTACAACAGCTGGTACTTTCTCTAACATCCCTGAAGCCCTACCGGACGCCCTGTCGGACCTCCGGTCAGCCGCAGGCGGGTCTATTAGCTTAGACTGGGTTTTGTTCCTCAATATACTGGGTCTCCTTTGGAAAGAAGTACATTTCAACACCTCATCAATACCACCGTTGTTAACAATATTATTGAAAGAAACTGATACATTTGAGGGCCGTCTCCTGGGATGGAACTGTCCCGAAACAATGTCATCATCGTCATCGGCAGCTTGGTGGTCGTTGTCAACATCATCATCATCATCATAATCATCGGAATAAGAAGAAGATGATGTTGTGGTTTTATCAATCAAATTTGGTAAGGAGGGAATTTGAAAAGAAACCCTCAATTCTCTAGAAGTATTAGCAGTACGATTGGTGTTGTTATTATTCTCAGGTTCAGGAGGTAAATTCGGACGATTGAATCGTTCCATTTCCAAATCCATATCTAAAGACAATTCCCCGCCTTTAGCTAAGTTGTTATTGCTGTTTCCCCCTCCTTTTCTATCTGTCCAAAACTCATAGCTGGATTCCCGCCAAATTCGGGTAGGGCTCATATCACCGCCACCACCATCGTTGTCATTCTGATCGCCGCCACCGTCGATTTTGACGATGACTTCGTGATCGGAGAGGATGGGGAGGTGTTCTAGGGATGTATCGTCGTCGGAGATCGTACGTGAATGCTGGTGCTTAAACGTGGCATGAGATTTAAATGATTTTTTAAGTGTAGAAGACAAGTCCATTAATTAAATTGATAAACAAATTAAGATTATTACTCGTGTTATTATTATTATTATTATTATACAACTACTCCTATATATATATATGGAAATATGATAATTCTTTTACAATTGTCATTAATGGCGGCACACAAATGTAGGCATTAAATTTGTTGCGTACGTATTTTTCTACTAATCCCTATGTATTTCTCTAGTTGGTTAGCGTCTACAGACTCCTCCTCCCTCATGTACATCTTCTTAAAATAATGAAGAATTGATGTTTGCACCTTAAAAGCCTATTTATTTTACATAATAATTAATTCACCTTTGCAGCATTAATTAAATAAATATAAAAGTATTATATTGCACAAAAATAGACACATCAATAAAATACTAGCAATATACAGAAGTCTGTTATATATATATATATATATATATAAAAGTAGACAATGAAATAAACTCCTATTAGCCGGGACCTGTTTCCATGCAGTAACCCTAAAATAGGAGTAGCTAGTATCTTTTTGGTATTACAGCTCTAGCTACATACTACTGCTATATATGTTCGTGAGGCTGTCTCAAAGTCGATGCAACCACAAGGCTAAGCCTTGATACACCAAACATCATGTTTTTCCAATACAAAGGAATCAGATACGAATAACCACCTAATTTTGTGTGTGTGTGTGTGTCTCTCTCTCTCTCTCTCTATATATATATATATATATATAACTAACGATTCAGATAACGACACAGTATTTGAAATTTGGCATATTATGCAGGTCCATTTCAGAAGAAAATAAACAAATCATCACAACTAATGAAAATGCAGACCAAATTCACTTGAATAACAGAAACATCAATTGATTTGTTAGAACCGAAGGAGTCTCATAAGTTTCTGTACGTACGTGCTCATCAACACTACCCTTTCTTACAGACTGAAGTTGTGACGGCATATATAATGCAAATGAAAAAAGATACGACAAATCATGTAATTAAAAGTGAAAACTATTAACTCAAGAGGAAAAATACTTAACATTACATATGAGTGTAAACGAAACGCGTAATGACCCAACATAAAAGTATTTATGCCCCATCTTTAACTCCATGCATTAAGTGATCGATGACCCCGCCTGAGGACAGAAAGAAATCCACCGGCAGTTGTTTTCTCCTTGCGACGATGCTCTCCTTCATCTGCAACCTGTCCCACATACGTCAAACGTCATCTAGATTACATAAAACTTAGTGCAGATCAGAATTCTTCAAGCATATATGCCTTTATATTAACGAAAACTACTTTTCCCTCAGATGGAAGTCCAAAACAATTTAAAATACTTATGTAATTGGGTGATGAGGACCTTCAGTAGAGAACTTCTACATTCATTTGTTAAACGTAAGCATAAAAAGCTAGCGCATTAGAAAAAATTAAATGTTTCAAAACAATAAATTATTTATGACATTTTTTAGTACTTCCTATTATAACTTAGTTTTCCAACTCATGAATATTAAATAAAATAAATTAGTGTCATTTAAATATGAATGCTACCTCCTTGGTTATTTGCTGTAAAATCTCTATTATCTCGGTAAAGTCGGGTCTTAAAGTTGGGTCTTGCTGCCAGCATCTCTCGAGCAGCTCAGCAAGCTTTGGAAGAGTGTGCTTGGGAATAGTGGGCCGTAGTCCCTGAACAACCATGTGAATGACGGCAACACGTATTATATTAACACTTCCGATCAACATGCTGGTAAAGGTAGATGTCTCTAAATAATACTTTGTTGGAAAATATATGGTAGATGATAAATTATAGAAAAATGAGAAAGAGTGTTTAATTCTTAAAATACTTTATTCAACTCACTTGCTTAAAATAACTCACATACAAAGACTATTTATAGAGCTCTTAGGACACTTCTAAAGCCATTTTAATAATTACTACATGACCAAATACATGTACATGAATCTAGCCATACATGTTCCAAGACACTTCTAAATACATTTATATACATACATGTATCATGAACTTAGACACTCACTCATTCATGTACTAACATAAATTAATAATATTAAATCAAGTTTATATATTCAACACTCCCTCTTAAACTTAATTTACTCCATATTTGAAAAACTCAAAAATTAAAGAGCCTTCTTGAAAATCTTCACAACGTCGTAAAACATTTTGATCTTTTGATTCCTTTAAATGCAAGAAACTCTTTTGTCATCTCCATTGATGTAAATGACACAAATAATTGTCTTGGCATACTCGAGTCTTTAGCACGTTGAAATACTTTCATTATTTTTGCAATTTTCGTGGACGTGAGAATTTTATCTCTTTTCTTTACCTTTGTGCCTCGACATTTATTCGTCACACATACTTGGAATTTCCATTTGATTTTGTTTATCTTGTAATCTAACTTCTCATGGTTTGTATGTTTCATGAGCTTCTTGTGTTGCTTCTCCATTTTACTATTTTTGAACTCCTTTTGATCAAAATACTTTTCCATGTTAACCCATTTAATGTCTTCCACAAAATTCACCATTATAAATCCCAAATCAATTTTAACACACAAAATAATTTTCTCATGCTCCTCCAAAATTTTGAACATATAATCTTGATCAACAATCTTTTCTTCTATTTTCATAATTTCAACAAGTTCACCATTGACAATTTTGTCAATTAATTCAATTTCTTTGATCACCTCCTCCTTTTCTTTTTCTACTTCTTTTACCTCTTCAAATACTTCTTCACTTAACGTTTCTTCAATCTCTCCTTTTTTATCTTCAACTTTCGTAATATCAACACAAATCTTTTTGTCTTCCTCTTTCGAGACATCTTCAAAAAATTCTTTTTCACATTCTTTTTCCTCAACTAATTCATCAATTTCTTCAAGAGATATCTCATCTTCTTCCACATATCGTAACTCTTTAGGTAATGGAGGACCTTTATAGTTATTGCAAATAGATTGAAGCTCTTTCCATAATTGAGATAGAGAATATAAACTTGCAACACGTTTTCAAACTTCTTCATGCATTGTTCCTTACAAAATCTCCCTTGTTCTTTTTTCTTTCCTTTCTCGAACTCCTTTTGAAATACACTTTTCTGGATTTACAATGACATCTCGCCATACATTGCAAGCTTCAAGATATGCTCGAATCCTTATACTCCAAACATTGTAATTTGTGAACACTAATTTGTCACCGAACATAGGAAACATCATTTTTCTATAATTTACCTCTCCCAGACACTATTGATATAATGACCTTTGTGACGTGGTTCAACTCACAAACTTCTTTTTTGAAATTTCTCTTCAACTAACACCTTCACTAGATTGCATTTCGGGACTCTAACGCACACACATTGCACTCGCCCAACGAAACTATTTGATAGCACCAAATCACCTCAATTTTGTCATCTATTGTCCCTTGTCATTACATTGGACAACTTGTCTAAAACTTGAAAATACCTTGTATTTAACCTTGGCTCGGATACCACTTTGTTGGAAAATATATGGAAGAGGATAAATTTTAGAAAAGTGAGAAAGAGTGTTTAATTCTTAAAATACTTTATTCAACTCACTTGCTTAAAATAACTCACACACAAAGACTATTTATAGAGCTCTTAGGACATTTCTAGAGTCATTTTAATAATTAATATATGACCAAATACATGTACATGAATCTCGCCATACATGTTCTAAGACACTTCTAAATACATTTATGTACATACATGTATCATGAACTTAGACACTCACTCATTCATGTACTAACATAAATTAATAATATTAAATCAAGTTTATATATTCAATGTATATACTTTTCACAACTTTCTCCATGTCAGCAATAATATATAGATGACTGTAGGCATGTAGGAAGGTGCAAATTCACTGTAGAAAGATAAAACTATAGGTATAATATACCTTTTGGACCACTCCAACAGCTGCTTGTAGAGGCGTTAAGTACTCGTATGGAAGCTGGAAAAAACCAATACAAGACAAATTTTGTAACTGAAAATCAACATACATAATATCTGGTTTGTTATACAAATCATATTTTTGCTATGACTAAAGAACTACCTTCCCCGTTAACAACTCCCATAATACAATTGCGAAACTGAAAATATCAGCCTTGTGATCATAGGGCTTGTGTTCTATAACCTTCATCACCAAACAAGAAGAAGAAATTATTCAAACAAATGCCAGATGATTAGCCTCAGAGGAAGGGGGAGGGGGGGCGTAAAATTTTCTAAGTGACTACTACACCACGCCTTCAAAAGAGCTTAAACAGGCTCATGTTGATTTCGTAAACCATGTAACTCAAGAATCCCACAGTTGTAAATGAGAGTGGGTTGAGTGTGACGCCCCCAAATTCGGGTACTAGTACCTCGAACTCAGTGCTCACGATCCATTACAACTATATCTTATACACATCCCAAAACAACACACAATATCTATTGCGGAAAATAAACATATGTTGTTTATACAAAAGGATTAACTACTAGACCCCAAGGTACGAAACCTTAACAAAATACATCACGAATTTAATATGTACAATAGGATTCGTGTTACATATAATCACACTTAAACAAAACGTAACAGTAGACATTTAGTACCCCAGCATGTCTACGAGTTTATCTTCCCCTTTCCCCTATCTTTATTTGAACATTCAGGTTTAGCTGCAATAAAATTTCATGACATAGCAAGGGTGAGCAACTAGCTTGCTCAGCAAGTTTTATATGAATAATATGAGTTATGCCATGATTGAATAATAATTGAATGATTCAATGAACTCAGGAAATAAATATCTGAACAATATGATCAATGCTAGAATAATGAATAATAATTGATCATTTAAATGCTGAGTGGTCCAATAGACCATGAACGTCTGTTGAGGAGTCAGTCTTTTGATTGACCCTCTTAGGTTATATGTCCAGAACTGTACTTGAGGGGATCAGCCTCTCGTACTCTATGTGTATGCATAACATTTATTCTGTATGTATCGTTTATTTGATACTTAGGTTACTCCCCATTACGGGTTGTTCTCCTCAGTTTAAGAATCCGTACCACCATGGTTCGGATAGTTTTTAAAACAATTTACGCATATGTCGAGCCGAACAAATGGCTTAGACTTCCCTTTTTTTAATTAGTTCATGAAGGTAAGAGCTTCAAATAATTCATAATTCAAGAATGAAATATGAATTTAATGGCACCATGTACGAATAGCAATAATATTGATTACGAAATAAATTGTAATATCAAAATAAGTCAGGGTAACTTGCTCAATAATAATATGAGTAAGGTTAAGGAACTTACCTGGTACGCGAATTACGTCTACGTTGTTTAATTTAAATTCCTCTTGAAGACCTAACATTTAAAATGTCGGCCTAAAAATTAGTACAACACATAATCGCTTTACGTAAATTAACTAAATCAATTATCATTTAAACACATAGCATAATATTTACCAACACGTTGGCTAAATAGATAATATCCCCCATATATCACTTATGTGCCGATATTATTCCTCTAATATTTAAATCACCTACTGATGTTAATTAATAATATCATAATTGGTTACCAATATTATTAATTCCCTTAGTAATATTTAAAATCTCTTTCTAAATATTATTAACCCTGTTAATAATATTTTATTTCTTAATCATTATTATTAATCCTTAAATAAAACTCTAATTGTCAACTAATATTATTAATTATTAATAATATTTTAATCCATTACTATTATTATTAATTATTTAGTAATAATTTAATCACTAACTATTATTATAAGTCAATTAATAATTTAATCGTCAACTATCATTATTAATTAAATACTAAGTAACTATGAATTAAATAACAAGTAGTTAATTATCCTTACCTATTATAAGTTAAATAATAGGTAATTATTTTATCTTATCTTTCTTTAATTATTATTTAATCAAATAATAATTAATTAATTACTTCTATTACTCTTTAATCACTATTTAATGTTGAATAAAGATTAATTTCTTTGACTACCATTTAGTCATTATTTATTCCCAGTAATTAATTACTTTATTACTTTAATCTCTTTTTTAATTATTATTTAATGTCAGTTAAATAATAATTTATTAGTTACATTTACTCATTATTTAATGATAATTAAATAATAAGTAATTATGCTATTAACTTTATTTCTCCTTAATTATTATTTAATATCCATTGAACAAAAATCTAATTTACTTAACTATTCTTATTTATCATTTCGTGACCACTAATTAATAAATTTACTACCTTTATTTTATATCTATTAAATCATTAACTTTCCAACTTATGGGAAATTATAGCTAAATATTAAGCATCCTTATTTATCATTTAATAATTAATAACTTATTTTCTTAAATTATTATTATCTTGATAATGATTTATTAATTAAACCTCACTTAGTGTTAAAAATTAAACAACTAGTTTAATCGCCCTCAATCATTATTTAATATCCAATAAATAATAACTTTTCCTTATTATTTAATAATAGAAATTAATTTACCAACTCTTAATTATTATTTAAGTTTAAGTAAATAATAATTGTTACAAGCTAACTTGATTCAGCCCCCCTCCTTGTTGCTACCAACGATCAGCAGCAGCAAACACACACACGGTCACACACACAGCAGCAACAACTCACACATGGCTACACACGCAGCAGCAGCAACTCACACATGGCTACACACGCAGCAGCAGCTAGACACACGCACGCAACAACACACTCCAACCATCCGACCCAGATCGGTAGCAGCAACAGCACACACACGCACACTATGAATCAAAACATTTCTGCACTACCGACCCAGTCCCAAATCAGTAGCAGCAGCAACACAACGCACGCACAGCACAACCTTAACTTGCCTACTTGCAACAGCAGTAACGACACACACGGCAGCAACAACACACACACAGCTGTGTTTTAGTGCAGTAGAAAACCCTCAAACCGACACACACCACACTCTATACACGACCCAGGCCGTAACGGTAGCACGGAACAGTGTATAGCTTACAAGTCAATTTCTTCCGGTAATTTGGTCGAACAACGTGAGTGCAAGAGATTATTACATGTGTTCCTACATTACTGTGAAGCACAAAGGCCACCCAAATGGGTTTTACTACCTACCAGACCTGCCGACATAACCCCAAACGCAGCACATACTCGACCGAGAATGACCCAAAACCGAAAACGACTCAGAGAGAAATTTCAGCAACAACGTAACATATAAACATAACAACAAATTAACAAATACCCAGCAGCTATGGATGGTTCCAAAAGAATAGATACACAACAACCATAAATACTCTAACAATTACCGAATGTAATTAAGTTCATTACCCTTCTTTGGCGTTTTCCGGTTCGAATTTAATGGCAGCGCTCGGCTTCTCTTCCTTGCTGCCGTCCGATTTGCGACCCTCCTTATCTCTCTATATTGGTTTCTGTTTTTCTCTCTTCTCACTCTTGTTGCTTGGTTTCCCTCTCGTTGCTTTCGGTTCCCTTATCTTGCTTTTGGTTTCTCTCTGTTTCTCTCGGCTTCTCTCTCTCTCAGCCAACTGAACGGATGGGAAAGAGAAGGACTGGGATGCACCGCTTATACTCCTTCAGTCATGGACAGAAAGCTGAGGAAGTTGGCTCTACCGCCTCCCCTACGCCTGCCATGTCCCTCTTTTTCTCAGCAGCCGCAACCTTGAGCTTGTAAAACCAGAGCGTGCTCAGCTTTCTCCCTGTTTTTGTCCCGAAAAGGTTGGCGCACTTCCATCTTCTACTGGGTCATGTTTTGATGTGTGGGCTGATTTGTTTTGTTTCACTTTGTTTAAATGGATTTGTGGTCCAGCTGGAATTTAATTAAGCTTGGATTTGGTTGTAGCAAGGTTAAGCATTTGGGCTAATTTAACATACCCAAAATCATTAATTAATGATTTTATTAATTAATTTACATAATCCAATTATATTTGCTATATTCAAATTAAATTGAATATTTAATTAACCAAAATCCTATCAATTTTATTGATATTAATAACATTAGGTTAGTCCACTAATTTAATTATCCCATTAGTTGAACTCCCTTTAATTTAATTCCCATCGTGTAATAATTTATTAATTAGTTACACCAAGATTTAAATTTGTTCATAACTATTCATTTCATTAATAAATAAATTCACAATTTATGAAATTCAAAATTTTCCGGACATTACATTCTCCCCCCCTTATGAGAATTCCGTCCCCGGAATTACTACATAAGGTTACTCAAAAAGGTGGGGATAATTCTCATTCATCTTATCTTCTAATTCCCACGTAGCTTCCTCAACTGCGTGATTCCTCCAGAGTACCTTGACCGAACGTATAACTTTATTCCTTAGCGTTTGTTCCTTCCTATCGAGTATCTGAACAGGAGTCTCCTCGTAGGATAAGTCCCTCTCGACTTGAATCGGTTCATAGGATATGACGTGTTTATAATCCGATTTATATGGCCGCAACACTGAAACGTGAAATACGTTGTGAATGTGCTCCAGTTCAGGAGGTAAGGCTACCTCATACGCCACTTCACCTACTCGCTTTAGAATTTCGAATGGCCCTATGAACCTCGGGCTCAATTTTCCTTTCTTGCCAAATCTGATCTTCCCTTTCCAGGGAGATACCTTCAAAAATACAAAGCTGCCAACTTCAAAATCTCGCTTTTGACGATGCAAATCGGCATACTTCTTCTGTCGATCTTGAGCTGCTACTAGTCGAGCTCTTATTATCCTAATAGTATCCACGGTCTGCTGTACCAACTCGGGTCCTAGTAGCCTCCGTTCACCCACTTCATCCCAACACAACGGCGTTCGGCATTTCCTTCCGTAAAGCGCTTCGTATGGCGGCATACCAATACTAGCGTGATAGCTGTTATTATAAGCGAACTCTACTAATGGCAAGTGGTCCTCCCAACTACCTTTGAGATCCATAACACATGCTCTAAGCATATCCTCCAGTGTTTGTATTGTTCTTTCGCTCTGCCCATCGGTTTGAGGATGATAAGCCGTACTCAACCTCAGCTGCGTTCCCAATCTTTCTTGCAATCCTCTCCAAAATTTTGACGTGAAGCGCGGATCTCTATCAGAGACGATAGATACCGGGACTCCATGTCTTGACACTATCTCCTTCACATACAACTTTGCTAACTGTTCCAAACTATATTTGATCTTGATTGGTAGGAAATGTGCGGACTTTGTCAAACGGTCCACAATCACCCAAATCGCATCATAACCTCTCTGCGTAACTGGAAGTCCTACCACGAAATCCATCGTGATATGCTCCCATTTCCATTCCGGGATTTCCAATGGTTGTAACAGCCCACTTGGTCTCTGGTGTTCTGCTTTTACCCTCTGACATGTCAAGCATCGCCCCACACATTCTGCAACCTCTCTCTTCATGTTTGGCCACCAGAAGTGCTGACGTAAATCCTGATACATCTTAGTACTTCCAGGGTGTATTGAGTACCTTGTATTATGAGCTTCTTGTAGGATCTCTTCTCTCAATTTTGGAACCATCGGTACCCAGATCCTCCCTTCAAACCTTAGCAGCCCTGTGCTATCAACCCTGTATTTCAAGTTTTCACCTTCTAAGATTCTCCTTCTGATACTGACACACTCTTCATCATGCTCTTGAGCCTCCTTTATTTTATCTAACAAAGTCGGACTTGCTTCTACTGCAAATAATTTCTCATCTGCCTCTTTCGGACACCTAATTTCCAACTTTAATCTCTCCATATCCTTTATCAGTTCTTCTTGAGCTGTTAACATCATCAATTTTTCTCTGCCCTTTCTACTTAGAGCATCCGCCACCACATTGGCTTTACCGGGATGGTACAAAATCTCACAATCATAGTCCTTGATCAATTCCAACCATCGCCTCTGTCTCATGTTCAGCTCCTTCTGAGTGAAGATATACTTCAGACTTTTATGGTCTGTGTATATTTCACACTTCTCCCCATACAGGTAGTGCCTCCAAATCTTTAGGGCGAACACTACAGCTGCTAATTCCAGGTCGTGAGTTGGATACCCATTCTCATAGTCCTTTAGCTGTCTTGACGCGTACGCAATGACCTTTCCGTGTTGCATTAGTACACAACCAAGTCCCTTGTGAGACGCGTCACTATATACCACAAATCCCCCTGTATCATCTGGTAATGACAATACGGGTGCTTCACTAAGCCTCTTCTTCAGCTCCATAAAACTTGTTTCGCATTTTTCTGTCCATACGAATTTAACCATTTTCCTTGTCAAGTTGGTTAGCGGTGACGCTATTTTTGAAAAATCCTGGATGAACCTCCGATAGTAACCTGCCAAACCAAGAAAACTTCTGACTTCTGTTGGTGTCTTCGGCTGCTGCCAATTTATAACTGCCTCTACCTTTGCTGGATCTACTGAAATTCCGTCCTTATCAATCACGTGCCCTAGAAACTGTACCCTCTGTAACCAAAATTCACACTTTGAGAATTTCGCATACAGCTTCTCCTTCCTTAATGTCTCCAACACTATTCTTAAGTGTTCGGCGTGCTCCTCCTCAGTCTTCGAGTATACCAGAATATCATCGATAAATACGACAACAAATTTGTCCAAGTACTGCTTGAACACCCTGTTCATCATATCCATAAATGCTGCTGGCGCATTAGTTAGTCCGAACGACATCACCAAAAACTCAAAGTGCCCGTATCGAGTTCTGAATGCTGTCTTCGGCACATCTTCTTTCCTTACCTTCAATTGGTGATAACCGGTTCTCAAGTCTATCTTTGAAAAATACTTCGCTCCCTTAAGCTGATCAAATAGATCGTCAATCCTAGGTAGCGGGTATTTGTTCTTAATCGTAACTTTGTTCAACTCTCGATAGTCGATACAAAGCCTTAGGGATCCGTCCTTCTTCTTTACAAATAATACTGGTGCTCCCCACGGAGACACACTTGGCCTAATATAACCCTTATCTAGTAATTCTTGTAGTTGTATCATTAATTCCTTCATCTCTACTGGCGCCATTCTATACGGTGCTTTCGAAATTGGTGCAGTCCCTGGAGCTAATTCAATTGCGAACTCAATTTCCCTATCGGGTGGTAAACCCGGCAATTCCTCTGGGAAGACATCGACGAATTCCCTTACCACAGGTATCTGTCCCACTTCACCCCCTACTCTTTGGGTATCCACCACATGAGCCAGATAACCCATGCACCCCTTCCTCAGCAATCTTTTCGCTTGCATCATCGTCAGACAACGTGTTTGTCTTGGCGATTTACTCCCATAAAATACCACATTTGACTTACTTGGAGTCCTTAGGTGTAAGCATTTCTTCTGGCAGTCAATCACAGCCCCGTGATTTGACAACCAATCCATTCCCAGAATTACGTCAAACTCTCCCAACCTTATTGGAATCAGATTTACACATAACTTAATTCCTCTTATTTCAACACAGCAGTTCCTATGAATATAGTTTACGGGGATAATTTCTTTATTGGCTACTTCTACATTCATAGAGTTTTCTAATTTCTCACGGGGTAAATCTAATATCTTAGCAAATTCTTCAGAGATAAATGAACAGGTAGCACCCGAATCAAATAATATATAAGCATTGATATTATTGATCGGAAGAATACCTGACACCACGTCCTTAGACTCCACAGCATCCTGTACCGTCATATTGAAAGTGCGTGATGTCGGTCTATTCGGCTGAATAACTGGCCCTCCAATGGCGAATTTATTGTTGTTGCCCTTGTTGCCACTTGTTGCGTCATTCTTTCTCTTTGGGCAGTCCTTAATCTGATGGTCTGGTGCTCCGCAAGAGAAACATCCACTTTTCTTCCCCTTAGGACATTGTGGAGCGATATGCCCCTGCTGCCCACAGTTGTAACAGACTCCCTTTCCTTTCATACATTCCCCGGAATGGTTCTTCCCACACCTATCACACTTGCTGACTTTCTTCGCCTCTTTCCCCGTCTTACTGCTTCCCGACATTCGGCTGTCACTCCACTTCCTCTTATTCTGATTGCTTCCTCCACTTGCATCTCTAGGCCCATCGTGACCTTTCTTCTTTTTATCTTGGTTGAATTTTACCAAGGCTTCATTTCCTCCTTCCGCAATAATCGCCCTTTCCAGAAGTGTTGCAAACGAGTTGATTCTTAGAACTGCAACCCTGCTATACACCCATGGTTTCAAACCCTGCTCAAATCTTCGTGCCTTTCTGGCCTCGGTGTCCACTTGGTGTGGAGCAAATCTGGCTAATTCATTAAACTTTGAGGCGTACTCTGTAACTGACATATTCCCCTGCTTTAGATCTAAGAACTTCATCTCCATTCTGTTTTTCATGCTATCAGGGAAATAGTTCTCGAAGAACAATTCCTTAAAACGCGCCCATAAAATAGTGCCCTCTCCAACTCTTCCTTTGTTTGCTTTCCACCAGTAGTTTGCTTCACCTTTCAGCATAAAGGTGGCAAACGATGTCTTCTGTTCTTCGGCCACCCGTGCGACCTCGAACACCTTCTCCATTTCTTCAACACAAGTCTGGGCCTCTATAGGATCTGTAGATCCATGAAATTCTGGTGGTCCTACCAGTTTGAAATCCTTAAAATTTGCTAAGTGTGCCCCGGGCTGGTTTGCGACTGGCGGTACTACTGGTGGTGGTCTATTCTGCATCATTTCCATCATCATGGCTGCGAAAGCCCTCATTGGGTCTTCCTCCCCCTCAGCATTATTTTCGACTTCATCGACACGTCGAATTCGGGGTACACGTCTTGGCGGCATTCTCTGTCATTAACAAAAGCCTTATATTTATTATTTTGTGTATTACACTTTACGCATATTTTACTGATGTTAAGCATTTAAAAAAATACCAATCAAACACTTTTGATTTAAACGAACATAATTGCATTTATATTCGTATACCACTGTTTAATACATCATGTTACAACCTGTGGCATACTGCTATAAATGCCCATGCATCATCTAACTGGTATCTATCCCCTAAAGAACAAAAGTGGGGATTTAAACCATCTTACCCTTCTAACGAACAAAAATCAGGGTCTAATACTATCCCAAGTAAAAGCAAAAGTAATGGGATTTACAATATACCACTGTCCCTACTATCAACAAAAAGTGGGAACTAAACTGCATCTATTTACAATCACAGTACTAATAGAATCTATAATCCCCTGAGGATAGCATCCTCATGCTCCTGTCTGGCTATCATATCTGCTACGCGACGACTGATTGTGCGCCGGTGGAGATCCTCCTCCCTAGGATACCTTCGGATCCTATGCCTCATCCTGTGAAAGGCAGTGTCAAACACAAAGTTTAAACGATCAAACCTGACTGCACGAGTTTGAACTTCCCTCTCAAGTTCGTCCATCATCATGGTAGCTCTATCTAATGCTTCCTCAACACGGATTCTCTCCGCAACCTCTAGGTTAAAGTTGGCCTTCAAGGCCTCATGCTCCACCTGAAGCTCTGCCAGACTCAGCTTCACCTGATCACGCTCCTCCTTCAGTTCAGTTACCTCCCCGGATAGCTGATAAGCCACACTCTTATAACCATCTTCTAATTCTTGATGGATCTGATTTTGTTCCTCAAGATGCTGAATTCTACCCTCGAGTTCGTCATTCTTAGTGGTCAGCTCTTCTATGATGTCATTCGCAGTCGTGCCCATGCCATCTACATATTCTGCTGACTCCTCAGGTGACGTATTGTCATAATACTGCACCTCCTCATCCGAATCCTCATCAGCAGTCTGTTGCTCTTCTGAGTCATCCTCACTCCGTGGCCTCATTACCCCACCCCAAACTGGTGCCTCAATATCTGCCACGTGATCCTCCTCGGGATCCTCCTCAGGTGCAACTACCGCAGGCTCCACTGTAGGCTGCTCGATATGGACAATATGTTTATCCACAACAGTATCCTCTGCTATGTGACTTGGCTCCCCAATCTCTGCCATCCTACAGTCACAACAGGGAAAGATAAAGCATGTCAGTACAATAATAAAATATATTCATTGATGAAATGAAAAGATATTTTATCATGTACAACTCGGCTCGATGGATCCCCACAATCCACCTCCAAACAAAAGTAATTCCAATGAATCTCCTTGATCCATTTCCTAGCGCACTCGATATAAGTATAATACTAAGGTTATAACCTAGGTTTCGCAGATCCTAAAGTTTATAATCTACAGCTCTGATACCAACCTGTGACGCCCCCAAATTCGGGTACTAGTACCTCGAACTCAGTGCTCACGATCCATTACAACTATATCTTATACACATCCCAAAACAACACACAATATCTATTGCGGAAAATAAACATATGTTGTTTATACAAAAGGATTAACTACTAGACCCCAAGGTACGAAACCTTAACAAAATACATCACGAATTTAATATGTACAATAGGATTCGTGTTACATATAATCACACTTAAACAAAACGTAACAGTAGACATTTAGTACCCCAGCATGTCTACGAGTTTATCTTCCCCTTTCCCCTATCTTTATTTGAACATTCAGGTTTAGCTGCAATAAAATTTCATGACATAGCAAGGGTGAGCAACTAGCTTGCTCAGCAAGTTTTATATGAATAATATGAGTTATGCCATGATTGAATAATAATTGAATGATTCAATGAACTCAGGAAATAAATATCTGAACAATATGATCAATGCTAGAATAATGAATAATAATTGATCATTTAAATGCTGAGTGGTCCAATAGACCATGAACGTCTGTTGAGGAGTCAGTCTTTTGATTGACCCTCTTAGGTTATATGTCCAGAACTGTACTTGAGGGGATCAGCCTCTCGTACTCTATGTGTATGCATAACATTTATTCTGTATGTATCGTTTATTTGATACTTAGGTTACTCCCCATTACGGGTTGTTCTCCTCAGTTTAAGAATCCGTACCACCATGGTTCGGATAGTTTTTAAAACAATTTACGCATATGTCGAGCCGAACAAATGGCTTAGACTTCCCTTTTTTTAATTAGTTCATGAAGGTAAGAGCTTCAAATAATTCATAATTCAAGAATGAAATATGAATTTAATGGCACCATGTACGAATAGCAATAATATTGATTACGAAATAAATTGTAATATCAAAATAAGTCAGGGTAACTTGCTCAATAATAATATGAGTAAGGTTAAGGAACTTGCCTGGTACGCGAATTACGTCTACGTTGTTTAATTTAAATTCCTCTTGAAGACCTAACATTTAAAATGTCGGCCTAAAAATTAGTACAACACATAATCGCTTTACGTAAATTAACTAAATCAATTATCATTTAAACACATAGCATAATATTTACCAACACGTTGGCTAAATAGATAATATCCCCCATATATCACTTATGTGCCGATATTATTCCTCTAATATTTAAATCACCTACTGATGTTAATTAATAATATCATAATTGGTTACCAATATTATTAATTCCCTTAGTAATATTTAAAATCTCTTTCTAAATATTATTAACCCTGTTAATAATATTTTATTTCTTAATCATTATTATTAATCCTTAAATAAAACTCTAATTGTCAACTAATATTATTAATTATTAATAATATTTTAATCCATTACTATTATTATTAATTATTTAGTAATAATTTAATCACTAACTATTATTATAAGTCAATTAATAATTTAATCGTCAACTATCATTATTAATTAAATACTAAGTAACTATGAATTAAATAACAAGTAGTTAATTATCCTTACCTATTATAAGTTAAATAATAGGTAATTATTTTATCTTATCTTTCTTTAATTATTATTTAATCAAATAATAATTAATTAATTACTTCTATTACTCTTTAATCACTATTTAATGTTGAATAAAGATTAATTTCTTTGACTACCATTTAGTCATTATTTATTCCCAGTAATTAATTACTTTATTACTTTAATCTCTTTTTTAATTATTATTTAATGTCAGTTAAATAATAATTTATTAGTTACATTTACTCATTATTTAATGATAATTAAATAATAAGTAATTATGCTATTAACTTTATTTCTCCTTAATTATTATTTAATATCCATTGAACAAAAATCTAATTTACTTAACTATTCTTATTTATCATTTCGTGACCACTAATTAATAAATTTACTACCTTTATTTTATATCTATTAAATCATTAACTTTCCAACTTATGGGAAATTATAGCTAAATATTAAGCATCCTTATTTATCATTTAATAATTAATAACTTATTTTCTTAAATTATTATTATCTTGATAATGATTTATTAATTAAACCTCACTTAGTGTTAAAAATTAAACAACTAGTTTAATCGCCCTCAATCATTATTTAATATCCAATAAATAATAACTTTTCCTTATTATTTAATAATAGAAATTAATTTACCAACTCTTAATTATTATTTAAGTTTAAGTAAATAATAATTGTTACAAGCTAACTTGATTCAGCCCCCCTCCTTGTTGCTACCAACGATCAGCAGCAGCAAACACACACACGGTCACACACACAGCAGCAACAACTCACACATGGCTACACACGCAGCAGCAGCAACTCACACATGGCTACACACGCAGCAGCAGCTAGACACACGCACACAACAACACACTCCAACCATCCGACCCAGATCGGTAGCAGCAACAGCACACACACGCACACTATGAATCAAAACATTTCTGCACTACCGACCCAGTCCCAAATCAGTAGCAGCAGCAACACAACGCACGCACAGCACAACCTTAACTTGCCTACTTGCAACAGCAGTAACGACACACACGGCAGCAACAACACACACACAGCTGTGTTTTAGTGCAGTAGAAAACCCTCAAACCGACACACACCACACTCTATACACGACCCAGGCCGTAACGGTAGCACGGAACAGTGTATAGCTTACAAGTCAGTTTCTTCCGGTAATTTGGTCGAACAACGTGAGTGCAAGAAATTATTACATGTGTTCCTACATTACTGTGAAGCACAAAGGCCACCCAAATGGGTTTTACTACCTACCAGACCTGCCGACATAACCCCAAACGCAGCACATACTCGACCGAGAATGACCCAAAACCGAAAACGACTCAGAGAGAAATTTCAGCAACAACGTAACATATAAACATAGCAACAAATTAACAAATACCCAGCAGCTATGGATGGTTCCAAAAGAATAGATACACAACAACCATAAATACTCTAACAATTACCGAATGTAATTAAGTTCATTACCCTTCTTTGGCGTTTTCCGGTTCGAATTTAATGGCAGCGCTCGGCTTCTCTTCCTTGCTGCCGTCCGATTTGCGACCCTCCTTATCTCTCTATATTGGTTTCTGTTTTTCTCTCTTCTCACTCTTGTTGCTTGGTTTCCCTCTCGTTGCTTTCGGTTCCCTTATCTTGCTTTTGGTTTCTCTCTGTTTCTCTCGGCTTCTCTCTCTCTCAGCCAACTGAACGGATGGGAAAGAGAAGGACTGGGATGCACCGCTTATACTCCTTCAGTCATGGACAGAAAGCTGAGGAAGTTGGCTCTACCGCCTCCCCTACGCCTGCCATGTCCCTCTTTTTCTCAGCAGCCGCAACCTTGAGCTTGCAAAACCAGAGCGTGCTCAGCTTTCTCCCTGTTTTTGTCCCGAAAAGGTTGGCGCACTTCCATCTTCTACTGGGTCATGTTTTGATGTGTGGGCTGAGTTGTTTTGTTTCACTTTGTTTAAATGGATTTGTGGTCCAGCTGGAATTTAATTAAGCTTGGATTTGGTTGTAGTAAGGTTAAGCATTTGGGCTAATTTAACATACCCAAAATCATTAATTAATGATTTTATTAATTAATTTACATAATCCAATTATATTTGCTATATTCAAATTAAATTGAATATTTAATTAACCAAAATCCTATCAATTTTATTGATATTAATAACATTAGGTTAGTCCACTAATTTAATTATCCCATTAGTTGAACTCCCTTTAATTTAATTCCCATCGTGTAATAATTTATTAATTAGTTACACCAAGATTTAAATTTGTTCATAACTATTCATTTCATTAATAAATAAATTCACAATTTATGAAATTCAAAATTTTTCGGACATTACATTGAGCGAGGGAGAGATTTACATATAATGAAAATGTTCAATATAATTTTCTGCTAGTTGGACGTAATTTTCATTTACCTGAATCGACTTCACTGCCCGACAACTACTATAGAACTTGGCTAAGCTAGAGATAAGTTTCGTTATTCTTATTTTTAAACTTTTGCTTTGCTGAAGTGATACGCCACAATCATGGCATTTTTTTTTATTTTTTTTCCTCTTCCTATTTTGAGAAGAAATTTAATGAACAAGTCGAATAAATCAGCAAGGCTAAAACACGTAATACCACATTATACACAAGGAGACGCTAGTAGAACCAAACATTGTGTTTTTCTTATCGTTTTTTCAGAAACTAGCTCATATATTGTATGATTTCATTTAAAAAATGAAACACGAATGCACATTTAAACAATGATATATTTATCCCACAAATGAAAAAGAAAATTAGAATTTTTAAAAAATAAATGTTAAAGAACATCAAATAATTCAATTTGCACAAAGCTTGCATCTTCCAAAACTAATAACTACTACTCTCTCTATTTCAAAATTAGAGATACATTTTGTGAACCCATGAATAAAATTAGGGTTCACATTGAATGAACTAAAATAAAAAACTAATAACGAACAAACAAACAACGAACGAATGAAGACAGAAAAAGACAGAACGAGATCCCCTAGCGTTCGCGCCCCTAGGGTTCGCGCCCCCTAGGGTTCGCATCCCCTAGGGTTTGCGCCCCCTAGGGTTCGCATCGCTTAGGGTTCGCGCCCCCTAGGGTTCGCATCCCCTAGGGTTTGCCCCCCTTAGGGTTCACATCCCTTAGGGTTCACGCACCCTAGGGTTTGCATCCCTTAGGGTTCGCGCCCCTAGGGTGGACCCCCTTAGGGTGGTCTTTTTCCCGTCCCGTGATGCCTTTATTTGACAATGAAATTGATTTATTCGATCTTAAATGTATAATTTAAAAGATGTTGTCATGAGTCTCGAGGCAGAAGGCTCATGAGAACAACTTGTATTGGAAATCGGTTGAGGGATTGGATTAGTGGCTAGAAGAATTTGATGATTTGGGCATTATCCAGGTAATCGGGGGTATTTTAGGAATTTTCCTATCATTAAGAGTATTTCTGGAATTTTCCCTTCTGACATGTGCCTGGCACATGACATGACCCTATAAATACCCCTACACCTGACAAGTGAAGGGACTTTTGACACTTGGAGAAATCTAGCCATCTCTCATCTCTCTCTCTCTCTAAACAAGTTGGAAGGAATTGAGAACTTGAGATCGACTCTGAATCTAGTGAACGAAAGTGTTGGCTTGCCTATCTTGAATTCACTCGAAACACTTGTCACGGCTCTCGGACACCAGCGGTTACGCGGTGATCCTGAGAGTTCTGCCACGTGTTACTTTGGTAGTTGCTCACCGGTTCTTCTTCCCTCTCCAATCTTTCAACCGATTCTATACCCTTTTCGGATTTCTCGCCTCCACCATTACTACGAACACTAACCCTAGCAAGGTACACAATTTTTGTGCCTACATATTTCTAAAAACATTTATCAAACATATCTTCTACAATTGTTAGAAATGTAGTAATGGTGGTACTCAATCTACTTACTAGATATAAGTAATGACATGTTAAGAATTTCATGTGATTTTATAGTTTAAAAATAGAAATGTGTCTTCAATTTTGGAAGGGAGGGAGTTGTAATATATTCTTATAGCATAAAGTAGTACATACACATGCTTAGACATTTTCCCTTTCTTATAATCAATACTATAAGAGAAGTTTCATAGTTAATTTTAGGGAAACTAAATAAGGAAGTTGGTTCCTCAATCAAGTTATTAATTAAAAGATAGTATTAAGTTATTGATTATTAGTTGTTAGCGCAACGACAGTAATTGTTTTTGCTTGCTGAAAGATTGTTACGTTAGTCAACTGACTTCATAACCTGATAACTGCATGAATATCGCTATCTCTTGTAGGTAAGTTTTTATATCTGTTTCTTCGTCACTTCTCCAATTATTATCTGGTAGTGAGTACTTTCAATGCAGATTTTACTCGAGTCAATGTAAACTTTAAAGTCTGCCAAAGGTCTAGTAACAGTTCTATGATCTTGAAACAGAATAAACAGCCAAAGGACATTACAGAATATAAACCCTTCTATTGGGTACAGTCAGTAAATTTCAATCTTAGGTAAATAGAATTTAACCCAAAGCAGTAAATGTAATAACCCGAATATTTAACAATATTTCTTTTAATGAAAATATTGAGGAGATTAATAAAGGTTGTAAAATTTAAAAACCTAGTTATATGAGAATGGTGAAAATAGATGGATAATTTTTTTTTTCTATGTGTAAGTAAGAACCTAGGAGGTTCAAGTGTTGTAGAACCCTGAAAATTTTCTTTTGGAGCAGAGATGCCTTAGAGGGGCGAGTAAATCAGTCATTAACTTAGGATGCGATTAGTGACTCGATAGATAAGAGAATTATAATAAAGATAATTCGCTAGGGTAAAACAATGTAGTATGATACCTTTAAAATTCGATGAAATATTTGATGGATAAGATAAACTGAGTATTGTTGCGGTAATTCGATTTAAGCCAATCTAGTTGAAATAAACCCAAAAATTTAATAATGTTATAAATAAAATTTAGAATTTAAATTTCTAAATTAGTGAATTAATGAAGGGTGATTATTGCAAATCCTAGGAAAGGGTATTATGAATATTTAAATATTTGATGATTTATTTTAAGGTTGTTCGTTCAATGGGGTCGTTATAGCTGAAGACTCCTGGAAGACATTCCTTCGTTCTGGAAATAGAATGGGTAGAAGTGTGAGATTCTTAGAGAAAGGCATCGTAGAATGTGAATGTCGAAAATGGATCCTCATAAGAGGAAAGAGTAGAGCACTCAGTTATTGAGAATGTAGTCAAATGGTTGGAAACTCTATTTTTGATAAATAGAATGAGTAGAGGTAAGTAGGCTGTAATATTAATCTAGTTAGTTTAATATTATAATTTCCATATTTATGAATAAATTAATTATTTATCATTTAATTAATATTAAATAATAAACAAGGATGATAAATTAATTAATTATTATTTAATTACTATTAAATAATAATTAAAGACAACTAAGATTTGATTATTTAATTATTTATTATTTGATTAACTTTAAATAATAAATAAATCCAGTTAGTTATTATTTATTATTATTAAATAATAAATAATGATATTTGATTATTTACTATATCATTTTATTATTTATTATTTAATTAACTTTAAATAATAAATGAATCTAGTTAGTTAGTTAGTTATTATTTATTATTAAATTATAACTAAGGATATTTGATTATTTATGTAATATCCCAGATATTTTCAAGATTTTATATAAGATCTTAATTGATTTAATTAAAGGTTAATGTTTAAAACCTAGAATTTGAGAAGTAAGATGTGTAGAAAATGGGTAAACATTTTTTTTTAACATAATTGATTTGTTAGAAATTAAATGTAAGAATATTTTTAATGATGCATGTAGAGAATTTATTAAGGAAATAAATTCAATTGAGAAGTGAAGGTGATTATATGAATATATATACATACCTAAAGTGTGCTTGTTAGCCAAATAAAAAGATGAGTAATTAATACTTAACAAAACTAATAAAGTAATTAGTTTTAATATAAAGTAAGAAGGAATGTTGTAAAATATAATTAATTAGGTTAATTATATTAGTTATGAGTCCAAGTAATTTAATTACTACTAGTGGACTAGCCCAAAAGGATTATATGTGTTAACCCAATATGTGAATACTTGCATGAAGATGGGTAATTAAATAAGAAAGCCCAATGGAAGGTAAGCTATGTAGCCCAAACTTTTAAAAGTCCAATGTTGGTCAAAGTGTGGGAAAATATTATTGAGTGTAGAGAATTAACTAATGTAGGGTAAGTTGAATAACCCTAGTTGGTAGACAAGAGAGAGAGCATTAACCAAACATTGGTTAATTGCTAGGTAAATATGTATGATGATGAGAATTAACTATGTATGAGTTAATTGTGTAACCCAATGTAGGAATAACTATATGGGTATGGGTAATTATATTATAAACCCAAGTTAATGATAAAAGGTAGTTAATGAATTTAATTTAATTAAGTCAAAGTACTTCTATTAATGTGTTTTAGAGTTTTGAAAATTAGCACTACCGCCGCAGCGGTAGGTTTCACCGCCACAGCGGTAGGTTTCACCGCCGCAGCGGTGAAACTCTCTAGAAAGTAAAATTTGAACTACCGCCGCAGCGGTAGTAATCACCGCCGCAGCGGTGGAACAGAATGTTGAAAATTAATAGAAGTGCTTGTATGTATGAGCATTATTAGGGTTTTAATAAATTAAACCCAAGCTATGTTAAGTGTTAGGGTTTTGTAAACTAACTCAATTAGAGGTCCAATGGACTTATAGATAGCAAATCTAATTGGATTATGTAATTAGATTAATGTGTTTATTTAATGAGGTAATTGGATTATATTATAAGTCCAAATGAGGTTTTGAACTAGGTCTAATAAATTAATCTAGTAGTTCTTGTAATTAATTTAACATTGATTTAAGCTATAATTAATCAAGCTCAATGCTTGTTTTAATTAAATGTAACATAGGGTATTTAATGTTAGCCCAATGTGATAAATATATTGAGCCCAAACAAATTAAATGGATGAGCCCAATATATTAATTCCTAAGTCCAAAATGAAGCCCAATAAGAAGTCAAAATGTTGGTCAAACATTATATATATGTATATATATCAATTGGTGTATATCAATTGGTTTATATATGTATAATAAATATAATAAAAATAAACCAAAAATGGGTGATTAAATCCCATTTTTGCTGAGATTTAGTGGGGGCCCAATGGGGTGTCTAGCTAGCTTTGTGGTTGAGTGTGTTATACACAAATGGTTGCTTGATAAGTTATGTGATGGATGTCATTCATGGAAGTCAATCAAGCTAGTCATTTAAGGTAATAGTAAGCATGAATTAAGCTTCTAATTTACTAGCATTGGTTGATTAGGAAATGTTAAGCAAGTCTAGAGAAGTCCTATAAATAGAGTACTCCACTCTCTTGCTATGTTGGTTAGTCATTTTGTAAGAACTCTAGAGAGAAAAGAGTGAGAGCCCTTTGAGAGAAAGTGAATCAAACCTTTGGGAGATTGATGATCCACCATGGAAAAATGCTAGAGGATGGTTAATGAGGAGTCACAAGCCAAGATCATGTCAAGAGAAAGGAGAACATCCATGTATAAAAGGTTAAAAAGTGTTCTAAACCCTCTTTAGTTCATTTTTATAGTTTAGATATGATTTGAACGTTAAAAGGTATTTTTAACCGATCAAAAGTTATTTTGATGCTCTAGAACTCTAAATCTATGATATATAGGTAGATTCATGGTTTAGTATGTTTAAAACAAGTATTGGTATGTGTGGTATGCAAATAAATGGAAGAAATTTCATATTGCAATTTACCGGTAAAACCCTAAGGGGTTCGATCTTTAAATTTCGTGTCAAACGTTTTTAAAAATGTGATCAAACCATGAACTATTGTAAAACAAGAAGTTAGAAAGACAACAACACTAAGTTGGTGTCATTTGGATGTGTAGAGTTTATTTTATTCAAGATTGAACAATTAAAACCAAGGATTTGTGATTTTAGTTTTCACTTTGTCCTTGTGAGCAGTTTTTAGTCCAGTTCCGTTCGGAATTTGGATTTGTGATCTAAAGAGAAATTTTATAGGGGAAAATTCTGATGAGAATGGACTCAAGAATCACCCCAAAATATTTTGAAATGAAGAAGTTAGGACTGTCGGAGCGTCGGAGGGTCCGGCAGTCCCCAAATTAGGTTTTCGGAAATTTGTACTACCGCCGCAGCGGTCAAACATTCTGCCAGTAACATGTTTTAGCCGTCCGGGTCGGGTCGGGTTGAGTTTTTAGTGGAAATTTAAGTTGAAATACATGTAAAATGAATATATTTGAATACCAAACCTATTTATGTAGAGTTTATTAGTAACTTAATGGTATCCAAATGTATAAAATAAAGACTAAAGTTAACACAATTAAAAAGTTAACTATTGGTAATATTTGAAGAATATTAAAATATTATTAAATGATGAATAATATTAGTATAAGATTAAAAGGTTATTAAATGTGTAATAACATTTGTATATGATGAAAATGTTCTTAAATAATTAATGACATTATTAAATAAGTAAATTATTATTAAATGGTTAATAATATTAATAAGTGATTAAAATATTATTAAATGGTTAATAATATTAATAAGTGAGTAAAATATTATTAAATGGTTAATAATATTAATAAGGTTAATAATATTAAGAAGTGATTAAAATATTATTAAATGGTTAATAATATTTAAACGTAGTTGTATATTATCAAATGTAGATAATATTTTGAGGTATTTGGTACATTATTAAATGTCCAAATCATTAAGTTATGTAAAAGAAGAAAGTTTAATTGAATTAAACCAATGTAAATAGTCCCTTTGTGACTAATTTAAACAACTTATTGAAAGTGGGATGTACGATGAACGTATAGTGAATGCGTAAATTGGTTAAGTGTACCCGGCCTGTCCAAACTGTATTTGGACTAGGGTTTTGTCCAGAACTTAAGGGTTCGTTTGACGGACATCTTAAGAGTTAATAATTTGAAGTTAAGGTCTTAAGTTAAGACTAATTAAAAGTCCTGGTAGCTAATGATTATGTCAATTTGTTATATAAATTGTAAGTTGATCAAATGACGCAAATAAGCGTAAATGGTAGAAGCGACCAGGCAAGTTTTTCAGAACTTGCTCCTATTTGCCTTAACATGTTATGATGTGATATTAAATTGTTAATAGAAAGATATTGATGATAATTGTGATATGCATGAGGTATGATTACATGTAGATTATGTATAAATATGAAGCATGAATTGCTAGATGTTATATGTGAGACATGAGCAGTATGACATAAACTGAAATGCATGAAAAGCATGATGTAAGTATAAATTGCAGAGTATATGTGAAACAGGTAATGTGTTATGTGTAACTGTTAAACTTGCTGAGCCGTCGTGCTCACTCTTGCTTAAACCAACATTTTCAGATAGTACAAGTATTTGAAGTCTTGATAAGGATCAAGAAACAGGAATGCATATTACATTCACTGAAGGTCTAGCACGACCATTGTAGATATCAGTCTGAATTGGACAGGTAAAATGATTGTGTAGTATAAGAATTGGTTGGTATGTATTATGAGTCTTAGATACTCAAATTGATTGTAATAGAATGTCGTATCATGTATGATATTAAGACATACTAGTAATGTATAAAGATTGCGATTCTGGAATAGAAAGAGATGTTGTAAAATTGTAATTAAATGGTTATTTATCAATTATAATATTGTTGTATTTCATGAACAATAAGGAAAGGTAGTACTAGTGTTGAACCGGATTCGAGGTTCAAGGAACCCGGATTCGGGGTCGTCACAATTTATAATATAATATAATTATTTATTATTTGATTAACTTTAAATAATAAATAAATCTAGTAAGTTATTATTTATTATTAAATAATAACTAAAGGTAGTTAATTACTTACTATTTAATTAATGTTAAATAGTAATTAAATGAAATTAGATTTAATGAAATAAAGAAAATGTCTTTTAACTCATTTGTTTAAACAATTATAGTAAATTGTTTAATAGTTTAATAAGTGTTTAACACTTGAAAATTTTGATATAAATTAATTAAATTATTAACCTAAGATTGATTAATTGTTTTATAGGTTAATGATAGTATATTAAATTATTTGTTATGTAACTTTTATTTGCTAGATAAATATCATAATTGAGCGCATAATTGTTCAATTTTACGTAGTGCTAATTGATAGACCAATGTTGTTAATATTAGGTCATTCAAAGAGAGTTATTTAAAGCTAGTTAGCTGTAGATCGACTATCAGGCAAGTTCCCTAACCTTATTTAAATTCTATATTGAGCAAGTTCCTCTTAACTCAAACTTGAGTTGTTATGTTTTAAGCATGCTAGTGATTTAATTCTTTATAATTATTTCACCTCTTTAAATTATTGATTCGCACATTGTGCATGTTGCATATGTCATCAGGTATGAAAGGCTGATCACCTTCATTACCATAAGGTTCAGTTAAATTTGTTCATGGTCATTATTGACACTCAACATTAATTGATTCAGTCATTCAACTATTGAAATTATGATTCGTACTCTTTCACAATTATTATATTGTTGAAAATTCGAAAGCTTATTCTTTCTTTCAATCATGATATATCTTTATTGTACTTAAACTTGTTGAGCAAAGTCGTTGCTCACCCTTGCTATATCATGATAACCAATTTCAGATTAATAAGAATGTTCAAGGAGAGACGGAGAGAGAAGCAAAAGATAAGATTATAGTGTTATGCATGATAACTAATTTGTTATATGATGTAAGTTAATTGTGTAAACCTTTTTATGAATCTAAAGGTATATATGTAAGTTAAGGTTAGAAACCTTGGAAAATGTTGTAGAATACTCTAAAATAAATAATTTATGTTTATATTTTCCGCATTAGTTATAGAACATGTATGAAGATGATGTATCGTGACGTACCAAGTCTAAGGTTCAAGGTACCTGGATTTGGGGGCGTTGCAAGTTGGTATCAGAGCTGATAGGTTATAGTTCTTAGGTAGCAGTACCTTAGGCTATAATCGTGGAAATATATTGAAAGGTAGTGAAAGGATAAACTCATATAGAGTTTAAGCAATAAGAGTTGAATATATGAAATTCATTAAGAACAAAATAAGGTATATTTGAGGAGATTCAAAGGATGATCTTCATGGACGTATTCAAAATGAATGAAAAAGAATTAGGGAACACTTAGATTCAAGAATTTATATATATAAAAAAAAGGATCGTAAAGGAAAATGAGTAAAGACGAGTGAGAAGATGGTAGAATTAAACGATCCTAGAATAAACGAGAAATTGTAAAGTGAAATCAATTATAAAATAAGATCATGGTGATCAGAGTAAAATCATGGAATGACAGATGGACTGTTAAATGATTAAGAGGATGTGTAGGTAGCATGAGGCTATAAGAAGGAAGATATTTTGAAATAGTAAGAGGTGAACTCGTAAAGCGTTGTTTGTGATAAGGTATGAATTGACAAAATTCATATCAAGTTAAGAGAAGTTAGAGGTTTGTGGGTTTTTAATTGAGGACTCATGTTAGTGGCTGAGTTGTATTATTCCTTGTATGGGCGGGGAATTTGTGCTTGGTTTTAGAACCGTTTAGCTTCTTATATTGATATAGTGGTTGAGTTGAACAGTCCTTTGTATGGGCAGGGGATTTGTTCTTGGTTTAACGACCGCTTAAGTTCTTATATTGATTAGTGGCTGAGTTGACCAATTTCTTGTATGGGCAGGAGATTGTGTTTAGTTTGACAACCACTTGGCTTCCTATAATGATAATCAATTGAAATCTGGTGTCGCGCTATTCGCTATATGTATGCTGAAAAGGTGATTCTTTTCTCATGTGTATAACGGATAGGTAGAGGATGTTAAGATAAGTTCATGTTCTGAGAACCGACACGTATGGTAAGTTCGTGACTCATGGTCATGTGGTGGAGCCCCTCAGCGAATGGACGACTTTGGCCTGACTAGGACAAACTTCTCAAACTATATGATTGTGGTAAGTTCCTGAGTCCAAATGCATGGTAAGTTTGATGAACAATGAGTGCAGGTAGAGTTAAGTAGCAAGATTTAAGCTGTACTAGATATAGTTATTAAGCTAAAAAAGATGAGGAGAAATTTGAGGTATTTTGAGGTTTTAGGATATTCCAAATCTTCTAGCTATGCTAGACCTTGAAATTCTTAAAATCGTGCTAAATTCGCACTTTTGTGCTTTTGAAAATATCAAAATGTGTTTTAGAAATCATTAATGCATTTAGTGCAGAGATGATAAATGATGGAGTCATCAATGTAGAGTAGCTTAGTGTTGGATGTAATATAAACCCACTATGGTATGATGTAGTATGACAAAGTCATAAAATAATTTTCAGTATTTTGGAAACGTTTAAAGAATAGTCTATGCTAATTGTTTCAGCTAGACAAATTGATTTGAAAATATCAAAATATATTTCTAAAACGTCAACACACTGTGTGGTGTGTATATGACAAATGACGGAATCCTCAACGTATTTTCTGTGAAGGTACGGTATCATGATCTCATAAAGTAATTTGCACCATAATAATGGCATCAAAATTACTATTGATAGAATCCTCAACGTACTGTGCCAAAAATGCGGTATCATGAAGTCATAAAATGATTTTTCATTTTCATTTAAAATGGTTTAAAAAGTTCATGAGTTCATGGTTCATGAACAGTTTATTGTGGTAGTCTAGGCCATTTGATTCGGCTAGATAACTTTTAATCTGAAGTGATGAACTTCGAAATTTTATTGCACGTGTGTGCTTTTGAAGAGTTTTAAAGTTCCGATTGATATCCGAACTATTATTAGTCTAAGCTAATTGATTCGGCTAGACAAAGGTTGAGGTATATTTACAAAATTCAAGTATTTTTGAAAATTATGCCAAGCCAAATTATTTTGGTGCGGAATTTTGTAGTAAGTCTGAGGTGAACAATAGCAGAAGCTGATATATTTTGTCAGCATATAGCTCTGACTTCACTCGCAAAGATTAAACGTTATGCATGACGTATGGTACGATAGAATGATTCCTAGCGTAGTATCTTTGGGGTGAAATTGTGTTTATAGTCTTATGACTATTAAGGGTTACAGTAGAAATACTTGTTAACTCAATACACAGTTCATGGTCTTTATGACCCCTCAGTCATATTTAAAATTATTTTTAAAGTAATTCTTTTTACTTCCTGGTTATTTAAATTCATTCACAGTTATTGATCAATTGTGAAGACTCCCGAGAGATGTTCCAATATTCTGGACATCGAATGGGTAAAGAGGTATGTGTGCTGAAATTTCGAGGACGAAATTTTTATAAGGAGGGGTAGAAGTGTGAGATTCTTAAAGAAAGACATCGTAGAATGTGAAGGTCGAAAATGGATCCTCATAAGAGGAAAGAGTAGAGCACTCAGTTATTGAGAATGTAGTCAAATGGTTGGAAACTCTATTTTTGATAAATAGAATGAGTAGAGGTAAGTAGGCTGTAATATTAATCTAGTTAGTTTAATATTATATTTTCCATATTTATGAATAAATTAATTATTTATTATTTAATTAATATTAAATAATAAACAAGGATGATAAATTAATTAATTATTATTTAATTACTATTAAATAATAATTAAAGACAACTAAGATTTGATTATTTAATTATTCATTATTTGATTAACTTTAAATAATAAATAAATCCAGTTAGTTATTATTTATTATTAAATAATAACTAATGATATTTGATTATTTACTATATAATTTGATTATTTATTATTTAATTAACTTTAAATAATAAATGAATCTAGTTAGTTAGTTATTATTTATTATTAAATTATAACTAAGGATATTTGATTATTTATAATATAATATAATTATTTATTATTTGATTAACTTTAAATAATAAATAAATCTAGTAAGTTATTATTTATTATTAAATAATAACTAAAGGTAGTTAATTACTTACTATTTAATTAATGTTAAATAGTAATTAAATGAAATTAGATTTAATGAAATAAAGAAAATGTCTTTTAACTCATATGTTTAAACAATTATAGTAAATTGTTTAATAGTTTAATAAGTGTTTAACACTTGAGAAAATTGATATAAATTAATTAAATTATTAACCTAAGATTGATTAATTGTTTTATAGGTTAATGATAGTATATTAAATTATTTGTTATGTAACTTTTATTTGCTAGATAAATAGCATAATTGAGCGCATAATTGTTCAATTTTACGTAGTGCTAATTGATAGACCAATGTTGTTAATATTAGGTCATTCAAAGAGAGTTATTTAAAGCTAATTAGCTGTAGATCGACTATCGGGGAAGTTCCCTAACCTTATTTAAATTCTATATTGAGCAAGTTCCTCTTAACTCAAACTTTAGTTGCTATGTTTCAAGCATGCTAGTGATTTAATTCTTTATAATTATTTCACCTCTTTAAATTATTGATTCGCACATTGAGCATGTTGCATATGTCATCAGGTATGAAAGGCTGATTACCTTCATTACCATAAGGTTCAGTTAAATTTGTTCATGGTCATTATTGACACTCAATATTAATTGATTCAGTCATTCAACTATTGAAATTATGATTCGTACTCTTTCACAATTATTATATTGTTGAAAATTCGAAAGCTTATTCTTTCTTTCAATCATGATATATCTTTATTGTACTTAAACTTGCTGAGCAAAGTCGTTGCTCACCCTTGCTATATCATGATAACCAATTTCAGATTAATAAGAATGTTCGAGGAGAGACGGAGACAGAAGCAAAAGACAAGATTATAGTGTTATGCATGATAACTAATTTGTTATATGATGTAAGTTAATTATGTAAACCTTTTTATGAATCTAAATGTATATACATAAGTTAAGGTTAGAAATCTTGGAAAATGTTGTAGAATACTCTAAAATAAATAATTTATGTTTATATTTTTCGCATTAGTTATAGAACATGTATGAAGATGATGTATCGTGACGTACCAAGTCTAAGGTTCAAGGTACCCAGATTTGGGGGCGTTACAGTAAATATATACACATTACATGCTTAATTATGTTATATCATCTGTCTATCGTAAGTAGATGATATTTTAATCATGCCAGTAAAAGCAAGCAAATTAATCAAAATCTAATAAAATGCGGAATATGAATTATTGAAAGGCAGATCACACGATGGAAGAATGAATAGATAAAAATAACTAAAATTTGCTCAAAACTTCGATGTTAAAAACGCACCTCTGGAGCCATCCACCTATATGTCCCAGTTTCTGCCGTCATAACTCCAGACTGCGCTTTCACTCTGGCAACACCAAAATCAGCCACTTTAACAACCTGCAAAGTGAAACATGATTTAAAATTTCAAACATGCAAGATATATTGATAGACATAGCTTGAACTTAGACAGGCTCAGTAAGCCCAACTCGCAAGCCTTATTGGCAGAAAGACCAATGAGTAATGATAAATAGTAGATTATTTATACTACTATATGGGGCAAAAGTGTGACTTTCTGCAAATGTCTTAGTCTATATTATGTTTGCCGGATTTGAATTAATAGGTAGATATTATGTCTTAGTCTATATATATATATAGGTAGGTAGGTCGGTAGGTAGATAGATAGATAGATAGATAGATACACATAATTTTGCACCATGGAAAATGAGCAAGCGAAGCTATAATTAATTCAAATCCTGCAAACATAATATAGACTAAGATGATAATATTAGTTTCAAATGCTAGAATTACGGAGAGAGGGCATCTTACTTCATTTTCATCCATTAGAAGATTGGCAGCCTTCAAATCCCTGTGAACTATATTGTTCTGGTGCAGGTAATTCATTCCCTTTGATATATCAATTGCTACTTTGAGTAAAGATGGAAGCTTAAAAGTACCCTTTTGTTTGTGTAGGTAGTCGTACACACTCCCACCACTCATATACTCTGAAGTTAAACAAATGAATAAACTTATATTGAACTTAACAATTACAGAAGGAATAATGAAAAGGAAGAACCACAAATTCAAAAGTAAGAACATTTCTCTCCCACACTGTTGCATCTTGCAAAGGACTAAGCAAGATAAATGAATTTACCTGTTACAATGCACAGGCTCGGAGGTTTGGTACATGCACCTATGAATTGCACAACATTCTTGTGTCGAACTTTCCTGCAAGTGTCAATCATAGAAAACTATTGTACAGAGATGTTCCTACTAATATGCAACAGTTGGACAAAGAGAATAACATAACTACTCTGTTGGCCTATAGCACTCAGAGTGTATTTGTCAAGCCACTCTGGCTGTGAGAATGCTATTTTTTATGTGTTAAGGCTAGGATTTATTCCCAATCATAGAGGGGCACTCTCACTGGGAGTCTTGTTCTAAGCTCCATTGCATATCTTCTTATATTGTATTTAATGTAATCACTTTAAATATAAAAGCAAAAGAGACTATGACGAACATCAAGACAAATAAGAAAAATTAATAAAGAAGTTTTGCATGCATTGAGGGAAGAGAGAAGAGAATGAATAAAGAATTCACATAAACTATTTACTGACACCTTATGGAAGACAACAAATTCCATAGTACAATATATGTGTGTGCAGATAAGTGCGAATACAACATATATTTTAGAAAATATAAAAAGAGAGATGCATTGACCTAATCTTTAGTTCTAGTTTTTATCACACATGCCCATGTGAAAAACACAACAGTCTAACAAACCAAATATATACCACCTCTTTAAGACTCATCATAAATTGTGATAGAAGTAAACAAGATTGAGAAAGAAATGCTGTAGACTTCATGTAAAATACAGATAGGTCACACGAGAAGACATTTCAAAATATTTACGTCTCTATAGATTGCATGCAGGTCTATGGAGATTCTCAAGATTGACTCTACAATACAGGTTTTTCGACAAACTTATCAAACATCAGATCCTATGGTTAGAAGCTCATTTTCGGCTCATTATTCTTTTCACCTCTTTTTTCAGGTCACTAACCAGTGCAGTTCAGATTTGAAGAGAGATAATTTGTCTAACCTCATAATATACACTTCTTGGGCAAACTCTCTCTCCATCTCTGCAGTTACTCTCTCAGCCTTGAGGACTTTTATAGCCACTTCCTGACTACGGTATGTGCCTTTGTGTCTGAATCAGTCAAAACATACAGTAAACTGAAAACTCAGATATAAAATCACAGGATGTGAAATAAATATGATAATCTTACAGATCACCGTATGACCCAGAAGCTACTTTGCGCCCAAATTTCAGGTGTTGAGGATCAATTTCCCAGACATCAGTCCCATCATTAGGTATTGTCAAATGATCAAATTCACATTTGATGCTAGTTTGCTCATGCTCATCAGGAGGGGATGATGGTCGCTGATTTGGCCTAGACTGATTCTGTGTATCAATTCAAAAATCCTAGTTAAATTCAGTGAAGCACTTGTTTGACAAGAATTGGCGAAGAGAAGAAACTATATTCAACAGATAACCAGGAAAGATACCCTCATCTGTTCTTTTTCTTTTTCCCCTTTTTCTTTTATTGATAAGTTACTTTTGAGTTTTAGCATGAGACCTAATCTTGAATGTGTCTGGGAAAATCAGTCATGTGTAAGAAAGAAGACAGTATTTATGAACAAATAAAACTACATTCTAAATGAAAAAACCATATACTAAAGGTATTCACTTGTTCATGGCCCAGTTGTTCTTATTGTATCATACCTTTAACATAACAGTTCTAATCATGTCAATAGATTAATTTGAGATGGTACAAGAATCACAACCAATGAAAAGTGACAAACAGAATCTTTAAACATCAGTTACAGCATCCACAAGTAGTTGCATAAAATACGTTCACCAAAGACTAATAATATATAGAAATTTCAGGAACCTCACAAAATTAGGAAGTAGTTGACCAAAATGTTTAGAAAATACAAGAAGTCTTTAGTGTGTACTGAGATGACATCCCCTTTTGATGTTGCAGTTATACACTTCTTTCTTATATATTTTGTAAAAAAAAAATCAGATTGGTAAATTTGAAAATAAAAAATGAGAAGTTATCTCTTGTTGAAAATAAAAAAAAAACATGATTAGAAATACAGAGACAATTCGGATGGAAAAATCTTTGTAGAAGAAATTAGGGAAGTACCTCAAATTTCAGAACTTCCTTTACTAATGCAGTTCGGAGTTGTTCAGATTCCTGAAAATCAACCAGAAGTCAGTCAAATCATTCTTTTGTATGTGATTGAACACCGTGAATCTACACAATAATTGAAATTTGTCATTGTTTGCAATAAAAATATAAACAATTAGAAAGAAGAAAAAAGTTGCCTAGTCATATATATGACATTACAGAATCTCAAAGTAATGAGAGACTTCTGATAATTCTCAAGTAGGTGGTAACTTCAAGGTTGGAATTTTGTAACAAAAAATGAAACTGCAGAAAACTACTATTTGTGCTGCATTTCCAAATATTCCATCAATGCAAATTGCAAAAACTATGAAAAGAATATAGAAACTGAAATCTATTATAGGTCAACTGGTTTTTCTGCTATAAGCAATCAAGCATAGTAGCTACTGTTATAGATAAAATACACGTATTGAGTATATATTGTCGTTGTATTATTACAAAGAGTATTAAAGCCTTATATATAGGATAGTAGTTGAGTAGTGGTCAAGTATGTGTGGGCACCAAGCATATATGGTGACCAAGTTCTAATAATAATATACTCTAATAGAATCATGATTCTAGAATAATCTTCTAACACTCCCCCTTAAGTTTGGAAGTCTTATATCACGACTTATAACTTGTTATATAACATAATCTTAAAATAAAAGACTCAAACCAACCATAGTATGAAATTATTTTATCTTCAACATTTCCTCTCAAATTGAGGCCCTCTTCAATTTGCACGATTTTTTTTTTCTTCGAGATTTGTTAGAGATAAAATAGATATATCGAATATTATTGTTGTATTATTACAAAGAATGCTAAAGCCCGATATATATAGGCTACTAATTGAGCAGTGGTCAAGTATGTGTGGGCACCAAACATATATATGGTGACTGTTGGGGTGTAAATACTTAGGTAATGACTCACCATTTAGATATTTGTAAAAACATGCAAGCGGAGAGATGGTGACAGATTTACTTTATGAGATTTTGGGCGATGGGACATTACCAAGAAATATCTTCACAGACACATTAGATTGAGAGAGACGGTCACTTTATATGCTATATATATAGGGAGTCAAAGATGACAGAGGGGAGAGACATGACACATTACAGAGAAGAGGGAGAATATATCATCTTCTCCATTACACCAACTAATTGACCGGAATACTCCATCTCGGTCACACTCCAGCACACATCAGAATCAGCAGAATAAACATCACACAAAGAAAAGAGAGAAAGAGATTATACATCACAAATACTAAACCCGAAAGATACAGTTCAACCCAAATACTCCATCTTGGTCACACTTTGACACACACCGATATACACAGATTTATAGTGATATACAACGTGGGCACACAAGTACCATTCATATACGTTGGTAAATATCAAAGGGTATACATATACACCACGTGTATGGAGAAACATTGTCGTGTCTCGTTACAAATCATTATATGTTGATATATGTCAGTATACGTTGACCCGTGCACAGATGAGTATTTCCCCTGTAAGAATATTGTAACACTTTTAGTATCATTCTAGTGAACTTCAGAGATCTCTCATCCGTGATTTTTTCCCGATTTGGGTTTTCACGTTAAATTCTTGTGTTCTTATATTTCGAATTCTTTCTTTACAGTACAATTTATATTTCCTACATGTATTGTCGTACTTTTTGACCTGCTCTTTTGATAGTTTTGTCAAATGTAAAATTGGACGTCAACAGTGACCAAGTTCTAATAATAATATACTCTAATAAAATCATAATTCTAGAATAATCTTCTAACAGCTACAAACTAAAATGAAGAGTAGTAACTTTACCTCGAATGGCCAACCATCAACAACAAAAACATCTAAGGAGTAGCCATCTACTGTTGAAAAAGCATGCGCTTCTTGGATGTTCAAGCCAATCTCAGCCAGTAAGGAAGTCAACTGCAAGTTTACGCACACAGAAAACTGTCAAGTGGTCAAAAGTCGCAACCTAAATATATCATACTCTCAAGGAAAAATAATTTTCTTTTGCATTTAAGACCTTTTAGAAAATAATTAACCACTAATCATTCTTGATAACATTACTTCTTATACTATGATCATTGCATCTCCACTGGTATTGGCTATAGCAAGAAAATTAAATATATATACATTTATAAGATTATGGACTGATATCTTTCGAACTCTGCTCATAAGCACAGAAAATGAATTAGAAAATAATATTCGTACAAAGTAACCTATCTTAGGTTGGAATGTTATCATCAGCTTGGATGAAGTTTTTATTATGCACTCGTTTGCAAAAGCAGTTTAAATTTTGGAGCTTTATGTGCAACTCTATAGCAGGCCCATCATCAATTTCAATTTAATCTTAAAACATTGCATGCAATGCCATAAAATTGGAGAAAGACAGATTAGCAGAAACGGAATTTTCTTATGGTACACACCCGGGTATTGTGTATCAGTGAGATAATAGATCAAATGGAAATTTGAAAAACATATTATCCTCATCAACATCACTGAATTCTGAGGGTACATGTATATAAAAAAGAATAATCAAAATTTCTGTGCAACTGAAGAGCAGATTGTAGCTCCTGCCTTTGCAGCAACAAATGAAAATATATCAAAATGAGTGACTGAATGTATATATTTTACAGTTTTCTTCTGTAAATATCACTCTGAAAAGCAGGATAAAGTGCAAGGATTGTTACTGTAAATTTAAATATATCCTGGGATGCATTTACAAATGCAAATATTATCTATCAAACCAATGTGGCAATTAGAGATGGGAAACAGCTCATAGTATCCCTTTGCACTTTAGACATGTGAAAAACACTTAAATATCATTTGCGGATACAACTGGTTGACAGGAAAAATGGAAAGACAGACACTACCTGACTGAGCACCTTTGGCTTGTCATCGGTTGAAAAGGTAATCTCATGCATGGGCCTATACAATCATAAATACAAAAGGTAACCGCTAAAATACAAATCTGTGAAGAATCGATAAACAGCAGCAAGACCAAAAATAGAAAAAGAGTATTATATACCGGGAAAACTTTGCACAGGCATTTGTAGCACTGTCCCCGTCTTGAACTTGAGATTCATTAGCTTCAATTGCAAGGGCTTTGAGATTAGGAGAAGAACCAAAGGCAGGTGGTGGATGGATGCTTACATATGGAAAAAAATAAGGTATGTCAATAAATCAAAAACCAAAATTAAAGATTGAAAATGAAAGCAAAAACTCATCATATAAGTTCCACAATAAATATATTGAACTTTAAATGCAAACCGTATCCTATAGTTACAGTCAAAACATTCATGTTACTCGGTCAAAATCAGACCTTTGCATAACTTCCTTTTTGGGAGAAGTCAAAGGAACTGAATCAGCTGAGTTTCCATTAGAAACGGGAGAAACCTGTAGAAACAACAACACAAACTAGACCTAAACATGATTCCAATACCTACTTCATTGTCATATATACAAGAAATTCATAAATCACAGACTGAAATACATTCTAGTATTGCGACATACATATATATTGACGGTATATAATGTAGTAATGGATTCACTTGATTCTTTAATATTCATTTCTTTGGATGATGAAAAGCTGCATTATTGATATCACGTTGCAAAATTGGAAGCGATCAAGATCAACTCACCTGCACTAGACGGACGTCAAATGCGGGTCTATTAGTAGGATCATGGGCTTGATGCAGCAATCTCTTGTGCGTGAGAACATCTTCTGCCCTTTCGATATTCACATCCAATGCATACCTTCATACCAAAATATCATATCCTTAACACAATCAAAATATGCATCACCAATGCCTTAATTTTTTCTTCAACCATGGTAAGAAAAACAAGAGTGTTTCCACTAGAAAAGCGTGGAGCCATAACCAGCAAAAATCAACACTTAAAAAAAAAATCAAGCGAGATCCTGATGAAGCAGACACAAAAGCATATAATTGATTGATGAGTCCCATTAAAGATTAAAAGAAACAAACCCATAGACATAGATAGATATATGGAGCTTAGGCTAGGGTAGGGTACATAAAAGAGGTAAAGTGGAGGGGGGCCAGATACCTGGTGGGTAGTCGACTAAAGTGAGCCCAAAGTTCATCGCTAAAAGCAGGGTCGTCTTGGTTGTGATTGTGATTGGATTCCTTAAGCCTGCGAATAACCTCATTGTAAACCTCAAGCTTTATTCGCTGCTGGCGACTGTTTAAGGACGACGCCGATTCCTCCACCACTCTACTGCTATGACAACTCTCGTTATGATCTTCCATCACCATTTCCAATTCAACCAAACAAAAGATCTAATCTATAAACAATAAACTCTCTCTCTCCTCTTCTTCTCTCTAACTATATATATATATATATATATATATCTGTTATTTACTGTTTACGTGAACCCGATTATCGGTAATAGGTTTATATATATATATATATATATATATATATATATATATATATATATATATATATATATATATATGAAAAAGATATGCAGATTTGAGAAAAAAGAAAAACAAGTTTAAAATCAAATAATTAATTTATGAGTTTAATAAGTTGTATATAGACATATATATAATTTTGAGGGAGCGTTCATCCTCTGAATTCTGATTCATATATATATATATATATATATATATATATATATATATATATAGACGTAATTTGTTACGATCGAGAAGGTTGGTTTTTACGTACGTTTTTAACTGCGTAGTGCGTGCACCCTAATGCCGACGTGGATCCTATCAACGGCAAATCAGACTTGCTTATCTTCAACAGAGTATTCATTATATATTATAATCCGTGAGCTCCACCTCCTCCTTTCCAACCAATTGCTACCTACAATTCGGTAAATTGATATTTAGACAAGTGGTCACATTTGATTTTATAAAAATATTAAATTAATTTATAAAAATATTTATTTTATATTTTATAAAAATTAATATTTTTATAAGTTAATTTGATATTTTCATAAATAAATTTCAATTAATTTATAAAAATATCAAATTAGCTTGTGAAAATATCAATTCACTTCAAATATAACCCATCAATGTATGTTTTTCTTTTTTCTTAGTTAGTTTTGGAGGAAAAAAATTAATTGAATTGAATGAAAAACTTAAATTAGAAAAACATAAAAAGAATTAATTTTATATGAGTTTATAAAAGGAAAAACATTATATTTAAATTATTACATTACTCTTATATATGAAATTTTATTGTGCAAAGAGTATAATAGAGATTATAAAGATTTATTTATGCTGTTTATGAATTCGTCCATTTTTTAGACCCCTAAAAAGAAATTGTATTGGGTATAGCTAGCAATTTTGCTATATGTAATGATGCATATAATAATCTATATAATGATTTTTTATAAAATGATAGGTCCCATATATTAATTGTCCTGTGAAACTCGTCATTTTATAAAAGATCATTGTATAAATTATTACGTATAGCAAAATTCGTACAGCTAGCTAAAGTGTTTGTAACCCAACAGATAGAATATATCACAAATAAAAAAATGATTAATTAAACAAAATATTAATTATATTCTTTTAATTTATGAGCATAATTTTAAAACCTTAATTAAAAATTAGGAGCAGGGAGTACCTTTTTCCCTTGA